>CAWUFW010001395.1:0-1200000 GCA_963921515.1 Calotriton arnoldi
ATGCAGTTATCCATTAGTGGATGTCATCCCCACTCTGGTAGGGAGGGACAATCTTGCTCAGGTTCCTATGGTCATAGGACCTTTCCCTGTCTCTAGGGACATGGCTGCCACCATGGGACTCTAGTCCCAATTTTCTTTTCTCTCTAAGGAGATCCAGGGACTCCCTGTCTAAGGCTACTTGCTTCTTTCTGAGTTCAAGCTGAGCTTCCTCATATTGAATCAGCCTCTTTCTTCTCTCATGAGAGGATTCCCTCCTATGAGATGAGACAGAGCTCCCTATTGAGGTGCCAGAGTGGTTAGACTCCTGAGAAGAAGATCTAGACCTTCTGGGCACACTCACAATCCTTCCTGGGGGGACAAAGGGAGCATCATTCTGATCCTCTTCCTCTTCCTCAGGAGGGGTTGGATTATCCAGGTCAGGGCCATTGTCGCCCTCCTGGCCAGTTTCAGTGGGGGGGGTGGGGGTACTGGTACCCCTGGTCCCATCCTCATCTTCTGCCCCACCCTCAGCTCCTACCCCTTCAGTCCCCAAGGGCCTACTAAGGTCATAAGCCACCAACAACTCCTTGAGGTGTTGGGTGGGTGAGCTTTAGCCTGTCCTTATTTTTCTCAAGTTGCATAAAGCTCTCAATTCCAAGAATGGGAGTGTATCATACTTGGAGGGTGGAAGCTCAGTGGCTTCCTGTAAGGATTCTTTAGATCCTACCCTTAAAGACATTACTAGTGTGGTGTGGTGTATGCACTACCTACTCTAGTGTGGCCTACTAAACTCTCTTGAGTTGTAGAAAGGGTTGTGCTATCCCTTAACACACAACTCTAAGTTCAGTAGAACTTACTGTATTCTAAGCTTAAATTATATGTACCTTAGGTACCTTTGAGTAGTTTTCAGTTGATCAATTCAATTGAGATTATCTGGTAAAACAATAGCAAGCTGGAATCCCACACGCTGCACACCAATGTGAGAAGTTGGCCTGGTATATGCTGTCCACTAATTATAGTGGGCACCTTGCACCAGTCCAAACAACCCCTTATTGGAGATAGGTTAAAGACAACCTTATTGAAAGCTATCCTAGTGGTAGCTATGGAGAGCAGCCTTCAGGCTAAGTCTTGAAGGAATGTAAAGCAGCTTGTTTTACCAGTCTATAATCTCTTGAGTGACCAAATGAAAGAGCACCACACCAGGTATATATTCAAAATATATGTATTTATTGCTAAACACACCCCTCTAGTCTCTTTATGAGGCTAGAGTTCGAAATCCATAAGTTAGAAGTTATTTAAACACAGTAATAGCACAAATACACGTTTGGGCCCTAGGGGCGTACCAAACCATATACCAATAAAGTGGTATGCGAACCACGACTGAACTAGACACTAGGCCTAGAGCCTCTAGAAGTGCTTGGACCACAAGGAACCACCCAAGGTAGTGACACAGGGGACCCACGGGGGCCGCATGCAGTGTAAATACACAACCGCGATACGCCGTTGACTTCTATGGAGAAAGTCGTGATCGGGAAATTAGAGAAAGGGACACTTAAAAGAGGACTTGGACCAAACCCTTTGAGATCTAGGACTTTGAAGAGTCTCTACCCACGGGAGCATCGGAGTACTCGTGTTACCTCACCCAGGGAAGCCGGGTGCATAGGTGCCTTTCGGGGTCGGGTTTCGTCGTCGATTTGAATGGCGATCTGCTGCAAAGTGCTGCTGGCGACCAAGTGAAAAGAGGTCCGGGTGGATCCAAGAGTGGATCGGAGTTCTGAAGAACCTGAAAGCAGAGGGGACAGAGTCTGGGTCACTAGCCAGTGACCAGGAAGGCGATGGACAGATGCCCACCGATGTCGAGTGCTTCAGGTGCGTTGACGGTCGTCTTGACTCTTCAGCCACGAGGTCCAGGAGGCGTTGTCGGTGACCAGGAGCAGGATTCGGGCTGGTACACGATGTCTGTCGAGTGCTGAGGTGTCGGCGACCGGATTGGACCCAACAAGCCTTGGCAACGGCAAGTCTCGATGCAGAGGAAGATCGTCGATGGTGCAGACCAGCAAGGTCTGGGGAACTCACCCAGCGAGGGTAAGTGAGGGCAGGCCTGGAGCAACCAGGATGCCAAGTTAGGAAAAGATTGGCCTTCGTTAAGGGCTACTAGCCAACGGGCTAGTGACCGCGAAGGAGCCTCGTGACGCCGCACGTTGAGCTGGCTTACAGGACACTCGTGGAGTGGGGGCCAGTGAACTTCAGTGCAGGTGGTGCTGGAGGCTAGGGCTACTCGGAGCCCAAAGCACGACTTCTTGGGAGACCCAGAAGAGGATGCACTTGCAAATGTGCTCGGTGTCCAGGGGTCACGGTCTCAAGTCACCCACGATAGCCACGGGCCTCAGCTTTGCTGGGGACTCAGGGTAGCCTCGGGGAAGTCTGAGAATCCACCTCTGGTGATGCGATGACTTCGGCGTCCGACGGGAGCTTCAGAAATGCGAACCGGACAGATGCTTCTTTGGTGCCTGCCAAGCAGGAGTCACTCCTTGACCCCAAGGGAGATTCTTCTGTCCTCTAATCGTGAGTAGAGCGTCGAAGGTCCAGGATTCAGTTTCAGAGTTTCGTCCAGGGATAATCTAAAGTCCTAAGGACTGGGTTCCTATCTTTATACTAAAGATAGGGGTTGGACTACTCTGTGGCCCCACCTATGGGTGGGTCAGGGCAGAGGGGTGGCTACACCCCTTTCCCTTTGTCCAGTTCACGCCAAAGCAGGGGCTGCAAGCCTGATCCGGTTTGAACTGGGGTATGCCTAGGGACACCAAACGTGCCCCCAGTGCAGGACTTCAAAGCACACAGATGGTGCTCCCGCCCAGCCCCAATACACATTATCCTGTCTGGGAGGTGGTCACACCTCCCTGGGACAGGAAACCTGTGTCCAGGCCTCCCCTGCCGGAGTTTCGTCCAGCAGCAGGAGGCCAGACTCGTGTCTGTGGCAGCAGCATCCATTTTGTGATGCCAGGGCTTTGGAAAGAAATTACCGGGTTAGTCAGAGTTAACATGTCTTTCCCTCTAGAAGGGTGGAATGCTACCCCGCCGCCAGAGTTGGCGGGGGGTAGTATTCCAAGATGTTTGACACCAAACACGACATGTTTAGGTGCAGCCATTCCAAAGTTAGCATTTTACCGCGAGGTTATAATGCGCTTAAGAGTATATGGTCAGGCTGCACTACAAACAGCATCAGAGATGGTCTCCGAACGCTGCAGAGGGCCCTGCTCATGCAGGGGCACCCTCTCACATAGGAACCATGCACTCTGCCTTTAGGATTGATAAGGCCTGCCTTAGGAGTGACTTATAGGTTTATATGTGTGTATGTATTTAGTGATATAGGTAACCTATATCACAGTAAGAGTGCATGCACCACCTTACCCAGGCTGCAGTAGCAGACCTGTGGTGTCAGTTTGGATGGCCTTCCAGGGGTGGCATAATACATGCTGCAGCCCCTGGCAGGTCCTCTGAGGTACCTATGCCCTTGGTACATAGTATACCATATACTAGGGACTTATAAGGGCACTCCAGATCCCAATCAGTGATGTGCCTAAGGCACATGGAAACCATTTTAGAGAGGAAGCAGCTAGGCTGGGGTTCTGATTAGCAGGGCCCCAGCCAGACTAATGTCGAAAAACAGTGAAGCATCAGCAAAAAGTGGGGGTACCCATGTGAAGCAGATCCTACTCTCCTACACTAACTCCATCTCCCCAACAGAAAAAGGCTCTCTCCCATTACCCCGTTCATGCAAATGGGAACCTCCCGTCTCCCCCACACCGGAGGTAGGCGCGAGTAAAATGGGGTTCTCCAGACCCCCCGCCCAGCTGCCCTGCTCATTCCCACCTGTTACGCCTGCGGGTGAATCCCTCGGCTCCCCGCCCACCTCCCAGCTGCTTCGCCCCTCCCTCGCAGCTGATCGGACCGTGCACGGTCCCAGAGGCAGGCCGCCGTCTCGCACACCATTTGAACCGCGTGCGGCCGCTAGTGAGGCCGCGCGCCTCCCGCCACGCTTCCCAAGCACAGCGGGCGCGGAACCAGCCCGTTCCCCAGGCCCCGAGTCCCGCAAAGCCTCCTGTGGATCTGCCGCCAGATCCGCTTGCTTCGCCAGAGATTCCCCGTCCCCCAGCACCCTACCATCAGCCGACCCGGCGCCCTCCCCGCCCCCGCTCCACCCAGCGTACACGGGGGCCACCTTCTTGCCACGTGGGCGGCCCCGTTCACTCACCGGGGAGATGCAACGTCGTTTAGGCGAAGTGCAGACGGCCACCGCCGCCGCAACGCCTGCTGAAGCCTGCCGTGCAGGGCGTGCCGGCCCTGTGCCTACGACCAGATCCATCCTGCCCGCCTCACTCAGCAACCGGAGGGCCTCCAGCACCCGATAGTCCTCCATTTCCAAGGTAAGAGCGCCGCAGACTTTAATACCCGACTGACAACCTAATAAACGACCCTACCACTAATCTGCCTAGCAAAAGCCCACAAAAACGCACTAAAATACTTCAAAAAACTATGCTACTTCAAAGCTCCCAGCCACCAGGTCACCAAACCTAAAATGGTGGCCGGGAGCAGGAGCCCAAAGAATTTATTATTGGGCTACAAAAAATATAGCCCAAAACAAAATGGCTGGCTTGAAGCCCGCCTCCCCCCCGTCCCGCCCCTCCCAAACTGCCCGGTGGGGGGGGGGGACTCCCTGCGGTCGGCTACCCCCCCCCCCCAAGCCCCCCTTCCAAGTACCAAACGTTTCTCCTTGCGATGGGGTACTGAAAGCAGCAAGGGTCGATATTGATGTACTTGAAATGAGTTAAAGGGAGGTTAGGGGTAGGAGATCGAAGGGGGATTTGGAAAATCATTCAGAGATATAACAGGGGAGTATTTCTCTGTTCCCTGCTGACACGTCCATTGCTCAAGAAATGCCAGTGTAAGGCCCATACAAGTAGATTTTAAATGAAATGATTGCAAAGTGGTCTATATGCAGAGAATGGCTAAAATTGTTTTATCAAGTGTGAAGGCATAAATTAGGCAAAAGTATTTTGTAAATAAAATGTGAAATAAAAGATTTAATATGTTAATCTCCCTTGCGTGACATATTGGAAATTCTTTTCATGGGCAGATATGTTACTGCGTAGATTTTATCATACTGATTTTATTTCTTTTTTAGTAATGAATGCCTTTTGTATGTGACATGTTATTGTGAAGATTTTAATTAATCATGCAATAAATTTTAATTACTAAAAAATGTGAAATGGGGTGCGACGATTTGTAGTAAATATGCACGCGAAACATAAACAAATGTCACGGGAAAACAATCCACCTGGACACAGCTGCTTTCTAGAAGTGACAGTCCTGGGTTAAAAGACTGGCGATGCCAGCTCCTTTGTACTCAAATGGGGCAGAATGGACCTGCCCTGATGGCGGGTCACAGCCTCTTGTCAACAGCACTGACATTAGTTAGACTGATTTATCATGCAGGATAAGGAAAGTATTTTATGTGGTTATTTTTTTAATTGAATCATTTGTTTCTTACTGTAAAATTCCCAGCAAGTGAAATTGCTAATACATTAATAAACGTCACATAGAAAAAGAAATCCGGTTACTGGTAAAACTCATTGCACCTCCCAGATCTTACAGAGACAGGTGCTGTATTGTACCGGGCGCCACTGCACAGTGTTGTTTATTTTATTATATTTTCAATGTAGGACCGTATACCCTGTAGGGTGTTGATGCCCCTTACAACCTTTAAGGTTAGCGAGATGTAGATTACAGATTAAACAAGCATTGGAAATGCAACAGGTCTCACATTTGTTGGAGTTGGAGCTATTGGCATTGCAAATGGCAATGTGTTGTACTTATGCAATAGGTCTTGTATTTGTTGGAGCTATTGGCATCGCAAATGGCAATATTTTTTATTTTAGTGTTAAGGAGTGTATGTATGGTGTGTGTTGTGGAATTATGTGGATTGGATTATTAGTTGTGGAATTGTGTGGTGTGGAGTTGATTTGTGTATTGGAATTATGTGGCATGGTGTGTTGTGTAATTATGTGGATAGTAATTATGTGGTATTGAGTGTATTAGTATTGTGTGGAGTGGGATTGTGTGTTTTTGGAGTGTAATGATGTGTAACTGTATTTTGTGTTGTAGAGAGTTATGTAGTTGAGTTGAATGATGTGGTGTGCTGTTGAGGACTGCCTTCCATTGTACACAAACGCCTATAAATATTTATAAAATTACATAATACATTATGTAAACGGCCAAACATTAATGCACTTAGTAAGGATATGCCCTTCCCACCTTAATAAAACATAGAACTGTTGTGTGTCTTTTTTGTAAAACTCTGTACAGCATGCTCATTACTTAGTGAGTCACATAGCGCAGCTGTAAAGGAAGTTTACTATAGCAGCTCAGCACTTAAAAAGCAATGTTTTTTAACGTAACGCCATACTCCGCACCAATGCCCTGTACTTTGAGATTTTACATGTACAACTAGTGCACTGCAGTTAGAGTTGTTACAGGTGCCATTGCACTTCACTCTGATATGTCACATGTACAGCCAGTGCACTGTAGTCAGATGTTATAGGCACCAGCGTGCAGAGATATTCTCCTTTTATAAATGTCACAAGCACCAACAACCTGCCATAAAGTGAAAAATCACAAATCCTAAAACAATGCCCTGCTATCGCAAATGCCATGAGACATGACAAGATGGCCGACTGATTAACCCCTTCGGTGCTCATGACGAGCTCAGCTCGTCATGCTGCGCAGTGCTCGTGTGCGCATGACGAGCTGAGCTCGTCATGAACCCGTCCACTCAATGAAACGCCCCGCACAGGGCGAAAATCGGCCGCGCACCGAAGGGGTTAAACACTCTGCTGGCATCTGCTTTACCTGTTTGGGAATTCTTGGGTAGTATGTAGCAGGCCCGGCTCCAGGAATTTTTATTTGGGTGGGCCAAGGGTGCATTCGGGTGGGTCACTGCGGCAGTCGCGACTCGCGGGAGGGTGTGGGGGGAAGAGGGTTGGTGGGGGGTCGCGTGGGGAGGTGGGGGGGGTTCAATTTAATAATATTCATTTAAAAGGAACAGGAAGCAGGCAGCCAGGCTCCCTCCCCTAAGCCAATCACAACGCTGCAAGCAGCGCTGTGATTGGTCAGTACGCCGCCCAGCCAGAGGCTTTTGTGGCCCTCCCCTGCCCTGCTCGCATGTACAAATGCTATTGTGCAAGACAGTATTAGGAAGGGGCGTTCTAAGGGCGTCCCTTCCTAATAGCGAGCCGCATTTGTATGCATCATTGTTTTGCGACCGCAATTAAAGTCGCAAAACACTCGCAGTATACCACCTACTCCAAGTAGGTGGTAAGCCACTCGGAAAGAGGAAGGGGTCGCCAGGGGACCCCTTCCCCTTTGTGAAAGAATGAAAATATTTGTTTGAGAGCAGGCAGTGGTCCCACGGACCGCTGCCTGCTCTTAAAAAATGAAACGGACGTTTCATTTTTCTTTTTGAAATGCATCCCATGTAAGGTCCCTTTGATGGGAAGAGGAGGTTTCTGAGGTGGGAGTATCAGGCAAGTAGCACTACTCAGCCTCCCTCGTTGCCAGCCTTTAGAGAGAATCTCTCTTCATTACTACCTCCACCTGACCCCAGACTCTGCAGCACACTCCCTTCCAGCCCTGATTATCCATTTTCTACCATCCATCTCTCGTGCACCTTATCTCACAGCTGACCTTGGGCCCCAGCCCCATTTCAGCCACCATCCGGCTCCTTTTTCATTATTCCCGGTAAAAAACATTAGTAAAATCCCCCTCATACTTAAAACATTAAATATAACAGTAAATATAATTAGCACACACTTTAAAATATGTTCCACAGTGGCCCTAATGAACTGACTGCTAATTAAATAAACAAAAACAGAAAGGCCATGACAGGGCCGGCTTTAGCGCTGGTGTGAAGTCTTTATTGGTGCCCCACCACTGACCTCTTTCTCGATATCTTTACTACCATCCTCGAACAGTGCCCTTCATCTCTCCGTAGCCTCTCCCCTCATGACCTCCTCCTCAGACTCTCACACTACCACCCTCCACCAGTGCCCCTCATCGCTCCATAGCCCCTCCCCCATGACCTCCTCCTCGGATTCCCTCAGTACCACCCTCCAACAGTGCCCCTCATCTCTCCGTAGCCTCTCCCCTCATGACCTCCTGCTCAGACTCTCTCACTACCACCCTCCAACAGTGCCCCTCATCTCTCCGTAGCCTCTCCCCCTCATGACCCCCTCCTCAGACTCCCTCACTACCGCCCTCCACCAGTGCCCCATATCTCTGCGTAGCCCCCCCATGACCTCCTCCTCGGATTCCCTCACTACCACCCTCCAACAGTGCCCCTCATCTCTCCGTAGCTTCTCCCCCTCATGAACTCCTGCTCAGACTCTCACTACCACCCTCAACCAGTGCCCCTCATCTCTCCAAAGCCCCTCCCCCTCATGACCTCCTCCTCGGATGCCCTCACTGCAACCCTCCAACAGTGCCCCTCATCTCTCCGTAGCCTCTCCCCCTCATGACCCCCTCCTCAGACTCCCTCACTACCACCCTCCACCAGTGCCCCTCATCTCTGCGTAGCCCCCCCATGACCACCTCCTCGGATTACCTCACTGCCACCCTCCAACAGTGCCCCTCATCTCTCCATAGACTCTCCCCATATTCACCTCCTCCTCGGATGCCCTCATTGCCGCCCTCCAACAGTACCCATCATCTCTCCGTAGCCTCTCCCCCTCATGACCCCCTCCTCAGACTCCCTCACTACCACCCTCCACCAGTGCCCCTCATCTCTGCGTAGCCCCCCCATGACCACCTCCTCGGATTACCTCACTGCCACCCTCCAACAGTGCCCCTCATCTCTCCATAGACTCTCCCCATATTCACCTCCTCCTCGGATGCCCTCATTGCCGCCCTCCAACAGTACCCATCATCTCTCCGTAGCCCCTCTCTCATATGCTTTTTATTTGTTGTATAGCGCTACTCGTAGTGTAGGGTTTCACAGTACTTTATATCATGTACACATTATGCAGAGACAATGAATCATACAAGTATGTAAATCAGCCTATAGGGAATGTCACATAAGCCAATGAGGATTACCAGGTGTAGGAATCACGTCATCCATACTGGTGGGCAGTATGTTTTAAGAGGGTTAGGTCTGGAGAAGCACAAACACAGAATTTAAAGCATACCCCAGTGATTGGGGGGTTGGCTTTACTGATTAAAATGTATATCTGCCCAAACAAACTCTTTATAGCAACATTAGAATAATGAAAGACTGGGGAAATTCTAACTATATCGCAACACACAAACAAAGTTCTAATTATACCAGTCAGGTTTGTATGCAGCTCTTTGATGTCAGTTCATAGGTCACTGTCCTATGTGAGGACTGTAACTTCTGAACTGCAAGTAACACAAGAATCTCTGTAAAAAAGGCAGTAACCCACTGAGCTATCCACATAAACTACAGTTTATCTGCATTTCAAAACTACAAACAGACAAAAGATTGCTCTCCAGCACGATCATTAATCACCAGAGTTATCTGGACATTTTTACTGTTGTCTTGCATTTGTGGCAGAGCCAGTCATGAAAATTATACAAACGATTTAAATGAGATGTACATGGCATACACAAAGTATGTGTCTTGCTGGGCCCTCACAGATTTTAAAAATATGAACAAATAGCCACACATTCTCGAAGCATACATGAAGTATGTATCTTGCTGGGCCTTTGCAGATTTAAAAAAAAATGGAATAGCCACACATTCTCTTACCTGCTCTGTTGGAACTCTGTCTCAAAGCCCATCCGTTAAGCAGCTGAAGGGGTCAGGAAAGGTGAATCAGGATAAACAAACTCCTTTTCTCCAGCGCTGAAAAGAAGGAAATATCCAAGCAGCATGCAAAGGTCACCCGGTGCCAAAGAAAAGGATTTGTCCCCTTCGCCATGCCCCTATTCTACCTGCCTGCGGGGACACAGCCCACCTTTCTAAAAGGAGATGCGTGATTGGGGTGCCTGTGAGAGAGAGCCCAGGCCCAATCACGCAACTCCTAGAAGAAGAGAAATTACGTTCAGAGGAACGTTTTAAATTATAGTGCCGATTTTCTGTTGGCCTTCTAGACGTCGCTGCAAAGGCCAAGATTCATGTTTGGGTGGGCCAGGCTCATGTTTGGGTGGGCCTGGCCCACCCGGCCCACCCTCTAGAACCGGGCCTGGTATGTAGGCCCCTTGTGTTACATGGTAGGCACGGAAGTCCCAGGCAGCAGTTACTCGGAATGCATGGAAGCCATGGAAACTTAATATATAACTCAGGGGCATATTATCAAGGGCTCGATCGCCGCTTTAGCGGGACTTTTTCCCGCTAAAGCGGCGATAATACAGACGCCCTATTAGCAAGCTGTCGCTAACTGCTGTTAGCGACAGCTTTAGGCGATAGCGACCGGGTTGGGTGCCGCTTTGCATGCCAGCGATATTTATCGCTAATGGCATGCAAAGTAGGCGTTCCCAACCTAAAAGCGACTGGAAACAGTCGCTAAGGTCGCTATCGCCTATTAGCGAGGCAGGGGAGGTGATTAACGAACCAGCGCTAAACACTTTTAGCGCTGGTTTGTTAACGCCTGGTCTCACCCTGACTTAGCCATGTAATCCAATGGGAGGTGGATTACATGGCTAAATCCCCCTCGCCCTATCGCCAAGCTAACACTGGTCACAATGTGAATATCGCTTGTTTTCAAACGATAGTCACACTGTTCTCCAGGGTTTCTATCGCTTTGGAGATAAGCGTTGCTGATAGCACGCTATCTCCGCGATAGAAACCTGCGATAGCCGGCGATAATTATCCTAGCGCTAACTGCGCTTAGCGATAATTATCGCCGGTTATTGCTAATAGGCCCCTCAGTCTTTCCTAATAGCCTCCGAGATGGTATCCTGCTTTTTTCTTCTTTTTAATCTTTACTTCAGTTTCAGCGTGCTGGCTTGTACTTTGCCATCGAGCATCTCAAAAATATTGATTCATGAACAAAATAAGGAGTGCATTGCATCACATTATTGTGGCATTTGCAATATTTATGTCCCTTCTGATCGTTTGCACCATGAAGTTAAGATTAAGAAGAAGAAATAGCAAGATACCATCTCGGAGGCTATTGGGAAAGAGTACGGGGCATATTAGCAAGACCGGCGATAAAATTATCGCCGTTTTAGCGGCAGGAAACTGCCGCTAAAACGGCGATAATGGGCTTGCTAATATGCGTTGTAGAATTCCAATAGAAGCCCAGGTTAGATGTGCAGGACATCTAACCTGGGCTTCTATTGGAATTCTATAACGCATATTATCAAGCCCATTATCGCCGGTCTTGCTAATATGTCCCTACGTTTTATCACGTTCATTAGAGAGAGCTATATCTACATCTTTAAAGCATCCAAAAATTATTCACAGCACTGTTGGTTCTGTTCAAATATTTTCATAGGAATGTTTTAATTGACTGATTCATGTTTTATTATAGGTTTATTTGATAGATCTCATAGATCGTACGCTTGCAGAGGATAACACGGCGCACGATATGCATTAATGAGGTGTTTCACATATTTCTTACATGTTTATTTTTCAGATTGATTCTCATGGTCACGTGTCTTCTTTAAACTTTACGGCATGTTGGAATGAATGGATTTCACCTGTGGGGTTCAGAAAACGTTTATTTTACATAGTTCACTGTCAGCACAATTTCATGGGTGTTAGCTGAAAAGGACATGTTGCCAGTCACGGCGGAGAGAGAGAGAACAAATCCCAAGCACCTGAGTATATTGTTTGGTGGAAATCTGATGTTTTTACAGGGTTAGTTAAGCCTGGGTACATTTTATTTAGGCAGTAATAGGACACATTTACCATTGGATATCATTTTGTGTTTTTCTAATAATTTTTGGTTCAATGCAGAGCATGAATTTAGCTGCGTTCTACTTTGTAACATGGTGGTGGTTTCTATGTATACACTGTATGGCCAGTATGTAGAAATTGATTAAATTAGTTATTTATGGGCATGTTTTATGATACTGTTTGTGGGATTTTTGCTTCCATGGCTGTCGCAGCTTGAGTCTGGTTTGTGACTATTCACCACTAGTTAAGAAGGTAAACAAATCCCAGTCCCAGAGAGCGGTGACGGAGGAAAGTTCGGTAGCATAGCACACACAGCTCAGTTGAAACTTTATCTCGCCCCCTGTGAGCCTGATAAACATAAAACAAGATGAAGGGGCTTTGAAGAGCAGCGCAGCAGCGCGCCAGCGAGGCACTTACTGTTGCCATTCACTACGACTTATCATCCAGCAGGAAAGCTTTCCCTTCCGTAAAATGAACACCTCAGTGTCTGTGACCAGAAGCGGAGAGGCCCCATGCGTGCGCTAATCAACGCCATATGTCCGTGCCCATTGAAGCATGTAATCACTCTTCGTGGGACGGCGATATTGCTCTGTTTTACACCGAAATCCACCCACGCAGCGAAGAAACAGAAATCTAACTTTTCCTCCTGCCCTGTGGCTCATTCTTGCAGCAAAGCTGCTCTCCCCCCCCCATGCTCTGCTCGAGGAGGCGCAACTACCGCAATTGTTTCCGTCAGTTGCATTTGTTGCAGAAGATGCCTGTAAAGTGCGGCTGGGTCGGAACAGATTATAAAAACAATGCTGCTACGCTGGCGGCAGCGCCGTCTGCGAAAGTGGGGGAACATGAAAGCAGGGCGGGAGAGAAGCCGGGGAGGGGGTGGAACAAATGGAGCGGGAGGTTAAAAAATACAGGCGAGCTTTGATGAAAGAAAAAATTGTCCATTGAAACAAAACATATGGCCGCTTGGGAAAGCATCCATGTATCAGGGCCAGTCGCCAGGGAGGGAACAAAACAGCCAATAGGTGGGACAAATGGACACTATTCACCAACGAAAGCAATGCAATCTGTGAAGGCAGACCAAGCAACCAAAGAAAAAGCGGTGGGCGTGTGTGGGCGTCTACTAACTTAACAGAAGGTATACAGCATGCCTCGCAGAGCAGTGCATGCGCGCTGACTCTAGGCTCGACCTAAAAAACAAATGAAGACAAGCCACAGGTATTGTAAATCTAGTATTGGTAGTGAAATGGGCTGGTTAGGTTAGGGAGAGTGGAGAACAAGGTCTAAATCAGACAAAATACGCCAGAGACTCTATTCTGAATTATAACATATTTTCCCTGCATTGTTTAAGCGGCTGCTGTTTTATTTAGGGAGGTCGGGGCTAGAGGGGCTGTTTTACAGAATCAGTTGAAGTCCAGCAGTCTGTCTGTCACCAGGAAAGGTGTTCTGTTGGTCGTGTAGAGCTTTGTGGATTATATGCCGATACTTGAAAGTTCAATGATTTAATTACATGTAGCTGGTAGATCTGGCATTACCTTGGGGGTATGTTTCCAAGAGAAACCTGCCATTTTCACTTTTGTCTATTGACCTGAGGGGATGTTGGTTCCTGTAAGTGCATCAAGTAGTTCCAAACATCAACTTAAAGGGGATTTCATGTTGTGAGGTGATGAGAAAGAAATAGTTCAGTCTTGTAGATAAAAAAAATATGGGTACCAAAATAAGTCTGGTGTGATTTTCATATAGGTTTGAAAGGACCGAACATGCCAAGCTGATGCAGATAGAGTCGAACAGATTATAAACCAAGAAGAGTCTTTTTCTGTGGTCATTTTAGGTTTATTAACATCTACTTTTACCCTATCCCACCATTTCCCCGTCACGCTTTCTCATGTAACAGCCCTTTTGTAAAGTCCTTGCCAAAGTCCCTTCAGTCAAAATCAACTCTATAGCAACTTTACCCTTCCTTTTTACACTGCTCCTTGCCATTTCCCATAATTTCTAGTTTTTCTCACCATTTGGGTGCTCCATTTGATCCACTCTTCCTAGCACTTGGGCCCTCCCTTCTACCCCGTCTTCCATGCTTTTATCCAGCAACTTCTCCTGCCCACATCCACCTCACCAGTTGATATGTTCTGCCTGCTTATGTCCCAGTGAAGTAGGTTTTCCCTACCCCCATCTCACGGTATCATTTAGAACTGCTGATCAACGTAAGAACGATTTACGTAACTCTAAACTTCCCCTTCCGGCTAAACCTCTGGAGTGCGTAGTCTGCTCCCAACTATAGTCTTTCTTTCTAGCTTATAGACCTAGTTGCCAGTAATTCAGTAGGATTCTGCCTAGTCAGATACACTAAGGCAACATAACTGTATTTGAGGTGCAGGGGGAGCTTTAATGAAGTATTTTCACTTTACCTTTACTGACCCCATCAGCACAGCACTGTGCTGGTGTGGATGTGAGGTACAACGAAGCTCAGCACCTATTGTTGTTCTCGGTGTCCATTAATCCTGTGCTGCTTCCCAAACCGCAAGAAGCAGCAGCACAAAGACAGCGGGAATCTTTGCCTGCTAGTGGATAGCTGAATATAAGAGGATGGCATGGTCGCCTTGTGGGCCTTCAGTGTGCGGGGCATATTTTGGCACCTGAGCATTTATCTACTGGTAAGTAGCCTGTAATTTATCAATAAAGTGGGCGTATTACCAGGTACTTTATCCAGCTCTTCAGTTTCAACCTTGACGCCAGCCGGTCCCCGAGCCGTGAGGTTAAATCAAACTGATGGCACTCTTCGCTTTCGACTTTTCCCTAAAGTCCTACCCTAACTCTTTTCCCTTGGGGCTTTTTCTCACCCATCGAGGAAATGCAAAATATGTCCCCGTAGCGATAGCCCACAAACTACTCATCACAGTTCATTCTAGAACTAATTATCATGTGCTTTTAGTAACTGAGCCACCTTGGATCTTCCCTCCACTATTTATAGCACCTGGAGGACAAGCTGGGCATTATTAATGCATTCAAGCCTTGGCTATCCAGTTCCTAGTTCCCTAACACATTATTGCTTGCCAGCGACGATTGAGGTATTTCTTTTTGTCAGTACATGTAATAACTGTACCTGTCTTATCAAAACCTCAGTTAATGCTGTACATTTCATGCTTCCATCCCATGCCTTTGCACCTGGCTATTCTCTTGTCACCAATGGACCACTTCACTGCTGTACACTGAGTGGTACAAAAGCACGTAGTGAACACGTAAATAACGGTGATGCAGTACCATGCTTTCTTTCCAAAATGTACTCCTTCCTCCAAAACCTCCATAAATACAGAGACGGTGTCTCTGTGTTGCTCGCTTGATGCTCTTACGCCATGGGCAGTGTCCTCCTGTTCTTCTTGGGATATGATGTCTTACTAATTGTTGTGGGCTTGTTATATATGCATTTCTTTGAGAAACTGTTTTCCATTATGCTGCATCTTTTGGGTTTCGTATTATGAAAAAATTGTTCTGCGTATTTATTTGCTTAACAAGGACTTCTTTTTTTTCTAGATAAAACTGACAAGATGGCCGACAACCTTGTTAATACAGAAATAAACTCTGTCCGCGTAGGTGCTGTGGAGAGTTGCTTTGGCGTTGCAGGACAACCCTTGGCTCTACCAGGAAGAGTTCTCATAGGGGAAGGAATTTTGACGAAAGAGTGTCGGAAAAAGGCCAAGCCCCGAATGTTTTTTCTTTTCAACGATATCCTGGTGTATGGAAACATTGTCATTAACAAGCGGAAGTACAACTGCCAGCACATCATTCCTCTGGAGAATGTCACCATAGAGACCCTGGAGGACCTGCCAGACAGAGAGAACAGGTGGATGATCAAAACTTCCAAGAAGACTTTTGTTGTGTCTGCAGCCTCCGAGACGGAGAGAGATGAATGGATCCAACACATTGAGCAATGTGTAAAGCAACTGCTTGCGAAAACGGGTAGGGCAGCTTCCACAGAGCACGCAGCCCCTTGGATCCCCGATAGAGCTACCGATATTTGCATGCGCTGCACACAGAAGAAATTTTCACTAGTCACCCGTCGTCACCACTGCCGCAAGTGTGGATTTGTGGTGTGCCAAGAATGCTCTAAATTCAGATTTTTGATGCCCAAGTTGGATCAAAAGCCGCAGCGGGTATGTGGCCTATGCTACAAAGAGTTAATGGCTGAAAAGGCAAAAGAGGAAAAGGAGAGAAGCAAAAGGGAGAGTTTCCATTCTGAAGTGCCCTTGCATGACCCATCCAGTGAGGATGATAGCGATAACGAATATGAGACAATGAATGCATATACCGCAGAGTTTTATGTGCCACCATCTTGATGCGCCGAAATTAATAGCTGATAATAGGGTGTCCAAAGCATCAGAATCGTCTTCTGTGTCTACAGCTTTATAAACAATTAATTCGCTTTGTTGGTGCAAGCGTCCAATCTCATAGTAACAACTACTAACCCTAGAGAGGCCAACCTGGCCTTTATCATTCCAATATTGTCATATTCTTGCATGCAAAATTTTGAGATGAGAAAAACATCAGTATTAAAAATATATACGCTAAAAAAGTTGAGCTTCTGACCGAAAAATGACGAGATTGGCATTATGGGAGGTCTGCGAAAGACATTGAAGTCATGGAAGACATGGAGGACTGTTAAAGACATGAGGGAAAGGGAGAGTAAAGTAACTCTATATGTACCAAACGACTGTCTGGAGCTATGGTGAATCTAATCATTTTCTGGAAGAAAACATACAATATAACGGGCCACCAGACAATGACAATATTTCTTAATTGGGGAAATTAGATTTTTAATGTGAAGACATCACATACGCCCTTAATTACTAAAGGGCTTGGGCAACATTGAATAGTAGTTATGTATATAACATGTAACTTGTATAGCTCTATGAGTAAAAAATCTTCCAGGTAATAAATTGTTATCGTTGTATTTTCACAAGAGGGAGAGATTGGAAAAGTATGTTCTGACTGCTTCACTCAGCACCCAGAAAATATGAAGGGAAACTGCTGCCCTTGCAGAGACAATGAATTGACTGTGTTCGAAACCTTCTAGCTGCTTCAGATAATCTGCAATTCCCAATAACTCCTTGGCAAAACTCTATCCAGTTGGGGTGCATCATGATTAGGTATTCCTCATTTTGTAAACCGGGATTTTGGGTAAATTGTATCGTTTTTGTTCTAGTACATGTATATTATTTTTCTGCGTTGCTAAACATTTAAAAAAAAATCAAGATGCAATATACAGTCAAACTTGCAACCTGATCTCCGATGTTTAGGCTTCCTTGTGGGTGCAGTCATCAGATGTTAATAAATGCGTGGACACGAAAGTTTTTTTAATGGATGTTCGAAAATGTCCACAGAAATATCTTAATGTCCGGAAAAATAGGTCACATGGCCTTCTAAAGACCCAGAGATTAGACACCAGCTAATGCCAAAAGACGATCTTTCTTGCTGTGACTGTTTTGCTATGCAGATGACATGTTAAAACTGCTGTAGCTGCACAAACTGTTTACAGACAGATGTTATTGTTTGGTTACTAAAAACCATTACAACCATAATTTTACAATGCATTTAAAACAGAAGACCTACAACAGTTTGAAAATAAATCTGGACTATGATCAACTCTATTTAGCTTGTGGTTGCCTCATAGTCTAATGGCGTTCTATTAATCTAGTCTAAAAACTACTTGGAGGAAATCCTGAGCATACTCAAAAATAGACTATGCTGATGTTCAACTTGGAATAGCATAATTAAAGCTAATACTGAACTGAGACGGATAAGGGAAAGAATACATAAACATTCAACACTGGGTAAGTTTATAATAACATGAGCTAGCAGACAAATATAAGATAAAGTGCATAAATTCATAATTTGCAGCGAAAAATATATATTCACTGTAGCAAATTAATCGCTAATCCCTCACGAGGCAGATAAGGAGACCTATCCGGGAGAAAAGAGTGCATAAATTCATAAGTTGCAGCATATTAAGAATCGAATCCTGAGATGGAACAGGTAAAATAAGAATTGCATTGAAATTCACCATGAGTTAGTTTGGTGAAATTAGTAGCCGAATATGCATTAATTCTAGATCTGCAATGAGCGATGTATATTCACAATGATACAATAATGACTGATCTAAAACAAGGACAAGTAAAGTGCCATGTGCGGGAGAAAAAAGAGCAGTAGTTTATGAATTACAATGAGTGGTACATATTCCCCATAAATTCACATGATCAAGTGGATCCTTAACAGCACAAGATAGCCTTATCCAGAAATACAAGCACTTGGGGGCATATTTACGTTCCCTGGCGCATCCCTGCAAATCAGCAGGGATGCGCCAGGGAAAATGCATCACGCAAGTTTACCCTTGCGCCACCTCCGATGCGCCGCATTTACAATGCGGCGCATCGTGGCGCAAGGATAAGCAGATGCGTGACGCATCTGCCGGCGAAAGGTTGGCGCAGTGCTGAAGTTGTGTCGCAAGCGCGACGCAACTCCAGCACTGTGCCAACCTTCCCTATCCCTAACATGGTGCGTCAATCCTTACGCCTGCTTCAAGCAGGCGTAAGGATTTGACGCACCAGCGTCGGAAAAGTGACTGCATGAAGTCTTGTAGATTTCATGGTGTCACTTTTCCGAGGCGTCCCTGCGCCGGAACGCCCCCCCCCCCCTGCGCCGGTACGCCCACATGAAACCTGACGCAGGTTTCATGTGGCGCAGGGGTTTACTACATGACGCATCTCCCTAGATGCGTCACGTTGTAAATATTGCGCAACGCGGCGCATGCGTGACGCAACGGCGGCGCAAAAGTGGCGCAAGGGGCTTGTAAATATGCCCCACTGTACTCTGATCTGTCGATTGAGCAGGTTAAGTGCTAAGTGCAAGAGTAGGCTACTGCAATACATAATTAACTAAGTAAATGAGCAGTCAAATGTCAGAGCCCAAGATCCTGGAAAAATCAGCTAAAGTGGAAAATAATGGCAAGCCTCTGTTCTAATCACTTGCTAAGCAGAAATATTAACTAACTTAGATCTATGTACTAAGGGGCAGCAATGTGCGTGATTATCTCATTTCCATTTCTGAAATTCAATTGATGCAATGTCCTATAATTTTAATAGCCTGGCCAGTAATTCTCGGGCAATGCCCTGCAAACTGGCTGCCTTGAATGTCCTTACTCCAAGCCTGTTAAAACATGGGACTAAAATCTTTCTTCGGGGAAACATAGGTGGACATACGCAGATTATCTGTGATAACATCTCAGAATGATGGCCACATCTTCTCCAAAACGTGCATGTATAACAATATCGCCATGATTCAATTGATTTTAACGGTAACAGAAGAAACCTGAGGTGAATATATTTTTCCTGCAAAGATTGTTTTATGTACAAATAAAGATAAGGTTGAGGAAATGGCCTCTGAAAAGAGTGTAAAGCGACTGCGCTCTGGTCATTGTTTTAAAAGCTTCAATATTTTTGTGTATGAATAAACTCTTGCTGCATGCTTAACTTGTAATTTAAAATAACCATATTCTATCTTATTGTCCCAGTGTTCATTTAGCTGCAGTTCTTCTAAGAGGGTTTTCAAATTTAAGATGCTATTGTTTGTATGAATTTAAAATGACTTGTTGCTCTTTCCAAATACAAGCTTTTAAGGACTCAACAGGAGCTCTCCTCAAACGAAAGCAATACTTGATAAATTGGGCATCAGCAGATGTGGTTAAATTCACCACTCTGAATTCCAACCGAAGTTGGCTGACCGGAGGGCCTTTTGGTAGACCAAAAACTGTGCGTGTCTCCACGGACTACATTTTCGCCAGATCGGCATGCAACTTGTTGACCCAAGTGGGTCAACAAGTCCTAAGAGCTGGACAAACTTAGATTTAGCAGAACCAAATTTCATTATCCTGTTCCTTGTCATATTTAATTTCAGATCATTTATTTTATTCTTGTAGACCATTTAGGGCCCTTTGAAGGCCAATTTCAGTTGCATCTAAAAGCAGGGGCGTCGGAGACACTAAATTTCTGGGGGGGACAGGGACAACCTTTTGGACTTTCCAATGTCCCGATACAAATCGACCATTGTCTGGGAACCGTACGCTCCGTTAAAAGAATACAATCGCATAGTTTTGTAGTGAAACATTGATAAAGGCAGGCATGTAGTCACAGTTTGCAAGAATGCTTCGATTGTTATTTACATTCACAAATTAATTAGACCAAATGTGAAAAAACATGTTTTTGAATCTTACATCTTCATGCACCAAGCAAACAAATGTGGGACGAAAAAGGAAGAATAAACTGAATGCTCTTTGGGACATGTGCATGATTGTGAGGGACTGTACAATTTACTTGTGAGGAAGCACATCTTTAACAACTGTCAAAATCAGCAACTGCACCTGTACATGGTGGACTCGGATCTGACCTCTCCCCAAGTATTGGGAAAGAAGGCAGACTAGTGGGTCCGTACCAGAGTGCAACAAAAGTCTCATGGTGGTGCTGACCAGAAGAAGCAAGATTATTCTAAGGCCCAAGAGAAAGGTGGGGAGAAATCTAAAGAAAAGAAAGAGTCTTCTGAAGGTCTTCAAAAATCCTTCTCTGGGAGTAGGTCCCATTCCTCTTCCTCCTCTAACAAGAAACCTTAGTGCTATTTGTGTAAGGAAAAAGGTAAAAGGGCAAAGGATGCCAATTGCTCTAAGTCTAGCACCAATACTGATACTACTACTACTCCTAAACCTCCTAGTGCCCCTAGCCATAGCACTGGTAGTAGTAGGGCCCCCAAGAGTTTAGCTGGGTTAACCTTGTGTACTAAAGAGGGTTCTGGCCTAGTCAGGACACCCACTCAGGCTGTTTTAGTCTGTGATGGTGGCACTGAGCTCGCCACCCTTATTGCAAGTCCCACTAACTTGGGCAAATACAGACAACAGCCTCTCATCAATGGTCAGGAAGCTGTGGCATACAGGGACACAGGGGCCAGTGTCACTATGGTGACAGAAAAACTTGTGTCTACTGAGCAGATTCTACTTGGACAGATTTACCAAGTGACCAATGCTAACAATACCAGGACAGATCATTCCATGGCAGATGTTAATCTCAGCTGGGGAGGGGTAACTGGCCCAAAGAGAGTTGTGGCATCCCCGACCTACCTGTGGACTGTCTACTGGGCAATCATTTGGAAACTTCAGCCTGGTCTGAAGTGGAGTTCAGGACTCATGCAGAAATGATGGGAATTTCAGCCATTGTCTTTGCTGTCACTAGGGCTGAGGCCAAGAATTTAGGCACTGAGGGAGCCCTGGATCCTGAAGAAATGGACCAGCCAGCTCCCAAGAGAAGGAGCAAGAAGGATAAAGATGTATCCTCCTCTCAGACTTACAATGAGAATCAGCCTCCTCGGAGATAATTTCAGTACCTGTGAAGGAACTGTACCAGAGGAGCTTGGGCCTGACAAGGCAGAGCAACTAGGGGCAGGGGTCCTTCAAGGGAATACTTCAGTCTGGAGCAGAAGGCCTGCCCCTCTCTTCAACAACTCAGACATCAAGCTGCTGCTGAGGAAGCAGGACATTTCAGTGGGTCCCACAGGACTTATCAGGAAGAAGGGCTCCTGTTTTCTGAAAGTAGAGACCCCAAGCCTGGTGCCACCAAGAGGTTGGTCATACCTCAGAAGTTCGGGGGTTTCTTATTGACCCTGGCACATGACATTCCTCTTGCAGAACATCTTGGGCAAAACAAGACTTGGTGCAGGCTTGTCCCTTACTTTCATTGGTCCCACATGTCTGAAGACACCAAGTAGTTTTGCCAGTCCTGTGTCACCTGCCAAGCCAGTGGTAAGTCAGGTGGCACTACAAAGGCCCCCTTAATCCCACTGCCAGTGGTTAGGGTTCCCTTTGAGAGGGTAGGGATAGACATTGCAGGTCCCTTAAACCCTCCAACAGCATCTGGACATAGTTTTATCTTAGTGGTGGTGGACCATGCCACTAGATATCCAGAGGCTTTTCACCTTAGGACCACTACAGCTCCTGTAGTGGCCAGGGCTCTCCTGGGAATCTTTTTCAGAGTTGGGTTCCCTAAGGAGGTCTTGTCAGACAGAAGTACTAACTTCATGTCTAGCTACATTACTGCTATGTTGAAAGAGTGCGGTGTAAACTATAAGTTTTCCACACCCTACCATCCACAGGGCAATGGGGTTGTTGAAAGGTTCAACAAGACCCTCAAAGGTATGATCATGGGACTCCTAGAAAAGCTGATGTGAAAATGGGATGTCTTACTACCTTGCCTTCTCTTTCCCTACAGAGAGGTTCCTCAGAAGGGGTGGGCTACAGCCCATTTGAACTTCTGTTTGGACATCCAGTTAGGGGTCCATTATGTATGGTCAAAGAAGGATGGGAGCAACCTCTCAAGCCTCCTAAACAGGACATAGTAGACTATGTTCTGGGCCTGCGTTCTCACATGGCTGAGAATATGAAGGTGGCCAGCAAAAACCTTGAGGCTAGCCAGGAGCTTCAGAAAGCTTGACATGACCAAAAGGCTGTACTTACTGTTTACCAGCCAGGACAGAAAGTGTGGGTGTTGGGGCCTGTGGCCCCAGCAGCTCTCTAAAACAAGTGGAGTGGCCCCAAGTTGACCTAGGTACTCCAAGAAGTCCCCACAGGGTACTACATGTGATTCGACCAAAACCTTTTGTTAACAGGGCTGACATGAGCTTGCTCATGGCCACTGATGAGGGACAGGAGGAAGAGAGTGATCCTCTCCCTAATCTCTCTCAGGACCCTGTTGACGGATCAGTTGAAGGAGTAGCCTTGGCAGACAGCCTCACTGATCAACAGAAAGCTGATTGCAGACAGGTTCTCAGTTTTCTGGTTTCTTTTCTCTGACACCCAGTCAAACCACCTGGTGTACCCATTTATTTTATTTTATTTGAGGAGTTTTATATAGCGCTGGCCGGACCCGAGGGCATCGGAGCGCTTTAGAGCAGATTTTTTTCGCAAGAGTCATATAATAGAGCCTGTTGTCTTGTTATACATATTGGTTCGGGAGTCCAAGTGTGCTGTGCCGTATTGAGATAGTACGTGAGTCCTGAGATTAGTCTCGATTAGTGCACGTTGTCTTGGGTTGAACCACAGCAATTTTTCGCAAGAGTCATAAAGTAGAGCAGCGTAATACATATAGGTTCGGAGGTCCAAGAGTACTATGCAGTGTTGAGGTAGTTCGTGAGTCCTGAGGTAACCTCGATTGGTGCACTTTGTCTTGGGGTGAACCTTTAAGGGTGAGGCGGAGGAGCTGGAGGGGGGTTAGAGAGCAGAGTTATAGATATAGGATAGGGAAGTCCAAGTTTGCTGTGCAGTATTGAGGTAGTACGTGTGACCTGAGATAACCTCGATTAGTGCACTTTGTCTTGGGATGGACCTTAAGGGGGGGGGGGATCAGGAGGTGGTCAGGGAGCAGGTAGAAGGTAGGTCTTTGTGATAAAATGTCAGGGAGCCACGACGAGTAGAGATTTGCGTTGAGGCGGCGGTTATCCCTTCGGGACGGAGCGGTTGAGGAAGAGGACTTTTAGGTGTTTTTTTAATTTTGTGAAGGATGCGATAGTTCTGATATCTGCTGGGATTGAGTTCCAGATTTTGGGCGCGTTTCCGGCAAAGGATCGTGCAGCGGTTTTTTGTTTGCGTGTTTTCATAGGGATGAGAAGTAGGGTGTTTGAGCTCCTGAGGTTTCTAGTCTGACTAGCCCTCTTGAGTTTCGCGGCCAGGTAGTCAGGGTTTTCCTGTGTGTAGGGCTTTGTGCGTGAGGCAGGCAGTTCTGAAGCTGGCACGCAGTTCGACTGGGAGCCACTTTAGTTCTCTGAGTGCTGATGAAATGTGATCGTATTTCTTAATTCCAGTGACCATTCTGGCTGCTGCATTGAGTGTAGTTTTGAGGGGAGCTAGGTGGGATTTTGTTGTACCAGTGAGGGTTGCATTCCCATAGTCAAGTCTGGATAGTACCAGTGCTTGGGTGGCTTGTTTGAGATCTTTGGTAGGGATGAATGGTTTAATTTTGTTGAGTAGCTTCAGATTGAGGAAGGCACTCTTGGCGGAGTTTTTGATGTGTTTGGCCATGTTGAGTTTTGGGTCTAGGGTGATTCCTAGTGATTTTACTGAGTTTGCCAGAGTGAGATTCCCATTGAGAGCATCCATCCCTTTTAGCCATTCTGCAATTTGAGGGTTCTCTTCTTTGTTGGAGATGAGGAGTATCTCAGTTTTGTCTTGATTGAGTTTTAAGTGATTTAGAGACAGCCAATGTTGGGTCTCTTTTAGAGTGACATTTAGTCTGTGGATGTCATCTAAGGAGGAGGTTTCTAGATAGATCTGGGTGTCATCCGCATATAGGTGGAAAGGGATGTTGGCATTTTTAAGAATGGTGGTGAGGGGTTCCATGTATATGTTGAACAGTTGTGGTGAGAGCACTGAGCCTTGTGGGACGCCTCTGCTGACCGGTGTATGTCGGAAGTAAAGTTTTTGATTTTTATCCTTTGCGAGCGGTTGTGTAAGAAGGAGGAGAACCAGCGTAGGACCACCTCATCAGCACCTACCCTCTCTTGTAGAGCCTTGATGAGAAGTTGGTGATCAACCGTGTCAAAGGCTGCCGATAGGTCCAGGAGAATGAGTAGGCAGCATTGATCGGTATCGAGGGATTTGTGGATATCGTCTGTGATGTTGAGGATCGCGGTCTCAGTGCTATAGCCTTTTCTGAACCCCGATTGGTGGGGGTCCAGAAGGTTGATGTTGTCCATGTGCTGAGTCAGTTGCAAGAGGACGCATTTTTCGAGGATTTTGGATAGGAGGGGGAGATTGGAGACGGGTCTGAAGTTATTGAGGTCCTTGGAGTCAAGGCCTGTTTTTTTAGTAGTGGCTTGACTTGGCCAACTTTGAGGCATTCAGGTATGATGCCGGTTTCCAGGGAGCTGTTTATGATTCTGCACCAGAAAGGGGCTATGGAGAGTTTCAGTTTTTTGGTCAGTTGGGTGGGTATCGGGTCAAGGACGTGGGAGGCGGGTTTGGAGGTGGATATCAGCTTGAGGATCTCGGCTTCCGTCATGGGGTCGAAGGACTTCCAAGTTTTCATGGGGTGCATGCACGTGCAGTCTGTTGTCACTGGGGGCAAGCTTTTGCAGGCGGGGTTGGCATTGATGTCTAGTGAGAGCTCAATCTTGGTGTTTTTTTCTTCGAAGAAGACGGCGAAGTTTTCGCACAGATCTTTGGAGGCCTGTGTTGAGGATTCGAGGGGCTTGGAGGTTTGTTGCTTGATGATTTTAAACAGTTCGTTGGGTCTATTTTTAGGTCGAGCCTCGAGTAGCGCGCAAGCGCTGCTAGGCGAAGACTTTATGTAAGGGGGTTTGAAAAGCTGACCAGACGCTCGTGCGTCGTGGCCTTTTTCGGGCGGTTACGCGCGCCGCAGACATGTGTTTCCCATTATCGTGCCCAGACGCAGGCGCGATAATTGGAAACACATGCCGGGAAAAGGCCATGACGCACGAGCGTCTGGTCAGCTGAGCAGGCTGCCGCGCTCGCTCGCCCCCGCTCCTCTCGTCCCCGCTCCTCTCTTGTTCTATTTATTTTGTTGGTTGCGCGAGAAAAGTCCCCTCTGAAAAAACAGGAACTGCTTTTGAGTGTGACTACGCATTAAATTGCGGTCAAGAGAAGAACGAATTCCTACGGTCTTAGGGAAGGAAATACAGATGAAACCACTTCGGCAAAAGCTACACTGCATCCTTTGAGGTTCGGGCGCAGCTGCCCCTCCCCTTTCGCGACTTTCCTCTTGAGGAAAAATAAATCCTTCATTCGTAATGCGCTCCGCTTTCATTTCACCCTTGAGTAGGAAAACCGGAACCGCGCGTGGAGGTGAGGCGTTTGTGCGCCGTCATTAGCATGCTCCCCGGGCTTGTTGTGCAAGGCTGAAGCGCGCGGAGCGCCGCTGGCTGTCAGCGCGCGCTCTTCTGTCAGCAGTTTCCCGCCTCCACCACCGCCGCTGCTGCTGCTGACTCACGTGTCTGGCGCTGCCCTCGCTCCACGCCGTCCACCGGCGGCCAGGAAGCACGGGGTGGGAGAATGCGCCGCCTGCAGAGGATTTCCAGCCACCTGCAGCCGCTCCACCGCCGTTCCATCTTCCCTAAAATATTCTCTGTGTTCCCAGACCAGTGATTTCCTCCCCACGCTTCACCTCAGCAGAGGGAACGTTGCATCATTCTGTCCGCCGCCTGCTACCTCACTTGCCCTCTGCTGCAGCTTGTGTTTTGTAGAATTCGGCGCCTTTTTTTTTTGTTCCTCATTTATTTTCCGCAGTGTCTTGTGCACTATTCACTGTTGCGTCCCACTTTACTGTGCTCTATATTTATTAAAGATTGTCTGACCACTTGTTATATCGGCTGTAGCTCAATTAATAAACGCCATTCACATTGCAGGTGTTTCTTTTTGTTGTGCTTGTTGCCTGTAAACAAACATGGGGTTTCCTTTAATCCTGATCCCTACAGGTTGCCAGCTGGCTGGGATATTCTAACAGATGTGCCACCCCCATCGCCATGCAGCATGCTTTGTGTTGGCTGTTTCTCAAAATGTTGTAAACGCTTTCATATTTTTACAACCACAATAAATGGCTCATTTCGAAGGGTATGGTGCCGACTATAGCACAGCCACAGAGATGGACAAATATACTTGTCCAAAATTGATGACAAATTTCTATTGATCCTTGAAAAGCCCTTGCGTTGGAAATACCATGACGCTGTGGTATTTTTGCCTTTTAAAAAGAGTGAACTTGTTTATATCATGGATCAAATCTTTGCTAAATAATTGCATTCCTCAGTTAAACAAATAGTTTAAACATTTTTACTATTCTGGAGCAAGTGGGTAGCAAGTGGGTCGTCGCTCTGAGTCTTAGTGCAGCAAATTGCAAAAGCCAGTGCTGATTCACTGATTGTGTTGGAGTTTTTAATAGTGCAGGGCCTGCACATTAACCCGTGGTCTGTTGTTCAACACCATATAAAGTACCTATTATTTGCCAATGCCATGTCATATTTTTGCCTTTTATTTCCGTACACCATTCCGCCTGTAGCTGGCCAGTTAGTCGTTCAGTACAGTGACCAAGTTGCTGTATCCAAAAGTCAAGTCACTGCAGGATGTAGGGCCCTATAAATCACCCAAAAAAAACACGCAAGCAAGAGACAAGCATTTACTTTAATAAGCACGGTGTTTCTCATGACATTGAGGGTTTCTGTAACTGGTGCTTATTCATTTATACTGCCTATTATAGAATTGTAAAAGCTCTCCAGATGTGGCTACTACAGTACAGAGGTTTCTCTTTGTTTTCTTCTGTTAAAAAAGGGGTGTTTCTACTTGCAGGCGCAGTGTAATGCGACACGCAACCTGCCCCAGCCATTGATCCCTTAGAGGGTAGTGCATGAAAACAGATGGAGAAAAGGCTTGAATTGCCACCTGGGGAAATACCTTGGCTTGATCACATCCTGCTTTTTGTACCGTGTTTCATATCAGCACAGCTAGCGTGTAACTCCTGGTAAAAAAAAAAAAAATACAACCAGCGTCTGATGTTTTTGACTATACCACTTCTGTATGGACTGTGCCATAGAAAATACATGAATTAAATCAATTGCAGCCATGTTAAGCAACTGCAAGTAAAATACGTCTTCATGATAAGATCCCGTGGTTCATAGTGTCGCATTTAATGGTTAAACCACGCTGCAAAAATGTATTGGTAAAGGTACTACTTTTTGCCTATTGTTTAGTGGACAAAACACAATCTACTGGTGCAGACAGGTGAGAATCAATAAAGATACTGCTAACTAAACCCCACCTTTAAATTAATCAGTGTGGTGTACATAGAGGAGAAATCCCTTCATAAGTGGAAAAGTAGGAAGGGTGATTTTTTTTTCCCTGGAGGAGAATTTCTGAGAATCCCATATTTTACCTATCAGGCTTCTTACTCTTCCAGGATTGAATGTATTAACCATCCATTTATAGGCAATAGCAGTGTTGTTTGTAGATTGCAACATAACAGGTCATAAACCAGTCAAAAACAGTGCTGCATTTGTGTACCCTACTTTATTATAAGGAGTGACCATGATCGTATGGATAACATTTTATAAAGGCTTGTGGATTCTTTACAACAGGAAGGGCGGGGAGAATCACATGGCCAAGAGAGAGCAGCATGGAGTTAGTATTGGGGGAGAGGCATAGAAGCACTGGGCGAGACAGCAGTGTGGAGCTGGGAGTGGGGGAGAAGCACACGTGTGAAAGAGCAAGGTGAGGGCACAGGAAAGCACACCAGCGAGAGAGCAACACAAGCATCGGTGTGGAAATAGAAGCTTAGCGGTAGACAGCTGAAAAACACATGCAGTCTTGAGGAGTGCTTAAGCAAAAAGAAAAAATAATGCTAAAAGGGAGCAGGAAAATTACATGAGTAAAGAGGATATGCTCCAGGGGAGGACAAACAGAAGATGGACAACGCAAGCTATTGAATAAGAAGTGAGCAAATGAGAGTGACAACCAATGGAATGTAGTTGATCTAAACCTAACAAGTGATTGGTGGAATAGTTACAATAATCTCAGCTACTGGTAAATACTATGGGCCATGTTCAAGAGAGTTATGTTTTTGCTCACTGTACTGCTATAGATTAAGAACTAACCTGTATGGGCACAGTGCCTAGTATTCACCACCCTCTTGTTTTTCTGGCATTGGGTCTGCTATCCTCCATCAACCCTCCACTGCTTCAAAATGTTTTTTGTTTCTTTTCTTCCCATCAGTCATGAAGTGTATCTATGATCATCTCAAAGTGTCTATGTAGATGCATATCCTCTGACTGCTTCTTATCCAAAGAACCCTGAAAATGTTTTTGCAGGCAAGGGATCCCAGTGGTAAGGGTTACACCACAGACATGCTCCAGGGTTTATCATCTCAAAAATACTCAGTTATGTAGATCTTGTGTTATAGATCCCAAGTTACCTGTTGTGACATCACAGGGCCTGCAAGCCATTCCACCACATCTCATTGGTCCCCACAAACCTGAAGGAACTGGAGAACATGTTGCAAATGGAGATGGGACATTAGCAGTGGGATAAAGGAACCAGATGCACTAGGTGCGTTTTCTATATTTGTGGACACCCCATGACTCATTTCCTCACCCCTTCCATTGCTTGTTGTGGACAACTCATTGAGGTGAGAAAGACTAGCCACAGAAGTGTGGAAGAGAGCAAGAGAGACAGAGACCATTCAAAGTATGAGGCAAGTTTTCCCCCAACACCCTGCATCTTCCACTCCATGGAAGGGAGGAGACTTGTGATATCGTTATTCAAATAACCTTCCAGTGCAATGAAGTGGCTGCTTGACAATAGACTAACTACACACAAAACAACAAAATAAATATATAGAATAAACATGGCAGATAATATCCAAACTCTTGGTACCATGTGATGTTATCAAATGAAGCTTTATTTTCTTCTCTGATGTCACTTGGAAATCTGCTGGAACACATCTCCTTTGTTGATTCTTACCCATGTGGACTTGTAAATATTGTACCTATTTATAACTGGGATGGTAGAGGCAAGGCAGCTGGAGAATCAATAAAGACCTCTTCTTGTCTATTTTAGAGTTAAATTGTGGTAATCTGAATAAGCAATAGAGATGTAGAAGTATATTTCATAATGGATACCCTCTCTTTAAGTCCACTTACAAAAGTAGTGAGTTGACTAATATTCATTTCAATATGAATAGTCATTTGCTATGCAGTTAACGCTACCAACATTGTGGAAGAATGATCTTATTCTATGCAACCTAAAACAAGCATTGGCATAGCCAATATGTCTCGCCTTTGGGACCTTATAAGTGTTTAGCCATGCAACAGTTGATGTTGTTGCACCAAGGATATTGTGCTGCATAACTAAATACTTATAAGGTCCCAAAAGCGAGACCTATTGGCTATGCCAATGCTTGTTTGCGTTGTCGAGGGCAGAGCAGAAAAAGGAGGATTTCTCACTGCTGATGTGTTTTTTGTACGTCCTTCGGGCTGCTTTGAGTTGTTCGAGTAGGCTTGCTGAGGGGTTGCTCCTCCATAGTCTTTCTGTAGCTCTAAGTTGTCTCCTTTCGTTATTAATATCTGTGTTGAACCAGGATCTAGATGGGATGTTCCTGTTTTTTTTAGTTTCAGTGGGGCTACTTGATCTAGAATGCATGTCAAGGTTGTGTTGTAATGGGCAGTGAGATCAGTGGTGGATAGATCATCCGCGGAGGAGGTGAGGAGAGAATGAACCCTTTTTTCAAGGTCATTGATGTTGATCTGAGTGAGGTTACTGGGCCATTTGGGAGGGTCTTGGGTGGGGGGTTGGAGAGTGGTCGGTTGAGGGAGGTGGAAGAGGATTAAGTGGTGATCTGACCAATCCACGGGCAGGGTGTGGTTTATCGTGATTGTGTCGCGTTTAGCGATAATGGCATCTAGGATTGCTCATTTGTTGTGAGTTTCCTCTATGCAGTGTTGGGTAAGGTTGTTGTTGTGTAGCAGCTCGTTCAGGTTCTGGATTAGCAGGTTGTTTTCTTCATTCCAGTGTAGGTTGAGGTCGCCCAGAATTAAATTGTTTGCATCTCGGAGAGAGCAGTGGGCAATCAGGTCAGACAGGTGTTCAGCGAATGTGGTGGTGTTGCCTGGGGGGTGGTAGATAAGGTGGCAGATTAGTGTTTTGTTGTTGCTGGTGTTAATGTTGACGGTTAGGCATTCAAAGGTGTTGTAGTTGAAGGAGTCTATTTCCGTCACGGAAATAGTGTTTTTGTGGATGATTGCTATGCCTCCTCCTCTTTGGTCTTTTCTATCTTTGTTGGTGATTGTAAAGCCTGGGGGGACAAGAGTATCCAGAAGAGGTAGGGAGGAATCATTTAGCCAGGTTTCAGTGATGAATGCTATGTCTATGTCGTGAGTGAGGATGGATTCCGCTAGCTCTGTGGCGTGCTTGGTGGCTGATCTGCAGTTTATGAGCATGCAGTTGGTGGGGGTCGTCTCTGTTTTGGGTTTCTTCTCACTGGGGGCCATGGGTATGATAGTGCGGGCGGCCGGGGGTCTGGGGGATTTCGGACGGGTCTGGTCTCTGCCTCGTCCAGTGATCACCTGGATTTTGGATTGGAGGGTGACAGTAATTGGGTTGTCGTACGGGGAGGCGAGGTCTGCCAATTCACTCTCCGACATTGCATCTCTGGTTCTTTTGGGCCTCTGTGTCTGCTTGGAGAGGGGGGTAGAGATCCATCTCTGGTGGGAGTCCTTTGAGGGACTTTGTTGAGTATAGGTGGGGAGGGCGGGGTTATGCGGAGGTTTATGGAGCGCGGCAAGGTTGGCTAGGATTTCGCTAAAACCCTGGATTATAGTTGCTATCTGGGGTTCCAGCATGGTGAGTCGCTGCCCAGTCTCTAAGTCGGTGTGGGTGTTCTGGGCGGGTACGTTAGACCTGAGGGGGGAGAGACTTATGTTGTTGGGTTGCTTTTTTGTGGGTGGGTTAGCCGTGTGGGTTTTGGGCGGGGCCGTGGGTGCAGGGTGCTGGGACCCCCACCCGTGTAGGGGTGTCTCTGTTTTATTGCATGTGGGATTGGGGAGGTGGTTGGGAGTCAGAGATTGCGAGTTGAAGTCGCTCGAGGTGGGTTGAGGGGGGTGGAGGCCAGGTGGTGGGAGGGGGTGAATGCCGGGAGGGGAGTCGTGGGGTCTTGTTCTCTCTGGTAGTGGTGAGGGTGAGGTCGCGTGTTGAAGGGCGGGTGTAGTTACTAGGGAGCACTGGGGTGGTGGGTGAGTTCTGGTGGCGGGTCCGGTTCTTCGGGGGAGGGGCAGGAAGGGGAGGAGGTCGTGAGAGGGGGCAGTCCGGAGGGATGGGAAGAGGGCGTCGAAGGACTCTAGATTGTCGTTGTTGGCTTGTATCAGGACTGTGCCGGAGTAGATGGTCACAGTGGTGTTACCAGTACGTCTAGTGCGGTTAGGAGCTGATAGTGTCAGTTTGGAGCTATGTGAAGTGTTGCTAGTTTTGGAGATATTGAGTTGCGATCTGAGGATGGAGTTCCAAATTTCGGGCCTTTTGGTGTAGAAAATGAGGTCCATTTTTACCTGTCCTTTGGATGAGCAGTGGTAGGTGTCCGCGAATAGTGATTCAGGATGTTGTCTGATCAGTTTTTGCTTAAAGTTCTTTTTCGCTTTGGGTGAGAGGTTAGGCGGGAAACTGATCGAGGAGGAGTTCAGGCCGTGCGGTTTTAAGTGCTTCATTGAAAGGGGGATGGTATGAGCTGATGTGGCGGAAGGCATTGTGTCTAGGTGGGAAGGGGGGCGAGCTCCCTTTAGGAAAGGTGGGAAAGTGTTTCCAGAAATGTCTCTGGAGCGTTCGGGCTCTTTGCACTATAGGGTTTGAGTTGGTTTTCCGTGTAAAGCAGAGGCCGAGAGCGTTATGGTCACGACTGTAGGAAGAGTTTGTGTCTCACCTGTGAAGTTTTCGCTTGTCTGGATGGGTTCTGAGCCTCGGGTGGCCATCTTGGTGTCAGGCAGTTGTGTGGTGCAGCACCTGGGGTGTGAAGAGGTTGCGATGACGAGCATGGGGGGAGGGGGGTCACGTTACACCTGCTTCTCGGGGCCAGGCAGTGGTCAACGCTGAGGTCGTATCCAAGGGGAGAGTTTTCCTCTCACCGGTGAGGCATTGTTTTCAGTTTGAGATTCGGAGCCCCTGGCGGCCATCTTGTGATTGGCACCGGCGAGGCATAGCATCCGGGGAGAGGAGAGGCCAGTCTCAGCGAGCGGGGGGGGTCGCGCTGCATCGGGATCAGATTTGACTGTCTCCACGAGTGGGGATAACTCTGTACCACCTAGAGATCAGAGCTAAGGACCTCCAAGCAATCGGAATGCAGCCCAAGTTGGTGGAGAGGAAATGAGGAAAAGGCCACAGTCCAAAGAACAAGGACCAACAAATGTTAGTGAACATCACTTTCTTTCCGAGCACCTCAGTATCGCCTTGTGATCGATAGGAAGTGTTCCACAACTTTATATTGTCCAGGGCATCAGGTAGGCATTATGGCTTGAGATCAAAGATAAATATATAAGCAGCACACCTTGATCCTACGATGGATCTCTTCTTGCTGGTAAAGGGCACTACTCCAATGGTTGCTGCTGTAGCCACTTCAATACTGCCTCGTTCGGCACCTCCGGGACTTACAAATAGATCCCTTCATCACAATCTGATCTCCATTTTAGGGTCAGGCACTTGATTTTAATAATTCCCCAGGTAACAAGGAGACGTCCCCTCCAGACAACGCTAACTGTAGGACTCTCGCGCTGCCTCAACGAAGTATGGCCGTATAAATAAGTTTCCTGCCTCTTACCAGCGTTCCGGGTGTTCAGATGGCCGCGTACACAGCACCGTCGCCGCCATCTTGGAGTCAGGCTCGATCTGAGACAATCCCCGCAAAGTCTACAGTCACGGGTGCATCGTTCAGAAAGCGGCACCGTGTTATTTTATTATTGGGAGTGCTGTGGTCTACCAATTTATATTAGCGAGGCACTTGCCTGATTTGTAGGGGTCTTCTCTTTGCTCGAGGCAGCCTGGAGTACCTCGTCTTCCCAAGTGCGGTTTCAGGAAACCGCTTCCCGATTTCTGGGCGTTATGGGGCCGTTTTCCTAAGGCACAGGTCAGCAGTGCCTCAGCCTCTGTGTTCCACCGCCATTCATCGCGGCCGTTGACCGCTATATTCTGGGGTCCCGGATTTCCCTTCAGTGGGAACAGGGAATAGCTGCACATTCGTAGACACCAGGAAGCGGAGGTATGGATCGTTTGGCGGGTCCGCAGTAGCTCTTAGAGATGACTGGTGCGGTGGTTGTATTCCAGTATCGCCTTCTCCGATAACGCTGCGTTCGTTTGGTGGGTCCGCAGTAGCTCTTAGAGATGACTGGTGCGGTGGTTGTATTCCAGTATCGCCTTCTCCGATAACGCTGCGTTCGTTTGGCGGGTCCGCAGTAGCTCTTAGAGATGACTGGTGCAGTGGTTGTATTCCAGTATCGCCTTCTCCGATAACGCTGCGTTCGTCTCCGCCATTTTGTCTCGGCTTCAGAGTCTGCTATGCTTCTCCTCGAAAGCCGATTTACTTAGCTATGGCACAATATTCTACGCATTTAACATCAGCATCACGTCGTGTAGTGGTTCCGATGTGATATTTTGCACTATTTGCTGCTCGAAAGTCGTCAGGAACGCAATTTTATTGTTAAATTGTGTCCCCGACCTCCGGAGCGGTTAAAGTGGGCAAGCTTCGCATAAGCCACTGAAGTGGACACAGGTGACAGCATGCCTGTGAAGAGTAAAATTTACAGACAGCCTGACCATGTCGGAGACTGCATCAGGACAGAGGTCCAAAAGATGCCAGAGTTGGGAGTCATTGAGGCTTCAGATAGCCCTTGGGCTAGTCTTGTAGTCCTTGTACCAAAATCTCACAGCTAGGATGGTATGAAAGAGATGTGTTTTTGTGTTGACTATAGAGGCCTCAATGCAGTCACTAGGGCTAATGCCCATCCAATTCCAAGGGCAAATGAACTGATTGATACTTTGGCCCCTGCCAAATATCTCAGTACATTTGACCTAACTGCTGGTTATTTGCAAATCAGACTCAATGAGGATGCCAAACTAAAAACAGCATTTTCAACCCCCAGTGGGCATTATCAATTTATTGTGATGACTTTTGGTTTCAAAAATGCACCTACCACATTTCAGAGGCTGGTGAATAAAGTCTTAATAGGTCTGGAAGCCTATAGTGCCGCATATCTAGCATTTAGCTGTCAGAAGGCATTTGATAACCTGAAGCAAGCAATGTGCTCTGCTCCAATTCTGCAAAGTCCTGACTACTCCAAACCATTCATTGTCCATACAGATGCTTCTGAGATAGGGATAGGTGCAGTATTTTCACAGCTTAATGCAGAGGGCCAGGATCAACCAGTAGCTTTTATAAGCAGAAAGTTGACCCCCAGGGAGAAGCGTTGATCAGCTTCTGAGAGAGAGGCCTTTGCTGTGGTCTGGACCTTGAAGAAGTTGAGGCCATACCTGTTTGTCACTCACTTCATTGTTCAGACAGACCATAAGCCCCTCTTATGGCTTAAACAGATGAAGGGTGAAAAACTCAAACTTTTGAGGTGGTCCATTTCCCTACAGGGGATGGACTTTTCAGTGGAACATAGACCTGGGAGTAACCATGCCAACAAAGATGGACTTTCCAGATATTTCCACTAAGAAAATGAAGCCTCAAATGGGCATGGTTAGCCTCATCCTTACGTTTGGGGCGGGGGTGTAGGAAAGTAGGATCTGGCTTCATGGTTACCCCCACTTTTTGCCTGGGGTCAGTGTGTTTTGACTGTAGTCTGCTGGGATCCTGCTAATCAGGACGCTAGCAACTGTGCTCTCTGCCCTAAATTGGCTCTGGTAAGTACTTTGGGACATCCACAATTGGCTACTGGTGTACCATTATACGTCTCTAGTATATGCCACTAAGGTACCCAGGGCATAGGTACACCAGAGGCTCCAATGGGCTGCAGCATGTATTTTGCCACCTGTGGGAGTCCACTTAAACTTGACTACAGGCCTGCCATTGCAGCCTGTGTGAGATGGTGCTTGCACCTCTCACAACAGCTATAAGTTCCTTATATCTGAGGTCACTGCACTTAAAAACTATGTCACCCCTATGGTAGGCAGGGTGCTTGGTTACAAATGTGAGGGTGCCCCTGCATGAGCAGGACACCCCTACAGACCCGGAGTCGATTCTCCAGGCTTTGTAAGAGCGATCAGCCATTTTAAGGTATATAGTGGACATCAGTTATTATGAGATGTCTAACTAAATAATGGCTGCACTGGACCTGGTCATATTTTGTATCAAACATGTTGGAATCATACCCCAACACTGACTCTGGTGCTAGAAGAATGATCCCAAGTACTGGGGGGCTCCTTAGGTGACCCCCCTGTACTCCAAGTAACAGCCTTTCAGGGTCTGCCAGCAACCTAGTGCTGCCGACCACAGACACGATTCTGCCCTCCTGCTGCTGAGCTGAGCTTGAGCAAGGGAAGGTAGAACAATAGGTTTCCTGTCACAGGGAGGTGTGACCACCTCCCAGACAGGACTTATTGTATTGGGCTGGGGTGGGGGCGCTTGCCAGTGGCACCAGACTGCTTTGAAGGGCCAAATTTGTGCCTTCCTTGCATACTTCTGTTTGAGACAGTTCAGGAACCCCTGGTTTCCACTCTGGCGCGAAACTGGACAAAGAATAGGGGTGTAGCCTCCCCTCTGTCCAGCCCCTCCTCTGGGAGGGACCCCCGAGTCGTTCCAACCCTCTCCCTAGGGTACCTAATGCCTCCCCCGTGGGTAGGTCCTCAGATTCTTCGTGGAACAAGACTCACCTCTGAAACCAAGACACTCTTCTACCGTTTGGACACTTGGACTTTGTCGGACTTTAACTGGACCCGAGACTGCATCAAGGAAGGCTCCTGCTGTTCCTGGTCTCGCTGTTCTTCAAGTCTTCTGTGTCGTCTGTGTCTCTGCATCACTAAAGTTCTCCAGAAGACCTGTGGGCATCAAGGACATCCGAAGTAATCTCCCTTGGCGTGAAGGAGTCACTCCCCTGCATCTGCAGGCACCGCAACAAAGCTGACCGGTCTGCTGCTCCTGTCATCCAATGGACTTCACGCGGCCCAGCAACACAGGTGGTGGTTCTACAGCTCCCTAGAGGCCTGACCTGTCTTCTCTGCAATTTTGAGGACAGTATAGCTCATCGAAGCCGCTGGGACCAAACTCATGTGCACTGCGATGAATTGCCATTGCCAAGGCTTGTTGGCTCTGCACTCCAGAGATATTTGGGCTACAAGACGATTCACCCTCTAGCACCTTATACCTCAAAGATCAGCATCCTCACTGCATCCTCTGCACCGTGGGCCTCCATCTTTTGTGAGCTGCCTGAGGTCCTCTTGCGACTCCTGTGCCTTCGGCATGTGGGTCCTCTCGAGGGTCTTCCTTTGCTTCAGTGGGCTCCCCTACTTGCTCAGGGCATGCTCTGACTCTCCTGCACTTGGGGAGTCGCTTGGATCTTACTGGTCCCAATGTTTGCATCTTTTTGCTTTCCACACCATTTGCGGCTACCAAGGCTTGTTGGTCCTCCCGCTAGACACCGACCACCTGAACACTGACACCCAATATGGGACAGCTTGTGCATGGCTCCTGGTCTTCCTCAGCATCTCCTGGTCCTCGCAGCTGCAGCAACACGGTCACCGTCTTCACTCTTGAACCTCCCAACATCGGTGGGGATTGTGCTTCTGTGCCTCCTGGTCACTTCCGAGTGGCATAGACTCTGTCCCCTCTGCTTGCAGGTTCTCTTCTTCAAGAATCCACTCTTGGATTCCACCGGACTCCTTCACATGCTTCTTCAGAGGCATCTTCTTTGAAGTCTTCCTTTGTCGTCTATGGCAGGTTCCGACGTCAATTAACCCTATGCACCCGGCTTCCTTGGTGCAGGTAACCTGGTTCCTGGGGCATCCATGGGTGGGAGGACTCTCCAACATCCCATCTTCCAAAGGGTTTCTTCGGGGTCCTCTGGGAAGGGTCCTTCTTCTGTAAAACTGCAACCGCGACTTCTCCATTGACTTCCATCGGGCATGCAGCTGTGTTTCTACTCTGCACACTGCCCCTTGGGGATCCTGGGTACTTACCTTGGGTAGTTCCTTGTGTTCCCATCTCCTATGAGTCTTCTGGTCCAAGTCCCGTTCTCCTTGAAGTTTGCATTCCACTTTCTTCGCATATGGTTTGGTCTTCACCTGGACACCAGTGTATATTTGTGCTGCTTACCTAATTATTTTGAAGTATTCTTGTGTGTATTGTTGATATCTCTGGGTAGGAGATATACTAATGTGTTAGTGATTGTGTTGCATAATAAATAGCCTTATTTTTTATAAACACTGTGTGGTTCTTTTTCTTCCAATCTACACTGTTGATTAAATGTGGTAAAACAAGCTGCTTTACACTCCTTCAAGATAGGCCTGAAGGCTTCTCTCCACAGCTACCACTTTGAGAGCTTTATATGGTTATCAAAGACCACTAAAATCACCATAAGGGTTGCCTGTATTAGTGCAAGGTGCATCACTCCTGAGAGTGTGCACCATATCCTAAGCCAGCCTCCTACAACCGCCAACACCAGTTCTCTAATATACTTCTCCCAACAGGGCACAAGACCTAAAAAAAAGAAGTGGGGCACTAACCAAGTTAGGCAGTATGTAAGTGACATCACAGCGCATGACATCGCACGTGACATCACAACACATGACCTAACAGGAAATTATATCACAAAAAATCACATCAGATTCTAAGACCTCGCATATGTTAAGCAGGTCTATCATGAGTACATTCGAGCGCATTACAATATTTAACAAATTAGACTTTGCGTCGAAGTTGTGCCAAAAAGTGATGCAACCCGGTGCAAGATCTAGGCCTCCACTTATACATTTATTTATTAAAACTCTGCCAGAAAGAAATTGGCAACAAGGAGAAACATGGCTGTATATCTGTTCTGCTTAATTGGTTAGAAAGTCTGCATTTTAAAATATCTTATGGGGTTAAGGCACCTGCTGCAGTGATCTTTATGTACCCAGTAAATCTCAGGAAATAATAATAATGGTAAGATAACTCTGGAGGTGAATGCTCTTGCTGGAGAGACAGGTGTTTTGTCTAGTCCCAGTTTTGAATCAATGTAGCATAGATGGTTAATATGTCTCACACAAAGCACATCATGTGATATACAGATGACGGATTTTTCTTTTATGGGTTATTGATTTTAACACAGAGATCCTTTATTTACTTGCAGTTCATAAATTGTAATCCTTATAATATAGCACAGCGAATTATAAAGGAAAGGACATGTGACTCCTACACCTTGTAACCCTCACTGTCTTATGTAACACATCCTGTAAATTGATTTACACACATATGGTTTATTGTGAATGTATAATGTGTATGTGTGATTTAAAGCTCTCCAATACCCTGGATTGGGTTGGGTAGCGCTATAAAAGAAATAAGACAAAATAGTGGTATTTAAATAGTTATTTGTGTAAATATTAGGACAGACCAACACATCTGACACAACATAATGCAAGATAGCTTAGACTATGTTTGATGCTAATTGCTCTCATGTTCCAGGGCAAGGTTCAACTTCTCAAAATAAACAATCCAACAAAACATTAGGCTTTGAGTGGCTGAATTGCGCAGTGTGAAACAGTCAAATGAGGTAGGGTCCGGGCTGAGGAGGGGCAGTATGCAGTCAGCCAGGGCCGGCTGTAGGGTGGTGCGACCGGTGCCACTGCACCGGGCACCAAGCTCAGGGGGCGTCATTTGCCTCTGACCAAAATGCATGCGCTGTCCTCTTCCATTTCCACAACATCGTGAAAATTGAAGATGGACAAATGCGCTCACATGGTTGCGGATGGATGTACTCGGACAATAAGTATGACGCTCTGAGGATGCCTTCTCTGCCGCTGCACATGCAGCAAGCGCTGCTGCTGGGCCCCGAGTCCACCACTGTACCAGTGCTTGTGCTGTGCAACAACAGCTAGTCTAAGCAGCCGTGCACCCTCGGGCTTCTGACAACAAGCCCGAGGGCCCTCGCAGGAGCAACCCTCAGATACAGGAGAGAAACAGCACTGGCCTTCACCCAAGCGTCCATCACAGGAAATTGAGGCAAAGCACTGTGGCTGAAAACACAGCTCCTGTCTTTTGGTATGTACAAGCCTTCCTTGTCTTGCCGTTTTTCATGCCTTTACGTTTTATTGTGAACAGTCTGCTTGTCTATGTTTTTACTTTGCAGCCTGCCCCCTTTACACTGCTGTCCTGATCCATACTGTCTTACTTTACAGTGGTGGACAGTCTGCCTGTGCCTATGTACACTGCTCTCCTGCTACCAGAGGCCTATCAGTGTGTCATGGACCCCAGTGCAAGAAAGAAAATGGGCCCTTCAGGCCAGTGGGTCCCAGCGACCCTGTGTGCTGTGTCCAGTATGCCCTCGTCTCTCTTTACGCTACTCTTCTGGTGTACAGCCTACTTGTGTGTCTAAACTGCTATCCCTTATATGCAGTCTATTTTTTAACCCTCTTTACACTGCTGTGACTTGTCTTCATTTAGACGGGTGCTCTGGTGTGTACAGTCTGCCGCGTACCAGTTTTCCGCTTCTGTCATGGTGTGTACAGTCTGGTATGGACTTTTTTTTACGCTGCTTTCCAAGCATATACAGTCTGCCATCCGACGAATTCAAGTGGCCAGGATACCAGATGTGGCCTAACACATAGAGCTTCTGACTTTGCAACTGGGCACTCAGGTTAAAGTCCCAGCGTTGGCTCACTATGCTGTGACTCTGGGCAAAGCATTTCATTTCCCCATACCTGGAAAAAACATGAATCTGACGTTGTGTACTATAATCTAGTGTTCACATGAAGCACTGTGATCCCCTTCGGCCAAGTTTGCGCAATATGAAAACTACAAAAGTGGCTAAAATGGTGGGTGGACACCCTGGGACGTGCCTGAGTGCCTAGACTTCCCCTTGCCAGCCAGGACCTCTGTTTTACAATCTAGGCTTTCTAGCCACCAGTACCAGGCCTGCCACCCAGGCGTCGTCTAAGCAGGCAGACTGTTACTGCTAAGTAATCATAGCAACCGAACATATCCTCCCACTCAAGAAGCCACTCTCCATTCATATCACCTCTGGGCATCTGTGCTCCTTTTCTTCGTGAAGGTCTGCTAAGCAAGGGCCTAACCTGCTAATACTTTGTCTTCATGTCTTATACAGCATCAAATGTCATTTTTTTTGCATTTCATTCTAGAAGTCTCATTGGTTTAAGCACCGTGCACTAGCTGTGCTTCACGTAGCCTTGCACCTGTCACTGTGTGTGCCGCACAATGCCTTGCAGCAGTGTGCGCCTATTGCATTCTGGGCACCTCTTTCTATTCCTTTACTTTGTGTGCCTCTAGTCCAAATACCTTTCTTGTTTTCAGGAATGCAGTAAATAGTACATTTTACATCTCATGTGCTCAGAGCGCCGTACATCTAAGTTCCTTAACAAGCATTACACCAGCATTGTTTTCCCGCATAAACTCAAAATAAAAAAGTTTGTTGGACCGCCCATCGCACTGAGCGCCACCAACTCTAAAGCCGGTCCTGCAGTCAGCAATCAACAAACTACCTCTCTTCCTTTGTGCTGGAAGTGCAGACTGCAGGCAGTGGTGGCGGCGAGGGCGAGGTGTGAAAACATTCCTGTAGCTTTTGCAGCACAACAAAAGGGAATGTCACAGGTCAAGTACAGGGCCATTAGCACGTCAAAGCACTCGCGCTTTGACATACCAATTGCCCTGCCACAGACAGAAGAGAGAGGGGAAATTCATTCGTCCCCTCGTCCCCCCACCCTTGTCCCCCTTGTCCCCCCACTACAAAATCTGGGGGATATGTCCCCCCGTCCCCCACACTTCCTACGCCCATGTCTAAAAGTACCGTATCATCTGCATACTGAAGCAGTGATTGATGTTTTGCTCCCAATTTGGGGGGAAAGATTTTTTGATTTGACAGTACTCGAAGAAGATCCGCTGTATACAAGTTAAAAAGACTGGCCAACCGGACACAGCCCTGTTTCAGGCCGTAGTTGGTGAAGATTTTCTTAGACAGTGTGGACCCGTTGCCCAGTTTTACTCTGACCCAAGTGTCAGTTTACAAAAGTCGGTTGGCAGTGAACAAATGGTCAGGAATCTTCAGGCCTCCAACTTTCTGCAAAGGGTTCTCAGATTAATTTGTCAAAGGCCACACTTTAGTCTAAGAATCTCACATATAATGAGGATTTCTGGCCGATCAGTTTGTTTACCAAAAGTATAGTACTAGCAATATTATCCAGGGTTTCACTGCCTTTTCTGAACCCCTTTCGTGGCCTATGTATCTATGTGAGTTCCATTTTTTTAGGTTTAGGATTTCTTTCTTTTCTGTTGGTAGTTCCTCCGTATACCAAGAGAGCACTTTACGGCAATTAGAATGATTGAACATAGGGAGAAAAAATGTTACCCTTTGAGAATTCTCTAGTTGATAACAATCTACTAATGAGGTGACCATATTCTCCCAGGTGTTGGTGGCTGTTTTGTCCCTGTTTGTTTGTGTTATTTCTGCCAATAAATAATTTCCCAAGAGAAATTTCCACTGTTCGCGTACTTCTTGCGCAGAGAGATTCCATTTTCGTCTACGCAGCTTGGACTCGCCTTCTGCTGATGCTGTAGTTTTCAGTTGGTCATCAAATTTGATACCTAGATTGATACTAAGTGCCTGTAAATGGTGATCACTTTTGGCCAAGGGTACAATTTGGAAAAAGGTAATCGGGTCAAGGAGACGAAGAATGACAAGAGTATAGTCTAAGATATTTGATGCGCAGCCAGCCATCCATGTGGCCCTTGCTGGCATGTCAAGCCGCAAACGGGCATTGAGATTAAAAAGCCCCTGTTCATACATTTTAGGCCAAAACCATTTATTACTGCTGCAGTTTATAGGGTAAAAAAACACCTTATACGGGATATTACAATATTGCTGCAATTCGATTAGTGCAGTATCTTACAAACACACCAGAGAAAGAGCCTCCTTTTAGTCACCTGTTAATATTATTTCATGATCAGGAAAGTCCAGTATACCATGAGTTATTTTCTTTTTTTAATGAGTTCAGAGTAATATAGTCATTAAGTAAGAGGATTCTTGCTTTTCCCCCTTCATTTAGTACTAGGTTAGTCACTAAGATGTAGTAGGAGCTGAACTCCATTATCGCTCAGCTATAGTTTACCTTAGTTGAGTTGCAAGTTACAAGGCCACTCAACAGTCTGCCATGCACTGAGAATTTTAACTGCTGGCTTGATGTAGGAACTGAAACCTGTTACTCCTACGTCAGCCCTGACCCATGTTTCTTGCAAGCAAATTATGGAGAATTTATTTAACCAGTGCAAAAGATCAAAATATGTTTTAAGTTTGTTAGCGCCCCCACCACCCCCAGTGCCTTGAGACCCTTACGGGTGAGTAGCTGCGCTATACAAGCCCCTGATTGATTATTCCAAGATAAGAAGAGAAGTTGGTTATTAATGTTGGGGGTTCCAGCATTCTTTGTTCAGCTAAGGCTTCTCTCGGTGTGTTGGAAGAGACCCAGGAAACATTCCCCGAACTTCTGAGGATGATACATGGTAGTGTCTCTGTCTTCATACGAAGAATCGACAAAGACCATGCATTGTTAACTTCACTAGATGCATCCCTAGCATTACTCAGGATACTAAACTGCAACTGTTTCATGTTATTAGAAGAAGTGGTACAGGTCTCAACCTCCTCCTTTTTTAGTGGTACAAGATACCTGGTAGCGTCATCGAAGACTAAATCAATGCCCCGCTCTAAGAAGACTGATCTTAGTGACATAATGAGTTTTGCGGTGCCAGACTTTATGCAACTTATTTCAGTGGCCTCTTTATTTTTGCTGCTCACCCCCATCTATCCTCTGTGAAGGCCACACATTCAATATCACTAGATTTAATGGCAGCAAGGGATGGGATACCTTCATAGAGTCATAGACGAGTTCTCTAGTTTAGAGTGTTGTGAGTACCTTTCCGACACTAATGAGGGACAAATAGTACACTTCAGTTTTCCATGGGCTCTACCCAACATCTATTGTGAGTAGCCTTATTAATGCTAAGGTTATTTGTTTTTATTAGGTCTGCTAAATGTATTCTATTTTTGTTGCATGTCTCAGACATAGCGGCTGAATTCCCTGCGGCTGGTTCTCTACTCTTAACAGGCGTTTATCCTATGTCTTTTGTTGGGAATATTTGAATGGAGGTCGAGGTTGTTTCCTCAAGAGATTGACTACTATTGGCAGATCTACTGTGAGGTGGAATCCCTGAGCTTTCCCATTTACTAGCTGTGGGTGTTTCAGTCTTCTATAAGTTTATGATTGTCGTGGACTCTTGAGTTCAGACTGATTGTTTGTAGAGAAAAGATCACATTGGGTTTCAACATTCAGCCCTTTAATAGACTGCCTGATCGTTAATTAAGGTTGAGGTTCTTTTTATTGTATATTATCTTCCATGCTCTTTTAGTTGTATCTTCAATAATATGGAGACCTTCCAAGTATCAGGATTATTAACAAATTCGCTGTTCCCAATTTCACACTGAGTTTCTGCCTCCTGCATCATGGCTGTCTGGGGTAGAGGGGCTAAGAGGGGGGTTCAAGCAAACTTGTGATTCCACCTCTAGCGTTGATTTGAAACTGGTGACGCAAGTTCCACAGGGTTTAAGTCATTCCCTGAATTGTCCGAGACATTGTCTTTTAATGCCCACTGGGCTGTGCCCTCCAGGGAGACATACTGGGTATTTTGCTGAGGACCATGGTAATTTTGTTGCATGTTAGAGACAACCACCTCGGTTGGTTGAATAGGAAATATGTCCAGAACCTGATGTTTTGGCGAATTTGAAGTCGCTGAAAAGAGTTTAAGAAGGGGAGGAGTTTATTTGTGTCCTTTAAAAACAAAAAAATACATTTTTAAGCCTTTTTTAAAAACACTTATCTCGAACGTCTTTGCTGCTCTTCACCAGTATGAGCCTGATTGTTAGTCACTTTTTTTTAACTGAATTAACCTGCTTATCACTGGACTGACCATTTCTATTGTTGCTTAGAAGGTTTTCTTCAAGTAGGTGCTTGGATGCTGACAATTGCATAGAGAAATTCATAAGGCCGGTCTGCTTAATCCACTTAACACTAGCATTGTTTCTTATGCAAGGTAAAGAACCAGTTTAATTTGTTCTTAGGTCGAGCCTGGGCAGCACATGCGCTGCTGGGAGGCATGCAGTATTGGAGTATGGCTTTGAAGCCCCGCCCACTCTCTGCCCATATTTTTAATTGGCTTGTGTCATTGTCCTTCGTAAACACTGGCTTCCGAGTCGTTATTAGGCTTGTTAGTCCCTCCTTGGTACCGCCTTGTCTGCATTTGTTACCTCCCATAACGACTGGACCTTTTACTTGTCTTGTTACACTGTCTGCTTTATCTTGGCTGTGAGCACTATTTTGTTTAATGATTTGCCCCTATACCACCCACTGCATCGCAGCACGCCGCCCGCTTTTATTTTATTTACTAATGGCGGTCCACTTTAACTGTAGCAGCCGCGTTTCTTTATTTATTTTAGCAGCGCGTAAGTATAGCGGCCGCGCATACTTATTTATTTGTTTGTTTTGTTTGTTTGTTTACTAGCACCCATACGGTGCTTTCACATTCATGGAGACCTCACCCCTTTCTTTAGACAAGCCGCGTCTAAAGAAAGGAGCGCATCCGCTATTAAAGTCAACTTGACAAACGGATGCTTTTTATTTTCAAAGTGCCCCATGCCGCGGTTTCACTTTAATGTCAGCCACGCCCCTTTTTTAGATGCGGCTTGTCTAAAGAAAGGGGCGCGGCCGCCATGAATCTGAAAGTCGCCGCATGGGCGCTAGTAATTTGCAATGCACTAGCTCTCGCATTTGCGAGAGTTCAAGCTATTGCATTGCCAATAGCTCAAACTATTGTAGATGTGAGACCTATTGCATTGCAAATGCTTGTTAGGCTAGTGTTTGGGCTATAAGGACTAGTAATTTCTGCTACTTGATTTTGTTCCACTGGTGTTTTTTCTGCAGTAACATGTCTCCTAATGTCTATTTTGATGTTCAGCCAGGCCGTTATCATTGTGTGTAATATACTAGGTAATGTTCCTAATTTTTCAATAATGTCTGCACAAAAAGAGAGTATTCTAGATATCCCAGAGTCTTTTGGGTCAGAGCATTCAGGCGAAGAGGCAGACCGCTTGCTGTCTAGCTCTTGCAGACGTGTCGCTATTTTCAAAAGTATGTCTATTTGAACTGCCATTTTAAGAGATTGCTTATTAAAGGAGTTTGTTAACAGAACTAAAAGTACTGTCATAGAATTTAGCGATACTAATAGTGGATCAGTGTGTACTTCCATGCCTGATGCACAACCATGAGCACTCCATGGTCTTGTGGAACTAGGTGCATCCGATCCTAGGTTTTGTCTCACTTCGCAGAGGTATTACTTTATCCACTTTATTACCTTTGAATTCCAGGTTGTCATATTTCTTATTTTCTTTAACCACGCAGAATTAGGTGCATTTGTCCTAGGTTCTGTCTCTCTTTGCAGAGGTGTTAGTCTATCCACTCTACTACCTTTGAATTCCAGGTTGTCATGATTCTTATTTTCTGTAACCCCAGAGCGGGAATCGCACTGCAGTCCTTCCAGAGAAGTGTCAGACAATACACTTTGAGGGCCCATTTAATTACTGAGGGGAGCACCACTTATTTCCTCTTGATGTGTCTTAATTTTGCTGTTAATTGCCATCGCTATACAGAGACTGCCCTGCCCAAGTGGAGCTAAGGGAGGGAGATGTTACCTGTATCACTTTTAATTTGCACTTGGTCACTGGCCCGAGGTTGGGCTAGTCAAGCTCAAATAGACCGAAAGCAGGGGTTGCCAGCAGTGGGTGTGGGAATTTTCCCTTATGGCAAGTAGGATTATCATGTGGATTGGACCATCACTCGTCCTGCGATGTATTCCGTGCTAAGAACTGACTTCTTGCTTATTAATATCCCCTCAGGCTCTTGTGGTGGTTTTCTGCTTCTCACTGGGTAAAGGTATAGGATTAAGTGTGGGTGACAGTGCCAATTCATCACGTAATGCTGGCAGGCTAACCAGAGCATAGTAGGGACTTATTCCAGGGCACGTGTCCCAATCTATATCCAGAATGCTCTTATCGCTCACAGAATTGCTACTAGGGGTGTTCTTATTATTCTTGGTACTGTGAGTGGTTCTTCACGGGGGACTGTGCAACGACTACTTCAATTTCCCCCTCTCTGTGACATTGCCTGGCAAGTGCTTTGCGATCCTTAAAATGTTATGGAAACTGATTGATCTCCTCCCTCTAACAGCCAGGAAGACCATTGTGCATGCCTTGGTCATGTCGCAGCTGGACTATGGCAACGTCCTATATCTAGGCGCAACTAAAAGAAGTCTGGTTAGACTTCAACGCATTCAGAATGAGGCAGCCCACCTGGTACTGGTCTCCCTAGAAGATCGTCAGTTTCTAAAGCACTTAATACCCTTCACTGGCTACCAGTCGAGAAAATAATCACATTTAAAGCGATGTGCTACTGTCACAAAATATGGTGGAATAGGGGCCCCAGTTACCTATGTTCTTTAATGATGCCCCATATTCCGTCTCGCAAAATTAGGTCAGCAAAACCTTGCAAGCTAAGGTTCCCAGAATCTGGAAAGCAAGAATGGGTGCCCGTTCGTTCTGCTATCTGGCTGCAAAAGCCTGGAACTCTTTACCCGTTCCAGTGAAAGCATGTTCGGTAGAACAAAACTTTCGCAAGCAATTAAAAACGTGGCTATTTAGGTTCTACTTTCTGGCTCTTTTGTGCTGTAACTCTCCTGCCTGCTCTCTCTTCTTTGGTCGGATTCTAGCGCGGGGACACATCGTTGGTGTAACCAGGTGCTTTATAAATGGTATTTGGGGACAGAGATGTCCCTGTGTGGTTATTTACTCTTGACTGATAAATTTGCTGAACTTTTCCAGTAGTAATTTAGTATCGCCTTTCCACCTATGACTTTTGTTGAAGTCTGGCCGTATTTTAGTAGCCATGATCTGGTTCTGGTCTGTCTCATTATTAATGCTAGTAGTAATGATACTAGTAGCTGACCTATATAGCCCAAACACCTTGATTGGTTTGCAATTTGAATATTTTGGTAAATACTATCTCAGTTGGTCTACCACCACTTTCTGTTGCTTTCCACTCTCAACTTTCCACTTCTCTCCTTCCAAACTATTTTCCGAATCTGCTGGATGGCTATAAAAGTCTCGCTGGAAGACAACAGCACGTATAGGATGGGAAAAAGGTTGATAATAGTGGCTGGCAGATTGAGAACACCGAATCCACTGAAGGCAGGCTTGCGTTAAGAGCCTCTTTGGCTCTTCAAGAGCACTCCCCAACTCTCCAGACACAGTTGCAGAGCAGCGCCTCGAGGTGGCCCAGCAAGGGCTGAATAAGGTGAAGGGGGGTGGGCACAGACGTCAGCACCTCTGAGGGTCTCACACTGCTAGCAACAGGCGGGAAAAAGGTGGGTTGTGCAGGGGCAGCTACCGAAGGTCCACTGGTCTTTGGCATGAGTGTCCTGGCTGCTTCTGTGGTCAACACCGGTGCTGCTCTTATCCTCGTCAACGGGTGCCCTGGAGCACCAAACAGGATGAGGGGTGGCTGCCAGGGACCACTCCGAAGTCCCCTTACAGACCCCTAGCAGCTTTACTCCGTCCACTTCACAGCCCCCTTTGTGACCTGGTCTTTGACTCGGGGAACCAGCGTCTCCAGCAATGCTCTGCAGCTAGCTCCACCCACAACCTCCACCGGCCATTCAAAGTGCACAAAAGACACACACTCTCCTGCTTAAATAAAATCCTCATTGAGTTAGATAAAGTGACTGCCTGTGCAAAGCAAGAAGCAAATACCCCCATCTCAAATCCCTTTGCTCCAGCCTTCTCGCCCTTTGTTCCCTACACACATGTACAAACTAACCCTTCAAAGAATATGATCTTTACTCAGTTTCAGGCTTCTGTCTGTGGAGTGGGGGAGCGAGATTTGTGTGTATTTGTACTTTTTGATAATTTACTTAAATGTATCCTTTACTCCCGTTTGTACAAATACAGTTGCATATTTTTCTTTTGCGTGTTATAATTTCCTTTCCAAGGTACTCATTTGTAAGTTATTGACAATAGGCAGCAAGTTGCTGTTGCATGCACTGCACCCTGCTTAAAATCTATGTTCTGCATCTGTCAGCCATCATTTTCAATTACTGATCCCTGCCTAGGATTGGAAATCTTTGATCGCACATGATGATCAGTTCTACTTGCCCCTTACACAGAGGATTGATCCATGCCTGGTGTCCAGTTGTGACTGCCCTGGAATCATCGATACATGCCTGGTGTGTGTCACAACAATCCAACTAATTCTGTGAAGAGCTATTGTCCTTCAAGACCAGTACTGTGAACACCTATTGGCCTTCTCCGAGAACAAAATCTCAAAGAATCGATTCAAGAGAATCAGGAACCCTCCCCTCCAATAGAACCATGCTCATGGGAAGCTATCAAAGAATCCCTGACAACACTAGGACTCTATATCTTACAAATCATAAATCCCTCCTTAAAACAGGGAAGATTTTTGCTCTGATCTAAAGCACCCCATAATAACTCCATAGCTGAAGAAACAGCCTGCAGTCCTATCGGGACCATCAAATTACAGGCCCATCTCGAATCTCCCCTTTATTAGCAAAATCCTGGAAAGTGAGTTCAAAAGGAAACTTTTAGATGACATTGAATCCAGAAACCTATTAAATGACAATTAGGCTTTAGACCCACTAGAGACATGGAAACTGCTAAATCAGACATCAGGAAAAATCCATTGTCCTCCTTAGACAGGACAACCATAAATTCACATCCTATTTAAGCTATCAGCAACTTACTATGGAATAGACCATTAGATCATATTCAAATGATTAGAAAATTGGGCCAGGATAAACGGAACAGCACTTAGTAGTGCAGCTGTTCCTATAAGATTGATGCCACCAAATCAAAATGGGTTTGTCTTTCTCAACCACAAATCCCATTAGCTGTAAGCTGCTAACTCCTCTCTATAACCATGCCTTCACCACTGCACAGATCTCCGACTCATGGAGAGGCTCGACCTTATGCCCAATCTTTAAGAAAGAGGAACCCATGGAACTGACAAGCACAGAAGGCTATAAGTCATTTACAAATTGTTGAAACAGCGCTAAAATTGAACACCATCTCCTACGCAGCCTGGAAAAGGGTTATAAACAAGCAGGTGACCCAAATCTCGTATCAGCAGGACACCCGGTCATTAAAAACGTCATCTATTTTATCTGTTCTGAATGACTCTTATCTCCTAGGGATACCTCAACCATACCTTTCAGACAGCTTAAACCCATCGGCTCGCAGGAATATAATGTTAATGTGCCTCCTAGGCCTGCGAACCATCACCTTTAACCAATGGGCCCCACATTGAGAGGAGGGTGCCTGCAGACTATGCAACTACAGGATCAAATCATGAACCCACCTCTTGTGCTGCTGTCCTTCTCTTGATGCCTCCAGGAGATCTCTCCTGATACCACTCTACCTAAAAAGGGGCATCCACACATGCGTGGAGGCATCAGCACTTTGTTTCTCTCGAACAGACACTCAAACGCTCGCAAGGTGTGTAAATTATGTCAGAATCCTGGAAGATCTACTGTTCCCATGCCCAGCACTTTCCAAACCGGTTATCGTTCCTCAAAAACTGATAAATTATTTTATGGTGTGCCCCAGAGCCTTATCGACACTAAATCCATTTATACGTTTTAATTTTGATTTAATGGTTTTATTCTCAGTAGGGACATTGTGTAAGAACACCATTTATGAGTAATGATTTTATCCTAAATGTGATGTCTAGCACGACTACTGCTTTTAAGGTTGTATCGACGGCGCTATTATTGCAATGGTTTTAAGTAACTGTGCAAAGAAATCAATAAATTACAAATTACCATTAGCTGTAGAGTCCCCCAAGGTATTCCCGTATCCCTGTCACTGTATAATGTGTATGTGAGACTCTTAGCACAGAGCATCTCCCGATAACAGTTTCATTACCAAATGTAGGCAGATGATAACTAGATATATCTCTACCTCGGTGGCTTCTCAAACTAAAGTATGAATATGACCACATGCTTGAGACACATCTGCAACTGACTGAATGGCAGCTGCATCAACCTAAATGGTTCAAAAACGAAATCATGATAACTGGCAAGATCACAACAAACAATGTCCCATTTGAAGTGGCTGAGAAAAATTGGTGACCTAATCAGTCGGATAGAAACTTCGGGATCTGGTATGATAAAGGCCTTTCATTCAAAAACCAGCTCACAACAGTAGTTAAAAATACCAATCAACAATTTGTGATGATCAGAAGGATCGCTCCTCTTCTTCAATGTATATCCAGATCAGCCTTACGAGGGCCCTGATTGTATCTTGTCTCAACTACTGCAACATGGTCTACATAGGAGCACATAAAATGAACCCACAAAATTTTCTGAAGATACAAAATCAAGCAGCCAGAAACTGCCTCAATCTAAAGAAATCAAAGTACATCACACCAGCCCTAAAAAAATGCTCTAGTCACTCATGATAAAGAGGATCAAATTCAAACTTATTTTCATGGTCTTCAGATTTCAAGAGGGATCAGCACCGAAATACCTACCAAAATTTAACTTCGTCCTACATACTCTTGTCTCAGATCGAGCTACGTAAAATTGATGGTTTGACAGAACTTCACCCCAAAAATACAATGCTAGGTACATGCCTGTGGAATTCACTGGGCCCAAACCTACGACACCTACTGATCCTGACGTCCTTCAAGACAAACTTGAATACCTGCCTCTTAAAAAAGGCCTAAGCTACCTGTTAATGTCTAGGGACCACCCCCCTCAAATAGAGGGAAGGGCCTCTTTAATCCTCACCTTATACATCAAGCTATTCTAAGCTCCTCTGGAGCCTTCAGTCGCAGTCCACCAGCTGACACCACATGAAAAGCCCACCTGACAATGACAATTATAGAAGAATAAAGTGGCAGCATGTTAGAAACCATAAAATACATAAATTAATAGATAACAGCACAATCTTTATTTTTTGTGTCAGTGCATTCATATTAAAGGAAAGTGCTTAATTTGAAGCTCCCATTTGTGGTGAAGGCACACCAGTTTCTGCAGAATGTGGGAGATTTCCTACTGATCCAAGCTGCTTTCATTGGTCAGATAACAGATTCACCATGGTCTGCATTGGCTCCTCTGGAGAGTTTGACTTGATTGTAGATAATCCTGATATTGGACTTCATTATTTATTATGTTTGTGATATTTTATGGTGTTAACCATGTCACCAGGGCAACAGAGCACTTCACAGCCTGTTACTATAAATGTAGGGGGGGTAGAGCAAAAGACAGTCACCTTTATTGGCATGTAGTATTAACTTGTAGCAGGAAAGTAAAAGGCGTAACAGAAGGTTTTACATTTTTTTTAAAGATAGTAGTACGGCGGATTGACTTAAATATTCATTGGGAGGGTTCAGGGCTCTGAGAAGGCCTAGTTCAGAGTATTGGTATTCCTCGCTTTGGGAATATTCAATTGAGCATTGAAAGAACCATGCTTTTTCGGATCTACCGTCTCCAGTGGTTAACAGGTTTTTAAGCAGTAAAAAAGGCTGCTCTTGCAAGTTCGTAAGTGAAAATGTTGTTTATGAAAAAGCAGAGTTTAACTTGATGGAAGCAGATCAGGACAGTCAATGTAAAGAATGTAAAGCACAAGTCAAGGAATTGGGCACGGTTGCCGCTATACAGAGGAAGGAACTGTGTTTGTGTCCGGTGGGTGTTGGGAGTCGCGTCTGATACCGCCGACAAGACATAGAGCCAGAGGAAAATACCAAACATAGCACAGGAGGCCTGTGGAAAGAGGGTTTAAGTTTGACGGGAGACCGTAAGCGGCCAGAACATCCCTACCTCTGTTCCCCGAGAGGCAGAGGGCCTAAGTGCGGAGTGGGGCCACAGCCTGAATGGGAGAGAAGAGGCTGGTGGGTTGAGGCATATCTGAGCCGGCCTGGCACCGCCGGTGACCCCTAAGTATAACTAGAGGATGACTGGTGTACAATTTGTTGTCCAAACAATCCAATCTTCAAGCATGCTTTCCTCAAACACTAGAAGTAATGCAGCACTGATCTGGATCTAGTGAGTGCTAGTATTAAAGTAGACTAAGTAGTCGTCGTGAATATGATGTATACATGAAATGCTGCAGTAAATATGTCCTGTATGATCCCAGAGAGCACACTCCAGGCCCGGTGGCGCCAACAGAAGCTTTGTAGGTGGAACCCTGTAGGAAGCTGAGATATCCCAAAACTTGCCCTCTTGCTGGCTAAGCGTAGGGTGGCAATGAGCTGGGGAAGGGAGAAAAAGTCTGCAGGTTGGAATCTTAGAGTTAATCATTTCTAATGATTTCTTTGACACGAATGCTGTGCTACTCCCAATTGCTTCGCACCTAGGAACATTTGGACCCTACTGAGAGACTGCCTGCACTCCCATACACCCGGACCCTCATTTTGTGCCTGCCCTCATAGTCACAGATGCTAAGAGTATCGGTAACTCCAGGGGTGGGGAAAAGCCTGGCCATTACAATTGGGATCCTGAGAGTCTCCTTAGAAATGAGGCATTGCCAGGTGGAAAGGTAGTTCCTGGTCCAGTTCTGCCAGTTATTCCTCATTTTCCCCAAAATTTTCACTTGGAGATTTAGTTGTAATCTCAGTGTGAAAATAAATGCGAAAACACCATGGGTCTCATAATTCTGATTGGGCTGGTAACTGCGGTTTCTAGCCCCGTTGGAATTAAGAGACCCTTCATAATGAGGGCCTCACTCTGTGGATACACTGGATAATTGTCGATATTACCAGAGCCATGGTGTAGAAAATGTTCTGCCTCTAATTTGCTAGTATACCAATTTACTTGATGCGCATGTGGGATTTTATATATGGAGGTTTTCAATTTTTTCAATGTTGATTGAGTCTACTAACTACATTGAAACTGTGTCATGAATGTCTTCTTCATCTTTAAGACCACGTCCTGATGTGTAATTATACTGACAAAATGATAAACCAAGTTATAAAAAAAGAAAGATGGTTACAGTAAAACGTGGTGACAAAGTTCAGGAGGCCTGAACACACTCCTAGACAGTAATAAGGCTGAGGCAGAGCCACTGGAATTTTGCGATTTCTGCATGATTATGAAATTGCCACATAAGCCATCATCAGCTGTAGAATCTGCAGATTTTAACAAAAACAGATTTTGTTTCTAACTCCAACGCATCAAACGTTCCTAAAAATGCAGCAACATGTTCTCGCGCAGTGAAAGGCCGCTCACAAAGGTTAATTGGTCACCTTCCAATTGCTTATTGATGTCTTTGGGTGTCAAACTGGTACGAATGAGGCGAAACCTTTGCCCATACAGTGTTAACATGAGTAACACAGAATTTGCCACATACTTTGAAGCACCCCTGCTGCATCATTCCAGTGGCTCTGCTCAGAGGTCCGTACATGGACAACAAAAGTAAGGTCTTGAATTGAGGCAAAGTTAAAAAAAATGCTTGCTGATACAAAATGCTTGTTCTTACAAAATCCACAGGATGAGTTATTGTGATAGGGTCTCTGTGCTTATAACTGTCACCAGGGGAGAGTCCAAGCTTCTCCTGGTGGTGATTCTGTGCCTGGGATCTTGGTTTAGAGGTCTTCACTGCTGCAGTTTCCATTGGAAGTATTTGGGTTGCAATCAAGGAAGGCACTGCTACCGTCTCAGACTATCGCAAGCTGATGGGAGAATAGTTCCAAAATGAGTACTCAGACTTGCATAGGACTGCTTCCGGGTCATTGAAAAATGTTTGAGCTAATGATCTTGTCAAAGCCTGACTCTCCACGGCCACTGCCTGCTTAACTGACACTGAGGGGGTTCCATAGGTGTTCTGCTGGGCGGATCTAGTCTGATAAGCATCATGTACCCTCAGAGGCAGACTGGGATTTTTTTTGTAACTCTCACAAACATATAAGTTAAAAACTGGAACAATTAGGACCACCTCCTACTGTAGTCAGGTGAAGAAAAAGACATTCCGGACATGAAGATGCCTTAGGAAGTCAGGAGCATATTCCGCCGTGTGTTCTACTTAGGTCCAAATGGGAGAAGTGTAGATTGTCTTAAAGAATCTGTAAGGCGCCCGGGTAGTAAACATGCACGGGTCACAGACATCGTTAGCCTCGTTCTGATGGTTTATATGATTCTCGTAGTACTCAGTTTGTCGAGAAGGAGGCAGAAATAAGACTGGTCTTGTACGGCCTTAAGTGCACTTTATAAATTGTCTTTTGCACCAACGAGGAGCCCTTTCATAATTAGGGTTTTTTAGCCTTTGCACCGTCTCGCGTGTTACTCCTGGCGTCGTCCGGATTAGAATATTCTAAAAAAAAAATTACAAAAAAATCCCAGTCTTGATAAAGATGGCTATATAAAAGTCCCATCGAAACGCGTCGACGCTTTACCAAAGGAACACAATCTGTGAAGAGACTGGGACCTTTGAGTGCTTATTATTCATTTGGTATCAGGTCTCAGCCTTAAAATTAAGTTATCACGGATGTGGGCCGTCCAATGACATAGGTTGTGTCTATTGTATGTACTCTCCCCCCTCTCTTCTTTTTTTTTTTTTATATGTTAATTGTTTTTTTAAATGAATTTGTGTGCAATTGATGTTTTTAATGTAAACGATGTTCTGATCGAACAGAAGTGTTGATTATATACACATTGTCAAGCTTATGCGTTTTTAATATAAAACCTGGATAAAATTGATTAATAAAGTGATATATTTTTGTGAAATACTTGCTTCTGACTTATAAGATAGGGTTCCGGGCGTGCAGTTATACTTCTCTCTCCATGTGTGATGGTAGCTTGAATGAATGTAAGCTTGGTGTGTAACAGGATATATAGTGAATAGTTTTAGCCTCAGAGTTCTTTCCAAAGGAAACATTTCTTGCTGACATAAGTGTATAGTACCCTATTCCTTTGGTATAAGGGGTCCTTCTCAGTTTTTACAAACTTGTGAAATAAATACATCTTTCTTTGATATAATAAAATCATGCAGTTAAACGTGACAACATCCCCAGTACCCCCCTCCCAATCCATATTAAGCCTATTTCTATCCCTCTGTAATAAATTACTTTAAGTGATTCAGACTTTTTGCCACCTGGACATACGTGAAAGCTACCTTATTAAATACAGCCCTCTTTTGAAGAAATCTACAGTGGGTCCAAGAAACCTGAGTAAACTCCACCAAACTAAAGGCTGTCCTTTCTTAAGTAAGCGCCTTTAATGGAGTGTTCCACTGTAGGGGCTTTTTTAAAAATAATAAAATCATGCAATGGGATGTTGCCTCAACTACATCCCACACTTGTTAAACTTAAGAACTAAAACATGTACTGACGGTTAACCACAAAATTCGTCCACTCCAATCTAACCTCATGCACACAGATGCCTTTGCACCAGTTGAATTGTATTGAAATTGCATCTATATAATCTAGGAAAGTGCCCTTTTTGGATGGTCACTCCCCACGTTTTGCTCTGGATGCTGTGGTTTTAGAACTGGAAGTGCACTGGGACCTGCTAACCTGGCCCCAGTGCCAGTGCTCTTTCCCTCAAAAGGTAATGCGAATTTGTACACCCAATTCACAAGATGCTTTAGCACCCTTATAAGTCCTTAGTATATGGTACCAGTGGTACCCAGGGAAGGGTGTTAAAGGGATCACCATGACTGCAACACTATTTGTGCCACCCTCAGTGACCCGAGTAAAAGTAAAGTCTGCAGTGCTGCTATCATAGCCTGCACGAGTAGCTTACCTCCTCAAGATCAACTCTGCACACACCTTGTGTGACAGAGTCCTCTCACTGCCTTGATATTTGTAAGTCAAACCTAAGGTAGGCCTCCTAAAGACCAGGAGGCAGAGTGTAGTATATTAATGGTGAAGGCATATATGTACAGACAGACAGACAGATATATATACCTCTAAATAACCTTGCCATTCAGGTTTACTGTAAGTGAACGTCGGCCCATAGGTTAACATGGACTGACTACTGGACAAAACTGAAATCGCCAGCTCCACGGTGGTACCACCGAATTTAGTCGTGTTTGGGATCAAATACTGTGCTTTTTCACTCCTGATATGATTCCTGTGTCAAGGGTGTGCTGGCATGCAACCAGGTGGCACCCTTAGGGAGTGCCCCCCAAAGATACAGAGTCCCCTTACGCCTTGGTGGACTCTCTGAGCTGTTTACTCCAAGACAGAAGTCTGCCCTCCTGCTGGTGAGTGCTATCTCTCCCGGACGATGTAAGACAAAAGGCCTGGGCAAGACGGAGATCACACCTCCGCCCTCCCATGATGACTAGTGAAAGACCCATGAGGGCAGTGAGCCTCAAAGGTTTCACTGCCACTGCTACGTAAGTGACTTGTCTCCTAGTGCAGACAAGCCCCCCCCACCCCAGACACTCGTGTTTGCGAGCAGGCGGGAAATTAGCTATTCAGGAAGTGTACATCTCCCAAAGGCTAGACACCCCTATAGGGTGGGCTAGTGGGTCCGTACAGCCAGAGATGGCCCTTGCCATCTTGAAAAGTCCCAAGAATAGTGACACCAGAACTCCACATCAGCACTCAAGAAGAAAAGGACAAAGAAGAGGCCCGTGTCAGTACAAGGCAGGACTCCACAAAGAAGTACTGCACCTGTGGCAGCCCCCTGCACCTGCTGAACTACAACTCATCCCGGACCAGAGACCGGTTCCAAAAGGAAGGTGAACCCCTCTGCGACCCAAAGACTTCACTAGGACGCCCCAGGACTAGAGATACTAGTCCCCTGCAGTGGACGGGCACAAACCGCACTTCCAAGATCCAAAGAAGGACTTCTGCTGGACTCCGTTGAGGACCAGCCTGAAAGTAACTAACCAGGTGCCTTCTGGGAAACATAGTCCTGAACTTCAGCGCATCTCAGCCCTCTACAGCGTTCCCAAGAGCCGTGGTAAAAGATTTGCTTCATCGCTGCATTTGCCGTGGCCAAGGTTTGTTGGTGGTCTTGCTGACTATTGAGTCTGACTACTTTACCCGACGATCCAATAAGAGGAAACCCCTTGCTCCATCAACCTTCTCCTTCTGTGGCGCAGTTGTCAAGTGCTTGCATTTCAAACCTGTCTGAGTTGGCACGTCTGGTAATGTCAACTCCTGCAATCCCGATCAGCACCACAGATAGCCAGGTATACCTCTGCACCCGAGACGCCTGAACTAGGTAGAGCTGTTCTGCCTGGTGATTCCTGGTCCAGGGGCCCCTCCAAGCTTCACCGCCAAGGGGCTCCCATTAACTCAACCTGAAAGTATCATTTTGTTAAGTACTGCTTTTCAGCACAAGTGACTCAAGTACAGCACCAGCGACAGTCAAGTCACTTCTGCATCCAGATTGCCTGGGCAAGGTAAAATTGTTCTGACTGTCGAAGCTTGGTCTGTTAACCCGCAAGACCTTAACTCCAAGTGAGTTCTGTGGAACTCAACCCGCAAGTGACCGAGTGTCACTTGAGATTTTCCCCATTAACCGCTATGATAAAAGTTTGACAGCTCTGCAAAGTATTGATTTGATTATCGCTGTAAATTCTATACCTCTGGTTATACAAACTGTACATATTTCATTCTGGTGTCTAACATTATATAAAAATAAGCTCTATTTGTATGAATTAGTGTTGGATTTCTTTCGAGTCTTGTCAATTATTTGTCGTCCATTTTGGTACTGTAAAATGCTTTACACATGTTCCTCTAAGTAAGCCTTCCTACTCTTTGCCACTCTACCAGGACTAGGAGAAGGATTACTAATGTGAATCCCAGGTCCACTTTTGGGTATTGTGCTAATATTACATGGTAAGGCCTCCCAACCATACCACATAATATTACCACCTTGCTACATAAAGCGCTTACTACCCCTGACAAGGCATTGAAGTGCTTTACGGCAAGTAGTATTGATGGAGCAAGAACTCAAAATGAGACTTGCTCGTAAACAATCCTCTCACAGTATTAATTAATTAAACTTTGTAATGTCTTTACTAATAAATGCATACACGAATATAGTATCCAAGTGAAGCTTGCCTATGTGTTTAAACTAATAAGTAATGCTTGTCTAATCCAAAATGGCCGCTAAAAGCGCGGGAATTCCATTGCGCATGTGTCAACTGTTAGAAATGGGGGTCTCTAGTTGGCAATGGCTGGCCACTGTCCAAGTAGGGACCCTTCTTCCTAAGTCAGAGTGAGAGGGCTACCCTCTTTAATACCCCTGCTCAACCCTGTGGTAACGTAGCACGAGCAGGTAGGCTTATCTCAGAGGCAGGGTGTGAAGCATTTATGATCATACACAGTAACACAGTGAGGAACACTACAAAGGGACACCACACAAGTAGTTATTAAAAAAATAAGTATCTTTATATAAAGGCAGATTTATCACAAGACCAATAACTGTAAAAGCCACAATACTGTCAAAAATAGGATAGCTGTTGAAGGGCTGTCAAAAATAGTTCAAAGGTTGAAAAAATAAGGTTCAAGTTCAAAGCAGTGGTCTCTGCGACCTTTTCTTTCACAAAGTACCTGGGTTTAGTAGCAAAACCAACAAAGTGTCGCAAATAAGCTGTAGCGATGATTCTCGGCACGCGAGGCCGGCGATGCGTTGAAATCCTTGCCGCAAGGGAGGATGATGCGCCGATCTGCGGGATGCGTGCGGAGATGATGCGACAAACTTCTGCACGCTGGACCGCCGATGCGATGACTTTCTTGCCGCGTGGGAGAAGTCGATGCGGTGATCCTGTTGCGCTGTGCGATCGTGTTGCGATGCGAAGACAAGACGCTCCGCGAGGGAGCGACGAAATTCGGTGCGATGCGATCAAAGTGGCGAACGCACGGCGTCCGCACTGCGATGTCTCGAAGCGATGATTTCTTTAAGGGTTGCGAGTGCGCGGCGACAGCAGCACGATGATCTTTCCAGCGCGTCTCGGCTGCAGCGGCTCGCAAAGGGGCGTCAGCGATGGTTTCGGGTTGCGGGCCCTCGGCGGCAGTAGCGCGATGATTTTCCCAGCGCTCTCGACTGCAGCAGCCCGCAAAGATGCGTTAGCGTCGATTTCTTACCCTCTTTTCTCTGATGCAAACTAGAGGCCCTGGAACTCACAGGAGCCTCCTCAGCAGATAGCAATCCTCGCAGGGAGGAAGCAGGAGGTTGGTGGTGGAGTCTGTTGTGCCTGAGACTCCAGCAGGAGGCTAGCTCTTTTCCTAGCCCTTGGGTGATTGCTGTACACAAATAAAAGTTCTCTCAAGAGTTCCTTTTCCTCTTCTTCAAGGTCCAGTGGTCACTGCTGCAGGCCAGTGCAAGAAACAACACACAGCACAGGGACAGTCACTTCCTGCAGATTCCTCCAGTGGCACGGACAGAGTTTCCTCTCCAGATCCAAAAGCAATACAATAGTAGGGGGTTTGAGCACAGATATTTATACCCCAAAAGCCTTTGATCCTTGAAGCTACCAGTCCCTGAACCTAGCCAGAACCAGTTCTGCTCAGGCCTGGAGCACTTTGTTTACCAGGCTGCATCCTTCCTTTCAGAAAGAGGGGTCTGCTAGCAGACACACAGTGGGAGGTGGAGCCAGCATTCACCTTGCCAGGCACAGCCCTATTCAGATCAAAGAGCCACCCTTCCCCACACTCTAAATGCAGATCTCTCTATTCAACCCAGGTCTGACTCAGCCTGTCCTGCCCCTCTAAAACCAGACAGCCAATACACATAACGGCAGAGCACACTGGAAGGCTTAGGCAAGAAAATACCTACTTTCTAAAAGTGGTATTTTCAAACACAGAATATAAAAATAAACTTCACTAAAAGGTGTATTTTAATATTCTGAGCTCAGGCATACTAAATTCGTTTTTCTACCATGTTCCTGGGGTCAGTTAGGACTATAGCATGTAATAGTCAAACTGCCCATTCTAGCCTATGAGGAACAGGTAGCCTTACAGTAGTGAAAAACGAAATGGTGCATAATTCACTACCAGGACATGCTACACACACCAAGGCATGTCCTGCCTTACACATACAAGGCACCCTACCATAGGGGTGACTTACAGGATGCTAAGGGAAGGTTCAGGGGCTGGGAAGTGAGGGCACTCCACAGCCAAGATGGCAGTTCTGGACTGCACTCAGACACTGCAGTGGCAGGTCTGAGACACACTTTACAAGCTGCTTCTGTGGGTGGCACACATCAGTGCTGCAGGCCCACCAGCAGCATTTGGTTTACCAGCCCTGGGCACACATAGGCCACACTACTAGGGACTAACAGGTAAACCAAATAAGCCAATCAGGGATACCAATTCACATAGACATATTTATACAGGGAGCATTCGCGCTGTGACACTGAATGGCAGTGGCACAGCGCCCAGAGCATCTAACACCACTAAAACAGAGGAGACAACAGCGAAAAATGGAAGGGAGACCCACGCCAATGGTGCCAGGTCTAACACACGTCCCCTCCAGCTGAAATGTGGGGAGAACTACCCATCCCCTTGGAAGTTCTCATCGCTAAGGCGGAAAAATCTGGACAGACCATCAGCATTGGCGTGTTCTGTACCAGGGCGGTGTTCCACCGTGAAGTCCATACCCTGTAGGGAAATGGACCACCTCAACAACTTGGGATTCTCACCCCTCATCTGCATCAACCATCTGAGGGGCCTGTGGTCTGTCTGAACCCGGAAGTGAGTCCCAAACAGGTATGGTCTCAGCTTCTTCAGTGCGCAGACCACAGCAAATGCCTCACGCTCAATTGCACTCCACCTCTGTTCCCGTGGAAGTAACCTCCTACTGATGAAGGCTACAGGTTGGTCTAGTCCCTCCTCATTTATCTGTGACAGAACGGCCCCCACCCCATGCTCTGAAGCGTCTGTCTGGACAAGAAATTCCTTAGCAAAATTGGGCGCCTGGAGTACGGGTGCTGTACACATAGCAGTTTTGAGGGCATCAAAGGCTTTCTGACAGGTGTCAGTCCAGTTCACAATCTTTGGCCGCTTCTTGGAAGTCAGCTCAGTCAAGGGTGCAACAATGTTGCCATACCCCTTGACAAACCTCCTGTAATAACCCGTGAGTCCTAAGAAGGCCCTCACCTGGGTCTGGGTCCTTGGGGGCTCCCAAGCCAGGATGGTTTCAATCTTGAGCTGCAGGGGCGCCACCAGGCCGCTCCCCACCTGGTGTCCCAAGTACACCACCGAACCCTGCCCAATCTGGCACTTACTGGCCTTGATTGTGAGGCCTGCTCTGCGCAGCGCCATCAACACTTCCCAGAGGTGGCGCAAGTGGTCCTCCCAGGAGGAACTAAACACGGCAATGTCATCCAGGTAGGCGGCACTGAAAGCCTCCAGCCCAACCAACACCTGGTTGACCAATCTCTGGAAGGTGGCAGGGGCCTTCTTCATCCCAAAGGGCATCACACGGAACTGGTAGTGCCCATCTTGTGTGGAGAATGCTGACCTCTCCTTTGCCCCATCAGTTAAGGCGATCTGCCAGTACCCAGACGTCAGATCAAACGTGCTGAGGTACCGAACAGCCCCTAACCGGTCTATGAGCTCATCAGCTCTGGGGATGGGGTGCGCGTCGGTCTTGGTGACCGAATTGAGACCTCGGTAGTCCACACAGAACCTAAGTTCAGGAGTGGCACCAGGCGTCGCAGCTTTTGGTACCAAGACCACGGGGCTGGACCAGGGGCTGCTAGAGGACTCAACCACCCCTAGGGCGAACATTTTGGAGACCTCCTCCTTAATGCAAGCCCTGACCCTGTCAGTTACCCTGTAAGCCTTGTGCTTGACAGGAGAACTGTCCCCGGTATCCACTTCATGGACGCACCAATCAGTGACACCAGGTACCAGGGAGAACAAATCAGAAAATTGCCCCAACAGGTGGTGACAATCTCTCTGTTGCTCAGGGGTCAGCGTGGTGGAGAGGATCACACCCTCCACCTACCCATCCTTCTCTTCTGCACAAGGAGGTCAGGGAGAGGCTCACTCTCCTCCTCAACCCCATCATCTGTGGCAAGAAGCATGCCCACTTCAGACCTCTCAAAGTGGGTCTTTAGGCGGTTCACATGCAGGACCCGCAAGGGGTTCCTGGGAGACTGAAAGTCCACCAAGTAGGTAACCGGACTTTTGCGCTCCACCACCTCAAATGGACCGGTCCACTTATCTTGGAGCGCACAAGGCTCCACTGGGGCCAGTACCCAAACCTTCTGACCAGGTTGAAATTCGACAAGAGTGGCATTCTGGTCGTGCCAACGTTTCATTTCTTCCTGGCTGGCTTCCAGATTTGCCTCAGCAATTTTTCTGAAACGCCGAGTCTGGTTCCTGAAGGCCAACATGTAGCTAAATACATCTTGGGGAGGTTTCCTGGGAGATTGCTCCCAGCCTTCCTTGACCAGACTCAGAGGTCCTCTAACCGGGTGGCCATAAAGGAGTTCAAAGGGACTGAACCCTAAGGACTTCTGGGGCACCTCACGGTAGGCAAACAACAGGCATGGCAAGAGGACGTCCCACTTACGCCTCAGGGGCTCTTCTAGGCCCATGATCATGCCCTTCAAGGTCCGGTTGAACCTTTCAACCAGACCATTACCTTGGGGGTGGTAAGGAGTGGTGAACTTATACGTTACCCCACATTCCTTCCACAGAGACTTCATGTACTGGGAGATGAAGTTGGTCCCCCTGTCAGACACCACCTCTCTGGGGAATCCCACACGGGAGAAAATCCCCATCAGTGCACGTCCCACCACGGGGGCCGTCACTGTCCTGAGCGGGATGGCTTCAGGGTACCGGGTGGCATGGTCCACCAAGACCAGGATGAACCTGTTGCCCATGGCTGTCTTGGGGTCCAGAGGCCCCACAATGTCAATGCCCACTCGCTCGAATGGGGTACTCACAACTGGAAAGGGCTGGAGTGGGGCCTTGATCTTCCCCCACTCTTCCCACTTGCCTGGCAAGTCTCACAGGTCCTGCAATGAGTGTCTGAACTCTTGTGCATCTGGGGCCAATAAAAGTGGGCGGCCAGCCTCTCAAAGGTCTTGGTCTGCCCCAGATGTCCTGCCAATGGAATGTCATGAGCCAACCCCAGTAGGAAGGTTCTGAAGCACTCGGGTACCACCAGCACACGGGCTGACCCTGGCTCAGCAACCTTAGGCTCACTATACAGGAGACTGTTCTCCCAATAAATCAGATGTGAACCAGACGTGTCACCTTCTGCCTGGGCTGCAGCCTGTCGCCGCATACCCTCAAGAGAGGGGCAAACTCTCTGCTGCTCACAAAATTCCTCCCTGGTGGGTCCCCCTTCCTGCTGCCAATGGGTCAGCTCAGGCAGGTCCCCCAGTTCGGTGATCTGCTCCCCGGTAGGCTCCAGGGCATCCCCCTCAGGGTCTGCTCCTTCCTGGGCCGTGGGAACCAAGGGGGCCGGCTTCCCGCGCCCCCTGCCCCTTCTCTCTAAGGCAGGGATCTGGGCCCTACTCTCAGGCTCCAGATCCTTTTCAACACCCTCCTTGGCTGCCATGGACCGAGTGGTAGCACACGCCCACTCAGGCAGACCCAACATCTCTAAGTGAGCCTTCCTCTCCACCGTAGCCCACGGGGAGTCCTCTAAATCATTGCCCAGCAGACAGTCTACAGGCATGGCGGGCCTCACAGCTACCTGAAGAGTTCCTGAGACCCCCCCCCACTCAAAGGGAACCTGAGCCACCTCACATTGGCTCTCTGAGTTGTCGGCGGACACTACTGGGTAGAATGCATGAGGGACAACCTGCTCTCTGGACACCAACCGGGAGCTGACAGCAGTTACACTGGCCCCTGTGTCTCTTAGAGCCTCCACCCTATGGCCATTGATGGTCACCCACTGCCTGTATTTCTTAGTGTTAGCAGGCAGTGCAGGCTTGGGGACCATCTCAAAGTCCCCTAATGAGACAAGGGTCAACTCTACGGGATCCCACCCCTCTTGGGTACCCATCTCCTCCTCTCCCAGGGCTACACTAGCGATCTGGCGGGGTGGTGCACGGGGGGGTGCACTGGCCCCCCTTTGGGGGCACTGGGGATCAAAATATCTGTGGCCCACTTGACCACAGTTGTAACACGTGGGGGGCCCCCTGGGAACAGGCCTACCTGTTGGGGGCCCGGTCCTCCTTTCTTGTGGGGGCTGGGACACCACTGCTTGGTTTCCTGGGGGATTACTTTGGGGCCCTCGGTGGAACTCCCTCTGTTGACCCTTGTCCCCCCCACTCCTCTGCTGGGGACCCTGCCCACGTTTGGCGACGTCTCCCACTGGACCCTTGCGGACCCGGGTGCTCACCCAGCGGTCCGCCTCCTCAGCAAGCTTCCTAGGGTTAGTCAGCTTGCAATCAATTAGGTGCTGGCGTAGCTCAGGAAAACAATTACTAGATAAATGCTCCCATGCAATCAAATCATACAACTGTGCAAAAGTTTCTACTTTGCTACCTTTTACCCAGCGTTCCATGGCTCTGCAAAAAAAGGACACATATTCAACCCACGTGGTACCCTCTAGCTTCTTACAGACCCTAAACCTCTGCCTATACATTTCAGGGGTCAAACCATAGCGGGTCATCAACGCTTCCTTCATGTGGGCATAAACCATCCTACTTTCTGGGGGCAGGTCCAACAAGGTATCCCTCCCCTCACTCACAAAGCGTCCCCACAACCCCGCTCCCCAATCCTTCTCAGGGACCCGGTGGGACACCATGGCTAATTCATAAGCGGCAAACCATTGCCCAATATCTTCACTTTTGTGGAAATCTTTAATAACCTCCTTGGGTATATACACCCTACTCTCAGGGTGCACTACAGGTACGCTGCCACCAGAGGGGAGATTTCCATGCTCTTAGCTTTAATCTCCAACTCCCTCAATACTCTCTCATGCTCCAGCTTCATCCTCATAATCTCAATTTCTAACTTCTTGTTCTCTAGGTCCCGGTGACCATCCATTTTAAGCTTAGCCATCTCCATATTATGCCGCCTATCTCTCTCCCTGTCCTCCAGCTCTTCTGGGGACAGACCCTTAGCGGACACACTAGAGCCCGGGTTGGAAAGGGCTGGATCTCCTACTAAGTCTACTACATCGCCCTGCTGCTCTCCTCCCTCCACAAGCTCTCCTAGATCCTTAGGGGCCTCCCTGGCTTCTAGCCAGGCCTTCAGCGCCTTGTAATACTCTTCCCTTCTAGTGAGACCTGTGATAGGGACTGTGAACTGCTTGCAAAAATATTTGAGCTGCTTGGCATTGTAGGTTTCTATTTTCTCTTCTTCCCAGGAGAGATCCTCTGAGGCATTGGATCTGGGCTTGCCCATTGTAGAAATAACTGGCAATATCAATAAAGGACAGAAGAAAACTTCTCAAGAAATGTAAGCGGGTGAAAAATCACCGGCAATATCAATCACAATATAGGATCCTAAAAACTCTCAGAAGTGTGCGTGGGTGAAAAATCACCAGCAATATCAATCACAATAGGGGATCAAAAACTTTCAATAAATGGGCGCAGGTGAAAAATCACCGGCAATATCAATCACAATATAGGATCCCAAAAACTCTCAGAAATGTACGCGGGTGAAAAATCACCGGCAATATCAATCACAATATAGGAGCAAAAAAATTCTCAAAAATGTATGCGGTACGTTATGGTCTGCACTCACTAGTAGTGTACACTATAATTACTGTATGCGATCATAAATGCAAGTCCAGATCCTCACCGCTGACCACCAATGTTAGAAATGGGGGTCTCTAGTTGGCAATGGCTGGCCACTGTCCAAGTAGGGACCCTTCTTCCTAAGTCAGAGTGAGAGGGCTACCCTCTTTAATTTTAATACCCCTGCTCAACCCTGTGGTAACGTAGCACGAGCAGGTAGGCTTATCTCAGAGGCAGGGTGTGAAGCATTTATGATCATACACAGTAACACAGTGAGGAACACTACAAAGGGACACCACACAAGTAGTTATTATAAAAAATAAGTATCTTTATATAAAGGCAGATTTATCACAAGACCAATAACTGTAAAAGCCACAATACTGTCAAAAATAGGATAGCTGTTGAAGGGCTGTCAAAAATAGTTCAAAGGTTGCAAAAATAAGGTTCAAGTTCAAAGCAGTGGTCTCTGCGACCCTTTCTTTCACAAAGTACCTGGGTTTAGTAGCAAAACCAACAAAGTGTCGCAAATAAGCTGTAGCGATGATTCTCGGCACGCGAGGCCGGCGATGCGTTGAAATCCTTGCCACAAGGGAGGATGATGCGCCGATCTGCGGGATGCGTGCGGAGACGATGCGACAAACTTCTGCACGCTGGACCGCCGATGCGATGACTTTCTTGTCGCGTGGGAGAAGTCGATGCGGTGATCCTGTTGCGCTGTGCGATCGTGTTGCGATGCGAAGACAAGACGCTCCGCGAGGGAGCGACGAAATTCGGTGCGATGCGATCAAAGTGGCGAACGCACGGCGTCCGCACTGCGATGTCTCGAAGCGATGATTTCTTTAAGGGTTGCGAGTGCGCGGCGACAGCAGCGCGATGATCTTTCCAGCGCGTCTCGGCTGCAGCGGCTCGCAAAGGGCGTCAGCGATGGTTTCGGGTTGCGGGCCCTCGGCGGCAGTAGCGCGATGATTTTCCCAGCGCTCTCGACTGCAGCGGCCCGCAAAGATGCGTTAGCGTCGATTTCTTACCCTCTTTTCTCTGATGCAAACTAGAGGCCCTGGAACTCACAGGAGCCTCCTCAGCAGATAGCAATCCTCGCAGGGAGGAAGCAGGAGGTTGGTGGTGGAGTCTGTTGTGCCTGAGACTCCAGCAGGAGGCTAGCTCTTTTCCTAGCCCTTGGGTGATTGCTGTACACAAATAAAAGTTCTCTCAAGAGTTCCTTTTCCTCTTCTTCAAGGTCCAGTGGTCACTGCTGCAGGCCAGTGCAAGAAACAACACACAGCACAGGGACAGTCACTTCCTGCAGATTCCTCCAGTGGCACGGACAGAGTTTCCTCTCCAGATCCAAAAGCAATACAATAGTAGGGGGTTTGAGCACAGATATTTATACCCCAAAAGCCTTTGATCCTTGAAGCTACCAGTCCCTGAACCTAGCCAGAACCAGTTCTGCTCAGGCCTGGAGCACTTTGTTTACCAGGCTGCATCCTTCCTTTCAGAAAGAGGGGGTCTGCTAGCAGACACACAGTGGGAGGTGGAGCCAGCATTCACCTTGCCAGGCACAGCCCTATTCAGATCAAAGAGCCACCCTTCCCCACACTCTAAATGCAGATCTCTCTATTCAACCCAGGTCTGACTCAGCCTGTCCTGCCCCTCTAAAACCAGACAGCCAATACACATAACGGCAGAGCACACTGGAAGGCTTAGGCAAGAAAATACCTACTTTCTAAAAGTGATATTTTCAAACACAGAATATAAAAATAAACTTCACTAAAAGGTGTATTTTAATATTCTGAGCTCAGGCATACTAAATTCGTTTTTCTACCATGTTCCTGGGGTCAGTTAGGACTATAGCATGTAATAGTCAAACTGCCCATTCTAGCCTATGAGGAACAGGTAGCCTTACAGTAGTGAAAAACGAAATGGTGCATAATTCACTACCAGGACATGCTACACACACCAAGGCATGTACTGCCTTACACATACAAGGCACCCTACCATAGGGGTGACTTACAGGATGCTAAGGGGAAGGTTCAGGGGCTGGGAAGTGAGGGCACTTCACAGCCAAGATGGCAGTTCTGGACTGCACACAGACACTGCAGTAGCAGGTCTGAGACACACTTTACAAGCTGCTTCTGTGGGTGGCACACATCAGTGCTGCAGGCCCACCAGCAGCATTTGGTTTACCAGCCCTGGGCACACATAGGCCACACTACTAGGGACTAACAGGTAAACCAAATAAGCCAATCAGGGATATACCAATTCACATAGACACATTTATACAGGGAGCATTCGCGCTGTGACACTGAATGGCAGTGGCACAGCGCCCAGAGCATCTAACACCAGTAAAACAGAGGAGACAACAGCGAAAAATGGAAGGGAGACCCATGCCAATGGTGCCAGGTCTAACATCAACCATATCACATGGCATGACGTCTTTCTTTGCTTGGAGGGAAAACTTTGCTTCTGCGCAGTATGTGTTAAAATGGCTGCTTAATGTTCTCACGTGCTAAAGCTTGCGTATATGCTGCAATTAAAACTGTGGTATTCTAATGCTATTAATGCGGGATAAATTTATAATTAAATGAGAATAGAGTAGAAATAGGGGGTATACAGTGAAGACATTTATTTGTGATTTTAATGTTTCTCCTTTGACTTTTATTAGTTCGTAAAATGGGGCCTGGGTTAACGGAACGGCAGCTTGAAGCCAATGAGATGTGCGCATGCGCTCTGAAAATCAAGGCACAGCGATGAAGTCAACTTGGACGACATCCAAGGCCATGACCTGTTGGCCAACTCCACTACATCCGCGATGTTCTCTCAAATGCAACATTTTATATACATTTTGTATTAAACTTTGTCGTGAGACGGGTGGGAAATAAAGCAAATGTATTAATTGTGAGGGGCGGTATTTAAAAACAATGGGCTTAAAGAAATTGAACTAAATTGACATGGCGTGAGGATCAACCCCCTGCCCCCGTCCAATCAGAAGTAGTGGGCCCATAATTTTGAAACATTAATGGGAGGTACCTGGGTGTAGAAGGGTATAATAGATATAGAATTAGCTAATTAGTTTGCATTAGCGCACACAGGAGCACAGAGTACGGCGTTGAGGCTGTCAGCTTTGAGAACCTCAAATGAGCTGATCGATTGCAGACTGAACCGCTGTCGAGAGAGGTACTGAGGTGGGGGCGACGGATTCCATTAGAAGTAAGTCACGGAAGAATTCGAGGAGGAGCGAAGTGTCAGAGAGGGGAACGACGCAGGCGTCGTTGATAGAGAGGTCACCTATCCTGTCCTGAACCTGGTCCGGAGATCTTTGGTCTTCATCCTTCTTAGGACCTATCTTTCCAACTCCTTGGCCTAGGGGTTTGGTTCTCACATCTTTAGGTAAATATAAATGCAACTTTTAGCTGTGCTGCTGTCTCTATCTTCTTCTTTCTGAGGGACCGTCATTGATCGATAATTGAATATTAGTATGCTTCATCCTTGATATACGATTAAGTATTATGTGGTTTTGTAATTTACTCTGCTAGAACTTGAGATAAACATTTTAAAACTTCCTGACTCAGTGATTATTTTAGAATTTATGAATAGTAATGAATGTCACTCATTTTAAACTTCCCAATTATCAAAGGGTCCATTGGTAAGTCATTACTCTTCAATCAGAAAGTAATTGGTAGCAGGGATATTGATAAAGAGTACAACTGACCCACCAGCGGAAATTGCTAGCGTAGTATGAATGAATGGGCCCAGGTGAGTATTCGGTGTATGAATGCTTGTTGCTAGTAACCCGCTGGATCAGTTTTCTGGTTATCAGAGGATGGTTGCACTTTGTTGATTGGGTAATGAGAATTTATTTGTTTTATAAACTAACATCCGTTGTTTAAAAGTTTTGTTTTATGTTGTCTAGAATTCCCCGGGGAAAATTGAATAGCGGATGGTAAGTGGAAGCCATACTGCAGTGAGGTTATCTGTCAGGCAGAAATAGTACTGAAAAGTTAAGCAGGGCTATCAGTACTTGTTAGGGACTCTATGCGTGTGAGTGATAGCAAAGGAATACGCTCGTAAAAATTTGATGTTATATCACCTAGAAAGGGTAACGTTGAAGAAGCAGCAGGTATTTCCGAAGCTTACGTGAAGAGTAAACGGAAGGGTTTTACTCGTAGTGTATGTTTAGTAAACGGAAAGGTTTTACTAAGTGTGAGAGAAATTATCTTTTCCAATTTAGAGAAACTGGCACGATAGCGAATGTTTTATGTTGTTACTGAATTTAAATAAGAAGCGTAGAGAAAATAAAGTTTTGCGTACGATTTTGTAAAGGGAGGGTCAGTTGCGGGAGAGGAAGCTGACGTCACAAAACGCTGCGCTGGGATTGGTTGAAACAGCGGGCGTGGAACGACTCTTGTAAACGAGGGGTCAGTAGTCAGGAGTAATACTGACGTCACAGGTGTCGCGCTGGGATTGGTTGAAACAGCGAGGGACAGAGAAGCGCAGATTGTAAAGGAGGGGGTCGTCAGACAGACGTCACTGAAAACCACGCTAGGATTGGTTCAGAGACAAATGTTAGCTGGAATTTAATTGGTTGTCAGCATAGAAGTCGAAATCTTAGTGGATAGTGGAGATTATATGTGGAAACGTGATCCGACTTTAACAGGAACCCGTCCAGACAGGAGATTCCTAGGTTTTGCAGAATATAATTTGATACATAGATATTTACCCAAAATGTATGGAGAAAAGAGAAAATGTCATTTCTACAAAAGATTAAGAATTATTTTAAGAAGGATAAACCCATCAAAACTAGAGAAGGAATTATCATTCCACCAGCAAAAACGCCCGCCTCATTCATGATGATGGAGAGAGGTTATCATACTTGTGTATGGTTAGAAAATTGGATAGAATATACCAAAAATGACGGAATATTAGCATTCCCAGAGAATGGTACTTTCAATGGGAGAATTCTTCAAAATGTAAGAATGAGGATGAATGACTTAGAACCCAGACCAAGATTAACGCAATATGAAGCACTAGAAGAATGGGAAACAGAGGTATTTGAACATGACCGATCGAGAAGCAATAGGGCTTATAGGGGATTTTTCCCTAGATACCAAAATGAGTCAAGAGACGGTCAGATGAAACAGTGGAGAAGAGCGATGCTTACCGAGGGTTTATATCCAGTTTTTATGGCAGAGGAACCGTTAGGGAACAAATGCAAAGAAAAGACAACACATTTGACAGAGTTTGGAGATTCTGAAGATGAATTTATGGAAGAAATATTAAAGACCCCGCCACCATATCAGGAAGGGACAAATGGATGTACCCCAAGTGCACCAATTTTAAGAACACCATTGGTACCGCAAGTATTGCATAATCCACCAGTTAATAGGGTACTTCAGGATAAGGAAAAAGAGGCTATAGACAGAAACAGAGCAGAATTGATTCAGAAAATAACACAGCTGAATGTACATCCTGATTCCCTGACCATACCTGTAACAATTGGTCCAGTGGTTCCCTTATATGGTGACAAAGTAAATTACCCGAAACCTCTAGTCATGCCTACACCTGTAGATATTCCCAAACCTGAAACTGTAATAATTGATGACCATATCAGTGATTGTGAATCTATGATTTCCTAATGGATTTACCTATCTGAGGATCTGTAAATAGTACTCCTAGAAGAATGACACCTAGTTGCTCCAAAGATGTAAATATAGTAACATCATCCGGAACAAAAAGTGCCACAGTAGTAACACCAGAAGACTTAGAAAGGTGGGCACAAGGATCAGACAGACAGAGTTCACCCCCAAAGATCATGGACATCTACAAATTAAAAGTCGAGTTAGAAGAAATGATAGCAGGAAATGTAGGAGTAGATCGTCTAAATACCTACAATGAAGAAGAACTATTGTTCATATGCAGGAGCATAACTAGAAATGTAAAGATATTTCATGAAAAATTATCAGATTTGGCCTTACAAATGGGAATTGAAATAGGGAAGTCAAAAGTGTTACAGAAACCCTATAAAGCAGATTTTTCTGACAAAGATTTAGAAAATATGAATGCCTCTGGTAGAAAACTACAAGTGAAAGAATTAATGTCAGTGTTACAGAAATGGGGAGAACTAGATAAATGGAAAACTAGATGGACAAAGAAAAAGGAAGAGGCACGGTATAGTAGATCGACTTCTGAATATTTATTGAAGGAAACAGGGAAAGTAGATCAGATGTACCCAATGCAGGAAGTACCTGGAGGAGGTTACGTTCATGTCCCATGGAGTAGACAAGATATTTTGTCATTTACAAATGACTTTCCAAAATTGAGAGAAAAGCCAATTGAATGGTACAAGCAGGTTGAGAGGTTTGTGAAAGTGTCAAAGGTATTGTTGAAGGACTTGGATGGTCTGTTTGACATAGTGGTAGCTGCCGATTTGTGGACAGATTGTAAAATTACCGTTGACTGGCCAAGTGAAGAGTATCCTAGAGATGCAAAAACAGGTGCCCCATCGAGTGATGTAATGAAAAAGTATCACCAGGTAATAACTTATCTGAAAGGGAAAATACCACCCAAAGAAACAGATTGGGTGAAGATAGACAGGACTACCCAAGAAGCAAGTGAATCGGTACATGCCTATTATGAACGTCTATTACAGGTGTTCAAACAGTATAGTGGATTTGAGGACATTGGGGACAAAAATATGAGTCAGTTTGTCTACCGATTTGTTTATGGTCTAAAGCCAGAGATTTGTCAGATGATTAAGCAGCACATGTTGTGCTGGCAAGGAAGCCCATAGATGAGATTTTGAAATATGCAAAATATTGTGGAGACGACATTGAGGATAGGCACAAGAAACTGCAAGAGAAAGTGATGTGGGCTCAGGTGAAAATGGCTGAGAGACAGGGAATTAATTTGGATAATCCTACTGATAGTCAGGGAAAAGATTCTGGAATGAATGGTGATTCAGGAAATGGTGGTAAAATGAAAGGACGAATGAGTAGAGAAGAGGCTAAAAAGAAATTTCCTTGTCATGGATGCGGAAAGTTGGGACATTGGAAGAACGAATGTAAAAAGATTCAAAATAATAATGGCCCAAATCATAATTTAAATCCACAGACGCAGAATGACTCACAGCAGGGTGTAAACCCACAGAGTCAGTTGCCACCTGCCCCTATACAGGGTAATGTGAGCAGAGCAAAGCACGGTACAGACGTTGGATATCAAGGAGGAAGTGGTAAGAACGAATATGTAACTTCACAGTTTCTTTTACAGGATGAATTTGACCCATATAATCATCAATGACGGTGCCTAAGAGAGGGGAGAAAGAGTGCGTACTTGGCGCATCCTTACCGGTAGATCAGTCAGGTCCATATGTTGAAGGGAAAGTAAGAGGGAATGATATCACTTTTCTTTTGGACACTGGTGCTACCCGTTCTACTGTAAGAACAGCAGACATCCCAGACCTTCCTCTCTCTGGAGAAGCTATCCAAGTTGTAGGTGTAGCTAATCGAAAGATCAGAACACCCCTTACTGAGCCAATGGAAGTAAAAATAGGAAACTTCCGAGAAATGCACCAATTTGTAGTATGTGATTCCAGTCCAGTAAACTTATTGGGTAGAGACTTACTGTGCAAAATGAATTGCACTATTTTCTGCACACCGGATGGTGTTGCAATACAGACCCCGGATGAAGATCATGTTTATAAGTTCATGATAGCCAAGCAAGGTACAGAAATAGATGAGATGTTCTCTTTGATAACAAAAAACGAATTACCAGAAGAACTAAGAACTACAGTGAATTCCAAGGTATGGGTTTTCACAGGGAAAGAAGTAGGACTTATGGCCAAAATAGGCCCAGTAAAGATCACTGTAAAAGAAGGTGCAATTTTCCCAAATACTAGACAGTACAAAATGAGTGCAGAAGTGAAGGCAGGAAATTAACAGAAAGGTGAAACAAGGCATATTAAAAGAAGTTATGAGTAGCCCTTGTAATTCACCAATCATGGGTTTGAAAAAGCCTAGTGGAAAGTATAGGATTGTTCAGGATTTGCGAAAAATTAATAAAATTGTGGTACCTTGTTGTCCTATAGTACCAAATCCTGCAGTAATCCTATACCAGATACCCTGGAGTGCAGAATGGTTTACCGTGATTGATCTATGCCAAGCATTCTTTTCAATACCATTGCACCCAGATAGCCAATATCTCTTTTCGTTTAAATTTGAAAATCATGTCTATGTATGGAATCGTGTTCCTCAAGGATACACAGAAAGTCCCTCCATTTTTAATCAAATACTGAAAGGGTGTTTGGAGAAATTAGTGCTGCCTAGGAGTTCAGTCTTGGTGCAGTATATTGATGATTTACTGGTAGCATCTAACACTCATGATGATTGTGTTGAAGATTCAATTGCGTTACTCAACCATTTGGCTGAGGAAGGACACAAAGTGTCATCTGAAAAGCTGCAGTTTTGTACAACGGCAGTTAAATATTTGGGACACCAAATTGAAAGAGGAACAAGAAGAATAACATCTGATAGAATAAAAATAATCAAGAAAATGAAAATGCCAGAAACACAAAGAGAAGTGAGAATGTTTCTCGGAATAGTAGGATACTGTCGACAATGGATTATAGGGTTTTCACTACTAGCAAAGCCTTTAATTCAGCTAATCAAAAAGAAAGCCAAAGATCCAGTTGAATGGGATGATGAAAGTGCTGGTGCATTTGTAAAATTAAGAAATGCATTGTGTGAAGCACCTGCCTTGGGCATGCCTGACTGTACAAAAGAATTCGCACTATTTTGCTATGAAAGAGAAAATTGTGCACTTTCAGTGTTAACTCAAAGACATGGAATAGACAGGCGTCCTATAGCATATTTTTCTGCTACATTGGACCCAGTGGCGGCAGCATTGCCAGGCTGTTTGAAAGCAGTCACTGCTACCTGTATGAGCATTGAACAAAGTGAGTCAATAGTAATGGGATATCCTGTAACAGTGTTTGTCCCACATGCAGTTGTGATCTTGTTGACAAGAACTAGAACTCAGCATCTCACACCTAGTCGGATGAGAAGGTATGAACGAATTATTCTTGGAGCTGAAAATGTGACCATAGTTAGGTGCACTGTTGTGAATCCTGCTACGTTATTGCCAGATCCAATTTTTGAAGAAGTTAAGGATGATCCAGAACATGATTGTCTAAAGGTCACAGAATTGTGTACAAAACCGAGACCTGACATACAGGAGACACCCCTAAAAGATCCAGATAGGGAGCTGTTTGTGGACGGCTCATGCCTAAGGCATGAGGATGGAAAATTGAGCGCAGCCTATGCTGTGTGTGAACTAACTGGAATAGTTGAAGCATTCTATTTACCAGGAGTCAAGTCTGCACAAGTAGCTGAATTAATTGCTCTGATCAAAGCTTCCAAAATTGGGAAAAATTTAAGAGTAACCATATTTACGGATAGTCAATATGGGTACGGGGTTGTGCATGACTTTGGCCAACTGTGGATGCAGAGGGATTTCATGACTTCTTCAGGATCCCCAATCAAAAATGGACAATTTGTAAAAGAATTATTGGAAGCAATACAATCACCAAAAGAATTGGCAGTGGTGAAATGTGCCGCACATCAGTCAGGAGATGACTGGGTGGTAGTCGGTAACAGATACGCAGATCTAGTGGCTCAACACTGTGCCAAAAACAGGTTGGCAGTAAATAAAAAGGTTGAAAGGATGGGAATCAGCTGCCAACTTATGCTATGTGCACCACCTGAAACATGGAATGATGTGAAAAGACTGCAAGACGATGCTGAGGAGAGTGAAAGAGATGTTTGGATAAAAATAGGATGTACCCAAAGAACAGATGACGATGTATGGGTATATACAGATGGCAGACCAGTCATGCCCGACTGTCTGATTTCACAAATGGCCAGAATGTATCATGGAGACACACATGTAGGGAGAGATGCCATGATTAGACTTTTCAGACAAAGTTGGTATAATCCAAAGTTTAGGGCTGCAGCAGAGAGTCTTTGCCAAAGGTGTTTAACTTGCCAAATGAATAACCCGGGAAGGAGAACAGTAATTGGTTTGGGAAAAATTGGAAAAGCGGAAGGTCCTTTTGTTATATTGCAGCTAGATTTCATACAATTACCACCATGTAAAGGACTGAAATATGTACTTGTCATAGTGTGTCTGTTTTCAAGGTGGGTGGAGGCTTACCCTACCATAAGGAATGACAGCATTACAGTCGCAAAGCTGTTGTTACGAGAACTCATTCCTAGCTTTGGTTTCCCAGTAACTTTGGAATCAGATAGAGGAAGTCACTTTAATAACGATGTAATACGAATAATCTGTGAAGCATTCCAAATTGAACAGAAATTGCACTGTGCATACCGCCCAGAGGCTTCTGGAGTGGTTGAACAAATGAATGGCACAATAAAATCAAGACTGTCAAAGATGTGTGCATCAACATCGTTAGATTGGCCAGATGCATTGCCTCTTGTTTTAATGGGACTCAGAAGTATTCCTGATAGAAATACAGGATTAAGTCCGCATGAAATAATCATGGGAAGAGCAATGAGACAAGCACATGTACCTACAAATAAACTGCTGAACATAACTGATGATATGGTTCTAGATTATTGCAAGGGATAGGCTGACCTAGTGCGTTCTGTCTCTCACCAGGTTGGAGAAGACGCAGTTTCCAGGCAGCCTGAACAAGAGCATGATCTGAACCCCGGAGACTGGGTGGTTGTGAAGCATCACACCAGAGAAACGTGTTTATCACCCAGGTGGGGCGAACCTTGTTAGGTTATACTAGTTACGAACACAGCAGTGAAATGTGCAGGATTGCCTAATTGGATCCATGTAAGCCACACCAAAAGTGTGCCAGATCCTGAAGGACAAGATCCTCAGTCAGCATCAATAACTGAGGAAGCTGAAGGTTGGCCAGCTGAAGAATCCCAGGTGAGAGATTTGAGAGAAGCTGAAGAAGAACAACCGAGCACAAGTCAGGACTGGATACCAGTGGTTGATATATCAGAAGTTTACAACAGAACAAGAAGCCGAACAAAATTAGAAGAAATTAGGGAGGACCAGATAGGTGAAGAAGAAGCAGCTCAGGAAGAGGAAAATGAAACGATAAGAGAACCTGAGCAGGACCAGATAGGGAAAGGAAATTGGGCTCAAATCGACAATGAAACAACAACATTTGAGCAGGGACAGATAGGTTTAGAAGAACGCGGTCAGGCTGTAGAAGTACAAAGTGCAATAAGCCCTGATCAGAACCAGTTAGAACTAGAGAAATACGTTCAGGGAGAAGAAAACCACGAAAACCTCAAGCATGAAGACGTAAATCCTGAACAGGGTCAGTTAGTAGAAACTCACATTGAAGCAACTGAAGAAAAATCAATAAGACCTGAACAAGAACAAATAGAAGAAGAAACTGAAAACGAAAAAAAACAAATTGTACAACAGCTTGAAAATAAAAGAACTTTTGGAGAAGAATTAAGAAGTGAAGAGACAGTCCAAACAAAGAAAGCCAGAAAAGGTGATCATTGGCCTAGTGTCATTAAAAGAGTAAAATACCATATAGAAACCCAAAGTGAAGATCCAGAACAAGTAAATGAAGTAACAAGTCTAACTGAACAAACAAGTGGAACTGAAAAACGAAAAAGCAAAAGATTGAAACTTGTGAACAATAAGTTTAAAGGTCCTGATTGGACTTATATAATCCTTGAAGACTACGAGAGTTCAGAGTCAAGTGAAAGTGGTGACGAAAGAACAAGTGCAGAACTGACTTATGAAAAAGAAATAAAGCCACCTTGATAACGTTAAAGTCTTGAAAGAAAAAGAAAAGAAGAGAAATCTTCCTTGTCAAAATGCTTAACGACAGAGTTTCTGGGAGACCGAAATGGAAATGTTGTAAAAGATGCTGTGCTATATGCATATGTAGTCTGGTAGTGGTGCTTGTAGTATGGTTAGTTCTGATCGTAGCAATTCCTTACCTTATGATAATGGATAAAAAGATTAACAATGATACTAAGGGAAGGATAGATAACTTGAAAGGTGATAGTGTAAGAATAGAAGCAGAAGATGAACCAGAGTTTCATCACGTGGTAGCAGATAACGATACTAGTTTAAATGTTTTCACTAAATTATTGTTTCAGTACGTAGATACAATGGAAGTTAGTGATTGTTATGTCTGTATGAAATTACCTGAATCAGTAGCAGAAGGGTTAACATATCATCATTTGCCTCTAACCTATGGCATATCATGTAGTGTATTAACTAGTTTATTTTATAGAACAGGGAGACTTCAGTATTATTATTCAGATATAGATGTGATATTTTCTGAGGTTCCGATTCGAAAGAATATGAACCCAGTGCTTAGTAGTCAAGATGCACAATTCATGGGAGAATTTTTCCTAACAATGAAGTTGATAGATATAACACATGCACATAGAAGCAATTTAACATGTTCATTACATGAAGAAGAAAAATATTTTTGAATTTAGTAGAAGATAGAAGACAAAATTCCCAAAAGAAAGCATCTGAGCATAAGGCTCATCTTCCACCTTGGGCTGAGAAAGAGGGTATTTACACACCTGGCAAGGCTTAAGCTGCTATGGCTCTGGATTTTGTAAAGACAGGGAAAATTTGTCTGCATAGGTTAAAGACTGATTATAACAATATTTTCATCGGTACCAGTGAATGTGAACATAATTTCTTAATTCTTGGAGGTTGGGGACTAAAAGGAGGAACAGATTCAGTTTTTCCTGGAATTTATTATGTATGTGGGAATAAGGCTTACTTTAGGCTTCCTGCACGGTGGTATGGAAGTTGTTATTTTGGAATAGTTTTTCCAAAAGTATACCACGTAAAAAGAAACACTGGGAGCAATGAAAATAATAGTGAATTAACACGTAGTAAAAGAGCTAGTTTTTCTGAAATTGTAGGTGATATATTTGGTGCATTGATACCTTCAATGGTTATGCAAAATCGACTTGCTCTTGATATAATATTAGCAAAAGAGGGCGGAGTCTGTAAATTGTTGAAAACGAAACATTGTTGCACGTATATTCCTGACAAAAGTGCAGAAATCGGAACGTATATAAAGAATATAACGAAACTTGAGAATGAACTAAAACCACTGGAAGTTGATAGTGTATGGGAAAGATTGACAAAAAGTATTGCGTCAATTGGTACCTGGTTTGCTAATGTAGGGAAAGGACTTATAGGTCTAATATTAGTACCCTTAGTAGGGATAGCAATAATAATATTGTCAATAATGATATGGTGCAAATGTTGTAAAAAGAATGAGACGTATAGAGTGACAGGAAAAGGAAAGAAACGAAAGTTTGATGAAATTGAATTAGAAGATCTAAAGAGTGAATTATACAAGAAACTGAAAGGAGACGATAAAAATAGAAAGTGTAAAAATGAAATTGAGACAAAATTATGCTAGAAGTTGGCATCTGGTTGTGGGTAATTTTGATGGCTCAGAAACGCCATCAGAGAGGGGATTGATGGAGCAAGAACTCAAAATGAGACTTGCTCGTAAACAATCCTCTCACAGTATTAATTAATTAAACTTTGTAATGTCTTTACTAATAAATGCATACACGAACATAGTATCCAAGTGAAGCTTGCCTATGTGTTTAAACTAATAAGTAATGCTTGTCTAATCCAAAATGGCCGCTAAAAGCGCGGGAATTCCATTGCGCATGTGTCAACCATATCACGTGGCATGACGTCTTTCTTTGCTTGGAGGGAAAACTTTGCTTCTGCGCAGTATGTGTTAAAATGGCTGCTTAATGTTCTCACGTGCTAAAGCTTGCGTATATGCTGCAATTAAAACTGTGGTATTCTAATGCTACTAATGCGGGATACATTTATAATTAAATGGGAATAGAGTAGAAATAGGGGGTATACAGTGAAGACATTTATTTGTGATTTTAATGTTTTCTCCTTTGACTTTTATTAGTTCGTAAAATGGGGCCTAGGTTAACGGAACGGCAGCTTGAAGCCAATGAGATGTGCGCATGCGCTCTGAAAATCAAGGCACAGCAATGAAGTCAACTTGGACGACATCCAAGGCCATGACCTGTTGGCCAACTCCACTACATCCGCGATGTTCTCTCAAATGCAACATTTTATATACATTTTGTATTAAACTTTGTCGTGAGACGGGTGGGAAATAAAGCAAATGTATTAATTGTGAGGGGCGGTATTTAAAAACAATGGGCTTAAAGAAATTGAACTAAATTGACATGGTGTGAGGATCAACCCCCTGCCCCCGTCCAATCAGAAGTAGTGGGCCCATAATTTTAAAACATTAATGGGAGGTACCTGGGTGTAGAAGGGTATAATAGATATAGAATTAGCTAATTAGTTTGCATTAGCGCACACAGGAGCACAGAGTACGGCGTTGAGGCTGTCAGCTTTGAGAACCACAAACGAGCTGATCGATTGCAGACTGAACCGCTGTCCAGAGAGGTCCTGAGGTGGGGGCGGCGGATTCCATTAGAAGGAAGTCACAGAAGAATTCGAGGAGGAGCGAAGTGTCAGAGAGGGGAACGATGCAGGCCTCGTTGATAGAAAGGTCACCTATCCTGTCCTGAACCTGGTCCGGAGGTCTTTGGTCTTCATCCTTCTTAGGACCTATCTTTCCAACTCCTTGGCCTAGGGGTTTGGTTCTCACATCTTTAGGTAAATATAAATGCAACTTTTAGCTGTGCTGCTGTCTCTATCTTCTTCTTTCTGAGGGACCGTCATTGATCGATAATTGAATATTAGTATGCTTCATCCTTGATATACGATTAAGTATTATTGGTTTTGTAATTTACTCTGCTAGAACTTGAGATAAACATTTTAAAACTTCCTGACTCAGTGATTATTTTAGAATTTATGAATTGTAATGAATGTCACTCATTTTAAACTTCCCAATTATCAAAGGGTCCATTGGTAAGTCATTACTCTTCAATCAGAAAGTAATTGGTAGCAGGGATATTGATAAAGAGTACAACTGACCCACCAGCGGAAATTGCTAGCGTAGTATGAATGAATGGGCCCAGGTGAGTATTCAGTGTATGAATGCTTGTTGCTAGTAACCCGCTGGATCAATATGCTACTCGGGAGCCTAAAGTTGGTGGTAAATCCATTGGTTATTAGAATTAATCTTGTGCCCTCAAAGAAAATATTCCATGCGTTTACTCTAGTTTCTTTGTTGTACATTAATGACTTAATGACTTAGGTGTGATCATTAGAGGGGATTATGTGAGAAGCCTGATGAATGAATAGATATGGTTAGGTCGACAGGGATATGGTTTCAAAGAAAGAGAGTGTTAATATTAAGAGAGTCGATGAATAACGATACATTAATGTATAAAAATGAAATTGCATCCTTATTGACTAATTAGCTGGTTGTGAACTGGAAATCAACCCTGACTCAGAATTACGTGGTTAGGCAGGCCCTGAGACCCAGGCCCGAGGTTACTGATTGACAGATCGCAGGTGGGGAAGTACGTGGCCAGCCTCCAAATGCGCGAACAGGAAATCCCAGATTGATCCCACATATAGGCGCAGTGACATTACAATGGTCCAGGGAGATTGACCCCAATAAAGCACACATGACTGGAGGGGTGCGCACGTCCCAAAACACCATAAAGTCAGATGCCACAGGAAGTTAGGAACACTCAGTCAATCAAGACATAGCACACACAGTACATGCAGTGATCATGCGCTCCCCGTGCCGGACATCTGGACACGTTACTCATTGGCCATGCAAGGTCGAGGCCCACCTGTATACCTCATTCAATACCCTAATTTATGACTCCAAAGACAGAGGTACGCATTCCTTACCAAAAAAGGAAACATTTTATTACATTCAATGAAGTGTATAAAAGTCTTTGTTAGACCAATTGTAAATTGAGACAGTCCTCAGACTCTATGCCTGTGATTGTGCTCCTAGCCTCATTGTTTAATTAAACAAACTGTTCCTGTTTTGCCAAGTACCTCTTGTCTCTTGTTGTTTCAAGGTATTTCATGTTCAAGCAACATTTTGGCGAGCTACTATCGGAGCTGATTGGTACCTCGAACCCAACTGCAGCCAAAGGAAAGGGGCATCGCCCGGACGGATTCACATTTGCTCAACAAGGAAGCTGAGCAGCCACCGCAATTGGTTGGAAGTTCTTCTGAATCCGTGGGCCAGAGATCCATCCTGAAGTAGCTCTCACAGAGGGCAAGAGACTACATCAGAATCTTAGTAAAGCATGTGGCATATGGCAAAGTAGGGAGAAGCGTAAAAAGATAACCTGAGCATCCCTGCCACTGACAGAATCTGGCATATTGCCTATTTTATATGTCCTATTTTATATGTCTTAGCTGAGTAGTCTCAAAGTGGCCTTAGAGGCGGTCCCAGGGAAGTCACCTTTTTTCGATAGTCAGCATGCCAGGAAAGGTGAATATTTATTGTCAGAATCGACACCTCAATGTTATTTTTTAGCCTAAAAGGGTTTCTCACTGCCACCGGGCTTCCAACGTCGTTGGTATCTGAAAGAAGTGAGAGGTGTTGGTCGCTTGGATGGCTGGGTGTAACACTGATGGTACGCGTTTTCCGCTGGGCATGACACAGTTAGTATACTTGGATCGCTGGGTGTTACACAGATGGTACGCTTAGCCCCTTGGTGTGATACAGGGTACTATTCAGACATTTAGGGAAAAGATTTGGACTTGAGAGATTAGGTGTAACTTGTGTTTGGCCAAGAGGGGCCTGTGGTTCTCGAGTTATTCCTTTTGTTCCAAACTATTGTTATTGTCTTTGTCCTGGAGCCAATATTGTCAGACTATGAGGCTCACTTAGTCCTGTGTTCCGGCAGAGCTTCCCTGGTCACAGGATAGCATGTGCTAGCGTTGGGCTAAGGATTTTTTCTGACAAAGTCATTTTTCTCTGTCCGTTTTTTAGGTGTTGGTCTCTTGGACCACTGGGCGTGATACAGATGGCACGCTTAGCCCCTGGGTGTGATACAGGGTGCGATTGTTGATGTTAGGTGTATGTGTGATGTTGTGGTGCTGCTAAATTATTGCAAATTGCGTTTTGTCCTAAGTATTGTGTTTTTGTCGATGACTCAATGTTTCATATGAAAATGCTGCTATTTCTCACCAACCGTAATTGATGCCAGGAGTCAATATCGTTCAGATACTGTTTTTATTGATATTGTTTTTATTGAAAATTGGATAGAATATACCAAAAATGACGGAATATTAGCATTCCCAGAGAATGGTACTTTCAATGGGAGAATTCTTCAAAATGTAAGAATGAGGATGAATGACTTAGAACCCAGACCAAGATTAACGCAATATGAAGCACTAGAAGAATGGGAAACAGAGGTATTTGAACATGACCGATCGAGAAGCAATAGGGCTTATAGGGGATTTTTCCCTAGATACCAAAATGAGTCAAGAGACGGTCAGATGAAACAGTGGAGAAGAGCGATGCTTACCGAGGGTTTATATCCAGTTTTTATGGCAGAGGAACCGTTAGGGAACAAATGCAAAGAAAAGACAACACATTTGACAGAGTTTGGAGATTCTGAAGATGAATTTATGGAAGAAATATTAAAGACCCCGCCACCATATCAGGAAGGGACAAATGGATGTACCCCAAGTGCACCAATTTTAAGAACACCATTGGTACCGCAAGTATTGCATAATCCACCAGTTAATAGGGTACTTCAGGATAAGGAAAAAGAGGCTATAGACAGAAACAGAGCAGAATTGATTCAGAAAATAACACAGCTGAATGTACATCCTGATTCCCTGACCATACCTGTAACAATTGGTCCAGTGGTTCCCTTATATGGTGACAAAGTAAATTACCCGAAACCTCTAGTCATGCCTACACCTGTAGATATTCCCAAACCTGAAACTGTAATAATTGATGACCATATCAGTGATTGTGAATCTATGATTTCCCTAATGGATTTACCTATCTGAGGATCTGTAAATAGTACTCCTAGAAGAATGACACCTAGTTGCTCCAAAGATGTAAATATAGTAACATCATCCGGAACAAAAAGTGCCACAGTAGTAACACCAGAAGACTTAGAAAGGTGGGCACAAGGATCAGACAGACAGAGTTCACCCCAAAGATCATGGACATCTACAAATTAAAAGTCGAGTTAGAAGAAATGATAGCAGGAAATGTAGGAGTAGATCGTCTAAATACCTACAATGAAGAAGAACTATTGTTCATATGCAGGAGCATAACTAGAAATGTAAAGATATTTCATGAAAAATTATCAGATTTGGCCTTACAAATGGGAATTGAAATAGGGAAGTCAAAAGTGTTACAGAAACCCTATAAAGCAGATTTTTCTGACAAAGATTTAGAAAATATGAATGCCTCTGGTAGAAAACTACAAGTGAAAGAATTAATGTCAGTGTTACAGAAATGGGGAGAACTAGATAAATGGAAAACTAGATGGACAAAGAAAAAGGAAGAGGCACGGTATAGTAGATCGACTTCTGAATATTTATTGAAGGAAACAGGGAAAGTAGATCAGATGTACCCAATGCGGGAAGTACCTGGAGGAGGTTACGTTCATGTCCCATGGAGTAGACAAGATATTTTGTCATTTACAAATGACTTTCCAAAATTGAGAGAAAAGCCAATTGAATGGTACAAGCAGGTTGAGAGGTTTGTGAAAGTGTCAAAGGTATTGTTGAAGGACTTGGATGGTCTGTTTGACATAGTGGTAGCTGCCGATTTGTGGACAGATTGTAAAATTACCGTTGACTGGCCAAGTGAAGAGTATCCTAGAGATGCAAAAACAGGTGCCCCATCGAGTGATGTAATGAAAAAGTATCACCAGGTAATAACTTATCTGAAAGGGAAAATACCACCCAAAGAAACAGATTGGGTGAAGATAGACAGGACTACCCAAGAAGCAAGTGAATCGGTACATGCCTATTATGAACGTCTATTACAGGTGTTCAAACAGTATAGTGGATTTGAGGACATTGGGGACAAAAATATGAGTCAGTTTGTCTCCCGATTTGTTTATGGTCTAAAGCCAGAGATTTGTCAGATGATTAAGCAGCACATGTTGTGCTGGCAAGGGAAGCCCATAGATGAGATTTTGAAATATGCAAAATATTGTGGAGACGACATTGAGGATAGGCACAAGAAACTGCAAGAGAAAGTGATGTGGGCTCAGGTGAAAATGGCTGAGAGACAGGGAATTAATTTGGATAATCCTACTGATAGTCAGGGAAAAGATTCTGGAATGAATGGTGATTCAGGAAATGGTGGTAAAATGAAAGGACGAATGAGTAGAGAAGAGGCTAAAAAGAAATTTCCTTGTCATGGATGCGGAAAGTTGGGACATTGGAAGAACGAATGTAAAAAGATTCAAAATAATAATGGCCCAAATCATAATTTAAATCCACAGACGCAGAATGACTCACAGCAGGGTGTAAACCCACAGAGTCAGTTGCCACCTGCCCCTATACAGGGTAATGTGAGCAGAGCAAAGCACGGTACAGACGTTGGATATCAAGGAGGAAGTGGTAAGAACGAATATGTAACTTCACAGTTTCTTTTACAGGATGAATTTGACCCATATAATCATCAATGACGGTGCCTAAGAGAGGGGAGAAAGAGTGCGTACTTGGCGCATCCTTACCGGTAGATCAGTCAGGTCCATATGTTGAAGGGAAAGTAAGAGGGAATGATATCACTTTTCTTTTGGACACTGGTGCTACCCGTTCTACTGTAAGAACAGCAGACATCCCAGACCTTCCTCTCTCTGGAGAAGCTATCCAAGTTGTAGGTGTAGCTAATCGAAAGATCAGAACACCCCTTACTGAGCCAATGGAAGTAAAAATAGGAAACTTCCGAGAAATGCACCAATTTGTAGTATGTGATTCCAGTCCAGTAAACTTATTGGGTAGAGACTTACTGTGCAAAATGAATTGCACTATTTTCTGCACACCGGATGGTGTTGCAATACAGACCCCGGATGAAGATCATGTTTATAAGTTCATGATAGCCAAGCAAGGTACAGAAATAGATGAGATGTTCTCTTTGATAACAAAAAACGAATTACCAGAAGAACTAAGAACTACAGTGAATTCCAAGGTATGGGTTTTCACAGGGAAAGAAGTAGGACTTATGGCCAAAATAGGCCCAGTAAAGATCACTGTAAAAGAAGGTGCAATTTTCCCAAATACTAGACAGTACAAAATGAGTGCAGAAGTGAAGGCAGGAGTTGTTGAGGAAATTAACAGAAAGGTGAAACAAGGCATATTAAAAGAAGTTATGAGTAGCCCTTGTAATTCACCAATCATGGGTTTGAAAAAGCCTAGTGGAAAGTATAGGATTGTTCAGGATTTGCGAAAAATTAATAAAATTGTGGTACCTTGTTGTCCTATAGTACCAAATCCTGCAGTAATCCTATACCAGATACCCTGGAGTGCAGAATGGTTTACCGTGATTGATCTATGCCAAGCATTCTTTTCAATACCATTGCACCCAGATAGCCAATATCTCTTTTCGTTTAAATTTGAAAATCATGTCTATGTATGGAATCGTGTTCCTCAAGGATACACAGAAAGTCCCTCCATTTTTAATCAAATACTGAAAGGGTGTTTGGAGAAATTAGTGCTGCCTAGGAGTTCAGTCTTGGTGCAGTATATTGATGATTTACTGGTAGCATCTAACACTCATGATGATTGTGTTGAAGATTCAATTGCGTTACTCAACCATTTGGCTGAGGAAGGACACAAAGTGTCATCTGAAAAGCTGCAGTTTTGTACAACGGCAGTTAAATATTTGGGACACCAAATTGAAAGAGGAACAAGAAGAATAACATCTGATAGAATAAAAATAATCAAGAAAATGAAAATGCCAGAAACACAAAGAGAAGTGAGAATGTTTCTCGGAATAGTAGGATACTGTCGACAATGGATTATAGGGTTTTCACTACTAGCAAAGCCTTTAATTCAGCTAATCAAAAAGAAAGCCAAAGATCCAGTTGAATGGGATGATGAAAGTGCTGGTGCATTTGTAAAATTAAGAAATGCATTGTGTGAAGCACCTGCCTTGGGCATGCCTGACTATACAAAAGAATTCGCACTATTTTGCTATGAAAGAGAAAATTGTGCACTTTCAGTGTTAACTCAAAGACATGGAATAGACAGGCGTCCTATAGCATATTTTTCTGCTACATTGGACCCAGTGGCGGCAGCATTGCCAGGCTGTTTGAAAGCAGTCACTGCTACCTGTATGAGCATTGAACAAAGTGAGTCAATAGTAATGGGATATCCTGTAACAGTGTTTGTCCCACATGCAGTTGTGATCTTGTTGACAAGAACTAGAACTCAGCATCTCACACCTAGTCGGATGAGAAGGTATGAACGAATTATTCTTGGAGCTGAAAATGGGACCATAGTTAGGTGCACTGTTGTGAATCCTGCTACGTTATTGCCAGATCCAATTTTTGAAGAAGTTAAGGATGATCCAGAACATGATTGTCTAAAGGTCACAGAATTGTGTACAAAACCGAGACCTGACATACAGGAGACACCCCTAAAAGATCCAGATAGGGAGCTGTTTGTGGACGGCTCATGCCTAAGGCATGAGGATGGAAAATTGAGCGCAGCCTATGCTGTGTGTGAACTAACTGGAATAGTTGAAGCATTCTATTTACCAGGAGTCAAGTCTGCACAAGTAGCTGAATTAATTGCTCTGATCAAAGCTTCCAAAATTGGGAAAAATTTAAGAGTAACCATATTTACGGATAGTCAATATGGGTACGGGGTTGTGCATGACTTTGGCCAACTGTGGATGCAGAGGGATTTCATGACTTCTTCAGGATCCCCAATCAAAAATGGACAATTTGTAAAAGAATTATTGGAAGCAATACAATCACCAAAAGAATTGGCAGTGGTGAAATGTGCCGCACATCAGTCAGGAGATGACTGGGTGGTAGTCGGTAACAGATACGCAGATCTAGTGGCTCAACACTGTGCCAAAAACAGGTTGGCAGTAAATAAAAAGGTTGAAAGGATGGGAATCAGCTGCCAACTTATGCTATGTGCACCACCTGAAACATGGAATGATGTGAAAAGACTGCAAGACGATGCTGAGGAGAGTGAAAGAGATGTTTGGATAAAAATAGGATGTACCCAAAGAACAGATGACGATGTATGGGTATATACAGATGGCAGACCAGTCATGCCCGACTGTCTGATTTCACAAATGGCCAGAATGTATCATGGAGACACACATGTAGGGAGAGATGCCATGATTAGACTTTTCAGACAAAGTTGGTATAATCCAAAGTTTAGGGCTGCAGCAGAGAGTCTTTGCCAAAGGTGTTTAACTTGCCAAATGAATAACCCGGGAAGGAGAACAGTAATTGGTTTGGGAAAAATTGGAAAAGCGGAAGGTCCTTTTGTTATATTGCAGCTAGATTTCATACAATTACCACCATGTAAAGGACTGAAATATGTACTTGTCATAGTGTGTCTGTTTTCAAGGTGGGTGGAGGCTTACCCTACCATAAGGAATGACAGCATTACAGTCGCAAAGCTGTTGTTACGAGAACTCATTCCTAGCTTTGGTTTCCCAGTAACTTTGGAATCAGATAGAGGAAGTCACTTTAATAACGATGTAATACGAATAATCTGTGAAGCATTCCAAATTGAACAGAAATTGCACTGTGCATACCGCCCAGAGGCTTCTGGAGTGGTTGAACAAATGAATGGCACAATAAAATCAAGACTGTCAAAGATGTGTGCATCAACATCGTTAGATTGGCCAGATGCATTGCCTCTTGTTTTAATGGGACTCAGAAGTATTCCTGATAGAAATACAGGATTAAGTCCGCATGAAATAATCATGGGAAGAGCAATGAGACAAGCACATGTACCTACAAATAAACTGCTGAACATAACTGATGATATGGTTCTAGATTATTGCAAGGGATAGGCTGACCTAGTGCGTTCTGTCTCTCACCAGGTTGGAGAAGACGCAGTTTCCAGGCAGCCTGAACAAGAGCATGATCTGAACCCCGGAGACTGGGTGGTTGTGAAGCATCACACCAGAGAAACGTGTTTATCACCCAGGTGGGGCGAACCTTGTTAGGTTATACTAGTTACGAACACAGCAGTGAAATGTGCAGGATTGCCTAATTGGATCCATGTAAGCCACACCAAAAGTGTGCCAGATCCTGAAGGACAAGATCCTCAGTCAGCATCAATAACTGAGGAAGCTGAAGGTTGGCCAGCTGAAGAATCCCAGGTGAGAGATTTGAGAGAAGCTGAAGAAGAACAACCGAGCACAAGTCAGGACTGGATACCAGTGGTTGATATACCAGAAGTTTACAACAGAACAAGAAGCCGAACAAAATTAGAAGAAATTAGGGAGGACCAGATAGGTGAAGAAGAAGCAGCTCAGGAAGAGGAAAATGAAACGATAAGAGAACCTGAGCAGGACCAGATAGGGAAAGGAAATTGGGCTCAAATCGACAATGAAACAACAATATTTGAGCAGGGACAGATAGGTTTAGAAGAACGCGGTCAGGCTGTAGAAGTACAAAGTGCAATAAGCCCTGATCAGAACCAGTTAGAACTAGAGAAATACGTTCAGGGAGAAGAAAACCACGAAAACCTCAAGCATGAAGACGTAAATCCTGAACAGGGTCAGTTAGTAGAAACTCACATTGAAGCAACTGAAGAAAAATCAATAAGACCTGAACAAGAACAAATAGAAGAAGAAACTGAAAACGAAAAAAAACAAATTGTACAACAGCTTGAAAATAAAAGAACTTTTGGAGAAGAATTAAGAAGTGAAGAGACAGTCCAAACAAAGAAAGCCAGAAAAGGTGATCATTGGCCTAGTGTCATTAAAAGAGTAAAATACCATATAGAAACCCAAAGTGAAGATCCAGAACAAGTAAATGAAGTAACAAGTCTAACTGAACAAACAAGTGGAACTGAAAAACGAAAAAGCAAAAGATTGAAACTTGTGAACAATAAGTTTAAAGGTCCTGATTGGACTTATATAATCCTTGAAGACTACGAGAGTTCAGAGTCAAGTGAAAGTGGTGACGAAAGAACAAGTGCAGAACTGACTTATGAAAAAGAAATAAAGCCACCTTGATAACGTTAAAGTCTTGAAAGAAAAAGAAAAGAAGAGAAATCTTCCTTGTCAAAATGCTTAACGACAGAGTTTCTGGGAGACCGAAATGGAAATGTTGTAAAAGATGCTGTGCTATATGCATATGTAGTCTGGTAGTGGTGCTTGTAGTATGGTTAGTTCTGATCGTAGCAATTCCTTACCTTATGATAATGGATAAAAAGATTAACAATGATACTAAGGGAAGGATAGATAACTTGAAAGGTGATAGTGTAAGAATAGAAGCAGAAGATGAACCAGAGTTTCATCACGTGGTAGCAGATAACGATACTAGTTTAAATGTTTTCACTAAATTATTGTTTCAGTACGTAGATACAATGGAAGTTAGTGATTGTTATGTCTGTATGAAATTACCTGAATCAGTAGCAGAAGGGTTAACATATCATCATTTGCCTCTAACCTATGGCATATCATGTAGTGTATTAACTAGTTTATTTTATAGAACAGGGAGACTTCAGTATTATTATTCAGATATAGATGTGATATTTTCTGAGGTTCCGATTCGAAAGAATATGAACCCAGTGCTTAGTAGTCAAGATGCACAATTCATGGGAGAATTTTTCCTAACAATGAAGTTGATAGATATAACACATGCACATAGAAGCAATTTAACATGTTCATTACATGAAGAAGAAAAAATATTTTTGAATTTAGTAGAAGATAGAAGACAAAATTCCCAAAAGAAAGCATCTGAGCATAAGGCTCATCTTCCACCTTGGGCTGAGAAAGAGGGTATTTACACACCTGGCAAGGCTTAAGCTGCTATGGCTCTGGATTTTGTAAAGACAGGGAAAATTTGTCTGCATAGGTTAAAGACTGATTATAACAATATTTTCATCGGTACCAGTGAATGTGAACATAATTTCTTAATTCTTGGAGGTTGGGGACTAAAAGGAGGAACAGATTCAGTTTTTCCTGGAATTTATTATGTATGTGGGAATAAGGCTTACTTTAGGCTTCCTGCACGGTGGTATGGAAGTTGTTATTTTGGAATAGTTTTTCCAAAAGTATACCACGTAAAAAGAAACACTGGGAGCAATGAAAATAATAGTGAATTAACACGTAGTAAAAGAGCTAGTTTTTCTGAAATTGTAGGTGATATATTTGGTGCATTGATACCTTCAATGGTTATGCAAAATCGACTTGCTCTTGATATAATATTAGCAAAAGAGGGCGGAGTCTGTAAATTGTTGAAAACGAAACATTGTTGCACGTATATTCCTGACAAAAGTGCAGAAATCGGAACGTATATAAAGAATATAACGAAACTTGAGAATGAACTAAAACCACTGGAAGTTGATAGTGTATGGGAAAGATTGACAAAAAGTATTGCGTCAATTGGTACCTGGTTTGCTAATGTAGGGAAAGGACTTATAGGTCTAATATTAGTACCCTTAGTAGGGATAGCAATAATAATATTGTCAATAATGATATGGTGCAAATGTTGTAAAAAGAATGAGACGTATAGAGTGACAGGAAAAGGAAAGAAACGAAAGTTTGATGAAATTGAATTAGAAGATCTAAAGAGTGAATTATACAAGAAACTGAAAGGAGACGATAAAAATAGAAAGTGTAAAAATGAAATTGAGACAAAATTATGCTAGAAGTTGGCATCTGGTTGTGGGTAATTTTGATGGCTCAGAAACGCCATCAGAGAGGGATTGATGGAGCAAGAACTCAAAATGAGACTTGCTCGTAAACAATCCTCTCACAGTATTAATTAATTAAACTTTGTAATGTCTTTACTAATAAATGCATACACGAACATAGTATCCAAGTGAAGCTTGCCTATGTGTTTAAACTAATAAGTAATGCTTGTCTAATCCAAAATGGCCGCTAAAAGCGCGGGAATTCCATTGCGCATGTGTCAACCATATCACGTGGCATGACGTCTTTCTTTGCTTGGAGGGAAAACTTTGCTTCTGCGCAGTATGTGTTAAAATGGCTGCTTAATGTTCTCACGTGCTAAAGCTTGCGTATATGCTGCAATTAAAACTGTGGTATTCTAATGCTACTAATGCGGGATACATTTATAATTAAATGGGAATAGAGTAGAAATAGGGGGTATACAGTGAAGACATTTATTTGTGATTTTAATGTTTTCTCCTTTGACTTTTATTAGTTCGTAAAATGGGGCCTAGGTTAACGGAACGGCAGCTTGAAGCCAATGAGATGTGCGCATGCGCTCTGAAAATCAAGGCACAGCAATGAAGTCAACTTGGACGACATCCAAGGCCATGACCTGTTGGCCAACTCCACTACATCCGCGATGTTCTCTCAAATGCAACATTTTATATACATTTTGTATTAAACTTTGTCGTGAGACGGGTGGGAAATAAAGCAAATGTATTAATTGTGAGGGGCGGTATTTAAAAACAATGGGCTTAAAGAAATTGAACTAAATTGACATGGTGTGAGGATCAACCCCTGCCCCCGTCCAATCAGAAGTAGTGGGCCCATAATTTTAAAACATTAATGGGAGGTACCTGGGTGTAGAAGGGTATAATAGATATAGAATTAGCTAATTAGTTTGCATTAGCGCACACAGGAGCACAGAGTACGGCGTTGAGGCTGTCAGCTTTGAGAACCACAAACGAGCTGATCGATTGCAGACTGAACCGCTGTCCAGAGAGGTCCTGAGGTGGGGGCGGCGGATTCCATTAGAAGGAAGTCACAGAAGAATTCGAGGAGGAGCGAAGTGTCAGAGAGGGGAACGATGCAGGCCTCGTTGATAGAAAGGTCACCTATCCTGTCCTGAACCTGGTCCGGAGGTCTTTGGTCTTCATCCTTCTTAGGACCTATCTTTCCAACTCCTTGGCCTAGGGGTTTGGTTCTCACATCTTTAGGTAAATATAAATGCAACTTTTAGCTGTGCTGCTGTCTCTATCTTCTTCTTTCTGAGGGGCCGTCATTGATCGATAATTGAATATTAGTATGCTTCATCCTTGATATACGATTAAGTATTATTGGTTTTGTAATTTACTCTGCTAGAACTTGAGATAAACATTTTAAAATTTCCTGACTCAGTGATTATTTTAGAATTTATGAATTGTAATGAATGTCACTCATTTTAAACTTCCCAATTATCAAAGGGTCCATTGGTAAGTCATTACTCTTCAATCAGAAAGTAATTGGTAGCAGGGATATTGATAAAGAGTACAACTGACCCACCAGCGGAAATTGCTAGCGTAGTATGAATGAATGGGCCCAGGTGAGTATTCAGTGTATGAATGCTTGTTGCTAGTAACCCGCTGGATCAATATGCTACTCGGGAGCCTAAAGTTGGTGGTAAATCCATTGGTTATTAGAATTAATCTTGTGCCCTCAAAGAAAATATTCCATGCGTTTACTCTAGTTTCTTTGTTGTACATTAATGACTTAATGACTTAGGTGTGATCATTAGAGGGGATTATGTGAGAAGCCTGATGAATGAATAGATATGGTTAGGTCGACAGGGATATGGTTTCAAAGAAAGAGAGTGTTAATATTAAGAGAGTCGATGAATAACGATACATTAATGTATAAAAATGAAATTGCATCCTTATTGACTAATTCGCTGGTTGTGAACTGGAAATCAACCCTGACTCAGAATTACGTGGTTAGGCAGGCCCTGAGACCCAGGCCCGAGGTTACTGATTGACAGATCGCAGGTGGGGAAGTACGTGGCCAGCCTCCAAATGCGCGAACAGGAAATCCCAGATTGATCCCACATATAGGCGCAGTGACATTACAATGGTCCAGGGAGATTGACCCCAATAAAGCACACATGACTGGAGGGGTGCGCACGTCCCAAAACACCATAAAGTCAGATGCCACAGGAAGTTAGGAACACTCAGTCAATCAAGACATAGCACACACAGTACATGCAGTGATCATGCGCTCCCGTGCCGGACATCTGGACACGTTACTCATTGGCCATGCAAGGTCGAGGCCCACCTGTATACCTCATTCAATACCCTAATTTATGACTCCAAAGACAGAGGTACGCATTCCTTACCAAAAAGGAAACATTTTATTACATTCAATGAAGTGTATAAAAGTCTTTGTTAGACCAATTGTAAATTTAGACAGTCCTCAGACTCTATGCCTGTGATTGTGCTCCTAGCCGCATTGTTTAATTAAACAAACTGTTCCTGTTTTGCCAAGTACCTCTTGTCTCTTGTTGTTTCAAGGTATTTCATGTTCAAGCAACATTTTGGCGAGCTACTATCGGAGCTGATTGGTACCTCGAACCCAACTGCAGCCAAAGGAAAGGGGCATCGCCCGGACGGATTCACATTTGCTCAACAAGGAAGCTGAGCAGCCACCGTAATTGGTTGGAAGTTCTTCTGAATCCGTGGGCCAGAGATCCATCCTGAAGTAGCTCTCACAGAGGGCAAGAGACTACATCAGAATCTTAGTAAAGCATGTGGCATATGGCAAAGTAGGGAGAAGCGTAAAAAGATAACCTGAGCATCCCTGCCACTGACAGAATCTGGCATATTGCCTATTTTATATGTCCTATTTTATATGTCTTAGCTGAGTAGTCTCAAAGTGGCCTTAGAGGCGGTCCCAGGGAAGTCACCTTTTTCGATAGTCAGCATGCCAGGAAAGGTGAATATTTATTGTCAGAATCGACACCTCAATGTTATTTTTTAGCCTAAAAGGGTTTATCACTGCCACCGGGCTTCCAACGTCGTTGGTATCTGAAAGAAGTGAGAGGTGTTGGTCGCTTGGATGGCTGGGTGTAACACTGATGGTACGCGTTTTCCGCTGGGCATGACACAGTTAGTATACTTGGATCGCTGGGTGTTACACAGATGGTACGCTTAGCCCCTTGGTGTGATACAGGGTACTATTCAGACATTTAGGGAAAAGATTTGGACTTGAGAGATTAGGTGTAACTTGTGTTTGGCCAAGAGGGGCCTGTGGTTCTCGAGTTATTCCTTTTGTTCCAAACTATTGTTATTGTCTTTGTCCTGGAGCCAATATTGTCAGACTATGAGGCTCACTTAGTCCTGTGTTCCGGCAGAGCTTCCCCTGGTCACAGGATAGCATGTGCTAGCGTTGGGCTAAGGATTTTTTCTGACAAAGTCATTTTTTCTCTGTCCGTTTTTTAGGTGTTGGTCTCTTGGACCACTGGGCGTGATACAGATGGCACGCTTAGCCCCTGGGTGTGATACAGGGTGCGATTGTTGATGTTAGGTGTATGTGTGATGTTGTGGTGCTGCTAAATTATTGCAAATTGCGTTTTGTCCTAAGTATTGTGTTTTTGTCGATGACTCAATGTTTCATATGAAAATGCTGCTATTTCTCACCAACCGTAATTGATGCCAGGAGTCAATATCGTTCAGATACTGTTTTTATTGATATTGTTTTTATTGACATATTGCACTTTTTATGTTGCAACCCTTCATATCCATTGTTATTTGTGTTTATGAAATGTTCATTTGTTGATGCATATGTGCATAGCGCTGAGCTAGTAGTTACGTAGTTTGAAACAGTAGATCCCGTGTATATTTCCCCCATGACTCAGATCGAAACCAGAGAGTCCCTAAAACAAAGAAGCTCAAGTATATTGTCCTCTAAAACTACCAAACTTATTATATGCAAACCCGGTCAAAATAAATTAATAAGCTTTGCCAAGAATGGCACGCACACATGAAGGCACATACATTTCCCTGGCCAAAGGAGGGAACTTTCGGCACTAACATACTTGAACACATGAGAACATACATACAACCCAAATAGTCAGGTAAAAAAAAAGAGGAGAGAGGCATTATTAGAACTATGGGCCATCTTCGAGGAGGCCCAGATCGACAGCCCTGCACTACAGATAGCAAAAAGGTGGCAGCACCTCCCACACCATATGCTGGTATGGAGGTGCTCTTGTCTACTTTAGGATACTCTAATCCGCCAGTTGAAGAAGTGTTGTGGGCATGTATCATTAGTTACACCCGGTGTCCATGTACGGGACGTAACAGATGTTCAGTTGTTCAACAAATGTCCAAGGGCCACTGAGGTTGTGTTTGCCGGTCCAGTCAAGATCAAAGCAGAGCTGCGAATGGGACCCCTCTGCCCATGGCAGTACTGACTACATGGCAGGAACAAGATCTATCGGCAGTGCCACCACAATATGGGCCTCGTCAATACCGCTGAACCCGTAAGGATAACGCTGTGGGAAGGACCCATCCTACCTGGGTATGCCAGTACCAGCTCTCCAAGGAAGCCTGATGAGGGCATAACACTCACAATCCAGGCACTAATCATTCAGGGGGTTCTCCATGTGGGAGTATCAGCCTGCAACACGCCGAACTTCCCTGTCAAAAAGAGAAAGGGGGGACCTGGTGCAGGGTCTACACCCCTTCAATGACATCGTGGTCCCAGAATTCCTGGTAGTACCAGACCCCTCCATCATTCTGACTTGTATACCCACGGACGCCAGCCGCTTCTCTGTGAAAGACATCAAGAATGCGTTCTTCAGTAACCTGCTGCACACCGACAGTCAGCACCTGACCGCATTCACATTTTGAGGGGTTCAGCTGCTATACCAGAGGCAACCACAAGGGTATTGTGAGTCCCCCAGTATCTTCAATCGAAAACTGAGGAAGGATCTCACTAACTTCCAGTCAAGCAGTACCCTGCTACAGTACGCAGATGACATTTTGATATGCAGTGCCTCTGAAAACCTATACCACTAGGACACAAAAGCCCTCCTCACTGCACTTGCCAAGACAGGCTAAAGAGTAGAGAAGGGAAAGATACAGTATGTGCAGCAGGAGGTGAATTATGTGGGCCAACTAATTTCAGCAGCCGGTCGACGGGTCACACCGGAGCGCGCAGACTCCATCAGGGCTGTGCCACCACTGCAGATGAAAAGGGGTATACAAAAGTTTTTAGGATTGTGTGATTACATGCGGCAATTAGTCTTTGACTATAACACCCTCGTCACCACCCTGCTCGAGGCCATGAAAAAGGTGAAAACCGGCAACGAGAAACTGACATGGATGCCCAGGATGCACGTTACTTTCTGTAAACTCAAAACAGAGGTAACGCGCTCCCCTGTGTTAGGTACACCTGATGATAAAAAGGAATTCTACTTATTCAGCCACAGCGACGGCGTGTCATGTCAGCAGTCTTGAAACGAAAGTATCCTTTGGAGCACAAACCCCTTGCGTACTACAGTGGGAACTTAGACTCAGTCATGCAGGGTCACTTTTCATGTGGAGAGGGCCTGGGTGGCAGCAGCTTTTGCTGAGACAAAAGCACCCCATTGTAATGGGGGGGGGGGCTCTTACACTGTATGCCGAACATTCAGTGTTTGCGGTCACACAAAATAGCAAAAGCACGCTGACTACACGAGTCTCAGGCTACAAGCTGATGCTCTCCAGACCATCATTAAAAATAGTGCAGTGTCATCTAATGAACCCGGCCACCTTCCTAGCCCACGAAGTTCAGGAGGGGGAGAAGATCCATGACTGATGGGCTCAGCTAGACAGAAAAAGATCCCAGTGAGGCACTGTTCATCAATGGGTCCTCCATAATAGACCAGGAGACAGGGGTAAGATACACAGTGGTGGCAGTAGTAATGGTTCGTAGCTATGCACCCTCAGAAATGCTGCAGTCACCACGCAGCTAACTGTCCTCCCTCACCTTTCAGGACAGGCGGCAGAGCTGACAGCGCTAATTGAAGCCCTCACCCAAAGCATGTGGAAAACGTTAAAGATTTACTCAGACTATGTCACCACCACAGTGCATTCTAGTATAGGAAAGTGGAAAGGACGTGGGTTCCTGAACTCCTACGATACACCCGTCGTGCACAGGGACCTCCTGGAGTTACTAATTGACGCATTGACCCTACCTAAATGTGTGGCCGTGGCAAAGTGTATCCCAGCAAAATGCATTAGCAGGCCAGTTTGCAAAAAGGGCAGCTTACGGAGTGGTTGTGAAGACACACGCACTTCTCTTACAACAGGCATCAGAAATGAAATCCCCTCAGGACAAGCCTTACACAGAAACAGCAGGACTGTACCTGAGGAAGTTGCAGGAAATGACGTTGCCTGATGAGAAAGAATGATGGGAAGCCAGGGGCTGCATGCAGACCACACATGACCTCATAAACCGACACACACGTACGGGAAAACTAGTCATGCCTCAAAGCCTAGTCAACATAGCACTGCCCCAATTACACCTGCCAGCACATACAGCCAAAGAAAACATGAAAGGGGAACTTCAGAATGACTGGTTTATCCCCAACTTTACAGAAACTGTGGTAATGTATTTAAATGAATGCACCGTTTGCCAGTTATATTTGCCCAAACCTACACTCAAGGTCATATCATCAGCAATCCCAACACCAACTGGACCCTTCAGGGTGTTGCACATCAACTTCACTGACATGATTGATCGATGTGCTAACTACCGATACCTGGTTGTAGTGATCTGCCCACATTCTAGGTGGATCGAAGCCGGCCCTTGCATACACTGCGACGTCAAGTCGGTGGCCATGTTCCTAGTCAGGGAAAGTAAAACCCCGGTGGGGGGTACCAGACATTATCTGGTCAGACAATGAGAGACATTTTGGCAATACCATGTTCAACCACATCTGTACCCTGCTAGGAATAACACATAAATTCGCCTCAGCATACCACCCCCAAAGCAATGGCATCAGTGAGAGACTCAGTGGCCTGATAAAAAATAAAATAAGCAAAATTTGCGCCAGTCTTACTAAAAAGTGGTTCCACTGTCTGCCCCTCGCCTTATTCGCACTGAGAAACACACCAAGCAGTGATCACCACCTCACACCACACCAGATTGCGACTGGTAAATTGACGGGGATGCCCATCCCAAAAGCCCAGGCCAAATTAGACTCTGAGGCTGGCTCCCAAGCACAGGGGGCATGTGTATCTCTCAGAACTAACCAAAACCACTAAGTTCCTATCCAAACAGGTTAATCACCGGACCACCAAGTGTACCACTGCCAAGCTACCATATCAAACACTGCAACCTGGTCAAAGAAGTCTACATTCGAAATTTTGTAAGGAAGTGGAAGCAAGCCAAGTTTGAAGGACCCTACCTGGTGATTTTCGCAATACCAATTGCCCTCAAGGTGGAGGGGAAAAATGCATGGGTCCACCTTTTCGATGTACAGCTGAGACCGTCCACGACAAACACCCCCATGAACTGTACTGTGAACTTTTTTTTGATCGAACTGTTCAACGAAAACATCCGGTAACCAGAGGGCCATAGACATTTCCCCTGGATCCATATCTGAGAACTGGAATGTTCAATCTTAAGTTATGTATTTTTGCACTTTTATGTACCCTCTGTCTAGTTTGGGTGCTACCGCACTATTCGTTGCCAAAGAGTGGCCTGGCTAAATGGAACCTGTTTAGAAACTATCACAGTGCTTGCGTAGGGATCTCTCCCATGTCACCTATAATTACGCCGACCCAAACACTAGCATTCCACATGCAATACACAGAGCCCTTTTACACAACACGTGGAATCAGCACATGACCGCCGTCGGCTCTAAGACATCAGCCAGGTCATGTTACGTCTGTTTGATGATAACGCATGCAGTAGGCACAGATAGACTTTCCCTGTCCCAAGAGGTAGCCCCTGAAAAAGCAAAATGCCTTCTCTACTTGTACCTATGCAGATTCAGGGCCAAAACCAAGTCAGTCAAGTTAGATCCCCAGAGAGTAGTAGTGAATCTGACACGTTACAAGACCAGCCCAAAGGCTCTATACCTTTTAATCGAGCCTAGTGACATTCAAACTGAGCTAGACAAGATGCACACGAAGGGCACCATAGGGTAGCATACTGTTTGGCCCCGAGACTTTCCAGAGAAGAAATTCTTTGAGGTAGCAAAACCCCCAACTCAATGCAAAAGCACATGTGCTCATGCCTTCATTTGTGGTCCAAGGGGGACCTTAGGTCAGCCAATGAGGCAAGGCAGCAGTCCCAAGCCTCCTGGGACCTCCAAGGCAGAGCTGCAGGTAAGTGTGATTTTTTATTAATGTTTGATGCATGAGTGCATGTATGTTTGAATATTTAGTAATTAGTGTTGTGATTGGATGTGTGTGCGCGTGTGTGTGTGAACGCATGGTTGTGAGTGTGTATGTGTATATGTGCATGTGTGTCCCATCCACCCCCTCCCTCCTACAATTATCGGCCGCCGCTGGTAACTAGGCTCAAATTCTGGCCTCAGCTCAACAGCCTATGATTATAGGCAAATCACTTAATCTCCCTGTGCCTTAAAAATGTGTAATGTTGTCCGGTTCTGTTTTAGAACGCTCTAATGTCATTGGGCCAAGTTTGTGTCATATAAAAATGCACAAACAATATGGGATTAATCACACTCTACATCAAGGGGTTAAAGAACATGACTAGCATGCCATTCTGCTATTGTCTGGGGTCAAACATCTGACTCCACATACGGAACAGATGCCTTCACCACACTTTGGGCTCGGTCAGATAAACACCACAGTGTCTGTTGATATTTGATCCATAAACTCGCATATCATGGCCACAGACGTTTAGGATTAAATCAATTTTTATTGATTTTCATATATTGATAAAATCAAAACAAGAAAACAGAGACAACGCTTAACCTCACCTACATCCACCGGCCAATGAGGAAAAAAGAACAGGAAGGGGTAACAAGTGGGAGAGGTAGGTGAGGGAGGGACAGGGTAGGGAGGAATTGGATTGAGTTCAAATGTCCTTGGAGAGGTGAGGGGTGGGAGGATGGGGGCAAGGAAGAATGGGAGAATGCTCATCAATCACTGTTAGCTCCCAACATAGGCTAAGCAGCAAGACAAGGCAGGGGGACTAACAAGTCTGATTAGGGGTCGCCGCTGTGAGGTGGAGCTCTCGCAGGTAAGCAGCGCATGCCAACTTCCGCAAGCTCTGCGCCAGGAACCGAAGGCATGAACCCCAGCTTTCCTCGAATAGTGGAAGCTTATGTTAAACAAAAGCCATCAGCTTTTCAATGCAAAGAAGGTCCTATAGTATATATAGCCAATCTGTGTGTGTAGGCTCGCCTACGTGCCCCATTTCGACGGGAAGAGTGATGGATTTTCCCTTTGTTGACCAAAGTGGGTAAGTCAGAGCGTTAAGGAGGCCCAATAAAATGTAACTGGGAAATCAGGGTATCTCAGTATCGTACATTTCATCAATGTCTGCTAGGATGCTGGTCCATTACTGATGCAGTTTAGGGCAATGCCATAAGAGGTGAGACAATGTGCCTTTTTGGCCATAATCACGCCAGCAGCTGTCACCGCCACCATGCTTCCACTTGGCAGTTCTTGCTGGTGTATAATACCAATAATGTGTGATTTTTATTAAGGGTTCTCTCCCATAAGCACTACAGGCTGAGGTGCAGGCGCAATTTAAAATATTCAAGCATTCTATATCGGAAAACGGGTGTTCACACTCCAATTACTAGCGCAGGTGGGCCGGTGACTTGCTAAATTGGGGAGGGTGTTGAGAAAGGCATAAATATCAGAGAGGAGACTTTTGTCATCGTGGCGGGTGAGAAGCCACTTCTCAAAGCTCGTGAGAGGCTGCCTCTGAAAGGGCTCACTAGAGGACGTGTAACCCAGTATTTAATGGCCACAAGGCGCCAGTATTCAGTGTCAGATAGGCCATAGTCTGTTTTCAGTTGGGGAAAGTTAAGCAGGCCTTGTAAGTCGACTAGATCCCCTATCCTTTTACAGTTATCTTCTTCGCAAGAGAAAAACATTGTGGTGTGTAGTGTGGGTGGGAAGTCTGGATTCCCATTTATGGGTTTGAGCGGTTAAATAGGCGTGGAGAGTTTTTGGCTAATTGAAGCATGTCCCAATAGTCGCCTCACCACTGGGGAGATGTATACCCGTGGCTGGCGGTGTTTTTTAGTAAAAATTAATTCAACAACGAAAGAGTGCAACCAACAAAAGAGGAAAAGAGCCGGAAAGAGAACACTCTTACTTAAAAAGAACCCTCACTCACCAACCTAGTTGGTGACATGCTTCATCATTGGGTTCCCACCAGAGAGGCCGAGTGCCTCTCTGGTGTGCTACAACGCCTGATTACAGCGGAGCAGGTTTTTTAGTGCAAGACGTGAGTGCAATAAGTGAGTGGAAAAAGTGATTTAAAAGGTGCCTATGTTTAATCCCCAAAAGATTTTAATGGTGGAAAGCCAGGCACCAATAAAAACAGGTGCGTTGGATGTTTTCAATAACTGGCTAAATTGACCAGACACATCCTACTGTGAAAAAAAGGAAAAATGGTCAACTTGTTTCTGCTTCAGAAGGCTATTAGCGAAGCATTCTTCAGGACCAGCACACCACGGCGGTATGCGCACGCTAAGGCGCACCCTAACCTGTGGCGAAATTAACCGAATAAACTTACGGTTGTAGGTTGGACCTTCAGGACTTCTGAATGCCGTAAATATGTGAAGTATTAAGTAACCTCACGTCATGGGTCCCGTTGGGGGTGGTGACTTATAGTCACGCATGAAAGTCGACCGCCCGTAAGGCACCTAATTAATCCCATCCGTGGGGTCCACGTATTTACGGCTAGCCATGTGTAACAATAGCACCAGGCAAATTGCCTTGTTTGCACACTGTATGATTCTGTGGTTGAAGATGGAATTTGGACTAGCTGAGTAGGGTCAACGCATTTCAGAACCCCTGATTTCTTTGAGGGTTCTTCCTCAGGACCGGGACTAGGTCATGACTAGCTGGTGCTGGCAGGTTACAGCCTTTGAAAGTGAAAATTGTCTATACCGCCACACTTCTCTGTATAACTGAAGGACTGGTCACCTCATTATTATTGTATGTTTTGTAATTTTGTGTTTTATTGTTCTGCATATTTTGTACTTGCAGTCGTCTCAATGTCAATTGCGTCACTGGTACTCATGTTAAGTGTATTGTTTCAAATTTATTGTTTTTCTAGGTGTTGACATGATTCAAAAGTTTAATGCTAATGTCATAATATGAATAATTCATGATAGTGTAATAAAAACACGAAACCACTCCAATAGTCGTTTTGGCTTCTGTACAAGCATCTCTAATTTGAATGTACACCCAGACACTTTGTTGTTTGTAACTATTAGAAAGTGGACATTTTCCTTACTTAAACCATTCTGTGCCTTCTGCCTGTCCCCAATACATGTCTGGGGTAGGTGACAGCTAGGATTTGTGCATTCCCTCTAGACAGCCACACACAAAGTGAGATTAGGTGTGCCTGGTGGACCATTCACTTCCTGATGGCCCATAACTTGGTTGAAGTGTCTTCCTCGGCTGAATGGGAAGGAGGAGCTGACACTTGTACTTGAAAGGCTGTGCCTGTCCCCACACAAAGAGCTGCATACCCCCTGTAGTGAGTCTGGAGCAAGGACAGGGAGGGCAGGGACCTTGTGTACTTCAAAGCTTTTCTTTGAAGTCTCCCCCACTTCAAAGTCAAACCTGGGTATAAGTACCAGATCCCTGACACCACCAACTCAGTACACTTCTGGACCTGGGACTACTCTGCCAGGAAGAAGAACTGCTGTGCTGCTGAAAAGACTGCCACTCTGCTGGACTGCTGCTTTGCTGAACTCTGCCTTGCTGAGTTGCCCTGATGCCTGCAGTTCCCCTGCATGGGTGAGAAGGCCTGGACCTACATTACTTGAACCCAGAATGACTCCAGTGGCTTGCTGGCTTGCCTCATGTTGCCTACGTCTTGGGGACACGAAAGACTTAGACCCCTCCTGTTCCAACCCTTGGGCTCATCTACTTGTGAGTTATCCTGCCAATTGGTGCCACCCCAGCCCTGGACCCTTGGAAGTGGACCTAGGGGTTTGCTCCAGTGTAACCAACCCATTCTCTGCTGCGTGAGCAGAATCAATGCATCGCCGCTGTTGTGGGAACTGCATAGGCTCATTACACTCAGAACCACTGACTCGCACTCTGAGCCTCTGCTTCGGAACCAACGCATTGCTGCCACTGTGTGGAGTAAATCAACGCATCGCCTCTACAGCAAGGAGAAACCCAGGACATCAAATTCGGAACCTCTGCACTTCTGAACCGCTTTGCTCATGGACCCGACACATGTTGCGTGGAGAAATTGGGTGCAAGACCTCACCTGCATCGGGATCACCAATGCATCTCGCTGTTGTGAGCAGGATCGAGATACTTTTGCTCTGGGGCTCCAATGCAGTCCAGCACCACTAATGAACTCTTTAGGTGCTACTTGCTTCTAAGTGCTATATTTTGCATTTAGTCTTTGAAAATTCATATTTCGACTTCTACTGGATAGATTTTTGTTGCTTTGGTCTTGTTTTATTTATAAAATTAGAATCTATTTTTCTAACCTGGTGTGGAGTCTTTTTGTGGTGTTTCCACTGTGTTACTGGTTTAAGTGTTACACAAATACTTTACACATTGCCTCTTAAGTTAAGCCTGACTGCTCTGTGCCAAGCTACCAGAGGGTGAGCAAAGGATAATTTAGGGTGTGTTGTTACTTACTCTGACTAGGATGGTGGTCCCTACTTGCACAGGGTACATACCTATGCCAACCAGTAACCCAATTTCCAACAAATGTGCACCAGCTTGGTGCAGTCATTCAAATGGAAGGAAGCCAGTGGGTAAAGCGAGATGATCTACTTCCCCATGCTATATGCTTTGGTGGGCGGAAGCAAAATGTGAATGAAAATTTAGCAAACAAATGGAGGAGGACTGCTGATCTAAAGTTCCCCTTTGTATTTTTCATGTGTATATTTTTTGAGAAAAACTATACTTTGGTGAGAAGCCAGACCGAAGACCAACAAACTGTCAAGTTTTGTAAAGATTTTATTCATACTGGGGTATTAATGTATATAAAATATTTAGACTTTTGTAAGTCAATTATTATGCAAGGACATTTTAGTGTACTACTAATATATCCAAATATTTGAAACAATTTGAATCACATTTCTCAAAACTATGTGAAAATTAAACGTTTGAGCGCCTCACAAGCAAAGTGTAGAAGTAGTACAAGATATGGGTAAACCAGAGGCTTAGAGCAAGTTCATTTAACCAGAGTAGAATTCAGTGAAAGGAAACTAGAAATCTTTGGGGTATATTTACGAGGAAAGTGATGGAGTGCGACGTTAGCCTTCTTGGCTTAACGCAGCGCTCCGCCACTTTGGAAACGCAGGACTGCACCATATTTACAACTATACGGTGCAGCCCTGCGTTTCCCTCTGTGCTGGCGCTAATTACAACTGCCTAGCGACAATGCAGTCACCCTTGCAAAATAGTGCAAGGGTGCCTGTGTTGTGGGAATTATTGTTTATGTGCAGGAAGGTGTCCCTTACTGCACATAAACAATCTTAAATGAGCGATTTGTAACTTCTATGTGTTCTACTTTGTGCAGCACACATAGAAGTTGCAACTTGTCATTTTTAAAATGATTGTTTATGTGCAGGAAGGGACACCTTCCTGCACATAAACAATCATGCATGGCGTTTTGCTGTTTCTATGTGTGTTGCACAATGTAGCACACATAGAAACAGCAAAAATTAGGAGTATTAAAGCATTTCTCCTCGTTTCGCCATGCTAAGACCAGGTTTTTTTTGGTCTTAATTTTGGCACTGCTCCATATTTACGCCACCCTTGTAAATATGGGGCAGCTTAAAAATCAATGGGTGTTGCAGCGGAACGCCCACCGCAACACCCATTGCCTTCCCCTTTCACGCTAAGTATAGCATGAAAGGTTGACTTATTTACAAGGCAGCGTTAAGCCACGTTATGTGTCTTAACACTGCCTTGTAAATAAGGCGAAGCCCGTATCGCCACAGGAACGTCGAAAAAAGTGACGTTCTGGTGGCGATAGGGGCTTGTAAATATGCCCCTTTATATTTTAAATAACACTTTTACTTTGATAACCAACGTTTTGCAGAGATGCTTAGCGATCAGTTCCAAGATCGAATTGCGTTTAGGGGTGAGGGTGTTTCAAACTGTTGCAGAACCTCAAAACACACACTTAGGGCAGCAGGCGTTTACCAATGCTTTAAACACAGCGGGCAGATTTACAAGCCCCTTGCGACATCTTTATGACACAGTTGCGTCACTTATGTGACGCAGCGGCGTCGTAAACAATGCCCCACTATGCGACAGATTTACATCGTGACGCATCTAGTGAGATGCATCACGTTGTAAAGCCCTGCGCTACATTATACCTGAGTCAGGAATAATGTATGCAGGGTGGGCGTTCCGTCGCAAGGAAGCCCCGTAAAAGTGACGCTTTCACGGAGTCACTTTTACGTCCCCGCTGCGTCAAAACCTTACGCCTGCTTGTAGCATTGCAAGTATAGGATGCCCCTGAGCAGTGCTGGAGTTGCATCGCGCTTGCGACACGACTCCAGCACTGCGTCACCTATACGCTGACAGATGCGTCACGCATCTGTCTCTCCTTGCGCCACGGTGCGCCGCATTGTAAATGCGGCGCATCCATGGTGGCGCAAGGGGTTCCTAACGTCACGCAAAATAACTGGCGCATCCCTGCTGATCTGCAGGGATGCGCCAGTTATTGTAAATCAGCCCCAGCATTGTAAACAACTCGCACTGGCGTAACAAAACTTGAGGGGGCCCCCACCGGACTCAATCAGGAGCTGTCTCGCCAGAGTACTGTGGTGAGGGGGACCCCGGACCTGCTTCCCCCCACCCCCGCCGCAGGGGCCTGTGTTACGCCGCTCCAAGCACGTCACGACTGAAATCAAACTCCCAACCTCAGCAACAAACATCTTAGTGAGTTCACACTTATACTTGGGACTTATAAAGTTGACAAAAATACTATTTGTGCCCGCAGTTCGTTCCTCTTTCGTTAAACGGTTTTCATGTGGGTGGTTAAATCACCAACACCTGCGATTGAGCATTGGTTTGCCCCAAGAGATTATATCTGAGGGAAATAACGATTTGATTCAAAGCTGGTGCCGCGCGCACGTTGCACAATTCTTGTGCACTGCGTCAACTCCAAAAAGGCTTGTGCTCGTTTTAAATCTGACACTCCTCCCGTTTCGTAGCGGTTCCCAGAGTTAATGTCTGTGAAACCCGTTTTATTTTGCTTGTCTCTTTGGCAGTGTTCTTGCCTGTTTGTGCGATATTTGGAGAATGACTCACTCTCCTCGTGACCCTTATGCTTTTAATTACGACTTCGTCTGTCGTTGGGCAATAAATCACCTCGAAACACTGCCAGCCGGCTTCCGTGACTCTGGTTGCTATTTCTGAGCTCAGCGATCATTCGACGAACTTGTACTTTACCCTAAGTCTAAGTGTGCAATTACAAGACAGTTTTTGGTGAAGATGTGGTACAGTGTGTTGTGTGACGAGTGATACCATGGAATGGTGCTAAGCACAGGTGGATAGAGCGTAATGTGTGCAGGTGTTTGCTGCCGACGGGCACCTGCACTCATGTTGGGGGACTGGGACTTATGTTGCATCATCAGACTTTGACCCAGAGCAAGAGAGAAAGTCAGAACAGTGAGAAAGAAGGTAGACGCTTAAAAGAGAAAACAGTGACAGAGGGAGAAAGCAGGGCTGCAAAAGAACTCGCAAGAGTGAGATAAAGAGTCAATAAGTGTACAGGTGGTGTAAGAAAGAGGTATGAGACGATTCAAAATAAGGTGGCATTTGTGTTCAGCAACACCAGCATTAGGCAGCATTCAGAAAAACTTTAAGCCCCTGATCTTATTATTTTTTATTTACTTATGCATTTATTTATTTTTTAAATGTACAACTTAAGCACTGCCAGTGGATGCACCTTATGTGGAAGGAATTGCAAGCACTATGCTGGGTTTCAATTATGCTTATTCCCTTATCTCTCTGAGAGTGAGGGCTGAGGCCAAAAGAAAACAGATAGTGTTGCAGAGAAGTATTTAAAATAAGCAAAAAGCGGTGCAAGCAGTATTGTGAAGAGTATTTACAAATGTCAAAGCTAGTCAGTTGTACTGACATTAAGGGTGCTACTAAAAACGTATACACGCTCCTTGTGAAATAGGCCTTGTGAATATCGCTATATTGAGAGCAGTTGGAGCTGAAGTAAGGAAACACCAACAGACGTGTGCAAGGGCCACACCTTGGCATGTGCAAATGGATGAAAGCACACAACAAACATGCTGGCTTGCAGTTTCAATCACTACAGACATGGCAGCTGTCGACGGAACCCTCCACTCCAACCAACCCCCACCACCAGTTCAGGTGCGTAACGCAAGCCCAAGCAGCCCCTGCGTTGCAGGGGGGGGGGGGGCCCAACCCTTCAAGGGAGTCCTATTCTGCCCAAGGTCAATGAATATCTGTGAGATATGGGAGACTCAGGGGCCCCTCATCACATTATCAAGTGGGAGGCCCCACCATTTTGCATCACGCCACTGCCCCAGTTGTGCCCACTGTGCTGGCGGAGATAGACAACACGCAATGTCCTTGGCGGGCTAAAGGGCTTAAAAACCATGACCAGACTGCGAACCACTGATGAAGCCAAACACGTAGGGCCACTAACAACTTAGGGCAGCAGTTGAAAGTGACATGCAAGCAGATTGATGGGTCACAGATAAATACAGATGCAATTTTTGGCCAAGAAGATGGGGTAGAAGCCCAGAAGCCATGGGACACCAAATATGACGAGGCACACCATTGAGGATAACCCATCCAACAGCACCTTTGTACCTACCTCCCTCTCCCTTGGTGGCAGACAGGATTAAGCATGTAGTAGTGTCAGAGGGCAGGAGTCCCAAGGTATTGAATGGTTCGTTTTTCATGTGCTATTTACTCCATTAAACTCGGGTTCAAGTTCCAAGTGTGTGCTATCAGAGCCAACACAAGAATGGCTCAGATAGTGCTCATTGGACCAGTTGTCTGGGAGGATCACACTCAGCAAAACATTTCCATGCAAAAGTAATGGGTCTCCAGCAGGGCTTAATTTGTAAACAAACATAAGTGGCAGGGCCCTTGTCAGGAGACCACTGCAGCTTGCACCACCCACTGCTCATGCCAGTGCTGCTAATGGTAGTACCAACACAACCACTAACTACCACACTCCTACAAGTGTGACAATTTAGACAATTCCAGGCCCCCAAAGCTATGAGAATGGCTTGGGCAGCAGGTATTAGTCATTTTTAATGTATATTGAATTAATAAACAGCTGTTGTTGTTCTCATCTCTAAATTTGACATACTTCACCACCATGTGGCAGACTGTCATAAGTGCCAGTGTTGACAATTAAGTGCCGGTGCTGAGCACCAGAAACAACCAATTCAAATTAAGCTCTGGGCTACAGTTTTTATGGGTAGCCATGAAGTTGACTTCAGTCTAGACCATGTATGTATGCAGGAAAATTTAAATGAACAATCACACATTGTTGCATTAGCATGGCTACATAGCTGGATCCACTGTCACTGTAAGGTTGTACATTTAGGTGTTATTGTCCCTTCACGCTGTCTGTGCTACATAGAGCAGCAGTAATTCCAAGATATATAAAAGGGCAGGGCTCACTCAGCAATTCACATGGTATTAGTGACAACTTGAGAACAAGTAAGTCTGTTGTGCATCTTGACTACGGAAACTACTGTCAACCACCTGCACACTGCTAAGCCTCCTGCAGTGTCAATGAAAGAAAGAAGGAAAACTATAAAGGTGTCCTCTTGGGGGACACGTTTGGTGTTGAGTTGCGGGAATTGAAAGATGTTGGATACAATGTGTTTCTTTATTTTGTCTTAAAAATTAAATAAACATTTTATCACTCAAAAAGATATTAGTTATGTTCTGGCAAAATAACTCAAAGCACTGCAAAAAATATCAGAAGTTTCAAGGGGAAAAATGCATCGCTAATACAAAATCGAAAGTTTCCCAAAATTATTTACTAATCGTATATATTATGATATAGGTCTGTGGTATTTGTGTTTAATAAGGTAGACAATTTAAATAGTAGCAGAGTAACACAACCCAGTATTGTAAATGATAAGGGTCAGATAAAGAAGTTACTGTGATATAGTATTCGAAGTTTGCCAATGACACTCTTAGGGCCATATTTATGCTCCCAGTTGTGTTGTACTTGCACTACGCAACGTGGTGCATGTGCGACGTAACTGAAAAATTAGATTTATGAAGCCAAGGCCACTTTGTGCGGCTTCTTAAATCTTGAGTAAAGCAATGTAGCGCAAATCGCTGCGTTGCTTTAGTCTGCACTTGGGAGGAATTCCATGGTCGTTGCGAGGGTGTTCCCACACAACTCCTATGGTTCTTGACGCATTCCCAGATTTACCAGAACTGGTAAATGTGGGAATGTGCCAAAAAGATACACCTTACCCGAGAGGCATAACGAGGAGAAATATCTTTATTACTCCTCGTTACTTCCTCTTTCTATGTGCAATGCATTCTGCTGCATACATAGATAGAGGAATATACCTCTCAGGATTGTTTTTGTGCAAGATATTGCCCTTCTTGCACAAAAACAATCCTGCATGCAACACAGGCACCCTTGAGCCATGGTGCAAAGGTGCCTGCGTTGGCACTAGACAGCCAAAATGGCGCCAACTCAGGGGAAAAGGCAGGAATGCGCCATATTCTTTTGAATATGGTGCGTTCCTACCCTTTCCCTGTCATGCAGTGCAGCGCAGCAAGGTTGACTTGCTGTGCTGCACTGAGTGACAATGTCGTGAATATGCCCCATAATTCCTATACCAAGATATAGATCAATAAAGTTAGAGGCACAATTTGCACATTCGAGTTCAACTTAACTGTGCAAAAAATGTAAATGCTACATCCTGATTCACACAACTGGGCTCGATGAATTTTTACTTTTTACAAATACAGAAATTTTGTAGCATAATTGCCACATACATAATTTAATCTTAAGGGCGGATTTGTTTGTGGTTCTGGGCAGAAATAAGTGGAATTTTTGGTCCGAGAAAGAGCATTTCAATGCGGTTGGAACCACGCTAGCTTTACAACACACCCGTCTTTATCATGCATGCCTTAACCTCGCAAACCTTTACAATGAGTATGCCTTTAACACGAAAATGTAAGTATTTTGCAGGTAAGTGTATCACATCTATCTATCTATCTTCATATTAGGGTGGGTAATTTTACGGTGTTGGGTGGGTATGGGTTTTGGGTGGCAAGGGTATTTTTAGGGTTTAGCGTTGGTGTAGGTTTGTGGGTGGCAAGGGTAATTTTTGGGTTTAGGGTGGGTGTGAGTTATTGGGTGGCAAGGGTATTTTTAGGGTTTAGGGTGGGTATGGGTTTTTGGGTGGCAAGGTTATTTTTAGGGTTTAGAGTGGGTGTGGGTTTTTGGGTGGCAAGGGTAATTTTAGGGTTTAGGGTGAGTGTGGGTTTTTGGATGGCAAGGGAAATTTGATGGTTTTGGATGGGTATGGGTTTTTGGGTGGAAAGGGTATATTTAGGGTTTAGGGTGGGTGAGGGTTTTGAGTGGCAAACGTATTCTTAGGGTTTATGGTGGGTGTGGGTTTTTGGTGGCAAGAATAATTTTAAGTTTGAGGGTGGATGTGAATTATTGGGTGGCAAGGGTATTTTTAGGGTTTAGAGAGAGTGGGTGTGGGGTTCTCGGAGACAAGGGCATTTTTAGGGTTTAGGTGGGTATGGGTTTTTGGGTGGCAAGGCTAATTTTAGGGTTTAAGGGGTATGGGTTTTGGATTTGTGGGTTAATAAGGAAAAATATATCTATGTGTATTTTATATATTACCTACTGGCGGTCGCCAGTAGGTAGTTATAGTTTGGATGTAGTTTCCATAGGAAGAGCGTTTTTGTTTTTCCAGTAACTTTGTCGTTGTTTGACTAATCCTTGCGAAAGTTTCAAAACTAGTTTGATGCTCACTTGCGTCTTTACTATGCATGCCTTAACCTCGCAACCTTTTACAATGAATATGTCTTTACCATGCATGCCTTTAACACAAAAATGTAAGTATTTTGCAGCTAAGTGTATCACATCTATCTATCTATCTATCTATCTATCTTCATATTAGGGTGGATAATTTTAGGGTTTTGGGTGGGTATGGGTTTTTGGGTGGCAAGGGCATTTTTAGGGTTTAGGGTGGATGTGGGTTTTTGTGTGGCAAGGGAAATTTTATGGTTTTGGGTGGGTGTGTGTTTTTGGATGGCAAGGGTAATTTTACGGTTTTGGGTAGGTATGGGTTTTTGGGTGTCAAGGGTAATTTTAGGGTTTAGGGTGGGTATGGGTTTTTGGGTGTCAATGGTATTTTTAGGGTTTAGAGTGGGTGTGGGTTTTTTGGTGTCAAGGGTAATTTTAGGGTTTAGTGTGGGTGTGGGATTTTGGATGGCAAGGGTAATTTTAGGTTTTAGGGTGGGTATAGGTTTTTGGGTAGCAAGGGTATTTTTAGGGTTTAGGGTGGGTGTGGGTTTTTGGGTGGCAAGAATAATTTTAGGGTGGGAGTGGGTTATTGTGTAGCAAGGGTAGGTTTAGGGTTTAGGGTGGATATATGGTTTATGGTGGCAAGGTTTTTTTTAGAGTTTAGAGTGGGTGTGGGTTTTTGGGAGGCAAGGGCATTTTTAGGGTTTAGGGTCGGCATGGGTTTTTGGGTGTCAAGGTTAATTTTCGGGTTCAGGGGGCATGGGTTTAGGATGGGTGTGAGTTATTGGGTGGCAAGGGTATTTTTAGGGTTTAGGGTGGATATGGGTTTTTGGGTGGCAAGGTTATTTTTAGGGTTTAGAGTGGTTGTGGGGTTTTGGGAGGCAAGGGCATTTTTAGGGTTTAGGGTGGGTATGGGTTTTTGGGTGGCAAGGCAAATTTTAGGGTTTAAGGGGTATGGGCTTTGAGTTTGTGGGTTAATAAGGAAAGATATATATATGTGTATTTTATATATTACCTGCTGGTGGTCTCCAGTATTAGTTATAGTTCGAATGTAGTTTCCATAGGAAGATAATTTTTGTTTTGCCAATAACTTTGGTGTTGTTTGACGAATACTTGCGAAAGTTTCAAAACTAGCTTGATGCTCACTTCAGCTGCTGTCTTGAAAGTTTAGGGATGATCCGTCAAGCAGGGGCCGGGAAAAAGTGGAGGTCCAAAAATGCATTTTCCCCATGTTAATTTCTATAGGAATTAAGACAAGGCAACAGCCCGAACTGCTAAATGTAATTATACGACATTTGGCAGGAAGGTAGCTGTTGGTCCAGAAAGCAACCTTTTGTGAATTGGTGTAAATCTGTTCAGTAGTTTTGGAGTTATTTAAAGGTTTTCCAGATATACAACTGGAGATGCGAAGGGTTCACTACCCCTCGCAATCTTGTGCTGAGATATGATTGGCTGCTAACACTTTAAAGCAGGAAGTGTTGGCAGCCATCTTGTGACTAGGCTTGAGCCGAGTCACAGAATAAAATGTAAAAAAAAAAGAAAAGGGGGCAGGGTAGAAACACTCTTACCCCTTAGGCCTCTTGGGGGCCCCACAGGGCCTAAAAAGCATTTTTAAAAACTGAGCGAGATCCGTGGATTCAGCCAAACATTTTTGAAAAATGAAGCAAGGGCTCCCGCCCTTCATTAGTTATTTGCCCCCGAATGGGCCAGGTCCTGGTGGCATTGTGATAATAAGTGGGGGGGGCGTGTGGGCCCCCCTCTTGAGGCTGCCTATTGCCCCGGGGACCACCACCTCCCTGGGGCTAGATGCAAAAGTTAAATCGGGGGAACCTCTTGGACCCCCGTGCCCTGAGGACCACCACCTCACTTGATCTGATAAAAAAATGTGGGTGTTGCCTGCTGGGCAACCCCCTGCCCTTGGGTCCGCCACCTCCCCAGGGCTGCATTGTGCAAAGGCTCCCCACTCCTGGAGCCATATGTGGCCCAGGGGACCGCCACCCCCAGGGCCGGCTCCTTCTATGTCCCGGGGGCTCACCCCAGGGACATAGCTGTTTGCTATGGTTTGGCAGGAGCTTTACCACTCCTGGCAAGCCATAGCAAACTATGCTCGCTTTCATCAAGAGAGAGCATTGAAAATGCTCTTGCTTGCTGAAAGCAAGCACAATTGCTTTTACACACAGGGAGCTGCGTGTTAGCAACTCCCTATGTGTAAAAGCAATGCCGGCTACCACAGGAGGCAGGGAGCCGGCAGGGACCACGGGGCCTTCAGGTTCCCCCCGCAGTCCCCATCTGTGTCGACTGGGACCAGGGCACCCACAATTGAGGCTGGGCCCAGGGGATAGGGTCTCTGGGGCCAAAATCTGTCTGCCCGCCTCCCCTTGTTTGTTAAAAAAAAAAAGAAAACGGCCGGGAGATGGGATCCCCAGGGCCAAAAACAGCCCAAACAACGTTTTGAAAAAATGAAACAAAATGCACGCAAGTCGCAAGAGGCCTCGCCCCCTTTGACCACCACTCTGCAAATGCACTTCCTAGCACACACGTTTTTGGGGATGAAGTCCTCTCGGCTCTTGAGGGTCTTTGCTGGCCAAAGAGCCCTCCTGTTACCTCCAGTAAGTCCCAAACAGTGAGATTACTGACAGGTTGTCATAGGCCATGCCCCTTTTCTCCACCACTCTGCAAACGTTCCTCCTGGCGCACTGCTTGTTGGGGGATGAAGTCCCCTTGGCTCCAGAGAGTCCTTGGGGCCAACAAGCCCTCCTGTTACCTCCAGTAAGTCGCACAGAGTGCGATTGCTGAGAGGTCTTCGGAGGCCACACCCCCTTTCTCCACCACTCTGCAAACGCACCTCCTGGTGCTCTGCTGTTTGGGGGATGAAGTCCTTTTGGATGTTGAAGGTTCTTGGGGGCCCAGAAACCCTCCTGTTACCTCCAGTAAGTCCGATACAGCAGGATTTCTAAGAGCTGGTTGGAGGCCCCACCCCTTTCTCCACCATTCTCATGGGTCTACTAGTTAAAAAAAACATAGAAATTCACTTAAAAAACCAAAGATTACAGGGACATTATAGTTAGGAAATAGAAATTAAATTTTTTTAGAAATTCACCAAAAAACCAAAGGTTACAGGGTCGTTATAGTAAGGAAATAGAATTAAAAAACCTTAGAAATTCACTGAAAAAAGCAAAGGTTACAGGGACATTATAGTAGGCTCAGATTTCATTCATACAAAACCAGTGAAATTCAGCTGTTATAGTTACCTGAGCTAGCTATAACTTATGCCCCCGCAATGCACTGTTTATGACCTCACATATTATTTTAAAAATAATGCGGGGGAGGCCCTGTGGCCTCCATGGCAGACCCAGGGACCTCCACCTCCCCGGGACAGAAATAATATATTTGTGGGGGAGCCTTGCAGCTCCTGCGCTGCCCCGGGGATCGCCACCACCCAGGGAACAAACAGAATAATTAAGCGGGTCGGTTGCGGATCCCTGACCACTTGGACCACCACCTCCCTGGGGCTAAATACTTGAAAGGGGGCTGCGCGTCCCAAAGAACAGGATTGCTTAGAGGACTTCAGAGGCCATGGCCCTTTTCTCTACCACTCTGAAAACATACCTCCTGGTGCACTACTGGTTGGGGGATGAAGTCCCCTTGCCTCTTGAAGGTCCTTGTAGGCCAACTATCCCTCCTGTTACCTCCAGTAAGTCCCACACAGCAGCATTGCTAAAAGGTCTTCGGATGCCACATCTCCTTTCTCCACCACTCTGCAAACGCGGCTCCTGGCTCACTACTGGTTGGGGGATGAAGCCCACTTTACTCCTGAGGGACCTTGGGCCCCAAGAAGACCTCGTGGTACCTCCTGTGAGTCCTACACAGCGGGATTCCTAAGAGTTGGTCAGAGGCCCCGCCCCCTTTCCCCACCACTCAGCAAACTCGACTACTACTTAAAAACCCATCGAAATGTAGTTAGGCTTATATTTCACTCGTACAAAACCAGTGAAATTCAGCAGTTATAGTTACCAGAGCTAACTATAACTTACGCCCCAACAATGCACTGCTTATGACCTCACATATTACACCACTCATGACATGGTCAGTGACATCACTGATGACATCACTAATGCCCACTGATGACATCACTGATGACATCATCCACAGATCCACTCACTCATCAACTACTACACCATACAGCATCTTATACACCCACTCTCATACAACCAATGACATACTCATTCACAGACGCATACCATCACTCACACATGAACTCACTCATCCATACAGCCATTCACACATCAACTCAACCACACAGCCACTAATGCAACCACTTACTCACATATACAGCCACTTATGCACATACTGACTGATCAATACACGCACTCACACATTCAGTAAGACACACATACAGACGCTTACACACCCACTCGCACATCCATACATTAGATTAATATATCAGACAGCTGCTCCTTAGTAGCCCAGAACTCTGAGTTTGATCAACACTTAACCAAGAAGAAATGAGTTGATGCATAACACCATCCAGTAGGGATATTACCCCAGTTCATCCCATACGTGAATTAAAGAAATCCTCATTTTAGTTTGAGTTCTTAAAATATATATTTTGTAACATGTTAGGTACTGTCTAGATATGTACTCCATGTTTTGCTAAATAAAACACAAAGAGAAATTACCTTTAATTTCCAAACCTATGAAGCACATAAAGTAGACTATATACCAAATCTCCTCCCTCTGAATTACTCGGACTAATTACATAATCCCATTGGACGTTATAGAGCTTGAATTTCTTCTTAATGGTTGACTGTGTTCCTTTTTTTAAAAATTTTGCTTATTGAATTTCATTGAATACAATTCAATAACAATAGTTGCAACATGAATTCATAAGATGTACAGTGCATCCAGCTGCCCCGTCCGTTCCTACCTACATCCGCAAGTATAAAACCCAACCAACAAAAACAGCGATTACAATGGCAAAGGAGATTCACAAGGAGGACAAAGTAAATCCTTGGGTATAGTCAACACTCAGTCACCGAAAACAAAGTGGCCTGGGTCCCAGCAGTATCCACGCCACCCCAATTAGTGCCTTAGCATGAAGCGACGGGCAACTCATCAAGTGGAGCTGAAGGAAATGCGTGCGGCAGCAGATAGTTCCATTGAGGATATCAAATGTCTCAAGGCCGGGAAGTGGATGGCAAAAGTTCGGTATACAACGTCAATTGTTCTTTACAGTAGATTAGATCTGTGATCCAGTCCTTGAATTTAGGTGCCTTCCCACACCACCGACGGCAGGCATACTGTCTCTTAGCAAGTAATAGGGACAGTGCCACATACCTCCTGTAGGCAGCATCCAAATCTTTGACGTACCCAAGAACAGCCATATGGGTGGGTCAGTGAGAGATCTTCCTCTCTCATGGTGGAGACAGCGGCACGCATTTCCTGCCAAGAGGACTGCACCGGCCCACAGGACCGAGCCAGATGTAGGAAATCAGCACCGGCCATCCCACATCTGGCGCATGTATCTTCTGGCTTAAGTATACATCTGTGCATTGTGGTGGGAGTGTGGTAGGCCCTGTATAGGAATTTGTAACGGATAAAGGGGAGTCTGCTATTGGATGCTATCTGCCCCGTCTGTGCCCAGCAATACCTCCACTGCTCGTCTATGAGTGCCTCTCCAAGTCCTATTTCTCACTGGGACCTTACCAGCACCTGATAACCAGGAGATTCTGCCTGCACAGTACGATACAATAAGGAAACCAGGTGGCGTGCACTAGTGGCTTGGAGCAAAGTATGAAGGGAAATAAAGATGGAAGGTTCATCAGTAAAGTCTGCTATAGCAACCTTGGTGTTATGTTTCAGATGAATGTATGTAAAGACTTCCAACGGGGAGGACGGCGCCTCGCACATATAATCAGCCTGTGAAATGAAGAGACAATTGCAGTACAAATCACCCCAGGATTTGAAACCATGTCGTTTAAGCTGAAGCCTACACAGGAACTCATGGGTGACTAGTAGCAAAGAATGGTATGTTAGTGATACCAAAGGGGAGTACAGAACTGTTTTACCCACCCTACGACATAGTCTCTGCCAAGCACTTGAGGTACATACCCCTGTGGACAAGTCAATAGAGGGAGTGAAGAATGAGGTGCCTTAAAAGTAGGGAGGAGGAATCGGTGCCATGTACCTTTGTTCGGTGGCCAAGTGGAGAAGAAATGGAGTGGGATGGCACCAGCAAACAGCATGATGAGCCTGAGCACACAGGTAGTGAAGCTCCATGTCTAGATCCTCATACCCTCCCTCATAAAAGTGTAAGGTTAGGGTATCCCATTGTATGCAGGGGTGTCTCCCTGCCCATGCTAAATGTATCAGCTGTGTTTTAAGTGCCCAAAAAATGAGCGATTCAGCTGGATGGGGATGTTCAAGAAGATATATAATAGCTTAGGCAGAAGTGCCATTTTCATTATGGACAATGCAGCCTGCTAACAACAACAGCAGAGAGACCCAGCGAGTAACATGATCAGTGTGAGCACAAAGGGTGGTGCCATATTTAGAATGTATCACTTCCTCTCTGTCCCGGGAGACCACAATCCCACAATATTTAAGCTCTGCAAGGGCACCACTGTAGTGGAAAGTCCAGGGTGAGGGGAAAGAGATGTGATTTTCCCAATTGATCTGAACACCTGATAACCCATTAAACTGGAGAAACTCCCAAAAGGATATCGTTTAGACTGAGATGCGGATCTCAAAGAAAGAGGGTCATATCGTCAGCTTAGAGGGAAATCAACAGATAGCGACTAGAGTAACGCAGGGTGTAGGTACCATAGTGTTGCCTCAAATTGGCGGCCAGTGGCTCAATTACCAGAGCAAAAAGTAAAGGTGATAATGGGCAGCTGTGCCATGTACCTCACGCGATTACAAAGGGGGGAGAGATTGTGTCCCAATTAGACCATTATATTTCCAGTAGCTCTCATTTTCTATATTGTTAGGGTTCTAGGGATTATTCACTTTAAATAGCCTCCTTGAACCAATATTGTCAATAAGTACAAAATATATTTCACATATTTATAAATGATAACTCACTATAAACCGAGTTTTTGAATGTAGTCATCTCTTTCTGTAGAGATAAAACCAGCAAAATCTCCACACGATGGGTGTGATAACCACAAAGGGAAAGAGTTAAGTCCCTTGATTTTAAGATATGTGAAATATATGTTGTACTTATTGATAAAATTGGTTCAAGGAGGCTATTTAAAGTGAATAATCTCTTGAACCATAACAATATAGAAAATGAGAGCTACTGGAAATATAATGGTCTAATTGGGAATGCATAATAAAAAAGAAGTCCAGAGTCTTTTGAAATAAATTAATAAAGAATTTAAGAATAAGTAGTGACCATTGGTTCTAAGTGAAGTGTGTACATGTAAGTGTGAGTAATGGGAATAATATAAGAATGTGTGTTCATAAATGGGTAGATCATGAAAAAGGAGAAGTAGGTAGATAAGTGAGCACACTGAGCCTGTTTATGTAAATTTTCCTTCCATGTTCATTGGACTGTATATTTAAATATGGTTCTCTATTTTTTTAGACAAACCTATGTTTTAAATATTATGTCCTGGAGAAGGTGGATGGAACCAACTTAATACCACTGTTTCAGTTTCGCCGCATCGACAACTTGTGATAAGATTTGTACTTCTTGTGATATCTAGTTACAGTGAATCTTGTGCTTGTATAGATCAGAGCGACTCCTTCTTATAACAAATAATTGTGTTCTACATGGAGATGTATTTGTGGTGATACTTTGTACACAGTATGAATATTGGTTTGTAAGCATTTTTTAACACTAAATTACTATGATGAAATATTGTATACAGTATATTTTAACTTTGAATATGTAAAGGTTTGACTATTTTGAATAAACTAGATATTTTTACATAAAACAGTGTTTAGTGCCAAGATAGTGCAGTGCATGTAAGTGAATGGTGGATTTTCTTTTATTTACATAAGATATACATTGTTGGATGGTACTGACAGAGAGAGTGAGTGACACAAAGTCAATGCTTTCTAGTTTCAATTGGTATTTGACCCTGTCCTTTTTGGTTAGGAGGGTACCTCTCCCAAGTTTGTGGGGTGCGGGAAGGATGGCAGCAACAACAAGAGAAGGAGGGGTTGGGAGTGAAGATGCAATTAAATACGTGTGCCGAAGCTGAGCATGCGCCCACAGTGTAACATGAGCAGGAAAGAAATTAAAAAAATAATCCCCCAAACGAACATATAAACAACCAAAGCATAAAGATACAGTACTTGGTCCCTGCTCTGTGGGAGGAAATGTAAAACTAAAAGGAGGGACAAAGAGGAAAGACTGACCACTAGCTAGTAAAGATTTTTAAAGGACACTGAAACAAACAAATGAAAAGCAGTGGGCGTGCTATAAGCCTAAAAGAAGTATATACTAAAGTATATACAACAGGTCTTGAAAGCTCGACCTAAAAAAGAAAATAACTTTAATGCACACAACGCTCAATGCTACACACAAAATGTAAATATATACACATTTTACAGTTGGAAACACAGTACAGTACACTAGTTCTTGGTGGAAATATCAATTACAATCCCACCTGAAGGGGGGCTCACAGATAACAGGTTACAGATTGAACCTGCCTGCAATTATATTAAAAAATAGTACTGATTGGTGGGCAAGCTTCCTAAAGCGACCTTCCAAAATATTCTAGTTTCTGGGATTTTCCCAGAAAATTGGAAGGGGGCTATTGTTAGGCCAATTTATAAAAAGGAGGTTGCTACATTGCCCCAGAACTATCGCCTTATAAGCTTGCTGGACGTGGGGGGAGAAGGTCTTCTCTAAGATATTGTTAGGGGTACTGAAGTCCTGGGCAGAACAGTACAACCTGATACCAATAGAACAAGGGGGTTCAAAGAGGGCCACTCAACCATTGATCACTGCCTTAGTCTATGGGCATTGGCAAAAAAGGCAATGGAAGTGCGTGGCAGCTTGTTTTGCTGCTTTGTTGATTTCCGAGCAGCTTTTGATTCAGTAGATCGTAGTATATTATGGAGTATGCTGGCAAAGCTCGGAATCAACAAGACAGTACTTTCTCTAATCCAGGAAATGCACTCAAAGAATTGGGCTAGGGTAATCTTTGATACCCTTGGAAATATATCTAAGAAAATTCAGATAATGAATGGCCTGCGGCAGGGCTGTGTTTTGGCCCCATTGTTATTTTCTCTGTTCCTATCCGACCTGCCAACTACACTGAGTAAAGCCGGAGGTTTAAGCCCTAAAATGGGGGAACCCATATATCATGTCTGCTATACGCGGATGATTTAGTGATAACAGACATGACAGAGTTGGGCCTGCAAAAAAATTGGATACCTTTCATGAATACTGTAAAAAAAAGCCTCATGGTTAATTTAGAAAAGACAAAAATAATTGTGCTGGGTAAAAGAAAGAGCTCTTTTTACTGGAAACTGGGTGAGGTAAGAGTTGAAGAAGTTGATAGATATAAATATTTGGGTATGTGGTTCGACAGTAAGTTAAATTGGAAGGATCACATACAGTCATTAAAAACGAAGGCTCTTTCCGCAGTATGGGGCCTTAAACAATTTAAGCAGAAGTATGGAGGTCCCTCGCTGCGGCCAATACTATCAGCTTTTAATGAATTGGTCCGCCCACAATTCCAGTATGGTGTTGAGGTTTTATTTATGGGGGGCAAATCGGATTGGAATTTAGAGGAGGGAAATGCGTGAAACAGCTTCTTGCCCTCCCTTCGTCAACTATGTTACAGGCTGTGCGAGTGGAATGTCACCTTGCAGCCTGGAATTTCCGGGGAATGCAAGCGACATTTAACTTCTGGCAGAGAATGAGAGGGGAAGGACATTTAAAATTAGCATATTTATGTAAAAAGAAATAGAGACCAGTGACCTGAACTGGGCGCGCCAAGCTAGAAATAAATTAGACAAGTATGTGTTAAACTTTCCCTAGAACCAGACCAATGGAAATAAGGGCAGCAGATCTCCAAGTCGGTATTACGGACCATTATAGATATGAAGGCCCGAGAAGAAGATTTATGTTACTTGGAGAGTAAATCATCCGTCCAGTTCCTGATAAATGGGTGGGCTAATGATAATATCTTCCCCTATATAGAGGCCATGCCTAACTCAAAATTTAGAAAGGTAATATTGAAATTTAGAGTTGGCCTGAACCCATGTAATATTAATTGGAAGATAAAATCCTCAATGACGAATGATCAAGGTCTGTGTTCTTGTGGCCTATAAGTAAAATGCAGTAGTCCACATATCTTGATGGATTGTTTGTGGTTTTTAGAAGAACGGAAAAAAAATTAAAACCCATTTTTTTAGCTTATAAAACTTTTAGTAGGGACCAAGCACTTAGTTTATTGATAAATATGAGATGTTTAAAGGTTACATGTGCAATAGGAAGATTTTTAACTGCAATACAGGAGTCGTTGAAGGAAATGGTAATATAGTTTGAAATTAGCACGTGATAGAAATTCGTCCTTACCTATGATCTGTGGATTACCTTTGACTTTTGGCAATATGTACGGATGTATAAATGTATAGCTAATGTATAAGTGACCTTTTCCCTGCCTTGGTGATGAATTAAGAGCTTTTTATAGGTGGGTTGATTGTTTATTATATAATTTATTAGGTTTTTATTGTGTTTTATATTGTGCTTATGGTTACAATATTCCTACAATCTACATTTTAATTGTTTGTAATGTGCTACTTTTTATGGCTATATATGCCAAATAAAAATATATATAACAACAACAACAGATTGAACCTGCAAACTTTGTTGGGTGAGTCACAATCAATAATAAAGTCTAACTGCCCCTACTATACCATTCACAATAAATAATCACACGCCTACTTGCTTCATAAATGACATTCTGAAAAATGTAGAATCATTAACAAAAGTTCTGTTGCCTGAGAGATGAATACTTTTCTAGACTTTTCAGACCTAAAAATACTTTTGTAAATAAACAATATAGTTCTCACTTGCTAGCTAAACAAAAGGCCTGACATCATAATTCCATAACACATGAGATCCCACACACCCAGGGGCTTAATTATGGGATTTTGGCATAGGACAGCAAAGCAAGGCACCTTACTGCACTGCCCTATGCTAAAGTGAAAGAGCAGGAATGCATTGGATTTAAGCAGTACAGTGCATTCCTGTCCTTTTCTCCCTGCGCTCGTGCCGTTTCGACAACCTATCGCCAACGTAGGCACCCTTGCACCACGGTGCAAGGGTCCCTCTGTTGCATGCAAGATTGTTTTTGAACACAAAATAATCCCAAGAGGCGTTTTCCTCTTTCTATGTGCACTGCAGAATGTAGCACACATGAAAAGAGGAAAATACAAGAAGAAATAAACATATTTCTCCTCTTTACACCTCACCTTGGGAGGCGTACTGATTTGCTGCTTCCCTAGGTTTACATCACTTTGTAAATCTGGGGCGGCATCAAATTCCATGGAAAGCCTCTCTGGCGCAGGGTATGGCGAGACAGTAATTTGTGCTGCGTCGCCTTACTCATGATTGTGAGGCCACTCAAAGCCACGCAGTATGAGCATGGCCAGCGCTCCCAGGGCTAATAGCGGGGAGCCTTCTTAGAACTTCTGGGTTCTGTACCAATGGCGGAGAAGTTGTAACTTCAAAGGCCCTTAACTGCTGAACTGCCTAATGCTGTTACAAATGTCCAAGTGCCAAAAAGCTTGAATGACTATCTTTCACAACAGCTGATTGCATTTGTAATTTTATTTTGTCAGTTGCTTCAACAGGCTGTATTTTCAACACCACAGGACACACTAACGATTTACTGATGGTAGCAGATTCACAGTCCTCAGTAACATGCTGGATTGTGAAACAAAACTACATGAGCAGCTAATTCAAAAACACTGCAGTTTGGGCCCCAATGCATGGGTTGATGTCGGGTTTTCAGCATTCTGTCTATCAAAGCAGCCACTTTCACAGAGACCACACTGGATAGTCACAGTCTTTGTCCTATCTGCACAGCTGTGCTCTCATTTTCCAGACACCATAGTGCTACAGGACTCTCTTTTAATACAGTTTTCCACAGTGAGATTGGTCTTTTCCCTGCTAGGCAAATGCAGCTTTTCCAGCAGAGTTAGGACCCTCATTCCTTGTACAGCTCCTTAGTCACCAGACAGCTAGAATAGTGACTCCACATGGCAGACTCTTTCATGGGAGATGCAGTCCAGCAAGCCCCTGTCTCAACCAGCAGTCCCTTCTCTCCCTGGGCGGCCTATATCTTTCCTGGCAAAGGCCTTGCCCAGGTTGATCCCCCAGTAAGTGAGCCATCAATGATAGATCCTGATTCTGGAGTTCAAGTAATTTCCACCCTGCAGGGTTGCTCTTGGTACTGACCAATGAGAATACTAGCACCCTGAACTTGGTTTGACCCAGTATTCATCTTAGTCTTGCAGATCAAATTGTGGATTCCACAGATCCATTTCTAGAGATGGTTTCATGCAGTTTATGACATTATGTTTGAGTCCTGCACTGCCCAACCAATAGTTTGTGTAATTCAAATTCAGCAGGAAGAACGGTTGGTGTTGAATGCTCCCAGACAAGAGAATCTCAAACAAAGACATGAAAGAGAGAAATCATAGACAGCCACTACACAAAAGCGTCTTCAGTAGCCTCTGAAGAAGAATGAAGAAGGAAGAGGCCATGGCATGTCCCTGCACTCCCTAGAGGAATCTGTCTCCCATATTCCTTTCACAGGAATCTCATCCACCTCAAAGGAGAGTATCACTATTTTACAATCTGCATCCCTTTCTGGCAGGCTCTCTTCAACCTGCATCGATGTAGCAGGCACACGGAGGAGATCCAAAAGGGAATGCGGGTCTCATACAGTAAAACACAACAGGCACTCTCTATACTCATGCTAAACCACACATGCAACATGCACAGTCCACATTGACTCTCAATGCATGTGCCTTGCACCCTGCATAGAGCCTCTTGCCTAGCTGTCCACGAGCAGCTACACTTGTATTAAAAGGCAGGCACTTTAGGTTGCAGCTTATAATCTAATTTTAACAGAGTTTCCAGTGGGTGGTGCTCTATTGTGAAGGCTCATACCATAGCTGATGTCCAAGTACCAGAGGTGAGAATTTTGTTTTTACGTTTTCAGTAGTTCAAACCAATTGTTCGAACAAGCATGCAAATGCAAACCATATGACTTCAAAATGTTACAAACAATTTAGCTATTGGAGTGTATATATTTATGTTTTTTCTTGATATTGCTTCTGTGAACACAGAGTATATCAAATTAAATAAATATATTAATTGACCAGGAATTTCCACCATGATGACAAGGCCAGCATTACACCAGAATCTGGTGCCATCGTAGCATGGATGCCCACAATATGCCAGAAATTTTCACTTTCATGTCAAGGGCAGAATAACAACAGGTTGGGTATCATCTTGCCATGGGTGCACACAATAGACCAAGAATTATCACCTTTATGCCACATCAATCAATCAATCAATCATGTCACTTATAAAGCGCACTACATACCCGCGAGGGTTTCAAGGCGCTGGGGGAAGAGGGGGTGGTGCTGCTACTGATCGAAGAGCCAGGTCTTGAGGAGTCTTCTGAAGGCCAGTAGGTCTTGGGTCTGTCGGAGGTTGGTGGGGAGGGTGTTCCAGGTCTTGGCGGCGAGGTGGGAGAAGGATCTGCCGCCGGCGGTCGTTTTCCGGATGCGGGGGACTGTGGCGAGGGCGAGGCTGGTCGAGCGGAGCTGGTGGGTGGGGGTGTAGAAGCTGAGTCGTCTGTTGAGGTAGGCTGGTCCGGAGTTGTGGAGTGCTTTGTGTGCGTGGGTGAGGAGCTTGAAGGTTATCCTCTTGTTGACAGGGAGCCAGTGCATGTGATGTGGCTGCGTCGGGGGATGTCGAGGATAAGACGTGCAGAGGCGTTCTGGATGCGTTGCAGCCGTCTCAGGAGCTTAGCCGTCGTTCCTGCGTAGAGGGCGTTTCCGTAGTCCAGCCTGCTGGTGACGAGGGCCTGGGTGAATGTTTTTCTTGTTTCGGTGGGGATCCACTTGAAGATCCTGCGGAGCATTCGGAGGATGTTGAAGCAGGATGAGGAAACGGCGTTGACCTGCTTAGTCATGGAGAGGGTGGGGTCGAGGATGACCCCTAGGTTGCGTACGTGGTCGGTGGGTGGCGGGGCTGTTCCCAGTGATGTTGGCCACCAGGAGTCGTCCCAGGCTGAAGGGTTGGAACCAAGGATGAGGACCTCCGTCTTGTCCGAGTTCAGCTTCAGGCGGCTGGTCCTCATCCATTCGGCGACGGCCTTCATTCCTTCGTGGAGGTGGGCTTTGGCGGTGTGAGGGTCTTTGGTGAGGGAGAGGATCAGCTGGGTGTCGTCGGCGTAGGAGATGATGTTGAGGTTGTGCTGTCGGGCGACGTGGGCGAGGGTGCCATCCTGCATGGTACCAGGGGTGGGTATCACCACACCGTGGATGTGTACAAATGACCAAGAATTCAAACCATGATGGTTGGGGTAAGCATTATACTGGTGGTAGGCACCATCATGCCAGGATATCACACTATCCTATGCATGAAAAAAACACAATTATGCTAGGCCAGCATTAAACTAGGGTAGGAACCAACATGCCACAGGTGCCCATAATTTTGCAGGAATTACCAGGTTTATTCCAGGGTCCATATTATATCTAGCGTGGGCATTATCATACCATGGTTGCCCACAATATATTAGAATTAGCTCCATTATGTCAGGGCCAACATACCAAGGGTTGGCATCATCATGCCATTGATGCCCACAATATGCCAAGAAATGCTACCACCATGTATGTCAAGGCCATTATCATACCAGATATGAGACCAGCATGCCTAAAATGCAGAGAAATATTCCAGGAATTTTGGAAACGATGCCAGGAATATGACCCATCATGTCATTGATGCTCAAAATGTGCTAGAAATTATCACAATTATCCCAGACTCAGTATTGTACCTGAGGTAGGCTTTATCACGTCATGGACGCCCAAAATATGATATAAATTACCACCATTATGCAAGAGCTACTCAATAGCTTGATCATGCTTGGATGCCTAAAATCTGCCAAAAATGACCAGTGTTATGCGAGACCCAGCAGTTACAAGGTAGTGTACCATCATCCTAGGAATACTCACAATGTTGAGACCATCAGTTTACTAGGGGTGGACAGAGCCCAATCATGCCATAGATTCCAGCACTATGCCAATAGGTACCACCATTATTCAAGGGCCAGCACTTTAGCAAAGGCCGATGGTGGTCAAGACACCTTCAAAAACTGACCTATAAACACACACACGCATTCGAGTCACAACAGTTTTCAAGCATTCATTTTTAGGTTGAGCCTAGAGTCAGCGCGCAAGCGCTGCTCTGGTGAAGATCTGCTGTAGTTCAGTACGTGAGGAAAGCCCCGCCCACTCCCCCGCCCATATTTTTCATTGGCTTGTGTCTTTGTCCTTCGTAAATGCTGCCTGGGGATTGGTTTATAGGCTTGTTAGTCCCTCCTTATTACGGCCATGTCGTCATTTGTATCCTCCCACGGCTACTGGCCCCTTTACTTCGAGTGTTACACTGTACTGTTATTTAGACTGTGAGCACTATTTTCTTTAATGAGGTTCTCCTACTGCCTTCTCTACTCCCCCTCCCTCCCGTTGTCCGTGCCTTCTCACCCCCTCCCCCGCCCGCACTCCCGTTGTCCGTGTCTTCTCACCCCTTTCACCCCCTCTCCCCACCCGCACTCCAGCTGTCCGTGCCTTCTCCCCCCTCCCCCTGCCCGCACTCCCTTTGTCCATGCCTTCTCCCCCTCACTCCCGTTGTCCGTGCCTCCAGCTCTCCCTCCCGTTGTCAGTGATGGCTACCATTTGCAATGCAATAGGTCTCGCGTAAATGCGAGTCCTATTGCATTGCAAATGCTTGTTTCTTTGGCATGTAGTGGTCCTGCGCCATTTCTCGCTTGACCGCTGCAGCTCTCTTTCCCTTTATGCATAGCTATAATCTGCTCCAAGCACGAGCGCTACCACGTATTCGTGTTGACTTTTCTCCCGCCCCTCCCTCGTCCCTCCTCCTCTCCCTTTCCTGGGTGCGTGATGAGAACAGCGTTCTCATCAGAAAACTCACAACGTCTTCTGGAAGCTTGGCCCATCTATCGTTGCACACCTCCCTCCCTCCCTCCCTCCGCTCTAATTACTCGCAGCGTCGCCTTACACAGCTCCAGTTGAAAGCAGCTCTATGCAGGTGATTGATCATTTAAGTGCGCGTAGGCAGCTCATGCGCTTGCCGAGTTAATTTTAATATATGCTACTCCTGAATTTTGTTTTTATTGCCTGGGTAGCAGACATGGAAGGCGTGAGCCGTTTGCAGCCCAGACTGCCCCGAGAAAGCCAACAGCCGGCAATGCAGGACGGATGCATCCCAGCTGGGCTGTCGATCTGCTGCAAGCCTCTGCTTGGCCATAACCGCCCTCCCGCACCGCCCCTTCTTTTTGGAGCCAGCCTGCAGATGCGGAGTGAGCTCCTGGAGTCTGCAAACTTAGAGCTGCACGCTTCCGGCCTACAGTCGGGCTCCCTCGCTTCACCGCTCGTTGTACGGGCTCTGCCTGTGAGACACGGCAGCGTCGGCTGCTGCTTCCCTCTTCTGCCTGCTCCAAAGCATCACGTTAAAAGATAAATAAAAAAACACACACCAGCAAAACACAGCAGTGCAACGGCAATCTGCGCCTCAGGACCAGACACACATCTCACATTCCTAGCGTGCGTGATGTGTCCCCTCCCCATGGCAGCCCAAGTTTGATTAGGCCTCGCCGTGGGCAGTGTAGCCGGAGCTGCATAGGCAGCATGAGAAGTGCACTGGATCAAAGCAGGGCTGTGAGTTTTGCAAGGGACAGAGGTATGTGGATACAGAACATTCGCTGACACCGTGTCCACGGGAGCAGTATGGGCATTCATTGGCTCTGTCTGGTCTGGGGCTTAAAGGGTAAAGCGCTTTAGGGATGCTGGTGGTGTAGGGGTACAGCATTACATGGCCATTGGCTTTAGAACTGCCCCTGATAACATGAGACAGGTGCAGGTTGTAGAAGCTCAACATGTCATCATGGGCACAGAACTTCGGCCTCGGCCTGTAGGCACAGGAGGAGGCTGCAGAGGCTCGGCGTGGCACCGAGTGCCATGGGAGCAGGGCGAGGCTGCACAGACTCAGCTTTTCCCAGTTAAATGGGTAGAAAGCTTTATCTGAGCATGCAGGCTGCTAGGGAGTAATTCGGCGCTTAATTTGTGAAATAATAAGTGCTGGGGCTCAGACCATTTTGCTCAGAAGCTTCATAGTCATGATTTATCCTCATGCATCTTTAATCCATCACCAGACACTCCATGCCCCTCAAACCCACTCCTGCACGTTCTTTTTTGCCCCTGCTTTCTCCCTTTGTCACAGTTTTTCCGTCTTTCTTTTTCTCCACCTTTCCCCCTTTTGTGCTTTTCTCTCTGATGAAGAAAAATATGTGCCTGTGTCCAAACATAAGTGCTGGTGGGCTCCACCTCTAACCACCAGCTCAAATTAAGTGCTGGGTACTATAGGGCTGGCTGGGCTCTGGCTCGAATAGGGCCGATTGTTTTGATCCCTTTGTGCTGGTCCAGCGAAGAGCAGTAGAGGCTCTGCCCGGCACAGTGTTACATGGGCAACAAGCAGACGCGCTACGTGTATAACGATCAGCTGGGAAACATGCCCAGAATTAAAGAGGAATGTACATACCATACAAGATATGCATACAAACACATTAGGGCCGTAAAACTTTGAAATCATGATACCTCAGGGGCTACGCTGGGCACTTCCTGCGTCGAGGGCCTGCGGCAGCCAGGCTGGCCGGCCTCCATAACCCAACTCGATCCTCCATAGCTGCCAAGGTTTTAGATTGCTTATGTGTGACATTTTCATAATTTCAGTGTAATTATGAGTGACAATCCAATGACTGAGTCACACTTTCTCGCGAGCAAAATCAAGCAATGAAGATGAGGAAAACATATAAGCCCTCAGGAGAGTAAGGATGAGGCGCACATAGGTCACAGCCAGGCTGTATTATTTCAAAAAGACTTCAGCTTGCTCAACCCTATAAAAATCATTAGCTGAGCGGTCTGCCCTGGTCCGGCGCGTTGCCCGCTACCTGCCCAGCCCAGCAGCTGGCACCAGATTACATCAGCCACAGCCTGTCACAGAGCTACACTACAGTCTCTGCTGGCTTAGTGACCTGTCCACTCTGGTCCATGTACTATGCAGGAGAGGCCTTACTGAAACACCCTTCGCCTGATACGTGGTACTTGGCAGGGCTGGTAACACAATAATCTACACCTCACCGCTTTCCTGTAATTTTTGTTTGTCTAGAAAGCAAATCAATGTTCCTTTTCTGGTTATTCCCTGCAATGCCTCCATGGACAGTGCAATAGTGACTGTGATTCCCTGTGAAGACCGTACACTGCATCCACCAGGGCAGGTAAGAGAAGAAGTACTAACATGTTATACAGAATGGAAGGATATAATGCCTGGCTGTCAAGGAGGATAGCCAAAGTTACTTGAGTTTATTTGTTTATATAACACGAAAAGCGTTACTACACTGCCTCTAAGCACTTTCAGAGAGAGATCAGGGGTGTGAGCGGGTTAAAGTTGCTCTAAATTTTGATGTTGGCTGATGGGGTTACATTTAGTCAGATATTGAATTTCACTTGTGTGGCATAGGTAATCAGCCACCATAAATCATTATAACAGTGCATAGTTTTGGGGTGCAAGGCAATTGCAGCCTGTTGGCGGACGTAAGGGTGCCACATTTGGTTCCGGCATTGAGGATCTTTTGTTTCGGCATTCACTACTTGTCTGCTGGGCCTGGGGTAACTGGGCTACAATGCTATGGAGTTCCCCATGTCGAGACTTGGCTGCCTGAAAAGGCAGGTTCTTTGGTTTGTCCTGAATAAGCAGGGGCATTGTGAATGCGCTGGGGGAGGTTGGGCCCATCACTGAGAAGTCAGTCTCTTTTTTACTTTTAGTGAGTTCTGAAAATGTATGTGTGTGTGGTATGTACATCGCGCATGATGAGCCAATGCTGAAATCCGAGAAGGAAATTACAGCCATTAATGAGTCACTGGCTACTAGCTCCCATGAGGGAGACTTCCTCCTTCACTGAGAAGAGCAGCCCTGCAATCCGGCCCACGATCCCACCCCCGGAGATGTTAAATATTTCCACACTAACGCACACACACTAGTGCATGTGTGTTCATCAGATTGACCGACGCTATCTATTGAGGCTGTGCATGATATATTCTCCAGGGTAGCTCAATACTGTGCTGCATACATGTATGGACTCAGGCGCAAACCAGCTAGGGCTTAGAATGCTACCTCTGTAGGGATATGACAGCTTGGATTAGCCTGAGAACCTTCATCTACTGACTCTACAATTGCTATTTAACCACCCTTCGAGCATCTTTGCCCCTCACTGCACCACACTAGCACCAACAGGGCAAATAGCGTCTGTGGTTGTTGACAGTTTTAGACTTTTTTTCTTAATGAAGACTGCTTAGATTTTAAGTTGACCCATTTCTGATGATGTGCTTCTTCCAGTTCTGTTATTTGTAACCCACAAGAGTAGGTCTTGTCTGTTCACTTTTCTTCTTATAAGATTGGCCCTTCTGGTCCCAGTGTGCTATGTGTTGTTGGGGAGTGTGGGCATGTGAGTGGGAATAATATGCTGCATGGCTAAACACTTATAAAGTCCCAAAGGCGAGACCTATTGGCTATGCCAATGCTTGTTTAATATGTATCTTCTTCTGCCCATCCCCAACTCTTGAATAAAGCTTCACACCTCTCCTCTGAAGTTATCCTCAACTCTCAGCACAGTGCAGTCCCTGTGTCATATTGATATTGTGATTATTAGTGCTGGGCCAAATTGAACCCAGCACTATCAATCGCATTGTTAGTGATGCAGGACCTTCCATTGGTTTCGGACTGCTGACGTACAGCACTGTGCTAGTGCGCTGTAGACCACAAATCCAGGGCCCAACATCTCTCACAGTGCGTGGTGCACCAGTGCTATTTAAAATACAAACTGAGAAAAACAAAAACGTGATGAACAAAATGCTTGAATTAGACTCAGCTACTCCTTCTATGTGATATCTATGTGCGCCCCTTGGGGGAGCTGGTGGAACAGCTGTGGTCTCACTTTATTTCCCTATGATGATGATACCTAAATCATATTTTCATTATCATCTGCTCAGGACCACAGCTCCGTGTCTTTGAGCTCCTGCTTGGGTCAAATAGCCTCATGGATGAATACAGGGCCGGACTGGGAACCGAAACCAGCCCTGGCAAACTGCTCAGCTGCCCCCCCCCTGGGGGGGAGGGGGCGTGCGGCTGAACTGTTTACTAGGGCTGGTTTCGGGCGATTTTGTTACAGGGAGCCGATATTGCCGGTCCCCGGTAACAAAAACGCCCCCCCAGGGGGCCAAAACCGGCCCCCACCCTAGCGGCCCACCGGGGAAACGCCCGGTGCCCGCTACGGCCAGTCCGGCCCTGGATGAATAACATCTTGCTGAAACTGAATGGTGAATAAACGGAAGTGCTGATCCTTCGAAAGAACCCGTGCCTCTGGGAACCACAGCATTCGCCAGCGGCTCTGGGTGATATCCCTATCCTTGCTTCCGAAGTCAAGAATTTAGGCTTCTTGGTAGACAATAAGCTCTCCATGAAGCCACAGGTGGAAAAGGATATGGAACCTGCTTTGTTACTTTGAAATGGCTACTGAAATGAATCTGTATTCTCCCCATATCTGCCCAAACTATCATCCAGGCTCTCATTCTATCTCGCCTGGACTATAGTAACATCCTCTGCCTGGGGGCTGATAAAGCCCCTAAGAGACGTTTGCAGGCGGTGCAGACTGCGGCCACAAAGCTGATCTATTGACTGCTAGAACATGCCTCGGTTACATCTCTCTGCCGCGAGCTTCACTGGCTAAGGGCTGAAAAACGTGCCCAATTCAAGGCTTTGTGTTAAGTCTTCAAAGCAAGGGCAGGGATCGCCCCCCACCATATCAATGGTCTGATAAAACCGCATCAGCCCACTCGCTATCTGCGTTCCAGCAACCTCTCCCTGTGCACTGTCCCTAAGATTAAAAAAACTCCCATGGGAGGTCGCTCTTTTGCGTTCCTCGGCCCTAAGCTTTGGAACGCTCTGCCAGAATACCTGAGAGATTGCACTTCGCTGCCCACTTTTCGCAGACAACTAAAGACGAGGCTGTTTTGAATCACCTGAGCTGGGTGAAACTTTATCTGTTGTTAAAAGCACTGGGAAACTCCGAGAGGGGTACCTGTTCACGCTATATAAGCATTTTTACATAACGTAAAATATTATGGAAGCATTCCAGTCCATTATTTTTTCCTTACTGTATAAATACAGACATATGCAAATCAGCCTTGCTTTTGCTTCAGTTTGAAGAGTCCAGCCCAAAGCTACTAGGTCCTATCTCTTCTGAAAGGAGGCCACAAGCAATCTCAGACAGGTTTCAGGCTTTTGGGGCCTTATCCACGAAGTGCAGCTCACTACGGGATCTAAATCAAGGCAAACTCAGCACAGTAAGGGCCTCTCACAGAGAAAACCAAAATTGTGATGGATGAAGTGCTTGAATTAATGTCAGACATGATAGTTAGCTGGTTTGCATTCCAATCTTTCATTTTATTCTCACTGTGACACTACAGAGACCCACCATATGCATCCAGAGGCCTGCTGCTATTTCAATTGTCCAACCCATGTGTCCTGGCTACATACCCCCTGAATTGCAACACAAGCAACTGATCCAGCGCTAACAATAAAAATAATTCTCCTATTAGGCTTTGGTCATCCAGGTGCAACTATTCCTCTAACACACACACTATATCCATATGACGGTGGGGCCCATAACACCGCATATACATTGACTTACTCATTTGTTCCCTGGATTTCTTCCGTCATGAACCTAGAAGAAAAACGATTTGCTGGAAGGAGACGGGATACCTCTTTTATCATGACATAATATTTCTCATTTGCTTTTAAGGTATTCCGCTCATTGGTCGATGGACCAACTAGTAGGAATCAGTTGATGGTGATTAAGACCAGCTCAATCACAATAAACTCTTTAACATTTCATTTTTAATCATTGAGCTAAAGAATCACTGAGTCATTTGTTTAAAGAATAATAAAGTTTATATAAAATTTTGAATGCAGGAAATGAGGTTAAGCTTATTATTCAGATCATTACATTTATCATCAATATAAGAATAATTTGAAATTGCAATGCATATTTATTAGACGGAAAAATAAGGTTACCATAATAAGAACTCTAAAGATCAACCTATCTACCTATCTGGGGAAAATCTAATAATTCTAAAATAAAATCTATCAGGAAAAGCTCTCCTAAAGCAGCATCTTTATACTCAACTGGAAAAGGGAAATAACAGCAGCAGCATCAGCTCGTCAGCATCAGCAACCGCAACTTCACCCATCTACAGCATCTAACTTCTCCAGCATCTACCTCTGCAACTCCCGCACCAACTCACTCCCGCAGCAACTCCTGCAGCATTCTAACCCCTCCCACCAAGAGTAGGTCTTCTTTAACCCTAATTCTAGCTTACAGCATAAAATGTTTCTTCTTCATGGCGTGATTCTTTCTCATTGGTCAAAACTCAGGCCCATATACATTTTAATCAAACTTCCTGGTCTTAACCAGTTCCGTGTGGAATGTCCATGCAAGCAACGTTTCCCACAGTTCATGCAATTGCTCATCCGTTTCGATCAGTCCAAATTGTATCTTTTTCTGTTACATTTTGTTTTAAACAGTTCCGTCTATTGATTCAGTTGGACTTCTCACGCTTCTTGCTGATCATCTTGGCACACATCTGCTCAGAAAGGTCACAACAGCCTTGACCATACTTCCATCTTAGCCTCTCAGCATCAGCACGTGATCATCCCTTTTCCACAGCCTCTCTCCTCTATCACATGGTCCCCCGCTCATGCGTACTCTAGCAACTGGCGGCCATTTTATATTGCTGCTCGACAGGCCTAAGCGCACTATTTTCAAAGATAAACAAAATATTGTTAAAACAAAGAAATATAAACCCTTTCGTTTCCCTCCCGTCTTTCTACGTACCCCAATTAGGTATTACCTAGCAAAAAGCAACATATAAAGCTGTCCCTTACTTACCATCGCTTTATTTTGCAACCACACGTTTTATTTAAAAGCACAGATCATGCGTTTATTATTTAATTAGTACGCAAATATTATGTTTTGTTTAGACACGTAAACAATTATAAGCCGATTAATTTGCACACGGAATAGCGTGTTATCTTTAACCCTTAACATGTAACATACATTGTTGGTTATTTACTTAAACGAACATGTTTATTAATTGTTTTACGAAAACATTAGGAGGTTTAAAAAATTTCATTTACCCTGCTCCATCAACTCCCCCTTTGGTGATTTTTAATATCACCACAAAACTCAAGTTATACAATTTTTCTCAGACAGCATATATCTTTTATCCATTTGCTTTTGTTAGTTTACACAACTGTATCCCTTTCAACTTGTTTCTTCGTTTTCTTGTACATGTTCTCTTTTATTTCTTCTAACTCTATTTCACCCATTTCTCTCTCTCTTTCCTTGTTTATCATGTTTTCTTTTTCTATCTTATTCTGCCTTCTTCTTCTCTTTATACATGTTATTGCAAGCTTCAGTACTAATATTATTATTATTATCACGGTTGCTATTATTATAACTTTCCCTATTATTAATCCACTCATTCTTGTTAACCAATTTATTACTGAAGAAAACCCTTTACCAAGTTTTCCCCATGCACTTTCAACCTCCAATGGAACAAGTTCTTTGTGCAAACTTGTAATATTTGTTATATACTTCTGTATATTTTCGCTTTTATCTGGAATGTAAGTGCAACAATGTTGGACTTTCAGCATTCCACAGACTCCACCCTCTTTTGCCAAAAGAATGTCAAGGGCAAGTCGATTTTGCATCACCATAGCTCTCATGGCAACCATCTCGGTATTTACCATCAAGAACCCTCCAGCAGTATCTGTAGATAAACGATCTACCACTGTGGATAATTTCCGAATTCTAAATGCATTCAAAGATATTCCCACTGCTGGTATCAATGCTCCAAAAATATCACCTATTATTTCTGAAAAACTTTCCCTTTTTCTACGTGTAAAGGTATTTATCATTTTGTGTGTTCCTTTTTCTTTTCTATCCATATGAAAAATCTTTGGAAAGACCAGGCCTAAGTAACATGACCCATACCAATGGTCCGACAACCTATAATAAGCCCTATTTCCGCAAACATAATAAATCCCTGGAAATATTGGATCTTTTCCCCCTTTGAATCCCCATCCACCTAAAATTTTGTAATTGTCATGGCAAATACTGGAACCCACAAAATAATTGTCATATGTTGTCTTATTTCTTCTAATGCACAACCTTCCCTGTTGGGGCCAATCCAGAGTCATAGCTGCATTTGTCTTTTTCTTGTCATGATTGTCTTCCTCAAACGCCCAAAGAGGTGTTTTTGTCTCTTCTATCACTTTTCTTTGAAATTTCACTCTTCTCTCTTCAACCATCTCTAAAAATACCTTTTCTTCCTTCTTTAACTCACAGGTAAGGTTGTATCTAATTATACTATCTAATGTTAAAATCTTATCTTCTAAAAAATATTCACCAAAAGTTTTTCCCTCTTTTATTTTGTTAAGCTCGGAAACTACAGAAACTTTTGCAAAAATCTTATTTATGTCAGTGTAATAATATTCTAATCTACCTGTTTTATAAAATAAACTTGCTAAAACGCTACATGTTATTCCATATGTCAAAGGGAGGTGATGATAAGTCACACCCTCTGCTACAGATGCAGGCAACTGCATACAAACATAGCAATCTCTTACATCCATTGTTTCTACATACTCATATAATAATTTAGTAAAAACATTTTTTGAAAAATCTGTTATCGATTTGTCCTGGTGTAATTCTGCACTACTCTTTAAAATAACTGGCTCTTGAGTGTTAGCTCCTTTTTCTTTCTCAGTGTTATTAGACATTTCTACTACAGCTAAACTAATTGGAATAGTGATTGCTAAAACCACCCATACTGTTATTAATAATCCTGTACAAAAGCAACACATCTTGCACCATCTACTTAAAAACTCACATTTACATTTTCTATCTCTACTATTCTCCATTTTGTTTGATAACCTTATTTATTTGTTTTCCAGAAAATTGTGTCACTACACCTCAGAAATTACTTATTTGCCACTCTGTACTCAAATGTTTTGACTTTGCTTGGTACTTTCTTTTAATTCTTTCTCAGAATTCTTTCTTTGTCACATCCGGTAAATTCGTCAGATGCAGTGTTTTGTCAAATTCGGTAGAAACTATCTAAACTTCTTCAGGTTTGTTGCACTTCACTTTCTCCCATCAGGTTTCTTTTTTCTGGGTTTTCGTGAGTGTTCTTTTCTTCTTTGTGACTAGTCAAAGCAAGATACAACCATTCAGGCGATCTATACTTCGGATTTACCTTCTTTACTCTTTTCGTTTTCTGCAAGTGTTTTCCACCTTGTTTATCTTGCTCTCTCTGACTTGTTATTTCATTCACTTGTTCAGCACTTTTCCCATCCAACCTTATGATTCTGTATCTTAATTTTCTTACTTCGTTGGGCAATTGTCTCCTTTTCTTGGCCTTTTTGCTTCACTTCCTTTTTCCTCTCTTTCTGTTTTCCAATTTCTTTTTCTTGACTCTAGCTTTTGGTTTCTTTCCTCTCCACTTTCTTCAGACTCTGTTTCAATTCTCTTGTTATTTCCTCTTATTTTGAAACTTATAATTTCATTTTCTTCTACTTGTGGTTCTTTTCTTATCTTCCTTCGTTCACCTATTTCTGTCCCTCCTCGAGGTTCTTCCGAATTTGTGTCAGTCTCTCTATCTGCTTCTAAATTTCCCTGTTCTTGTGTTTGACTATCTGTCCCTACTGCTCCTCGGGGATTTTCCGATTTTTCTAGCTTTTTGTTTGAAACTCTCCCTTCTTCATCTATTAATATTATCTCCGAAGGATTTTTACCACAACTTGTACTTGGTTGCTCACTGTCAATATCTTCTGGCTCAGTTTCTTCTCTTATGCTCTCAAAATTCCATTTCTTTTTAGAATTCTTCACAATCCGAATGCTCTGTATCAGATTCTGAACTGGTGTCTGATATTTCCAGATGTCGACTTACAGGTCGATCTTCAAGTTCTGGAACTTCAGCTATTTCTTCTACTTCTTCTACTTCTTCTGTCGTTGCACTTGTAGTTGGGTCTTCCAGATGTCGACTTACTGGTCGATCTTCAGGTTCTGGCACCCTGTTTGTTTCTTCTTCTCTTTCTGATACTGAACTGTTATCCAATACTTCCAGATGTTGACTCACATGTCGATCTTTAGGTTCTGGAACTCTGATGGTGTGACTGGCATGTACCCAGTGTTTCACTCCTGCACACTTGACTGCAGTGGTCGTTACCAGGATTACTTGTCGTGGTTCGTCCCAGCGAGGAACCAAACAGTTTCTTCTCCGGTGGACTTTTATGCGAACCCAATCTCCTGGATTCAAGTCGTGAGCTGGTTTTCTTTCAAGAGTGGTCGCATCCGGTCCAACCTGATGAAACACAGAACGCACCACATCAGCCAATCCTTTGCAATAATCCAGCACTAGATCATCAGTTATAGTCAGTAGTTTGTTGACAGGTACTTGTGCTTGTCTCATGGCTTGTCCCATAATTATTTCATGGGGACTGAGTCCACTTTTCCTTTCCGGAATACTTCTGATTGTCATCAGAACTAATGGCAAAGCATCTGGCCATTTGAGTCCTGTAGCTTGACACATTTTTCCTAACCTGTTCTTGATTGTTCCATTCACTTGCTCTACTATTCCAGAAGCCTCTGGTCTGTATGCACAATGCAGTTTCTGTTTAATACTAAGTGCTTCACAAATCAGTTTAACTAATTCATTTTGGAAGTGTGTTCCTCTATCTGTTTCAATCGTGACTGGAAAACCATACCTCGGAATGAATTCTCGCAGCATAAGTTTTGCTACCGTAATACCATCATTCCTTCTTGTTGGGTATGCCTCCACCCAACGGGAAAACAAACAGACGACCACTAGGACATACCTTAATCTGTTGCAAGGTGGCATTTCAATAAAATCCATTTGCATTCTAGTGAAAGGACCTCCTTCCCGTCCTATTGTTCCTAGACTCACTACTGTCTTCCTTCCTGGATTTAACTGTTGACAAATAAGACATCTCTGACAAAGACTCTCAGCTATGGCTCTGAATTTTGGATTATACCATGTTTGTCTAAAAAGTCTGATCATTGAATCTCTCCCAATATGGGCTTGTCCATGGTACATCCGTGCCATGTCAGAAATCATGCTATCAGGCATAACTGGTCTCTCATCTCTGTAAACCCAAACATCAGTCTCTTCATGTTTTCTACATCCTGCTTTTATCCAGGTATCTTTTTCCTCATCCTCTGCAGCTTCTTGTAACTGTCTCACCTCATCCCATGTTTCAATAGAGTTAGTAAAAAGCAAAGGACAAGAAATATGCTCTCTTTCCCGATATTTGTTCAAAGAAACCACATTCTTTGCACAGTACTGTGCCATTTCGTCAGCATATTTATTACCAACAGTTATGTAGTCTTCCCCATTTTTATGTGCATTGCACTTCACTACAGCGATCTGTTTGGGCAGCTGTATCGCCGCAAGCAGTTTTTTCACAAAATCTCCATTTCTAATGGGCGTTCCTGCAGACGTCAAGAAACCCCTTTGTGACCAAATCTGACCAAAATCATGCACAACCCCAAAGCCGTACTGGCTATCTGTCACAATCGTAACCCGTACATTTCTTCCCAACTTGCATGCTTGAATCAGAGCTACTAATTCTGCGACTTGGGCAGACCGTACACCTTTCAGACAAGATGCTTCCATTACAGTTGCTACTGTGCAAACTGCATATGCTGCACTTAGAACTCCATCACTCGTTCTCAAACATGAGCCATCCACAAACAGAATATAATCTGATTCTTTCAAAGGCTCATCTCGTATGTCAGACCTTGGTTTTGTACAGTATTCGAGCACATTCAGACAATCGTGATCTACTTCATCCATTTCAATCACACTTTCTTCATCTGGCAATGATGTCGAAGGATTCACATTCATACACCTGTCAATGGTCACATTATCTGCACTCAAAATTACTTTTTCATACCTAGTCAGCCGACTATGTGTCATGTATTGGGTTTTCGTTCTTGTCAAGAGAATTTCCACAGAATGGGGAACATATACTCTCAGTGGATACCCCATCACTATGCCTTCACTCTGTTCCAGACTCACACAAGTAGCAGCAACTGCTTTCAAACATCCAGGCAATGCTTTCGCTACAGGGTCTAAAACAGCCGAAAAATATGCAATTGGTCTTTTCATAGTTCCATGTCTCTGTACCAAAACTAAAAATGCACATCCATCTCTTTCACTGCAATACAGCTCAAAATCTTTCTCATAGTCAGGCATTCCTAATGCTGGAGCCTCACACAATTTCTTTTTCAGCTCTCTGAATGCTTTCATTTCTTCATCATTCATTTCAAAAGGATCTTTAACATCCTTCTTTGTCAGTTTCCTCAATGGTTTAGCAATCAGTGAAAAACCACTTATCCATTGTCGACATATCCAACCATTCCCAAAAACATTCTTACCTCTCTTTGTGTCATTGGAGCTCTCATTCCTTGAATCATTTTTATTCTTTCAGTCGTTACCTTTCGCACTCCTTTCTTAATTTTATGCCCTAAATACTGGACTTCTTGTTGACAAAACTGCAATTTTGAAGGGGACACTTTATGTCCTCTTTTTGCGAAATGATTCAGCAAAGCAATTGTATCATTGACACATGCTTCTTTCGTTTTTGATGCCACCAGTAGGTCATCAATATACTGAACCATTACTGACTTTTCTGGCATTCTTAAATCTTCCAATGATTTCTTTAAGATCTGATTAAAGATTGAGGGACTTTCTGTGTACCCTTGAGGAATTCGGCACCATGCCAAAATACGCTCTCCAAACCGGAACGCAAATAATGGCTGGCTATCTGGATGCAATGGAATAGAGAAAAATGCATGACATAAATCAATTACTGTGTACCATTCTGCTTCACGTGGAATCTGATATAGAATCACAGCAGGGTTCGGTACTATTGAGCAACAAGGCACAACAATTTTGTTTACCTTCCTCAAATCCTGTACAATTCTATATGTTCCGTTTGGCTTTTTCAGTCCCATTATTGGCGAATTACATGGACTGCTCATGATTTCTTTTAGAATCCCTTGTTCAATCATTTTATTTATTACTGGCGTTATTCCTTCAATTATTTCTGGCGTCAATTTATACTGGGGCGTATTTGGGTAACTCGTTCCCTCTTTTACTGTTATTTTAACGGGATCTACTCCTTTCATTAATCCTACATCTTCTCCTGTAAAGTCCCACACTTCTTCTTTCACTGTCCTTTTCAATTCAATTGGGATTTTCTCTGCATCAAATACAGGAAACAAACCATTTACTTCTGGTTCTAAATTCACCATTGTCATTTTATACAGCACTTCCTCATCCGGAGTCTGAAATGCAATTCCGTCTGGGGTACAATAGATAGTGCAGTTCATCTTGCACAATAAATCGCGTCCTAATAGGTTCACTGGACTACAATCGCATACCACAAATCGGTGCATTTCGCTAAATGGACCAATTCTTAGCTTCACTAATTTAGTAAGAGGTGTTTTAATTTGCTGATTGGAAACTCCAACTACTTGGATATGTTCACCTGAGAGAGTAAGGTTTGGAATTTCCACTGACCTAACAGTAGAGCGGGTAGCTCCAGTGTCAACAAGGAATGTTACATTTGCACCATTCACTTCTCCATCCACAAATGGACCAGACTGATCTACCTCTAGAGTTGCGCCAAGCACGCACTCTTCCCCCTCTCCTAGGCACCGTCAGGAACTTTCATCCGTGTCATCCTCATCCTGTCGTAACCAATATTGAGAAATTGCAGATGCACGCGGCAACTGTGTTACCTGTTCTCCTCCGTAGAATCCTGTTTCTGCACTGTATTTCTGTTGGTTAACACTCTTGGGAAGTGGTGGTTGTGGCACCTGACCTTGTTGAGTAACTACCTCACTCTGCACCTGTGAATTTAATGATTGATTTTCCACATTAGGTTTTGGAGGAAATTTACACTCGTTTCTCCAATGTCCTAGCTTTCCGCAGTTGTGGCATGGCCACTTTTTCTTTGCCTCATCTATGCTCATTTGTCCTTTTCCTTTACCTATATTAGGTCGGGATTTAACCTGTCCTATTTCACTACCAGTATTACTCAATTGAGCTTCTTGCTTCTCTGCAACTTTCACCTGCGCCCACATGGCCTTTTCTTTCAATTTACACTGTCTACTCTCAATTTCATCACTGCAATACTTAGCATATCTCAAAACCTCATCCACTGTGCTATTCTGCCAACCAATCAAGTGCTGCTTAATCATTTCACTTATCTCTGGTTTTAATCCATACACAAACCTATATACAAAATGACTCATATCCTTCTCATTCAGTGTCTCATAACCACTATACTGTTTGAAAACCAACAACAATCTCTCGTAGTACGCATGCACTGATTCTTTACTTTCCTGCGTTGTTCTGTCTATTTTTACCCAATCTGTTTCTTTTGGTGGAATTTTATTCTTCAAAAAGGTAACTACTTGGTCGTACTTCCTCATCACTTCTGGACCTGGCGCTCCTGTTTTAGCATCCCTTGGATATTCTACAGTTGGCCAATCAATAGTAATCTTACATTCTATCCACAAATCAGCTGGCACTACTATATCAAACAATCCATCCAGATCTATCCACAGCACTTTTGACACCTTAACAAATCTCTCCACTTGTCTGTACCATTCTACTGGTTTCTCTCTCAATTTGGGGAAGTCATTTGTAAATGACAGTATATCCTGTCTGGTCCACGGAACATGCACATAACTACCACCTGGAGTTTCTCTCATCGGGTACTCCCTAACAACTGGTTCCTTATCTGTCACTGCAAAACCCAAAGATGCTTTATCTGTTGTTTTCTCATTCCTCTTTGACCATCTATTTCTCCATCTAGCCACATCACCCCATTTTCTCAATAAAACAATCAACTCTTTTATTTGGGTCAGTCTTCCTGATGTGTTCAAATTCTCTATGTCTTTCTCACAAAAATCTACTCTGTATGGTTTCTGCAACGTTCTCACTTTTACAAATTCCTCTCCTAGTTCACTTGCTGTCTCTTCCAATTTGTCATGTAAATTTCTAGCTCTCCAAGTAAAACTCTTGCACAAAAACATAATCTCATCATCCTGATAATTTTTTAATTTTTCTGTTCCAATTGTTCCCAAAATCAATTCTTCCATGTCTATTTTCAACCTAATTACATCTAATGGTTTCTCTTCTGGTTCTTTTGTCTTTAGCGCTTTCATCCATTCGTTTAACTCATCTGGAGTCGGACCTACAGGCGTACTATTTTAATTCTATCCAATTGCTACTTCTTTCTGGTGTTCCTGATGCGGACTCCGTCACCATAGGCATTCTCCTAATTTCATTCTCATTTATCGTCAAATTTGTAGGTGGGCTTGGTCTATAGGTACTAGCCAAATTATGTGCACCTTCATTATTCTGTTCCATCCCTTCTCTTTTTCTTTGCAAATGTGAATTCATGGGAATCACTAAGGAATGTTCATTAATTTTCTGATTCTCAAAAATTGGCATTACTGGACCTATCGTTACTGGTACAGTTACAGCTTCCATATTCTTTGTCAATTCTCTTATTTTCTCAGTCAATTCTTTTGTCGTTTTTGCTAATTCAGTTGCATTGTCACTTTCTATCTCTTCATTTTGTGAAGTTTTAAATTGTTCTTGTGACCTATTTGTTTCATTTCTTCGTTCAGCTTTTTTATTCCTCCCAGTTTCCATTGGCGGTGCATTAGGTGTCACCACCGCAGAAGTCTGTTGGTATGGAGGTGGGTTTCTGTTTAAAATATCTTCCAGCAATTCGTCATCTGTTTCACTACCACCATACACATACTTTTCTACCACTACATGTTTCTTTTTCTCTGTACACTTTCTCTTTGCTTCTTCCTCAACTGTAAAAGCTGGAAACAAACCTCCTGTCATGTTAGCATATCTCCAACGCTTTACTCTGTCCTCATGATTTACTCCCCACAACCTTCCAGGCAAAAACTCATGATTCTTTAATCCTCTGAATCTCTCTCGCTCATACATCTCATCTTCCCATTCCGTTAAAGCTTCAAACTGTGTCGGTCTAGGTTCTAACATTACCATCTTTTCTCTCAAGTTCCGTCGTACAGCTACATTAAATGAACCATTCTCAGGGAAAGCCAATGCTCCATCATTCTTGGTGTATTTTGTCCAATTTTCTAATTATATGCATGTATGATATCCATATTTCAGCATCATATGTGAAGCTGGTGATTTCGGCGGAGGAATTATTTGTCCCTCTCTAGTCACTACCTTTTTGTCTTTCTTAAAGAAGTTCTTAACTTTCGACATCCATGACGTTTTCTCTCTACCATACTCATAGTACGACATGATTCACAACCTTTTTCTCCTTAAACAATCCGCAATTCAACACTGTTCTCTATGCGTTATTTCAACCAATACTAGCGCGACTCACACCAATGCTCCAATCAGAGCGATTTCTGTCTACGGCGCACTGTCCAATCCCAGCGCGGCTTCTGTCTACGTCAGTTCTGCTCCTGTTCTCATGTGACTGGCGCACTGTCCAATCTCAGCGCGACTCTTGTCTACGTCACTTCTGCTCTTGACCCCTCCTTTACAAAATTTATCGGCAATTTCTTTTTCAACAATTCTTTGTTAGTTACAACATTTAAAACACATTTCCATTGTCTGATTCGCTAAACCGAAAAGATAGCTTTGACCATTTACACAAGAATTCTGTATTTTCCAGTAGGCAGTGCTTACCTCTACCCTACCACAGAATTTTCAGTTTCGCCGATAAAGTAGCACTTCCCTCTACCTTACCCTTCTTTCAAGCAATCAGTAAACCCGTTTCTCTGGGGATAAAACACATGTGGAGACTATACTGCTCCTGAGAATTAAGGCCAGAGTTTCACAAGGAAACCGATCACTATTTCACTTACACACCTTTTATACGCAAAATGTCCCTATTATAACACAACCTGTGTTATTACCAAAAATGAACTCAGACAGTATACAATTCCATGTGACTTCTCTTGCCACATGTGTTCCACTTCCTACTTCCCGGAAGCGTGAAAACTTACATATAACATAACGCGACTCAACAAAAAGTGTTAGACATGAACTTATCAATAATCAATAATCAATAATCACCAAACTAATCTATAGAAACCATAACTCTGCTACCAAGAAATCTGATCCAGCGCTAACAATAAAAATAATTCTCCTATTAGGCTTTGGTCATCCAGGTGCAACTATTCCTCTAACACACACACAATATCCATATGACGGTGGGGCCCATAACACCGCATATACATTCACCTACTCATTTGTTCCCTGGATTTCCTCCGTCATGAACCTAGGAGAAAAATGATTCGCTGGAAGGAGACAGGATACCTCTTTTATCATGACATAATATTTCTCATTTGCTTTTATGGTATTCCGCTCATTGGTCGATGGACCAACTAGTAAGAATCAGTTGATGGTGATTAAGACCAGCTCAATCACAATAAACTCTTTAACATTTCATTTTTAATCATTGAGCTAAAGAATCACTGAGTCATTTGTTTAAAGAATAATAAAGTTTATATAAAATTTTGAATGCAGGAAATGAGGTTAAGCTTATTATTCAGATCATTACATTTATCATCAATATAAGAATAATTTGAAATTGCAATGCATATTTATTAGACGGAAAAATAAGGTTACCATAATAAGAACTCTAAAGATCAACCTATCTACCTATCTGGGGAAAATCTAATAATTCTAAAATAAAAATCTATCAGGAAAAGCTCTCCTAAAGCAGCATCTTTATACTCAACTGGAAAAGGGAAATAACAGCAGCAGCATCAGCTCGTCAGCATCAGCAACCGCAACTTCACCCATCTACAGCATCTAACTTCTCCAGCATCTACCTCTGCAACTCCCGCACCAACTCACTCCCGCAGCAACTCCCGCAGCATTCTAACCCCTCCCACCAAGAGTAGATCTTCTTATACCCTAATTCTAGCTTACAGCATAAAAGGTTTCTTCTTCATGGCGTGATTCTTTCTCATTGGTCAAAACTCAGGCCCATATACATTTTAATCAAACTTCCTGGTCTTAACCAGTTCCGTGTGGAATGTCCATGCAAGCATCGTTTCCCACAGTTCATGCAATTGCTCATCCGTTTCGATCAGTCCAAATTGTATCTTTTTCTGTTACATTTTGTTTTAAACAGTTCCGTCTATTGATTCAGTTGGACTTCTCACGCTTCTTGCTGATCATCTTGGCACACATCTGCTCAGAAAGGTCACAACAGCCTTGACCATACTTCCATCTTAGCCTCTCAGCATCAGCACGTGATCATCCCTTTTCCACAGCCTCTCTCCTCTATCACATGGTCCCCCGCTCATGCGTACTCTAGCAACTGGCGGCCATTTTATATTGCTGCTCGACAGGCCTAAGCGAACTATTTTCAAAGATAAACAAAATATTGTTAAAACAAAGAAATATAAACCCTTTCGTTTCCCTCCCGTCTTTCTACGTACCCCAATTAGGTATTACCTAGCAAAAAGCAACATATAAAGCTGTCCCTTATTTACCATCGCTTTATTTTGCAACCACACGTTTTATTTAAAAGCACAGATCATGCGTTTATTATTTAATTAGTACGCAAATATTATGTTATGTTTAGAAACGTAAACAATTATAAGTCGATTAATTTGCACACGGAATAGCGTGTTACCTTTAACCCTTAACATGTAACATACATTGTTGGTTATTTACTTAAACGAACATGTTTATTAATTGTTTTACGAAAACATTAGGAGGTTTAAATTTTTTTCATTTACCCTGCTCCATCACAACCACAAGCAGTTTTCAACCTTGATGGGCCTCATAAGAGAGGTGAAGCATGTCGCCTTGTCACTGTGAGCTTTAGGACCCACTTTCCTTGCCATACGCATCATACAAATAGTACATATATGTGTAGTTGGTCAGGAATGGACCAGCATCCCATCGACCATGCACAGTGTGTATTTATCCACATCACTCTGAAGGTATAAGGCTGTGCACTGCACAAATTCAGAGAGCAAAAAAGAGGCGGGGTAATTCACGAATATCCTAATGCATGAGCTGCCACTAACTGTAGGATAGACCGTTTTTTGGGATTTACAATTTGCAAATTTGCATTCTTTTAAAGCGGGTGAGGGGAAGCAACCCGGGGGAAACAGATGTAACACGGGGGTGCAGGTGGGGTGGAAGCAATGCGAAGGGTATGGGTTGGGGACGCAACACGGGAGGGGGGCAGAAGCAGAATGGACGGTGCAGTTGTGTGTGGAAGCATCACGGAGAGCACAAGTGGCAGGGGTGCAACACAGGCCCCTGCAGCCCCTGTAGCACAGGGAACTCCCAACCTTTCAGGGATCTCCAGCCCTTCAGGAGACCCCTTTTGAGTCCATGGCCAATGAATATCCTTCATATATGGGAGACTCAGGGGACCCTCCTCACATTCTGCAGCGGTCCCCATCATTTTGTGCTACGCCACTGATGGGGTGGAGGAAGAAATCATGGAGGGAGGGGCAGAAGCCACATGGAGTGTGCGGGTGGGAGAAGCAATAAGGGGGCAAGAGGGGCAGAAGCAAAATGGAGGACACAGGTGGGGTGGAATCAACAAGGAGCGCATGAGTGGGGAAAATCACATGAAGCAACACGGAGGCTGCTGGTGAAGCGTGTAAGCAACACAAAGTGCACAAGTAGGAAAAAAGCAAATTGGCAAGTGAGAGCAAAGTGGAGCTGGTGGGGAGAAGCATACAGGTGAGAGAGAGGAACACAGACTGCATCAGAGAGTGATAGAAGTACATGAGGGAGACAGCAAGAAAACACATGCACTCTCCTGGAGTGCTTAAACAAAATGAAAAAAGTAGTGCTTTGGAAGCAAGCAGTGGAAGGACACAAGTAATGCATCCTCGCCCCAGAGGAGGGACAAACAGAAGAGGAGGAAGAAAAGCCTACACAAGTTGATGAATGAAAAGCAATCAAATAAGAGTGACAATAAAGCCATCCAATGGTAAGCAATGGGCTCCCTCTAAGCCCATTGTAAGCTAACAAAGCATCTGGCAACAGACAGGTCATGCGCTGTCTAGCAGGCAAGATCTTTAAAGAAGATATTTACTGCCCTAACTTTAAAATGTCACAAATCTGGTGAAAATATGGAGCAATACTTTAAACTTCAATGGAACTCAAAATCCTCCTATTTTAGAGCTACTTCAGATAAACCTTATAGTGCTTCAACGCATCCGCTTTTCCGACTTATCCAAACTATCCAGATATGAGCTGTTTTGACCTTTCTCTCCTAATACGAACTTCTGTATCTGGCTGTTTTCTTTGTTGAATATCTGTTTTTTTAGGTTGATTGTTTTCCGTACTGATGATTGCTATATGTACTTTTCATCTTATCTCTTGTAAAGTTCTCTGATGCACTTGAATCAAGTAGGCGCTATAAAAAATCTACACAAAAAGAATTATAAACAATAGATAAAACCTAGCAGAGGCAATATTTCGTAGAGTTCTTCTGTGTGGGCCAATTTGAGCCATCATTTGCACCACATGATCAACCAGAAACTACCTGGCCACACACTGGAAAATACAAAAACGAAATTTTGGAACAACAGTAAAGTGCAAATGTCAGATCGGTTCAGGATTGCCCAGAACTTGTAGAATTTAGGATAGTAAATGGGAGCACTCAGCTAGGCAGCTCCTACGCTTGTACATCATCCGACTTTCTCCCAAATTCCTGCTCTGTGTTCTTCGGCCCTTGAACTCCACTGCCAACAGGTTTGCCGTTAGCGCTGCTGCTGACCTTGGAACTAGGTTCAAATCCTGGCATTGCGCAACATCCTGCAATTCTGGGCAAATCACTTAATCTTCCTGTGCCCAAAAAAATATGTAAAGTGTTGTGGTGCTCATGTTATGTTATGTTAATTGATTTGTAGAGCGCATGGCTGCCCCAGCAACAGAGCGTACCAGCGCTAGGTCCAGGTCCAGAGACAGATAGCAGAGGGGAGAAGAGGGCAAGAGGATTAGACCGAAAAGAGCCAGGTTTTTATGCCCTTTATAAAGGCCCCATGATTCAGAATGCTCCTGATGGTCATCGGTCATCCAAAGGGCCGACGCCATCGCCCTGAAAGAGCTTCCTCCAGCTCTTGCTCTTTTAACTTGAGGAACACACGCCAGGTGAAGGTCCGCGGAGCACAGCTTATGGCGCGGAACATATGGCAAAATAAGGTCGGACAAGATAGAAGGCGCTTGAGAGGTAAGCATTTTGTGGGCGATGCAAAGGGTCTTAAAGTGGATTCTCTTGTCCACAGGCAGCCAGTGTAATTTAGGAATGAGTTTAGACACTGAACAAAATTTAGGGAGAGCAAAAAGAGTACGTACTGCCGCATTTTAGACCCTTTTGGAAACGTTGTATCCCAGCTTTATTAGCACCCAGATACAGAGAGTTACAATAATCCAATCTAGAAAGAATAGTGGATTGGATGATGATCTGGCGTGTTTGTTGGTCGAAGAACCCTAGCAGAGGCTTAAGTCTACGCAGAAGTCCAAAACAGACCCCTGCCACAGCTTATGTCTGTGCTTCAAAAGACAATGCACTGTCGACCCAGACGCCCAAATTTTTCACAGCCTCCTTGGGTGAGGGAACAGTCCCAAGCACAGCGGGCCACCACTGGTTGCCCCATAAGTGAGTATCTTTTCCTAGCAGCAGCATTTCGGATTTGCTGGCATTGAGCTGCAGACAGTTTGCCGACATCCAATCCGCTACAGCCAGCATATCCTCATGAAATTTGATCAAATTCTGGTTAGAGTTGTTGGAGAAGGAGATTACCAGCTGAGTGTCATCAGCATAGGATACTAATGACAGCCCTCAATCAATCAGGGAATTGCAAGTGCGCTACTCACCTGCGAGGGTCTCAAGGCGCTGGGGGGGGGGGAGGGGTCTGCAGCTCCGTTCAGTCGAAGAGCCAGGTCTTGAAGGCCTTCCTGAAGGTATTCAGGGAGGGGGCATGTCTGATGTCGATCGGGAGCTTGTTCCAGGTCTTGGCCGCAATGTAGGAGAAGGCTCTTCCCCCTATTCTGCGTATGCGTGGGGTTTCGGCAAGGGCGTGGTTGGCCGATCAGAGGTTTTTCTTGGGTGCGTGGAAGGTGATTCTGTTGTTGAGGTATTGGGGTCTGGTGTTGTGGAGGGACTTGTAGGTGTGGGTGAGTAGTTTGAAGGTGATTCTCTTCTCGATGGGGAGCCAGTGGAGGTTCCGTAGGTGTTGGCTGATGTGTTCGTGTTGGGGGAGGCCGAGGACGAGTCTGGCGGCGGTGTTCTGTATCGGCTGGAGTTTGTGGAGAAGAGACTTGTTGGTGCCGGCGTAGAGGGCATTCCCGTAGTTGAGCCTGCTGGTTATGAGGGCGTGGGGGACTGTCTTCCTTGATTCGGGGGGATCCATTTGAAAGTCTTGTGGGGAATGCGGAGGGTGTTGAAACAGCTGGAGGTGACAGCGTTGACCTGATGGTTCATGGAGAGGGAGGAGTTGAGTATGATGCCGAGGTTTCTAGCATGGTCCATGGGAGGGGGAGGGGTGCGGAGGGCGGTGGGCCACCAGAAGTCATTCCATGCTGCCGGGGAGGATCCGAGGATGAGGGCTTCTGTCTTCTCCGAGTTGAGCTTCAGACAGCTGTTTCTCATCCGGGATGCAACGTCTTGCATTCCTTCCTGGAATCTGAGTCTGGTGGTGGTGGGGTCCTTGGTGAGGGAGAGGATGAGTTGGGTGTCGTCGGCATAGGACACTATGTTGAGGCCGTGTTGTCTGACAATGGCGGCGAGGGAAGCCATGTAGATGTTGAAGAGGGCAGGGTTGAGCGACGATCCCTGGGGTACTCCGCAGTGGATTTCTGTGGGTTCGGAGAGGAAGGGTGGCAGTCTGATCCTCTGGCTCCTGCCAGTGAGGAACGAGCGGATCCAGTCGAGGGTTGTTCCTTGTATGCCAGCGGCATGTAGTCTGTCGGCGAGTGTGCGGTGGGAGACAGTGTCGAATGTAAGTAAGACCTCCAACCCTCGGTCTAGGTCCACTCTCTCCCCGCAGCTCCACTGTGCCGTCTCTTGCCTCCAGACCCCGACCTCCTCCTTGGGAGGTTCGAGGCTGCTGCCCGCTCCTGCGCCTCCTGCCCGCTCCAACTGGGACCAGACTGCCTGCAACCACCGTAACCTTCTCAGTCGTTTTTTTCTTAATTTTTCCCTGTTAGGCCACTGTTATTGTGCCCATCTGTGTCTTGCTCTAATTCCACCACCGTTTTTATTTTCTCTTGCCTGCCTGTTCCTTTCGCCGCTGCTGCCCCTGCGGCCCCTCCCCCCGGAATTCCCCTCCGGAATTCCCCCACTCCCGCCTCCCAGCCTCTCCTCCCTCCCACCTCCCCTACTTAATGGCGGCTGCTGCGCGGTCGCGCAGCGGACGCGCGCAGCGGTCGCACCAAAGGCAAGACCGTCTATGCCCGTCCGCGACCCAACCGCGGCCAGCGCCAGGAACTCTGGACCTCCCACTACCCATCGCTACGACACCACCACCCTCCTCGCACTCAACCCTGGAAGACTTAGAGAATGCCAACAGGCCTCGCCGAACACGACCCACGGCCAGTTCTCCTGCCTCCACTGCCGCCAGACCCTCACCGCCACCCCGGCCTCCAACACCGCCGACGCCAGCACCGGGGACACCCTAAAATGCATCCTCCTCAACGTACGCTCCGTACACAAACACGCCATGGAAATCTGGAACCTACTCGACTCTCTCTCGCCCGACATCGCCTTCGTCACAGAGACCTGGACCAACGCATCCTCCGCCCCTGACATCAGCACCGCCATCCCAGACGGATACAAGATCCCGAGGAAAGACCGCCCCAACCACCCAGGAGGGGGCCTCGCCATCGCCCACAAGAGCACCCTCCGCCTCACCACCTCCAGCGAAACCTTCCCCTCTGCTGAACACCTGCACTTCCAGATCCAGACCACCCCAAAGCCACACTCGGAGGAACCCTCATCTACAGACCCCCCGGCCCCCGATCACCCTTTGCCACCACCATCACCGACTTCATCGCACCCCACCCCATCGCCTCAGCAAACTACATACTCATTGGAGACCTGAACTTCCACCTCAACAACCCCAGCGACCCCAACTCCACTATCCTTCGTGACAACCTTGCCAGCATCGGACTTAAACAACTCGTCAACACACCGACCCACAGAGCAGGACACACCCTCGACCCCATCTTCGCGGCAGGAAACAGCGTCCAATTCAGCCACACAACGCAGCCGCCATGGACCGACCACCACTGCGTACACTTCACCATCAACAAACCCAAGGCACCCAAACCAGCCCCACGCCCACCTCGAAGGAACTGGAGCAAGGTTACCGACGAGCAACTTAACACCTGCAGAAGAACTGGAGAAACACCAAGACAACCGAAAACCACACCACCTACAAGGACGCCTTGACGGACTACCATAACCAGATCAGAGCCACCAAGAGGAACTTCATCCACAACAAAATCCTGGCCAACTCCAAGGAACTTTTCAGTGTCATTCAGGAATTCACCAACCCACGCAGAGAAGCCACAGACATCACACTATCCCAAGACCTCTGCGACAAGCTTGGAACCTATTTCCACCTCAAGATCAAACACCTCTATGACAACTTCATCGACCATCCACCAGGTGCCCCCCGCACCCCAGAAACACCAGCCAGCCCACCATCTCCAACTGGACACCGATCACGGCCAAAGACACCGCCTCGACCATGAAAAGCATCCACTCGGGCCCCCACCGACCCCTGCCCCCCTCACATCTACCACAGAGCTGCGGCCGCCATCGCAACCGAACTACAACGCACCATCAACACCACCTTCAAAACAGGCACCTTCCCAGATGACTGGAAGCGCGCAGAAGTCAGACCCCTGCTCAAGAAGCCCACAGCTGACCCCACCGACCTCAAGAACTATCGGCCCATCTCGCTCCTCCCCTTCGCAGCCAAAGTTGCAGAGAAAACAGTCAACAGGAAACTGCCACGATTCATTGAAGAGAACGCCGTCCTCGACCCGTCCCAATCCGGATTCCGAAGCAACCACAGCACAGAGACCGTCCTACTCGCCACCACAGACGACATCTGCACCCTCCTGGACCAAGGCCACTCCGCAGCCCTCATCCTTCTCGACCTATAAGCGGCCTTCGACACCGTCTCCCACCGCACACTAGTCGCCAGACTACACGACGCAGGCATACAAGGAACAGCCCTGGACTGGATCCGATCATTCCTCACCGGAAGAAGCCAAAGGATCAGACTCCCACCCTTCCTCTCCGACCCCACGAAAATCACCTGCGGAGTTCCACAGGGTTCATCACTGAGCCCCACCCTCTTCAACATCTACATGGCCCCCCTCGCGGCCATCGTCCGACAACACGGCCTCAACATCGTATCCTACACCGACGACACCCAGCTCATCCTCTCCCTCACCAAAGACCCCACCACTGCCAAACTCAACTTCCAGAAAGGAATGCAAGACGTCGCAGTCTGGATGACCAACAGCTGCCTGAAGCTCAATGCCGAGAAGACAGAAGTCCTCGTCCTCGGTACCACCCCTTCTGCATGGGACAGCACCTAGTGGCCAACCGCCCTTGGAAGCCCACATATCCCCTCAGACCACGCCAAGAACCTCGGCATCGTACTTGACTCATCACTCACCATGAAGTGACAGGTCAACGCCGTCACCTCCAGCTGCTTCAACACCCTCCGCATCCTCCGCAAGACCTTCAAGTGGATCCCCCCTGAGTCAAGGAAGACAGTCACCCACGCACTCATCACCAGCAGACTGGACTATGGAAATGCACTCTACGCCGGCATCAACAAGTCCCTACTCCGCAAACTCCAAACAATACAGAACACTGCCGCCAGACTCGTCCTCGGCATCCCCCGACACGAACACATCAGCCAACACCTACGAAGTCTCCACTGGCTCCCCGTGGAGAAAAGAGTCACTTTCAAAATCCTCACTCACGCCTACAAATGCCTACACAACAACAGACCCAAATATCTCAACGACAGAATCAATTTCCACGTACCCAAAAGAAACCTCCGATCTTCCAACCTCGCACTGGCCGAAACCCCGCGCATCCACAGAGCCAGAGCAGGCGGAAGATCCTTCTCTCACATTGCAGCCAAAACCTGGAACGAGCTACCGGCAGACATCAGACGCGCCCCCTCCCTGAACACCTGCAGGAAGACCCTCAAGACCTGGCTCTTCGGCTAAACAGATCTGCGGACCCCCCCCTCAGCGCCTTGAGACCCTCACGGGTGAGTAGCGCGCTTACAATTCCCTGATTGATTGATTGATTGAATGCGGCTGATAGGTCGAGTAGGATGAGGGCTGCGGTGTGTGCTTGGTCGAGGAGGGTGCGGATGTCATCCGTGGTGGCGAGGAGGGCGGTCTCGGTGCTGTGGTTGCTACGGAATCCGGATTGAGAGGGGTCGAGGATGGCGTTGTCTTCGAGGAGCATGGCTAGTTGTGCATTGACTGTCTTTTCGGCGACTTTTGCCGCGAAGGGGAGGAGCGAGATGGCTCGGTAGTTCTTGAGGTCCGTGGGATCTGCTGATGGTTTTTTGAGCAGGGGTCTGACTTCTGCCCGTTTCCAGTCGTCGGGGAAGGTGCCAGTCTTGAAGGTGGTGTTGATGGTGCAACTTAATTCTGGTGCGATGGCGGCGGCGGCCTTGAGATAGATGTGAGGGGGGCAGGGGTCGGTGGGTGCCCCTGTGTGGATGCCCTTCATTGTCGAGGTGGTTTCTTCGGTAGTGACCTGGGTCCAGGAGGAGATGGTGGTCTGTCTGGCGCTGTCGGGGGGCGTGATGGTTGTTGGGTCTGGGGTCTGGTCATTAAAATTGTCGTAGAGGTTTTTGATCTTCAGGTGGAAGTAGGATCCGAGCTTGTCACAGAAGTCCTGGGACGGGGTGATGTCCGCGGCTTCGCTGGGGGGTTTGGTGAATTCCTGGATGACGTTGAAATGTTCCTTCGAGTTGCTGGCGTTGGCGAGGATTTTGTTGCATATGAAGGTTCTTTTGGAGGTTCTGATGCATTGGTGGTACTCCGTCATGGCGTTTTTGTAGGTGGAGTAGTGTTTGGGTGTCTTGCTATTTCTCCAGGTCTTCTCGAGGCATCTGCAGGTGAATCTGGCTTTTTGGAGGTCAGTGGTGAACCAGGTGGCTTTGCTGTGGTGGTGTCTGTCGGCGTTGTGTAGTGGGGCGAGTTTGTTTGCGCAGTAAGAGATCCATGTGTGAAATTCGTTGGCTGCGAGGTTGGCGTCGGTTGCGGCCATGGGGGTGTTGCGGTTGAGGAAGGAGTTGAGCTGCTCCTCTGTGACTCTGCTCCAGTTTCTTCGTGGCGGGCGTGGAGCAGGGCCGGGCGGTTTGGGTTTGTCGACGTGGAAGTGTATGCAGCAGTGGTCCATCCAGGGGGGTTGCGTGGTGTGGCTGAAGTGAATGTTGTTTCCTCCTGCGGAGATGGGGTCGAGGGTGTGTCCTGCCTTGTGGGTCGGCGTGGTGACGAGTTGCTTTAGTCCGATGTTGGCCAGGTTGTCCAGGAGGGTGGTGGTGTTTGGGTCGCTGGGGTTGTCGAGATGGAAGTTGAGGTCTCCGATGAGAGTGTAGTCAGTGGAGGCGATGGCGTTTGGGGTGATGAAGTCGGTGATGGTGTCGGCGAAAAGGGCTCGGGCCACGGGGTCTGTAGGTGAGGGTGCCGCGGAGAGTAGATTTGGGGCTGGTTCGGATCTGGAAGTGCAGGTGTTCGGCTGCGGGGAAGGAGTCGCTCGAGGTGGAGAGGTGGAGGTTTTTTTGTGTGCGATGGCAAGACCCCCTCCCGGGCGGTTGGGGCGGTCCTTCCTTTGGATCTTGTATCCTTCTGGGATGGCGATGGCGATGTCCGGGGCGGAGGAGGCGCTGGTCCTGGTTTCTGTGAAAAAGGCAACATCGGGTGAGAGGGTGTCCAGGAGGTTCCAGATCTCTACGGCGTGCTTGTGCAGGGTTGAGGAGGATGCACTTTAGGGCATCGTTGGTGTTGGCTGCGGGGCAGTGTTGAAGGATTTGTGGCAGTTGCGACAGGAGAACTGGCCATGTGTCGTGTTTGGCGCGGACTGCTGGCAGTTGTTGTTTCTTCCGGGGTTGAGTGCGAGGAGGGTGGCTGAGTCGTAGCGGTGGATGGCCGGAGATCCAGGGTTTCTGGTGCTGGTCGCAGACGGGCGCAAATGGGCTTGCCTTTGGCGTGCCTTCGGCGCGCCAGCGGCGTGGCCACCATTCAATAGGGGAGGGGGAGGGAAAGCGCTGCTGGGAGGCGGGAAAGGCGGGAATCGGCAAGTGGGAGGGGCTGCGGGGTCGGGCAGGCGCCGAGAAGCGCAAGTGAAGAGATGGCACAGAACAGAAATGGCAAAAAACAAGTTGAGAGAAGGCAATACAAAATTAAGAGATGGCAACAAAGTTAAAAAAGTTAAGACAAGGCAAAACAAAAATCAATAACACCAGGCAAGCAACCAGGGCAAAGCAGGGCAGGCACAGAGAGTGGGTCGAAAGCGGTCTCGAACCCTGCTCTTCACAGTCAGCGGCAGAGACGGCCAGGCAGAGCTGCGGGGAGGGAGAGCGGGTCCCAGGCCAGAAGGTCAGGGCACTCGCTCGCTCCTCTGCGCAGCGGCTGCCATTAAATAGGGGAGGGGGGAGGGAAAGCGCAGCTGGGAGGAGGGAAGGGCGGGAATCGGCAAGCGGTAGTGGGAGGGGCTACGGGGTCGGGCAGGCGCCAAGAAGCGCAAGTGAAGAGAGGGCACAGAACAGAAATGGCAAAAAACAAGTTAAAAGAAGGCAATACAAAATTAAGAGATGGCAACAAAGTCTTTTGCTACCACAGCAAGGAGTTGTATATAGATATTAAAAAGCGTCGGGCTCAGCGTCAATCCCTGAGGTACTCCATGACGGACGAGGTACTCCCGAGAGCAGTAAGGGGGAGCGATAACCTGAAAAGATCTGCAAGCCAGAAATGACGTGATCCAGGCAAGTACAGCGCCTCCGATACCTATCTCCTGTAGGCGCTGCAGCAGGATCTCATGAGACACTGTGTCAAACGCGGCGCTAAGGTCGCATAGGATCAGGGCTGAGGGGTTTCCCTCATCTAGGGCACTCCGCAGGTGTTCCGTAACCGCCAACAGGGCGGATTCGTTGCTGTGACGCGGTCTGAAATCATTCTGGGAAGAATCCAAAAACTCGTTGGATTCTACGTATTTGGTTAGGATGGAGTTGACATAAGATTCAGTGGCTTTAGCCAGGAAAGGGAGCAGAGAAATGGGGCGATAGTTTTCAGGCTTAGATACGTCCAAAGAAGGTTTTTTCAGCAGCAGGACAACTTTAACATGCTTCCATGGAGCAGGTACTGTTGCTGTAGCCAAAGACAGTTTAATCAGCTCACAGCACACCGGCAAAAGGTGTTCTTGGAAATTCTGAAACTGGTCAGGTTTCATTGGGTCGGCTCGGGAGCCTGATTTAATTTCAATGCAAAGGGTGCATACCTCTGCCAGAGATAGTAAAGGTAAAGAGAGTAATTAGGGCCCCATGGGGCTTGTTGCTTTCTTACAACTTGCGTTGTCACTCGTGGTGCGAAGTTTTTATAAATGTTCTCGACCTTGTTAATGAAGTAGTTAGCCAACACATCGCACGGATTATTCAAGATGATGGAAGGTTCGGCAACCGAGTTGGGGTTCCTCAAATCGTAAAGAAGGGAGAAGATGTATTCGCGGGGTCACTGCTATTTTTGATTTTAGGTGCGAAATAATCAGCCCTGGACTTCCGTATTAGCTTGTGATAAGCTTTAATGGACGCGCAATATTGTATTTTTAAGTCTGGGTCATAAGATCGTCTCCAGGCACGCTCCAACACCTTGCAGTTTTTCTTCGCAAGGGTCAGGGACTCATTAAACCAATAATTGGTCTGAGTTCTTTTCCTGTGGGTAAGTTTGGCAGAGATATAGCTATCAAGGGCGTGCATGAGCCATGCCTGAAAAAGGTCAATTGCTGCCTCTATGTTCGGGGACAGCTGGGGCTTCTGCGCTAGCAGAAGGTCGCTGAAGTGGTCTGCGTCCAGTTTATGCTACAGGCGTTTCACAATGAGGTGAGGGCGGATCTGCTGTGTTTGGCCTTGACCTCGTAATGACATAGAAATTAAGAAGTGGTCCGACCAGGCCATAGGGAGAGGGGGGAGAACCTTCGTCGATGGTAAGTTAGAGAAAACAGGGTCTAAAAGGTGCCCAGCTAAATGCGTATAGCTAGGGACACATTGCAACAGCTGGCAGGCTGCCAGATCAGCCAGGAAATTGGCGAACTCCTTGTTGTTACATTCTTCTAAATGGAAGTTAAGGTCCCCCAAAATGTTAAAATTGGACGATTTACTAGCCAATATGGTGACCAGGTTAACCAAAGCTTCCCTAAATGCTTTAGATGGGCCCGGGGGACTATAAATTAGCAGGCCGGATACTGTGAAATTGCAGTTGAGGGTGATTTTAAAGAGGGCATTTTCACAGTCTGGAATAACCTCCCTGGTGAGACTGCAAGAATATTGCTCCTTAAAGATTACAGCAATGCCCCTCCTTTATTACTAACTCTGTTAAACTGCTTCATTGTGTAACCTTGAGGAAGAGCCAGGTCTCTGTTAAAAACAGAACATCCGGAGACTCCTCTTGTAACAGGTCGAACACTTCTACGTGGTACTTGACCAGGGACCGGCAGTTTAAACTGAGGAATTTAAACTCTGAAATGTGAGGGGGTGGTGCCGAGATTAAACAGCCCACCCTCAGCTTGAACTCACATTGTTTGCAGTGGAAAAGGCCAGCCGCTGGGACCCAGGCATATTTGTCACAGGGGTGGGACTGATCCTTCCCTGATAAAAGCTCCTCATGGGAATAGGCTATCCTGTGGCTATTTGAAGGAGCTGAATGCCTGGCGCCTGGCGACGTCCAGGCATGGACGGGCTTGCCTTTGGCATGCCTTTGGCGCGCCAGCGGCGCGTCCGCCTGCGGCGTGCATAAAATAGCCGGGGGGCACAACTGGGTCTTCCCAGGCTCGCGTCTGATTGGTCAAGATCAACCAATCAGTGCTCAAGCACGTACGTAGCCGGAAGCAGGGGAAGACTTTGAAAAAAACTGAAAAAGTTAAAAGAAGCTTTGTGGCAAATAGTAGCAGTGACCTAAAGTGCATAATCACAGTTTCCCAAAAAAATCAACCCTCGATTCCGCTAAGGGCAATGTCAAACTGCAACGAGGTGCGTCCGCGCTGCGGCGTGCATAAAATAGCCGGGGGGCACAACTGGCTCCTCCCAGGCTAGCGTCTGATTGGTCAAGACCATCCAATGAGCACTCAAGCATGTCTGTAGCCGGAAGGAGAAGACTTTGAAAAAAACGTAAAAAGTTAAAAGAAGCTTTGTGGCGAATAGCAGCAGTCACCTAAAGTGCATAATCACAGTTTCCCAAAAAAGCAACCCTAAATTCCGCTAAGCGCAATGTCAAACTGGCAACAAGGCGCGTCCGCGCTGCGGCATGCATAAAATAGCCAGGGGGCACAACTGTTATGAGCTCTAATTCCCTCGGACCCCTGTTTCAGCTATATCAAACCGCAAAAACATAAACAAAAAATAAAAAATAAACATTTTATTCAATTTGAAATAAGGAGAGATTTAATTATTGTGCCCCCATCTTTTCGTAGATGAGGTACACCCAGTATGTGGTTATTGCTGCCTAATGGACCATACTTGCCAAAATCTGGAAAGCGGAAGCTTTTTCAGAAAAAATCGTGGGACTTTATTTTTCGCATTGACTTTTATTGAAGTCACTGCAGTTCCAGGCGTGAGTTAAAAAAGAAATCCATTTTTGGCTTTAAAAATCGGGAGTCTCCCGTCTGAATCAGATATGTTGGCATTTATGATAGACTTGCATAAAATATCCACTAATGGGTAGATTTTGCCCTTTTTGATTAATCTGAAGATGAACGTCATAAACATCGTGTTTTCAGCAGTGGTTTAAACCTTTATTTGACTAAAGCTTTAAGATACAATAACAGTGGCGGCTCCTCCGCTATGGTGGAGGAGCATCGCCCCACTGCTTTTGAGCAATGTACAGTACAGGAAATATAAAATGATAATAACTTTGAGTTATTATCATTTTATGTTTCCTTTGCGGGTGGGCTGGTGGGCGGTGCTGCTCTGCTCTCAGAGCAGGGCAGGGGAGGAGCGGTTTGCTCACTCCTAAGTGCGCAATGACTGTTTGGTCAGCCCTCTCGGGCGCCCAAACCAGCCATGCGCACTTTCCCCGTTCTCCATGCAGGCTGCATTACAGCCTGCATGGAGAACATGCCCAGGCCCTCATTCCCTGGTTGAGCGTCGAACCAGGACGCTCAAAACCAATCACAATGCTGCATTGCAGCATTGTGATTGGTCAGGGGAGCTTGGGTACTTACCAATCACAACGCTGCATTGCAGCATTGTGATTGGTTAGGGGAGCCTGGCTGTTCTTCCTGGCTTCCTGTTCCTCGAGTCCCACGAGGAGAGCAGGGGCAGAGACGCGGAACCCGGCGGCAAGGTAAGAATTTTTTTTTTTGCATTGCGTGGAGTCATGCCGGCCACCATTGTACAATAATTGCTTTTTTTTTTTAAATATCTCCCTGCTAGTTAATTTAATTTACTCAGTACGCAGCTGGTTGACGTGAACGGTTCTTAAGTCGTGAAGAGTTAAGTTTATGTGTGGATGCTGAGCCCAGATTGAGCCACACTCAGTTTGGGCTAATACAAAGGAACGGTTCCCGGGGATACCAACAGTTTAAATAAAGCTCAGTTTCTTCCTTCTCTGGGCTCTCTGCCATGCTAGTCTTGGAGAACTCTGAGGGGTCCGATGCCAAAACTGCAGCGGTCAGTCAGGGTTTCCTCACTGATTTTCCAATTGATTTTAAAATGCACAAATAACACCCTCTAAGCGTGAGAACTCTTAAAAAACAACTAGATGTATCTTTGTTATGCTTCAAGGATGGGCGAAGGCAGAACCAATACAAATTTTTATCAAAGGTTTAAGACTCTTCCATTCCTTGCTTGGAATTCCCCCAATCTGTTCTATCCTTGTTCCACCCCTTGATGGAAAGTCCCCTCTTCTGTTTCACTGCAGACTTTCAATATCGTGCCATTATTTATTATTTCCCTCATGTTGTTGCATTATTTTCAGACTAAAATGGCCCTGCTTGTTTTAAGTCAGTAACAGAGTAGCCATTTTCTAATTGGTGACTGTGAGAAGTTGGCCTGGTATATGCTGTCCACTAATTAAAGTGGGCACCTTGCACCAGTCCAAACGACCCTTATTGATGATTAGGTTTAAGACAACCTTTATAGAAAGCTATCCTAGTGGTAGCTGTGGAGAGCAGCTTTCAGGCTAAGTCTCGAAGGAATGTAAAGCAGCTTGTTTTACCAGATCAGAACCTCCTGAATGACCAAATGAAAGGAGAACCACACAACAGATATATAAAATATATGTATTTATTACTAAACACTCTCTACTAACCTCTTTATGAGATTAGAGCACAAAATACACAATATTAAATCAATAGAACGACAGTAAATAGCACAATACACAGCGGGCTCCAGGGGGAGACCGAACCATATACTAAGAAAGTGGTATAACAGCCACGACTTCAATAGACACAGTGCCTAGAGCACGTAGAATCGCTGAGACCCCAAGGAACCACCCACAGGAGTGACACAGGGAGCCCACGGAGGACGGGTGCAGTGTGGGAACACAGACGCGAGCTCGGTACAACTCTATGGGAAAGTCGCGGTTGGATAACTACAATTTAAGGACACTTCGGAGAGGACTTCAAGTAAACCCTTTGGAACATAGGAGGTTCTAAGGCCAGCACCCTTGTGAGTACCGAGGTACCCGTGTTACCTATCCCAGAGGAGACGGGTGCATAGGGGTCAAGTGGTGTCGGAAACGCTCGTTGATTTCAACGGCGTGATGCGAAGAAGTACTGCTGCCGGGAAAATGAAAAGTGTCCGGTGGAATCCAAGCCTGTATCCAAGGTGAGAAGAACCTGAAAGCAGAGAGGACAGAGTCTGGGTCACTTCAGGTGACCAGGGGCTCAGTGGACGAATGCCCACCGATGTCGGGTGCTTCAGGTGAAAAGTTTGGATGCTTGACTCTGCAGCCACGGGGACCAGGAGACATCGACGATGACCAAAGTCCGGAGGTGAGCTATCCCACAAAGGATGTCGAGTGCTGGGTGGTCAGTGTCCGGATTGAACACCAACAAGCCTTGGCAACTGCAACCCGCGCGGGCAGAGGAAACAAGTCACGGTGAGGACCAGCAAGGTCCTGGGGACTCTCCAAGCTATGGAGAGTCAGGGCACATCTGGAGCAACCAGGAAAGCCCAAGGAAAGTGAAAGTTACCTTCACAGGGACCCACAGGCCAATGGACCAGGGATTGCGAAGGGACCTCGAGCTGAATCACGAAATACCAGCCCACGGAACACTCGTGGAGTGTAGGCGGGAAATCTTCAGTGGAAATACTGCTCGGGGTCAGGACTACACGTAGCCCAAAGCACAGCCTCAGGGATTGCCAAAAAGAATATGCTGCTGCAAAAGTACACGGTGCACAGGGGGTTCGGGTTGCACGGTCCCCACGAGGGATACTGGTCTCAGGATTGCTGAGAGGTCAGATCAACCTCAGGGACACTCGGGAACCCACCTCCTGTGTTGCAGAAATCTTCGGAGTCCTCAGGAGCTTGGGAGATGCAAACCGGTCAGATGCATTAAGGTGCCTGCCTTGCAGGGGAGTAACTCCTTTACTCCAAGGGAGATTCTTCTGTCGTCCAGCGAAGTGTAGACCATCGAAGTACTTGGTTTCTTCTTGCAGAGTTTAGTCCAGGTAAAATATAAAGTCCTGTAGTCAGGTTTCCTACTTTATACCAAAGGAAGGGGTTGGACTAACTCTGGGGACCCACCTAGGGGAGGGTCAGGACAGAGGGGTGGCTACACCCATGTCCTTTGTCCAGTTTCACGCCAGAGCAGGAGCCAATGGCTCCTGCAACCGGTTTGAGCTGGACTATGCACGGGGACACCAAATGTGCCCCCAGTGCAGACTTTCTGGCACTCTAAGAGTGCATTCACCCAGCCCCAATACACTAAAGCCTGTCTGGGAGGTGGTCACACCTCCCTGTGACAGGAAACCTATTGTCAGGCCTTCCTCTGCTCAAGCTTGGCTCAGCAGCAGGAGGGCAGACTCGTGTCTGTGGCTGGCAGCATCCATTTTGTGCTGCCCAGGTCGAGAAAGCTGGTACCGGGTAGACCGGTGCCCCATAGTAGTGGTACTACAAGGGAGGAATCATACCTCCCACACCAGTTACTGGTGTGGAGGTATGATTCCAAGGTGTTTGACACCAAACACGACATGTTTCTAAGCAGCCGTTTTAAAGTTAGCATTTACCGCGAGGTTATAATGCACTTAAGTATATATGGTTGGCTGCATCACAGACAACCCCGGAGAATAGATTCCGAAGGCTGAAGAGGGGCTCTGCTCATGCAGGGGCACCCTCTCACACAAAAACCAGCACCCTGCCTTCAGGATTCATAAGGCCTGCCATAGGGGTGACTGATAGGTTTTTATGTGCAGTGATTTAGAATAGATATAGTGAACCTATATCTAAGTAAGGGGTGCATGCACCACCTTACACAGGCTGCAGTAGCAGACCTGTGGTGTCATTTTGAATGGTCTTTCAGGGGTGGCATAATACATGCTGCAGCCCCTGGGAGGCCTCTGGGGTACCTATGCCCTGGGTACATGGTGTACCATATACTAGGGACTGATAAGGGTACCCCAGAATCCAATCTGAAGTGTACCTAAAGTACATACACAACCAATTTAGGAGAAAGCAGATAAACTGGGGTCCTGATTAGCTGGATCCCAGTCAGACTAGTCAAAAACCAGCAAAACACCAGGAAAAAAAGTGGGGGTAACCATGCAGTCAGATTCCACCTTCCTACAGTGACCACAAAACATCCGTATTGTATTGTCTTGCAGCATTTATATAGCTCTTTCCACCCCATGTGGGACGCTGATGCACTTGCCTTAATGAGTAGCATGCTACACTGTGTAGGGTCTGTGGTTGGAAGTATATTTGTTTTGATCCTACGTGGGAAGTGCTTCCATGCCGTGTGTGATGACTACTAAGGTGTGGTTATCGTGTTATAGGATGCAGCGTGTAGCTGTGTGGATGATGAAGTGTGAGAGGCAGACATGCAGTTTTACGGTTTTGAGTATAGTGGCAGCTTTGAACTTCTCTGCATGTCCCTTTATGGTATTTCTTATTAAATTTTGTGTATAGTTGTGGTCCACAGCTGCCATGGTTGGAGGCAAGGCCACAGCCACGGGGGGCCGAGCGGGGCCGGGCCAGGCCTTAATGTGCTCTGCCCCCCCCAACTGAAAGGGCGGACCTTTGAGTTTCTGTTACTTACAAATATAGTCAAGTTTGACATCCGAAACAGTGCATGTGATCTGCTGCCTCGTCCCTGCCTGCATTACCAATTGTGAAGCCGAAAGAACCTTCGATTGTTTCCAGGCAGGGAGAGAGGCTGAGGCAAGGGGGCTGGGTGGAGGTGCCGAGCGCACTGAATGATACTAATGACTGACGAGTGCCTGGGGTCGTAATGGATAGCTTCAAGCTGGAGCCCCACTACCAACAAGGAGGGCACCAAAGCAAGATGACACAAAGCGTGAACACACTGCTTCTACGCCTCTCCTGAAGCTTATCTGTGCACGATAGAAGGACTAACTGCAAGTGCACGGATGGTAGGTGAGTCAGACATGGGCAAAATGGAGACATGCCCAGAGCCCACACCTTCGAGGGGCCACCTTAATTCTAATCGGGACAGACCCACAGCACCAGTTTTCTATTTAACAGCTGAAAAAAGACAAATGAAATAAAATACCATGACTGATAGTCACAGCCCAAACCTTGCTTTGCCTCAAGAGTGTCGTAAGGGTTAACAATTTGGGCTGGGCACTATGCCTCTATTGGTATAATCCTGACTGTCCTAGCATAAAACGGCGGGGCTTCCTGGGCCAGCAGTGGGGTCCCAGTCATGCTGGTGGGTTGGGGCCCAGACCTCAGCTCAACATCCTTTGCCAGCCTCAGTAAACATTTGTAGTGGAGTCTGTCGATCCGTGTTCATTTAAAGAGTGATATGGAGGAGGAAGATATCAGTCTGTGAGCCGGCCTTCTTTCTTAATGTTGTAATGCTTAATTCTGTAGTAACTGAAATCTCTCTGCGCTCCCAAACTATCCTGATTGTATTGATGTTTTAAGGCATGGGCAAAGTGGTCTCTGGCTCAGGGCCCCAGCCTTTCAGGGCCCCCCTGATAGAGCCAGCTCTGTTCTGCAGAGAGCTTTGCCCTGCTGACCTTGAATAATTGTTAAACACATTGTTTTAAATGCAGTTTTCTTTAATTTATTTTTTAATGTGGGTAATGTGGGAGAGTCTATAGCAGACATTTTGCAGAGAAATGTTGTGTCTGCGTTTCATGCATTATCCATAAAAAAAGTTTATTTTAGATCCAAACAGGACCTCACAAATGAGAAATGGGAGGGTGTCACAGAGATTATTTGCAGTAATATTACTGAGCTGCTGCTGCGATAATATTGAAAACACACATCACTATCCCTGAATATTAGATGTAAACACATTTAGAATTTGGAGGAGTGTGCCTGTGCACTGCCAGTGACCCAGCCAAAGAGGGCATGGAAGAGCTGAAGTTGGATCATAAATACAAAACTGTTCTAAACAGGGGCCCCCAAAATAAGTTTGGCCCAGGGCCCCCAACATCCTTAAGATGTCCCTGTTTCCATGTTGCCTTTCCTGAAGCTTGCTCCACAGCATTCTGCTCCAGTCTGCAGCTCCCTCCGCCAGGGTGAATTCAGGCCTGGGTGAAATCATGAGAAGTGAAGGTACCAATAACAATGGTTTTGAAGTTATGTTTTTAAATGTGTAAAAAAGGAGAGCCAAGAAGAATACATCAATTCTGCCTGTTCTCTTCCCGTAACATAACAAGCATGACAAGTCAAGAGGCCTGGCTTGTATAAGATATGTATAGATTAAAACACAGCATATAGAAATTCAACTTCATACAGATAATGACATCTCTAGAGACACGAGTTAATACAGGCACACACACAGAAAAATAGACATATGGGCAGCCATGCGCACAGACATACAGACACCCATCCAACAGAACTGCAAACATAAAGGCATCCATGCACAAAGCCAAACATGCAGTGTCTGTAGTCACCAATACCACCCATGCAGACAGATTAACATATACAGGCACCCATGCACACCTGCTAACATTATGATCAATGTGTATCTGTGTGACTGTGTGTAGTGTGCCTCTGTTAGTAATCCCTAAACAAAGTCAATTCTTCTGGAGCTGGAAGTGGTATTGTCAAACCTTTACTAGTTGTTGTTTTGAAAGAATGGGCTACTGGTGACGGAAAGTGTTGGTTTACAGTTAGAGGTCCCTCCGCCCATCTATGGATTTAGATCTCACAAATACCTAGAGCTCAATTCTCTTCTATGTTAAAATCTAACAGATGTCATGGATGGGAGGTGCAGTCTTTGCTGTCTGTGAGAGGTGATTATTTTGCTTTATGTTAATCAACAAACATATACTCATGCGCACAAGAGAACAGATATACAGGCTCCCATGTGCATAGACCAATACTCATAAATACTCTTGTGCTACAGAGGCCTTTGACATCACCATGTGCTCATGTACTAATGGACATCAGGAATGTGCTCACTGCTGCACATCACACTATGCTCGCTAATGCACACAGGCAAGTATCCCACTGTGTACCACTCGGCGCCTGCTACTGTATATCACACTGTCCTCCCAGATGCACAACATTCAATACTCCCGTTGTACACCAACTAGTACTCCCCTAAACTGAAGCAATTTATCTTACAATTCCATCCTGCCAAACACCACGCAGTCCGTCATTGCATATCACTTTTAAACCTCGTGTTGCACGCCATCCTATGCTTCCCTGATGCGCATAACATTTTGCGCCTTGATGCCGATCAACTGTACTCTTGGATGCAAACATTCCATGTCATTGTGTGAGTAACTGAACAGTTCTGATCTTTATTGTATTTCTGGCACTTGTTGCCGACCGTTTTAAGGCATGGGCATAGTGGGAAATTGCCCAAGACACCAGACATTCAACTGCCCCGCTGGTAAAAGTGATCAAGATAGCCAGGGCTGCCATAAAAACATTGTGCATAAAAATCTGATTCCTTTTTTTTGTTAGTTTGGCATGCACACTTTGCAGAATCTTAAGAGTGCATACCTACCTGCCCTACCTTAACCCTCATGCTCTCAGGCATTTTATGTCAATTAAATTAAAAAATAAACTTTCTGTCTCTTTCCATCATCACCTCACCTCTTCTATCTCATCACTTTCTATTTACCTCTTGGCCAATCTCTACAACTTTATGTACGTGTCACAGTTCTCACACTATTTGAACTCTCCACATCACCTAGATTTACCCAGCTTCACTATCAATAGTATAAATACACCTCTGTCGCCCCTACGTCTGTCTACCTCTCTCTCATGACCTCACTTCTGTCTCTCTACCAATCTCTATCCCTACATCTAGATCTCTACCTCCTTACCCCTCTATCTTACTCAACTGCTATCTCAACCAGCTCTCTGTAGGTACTGTTCTGTTTCCATCTCACATCCTGTGTTTCTCCTCCATTTTCTTGAAGTCTCTCTCAACCACAACATTCTCTTTACCTAGCCTCTGTTACTCTATATATGAAACTTTTTTTGACCTCACTTTTAACCTATTTACTTTCTCACCCCTCTGACTGTACCTCATTTCTGTCTCACATCTCTCACCAACTCTTCTATCTCTATTTAAATGCCTACTCTCTTTCACTACCGAACCTCACCATTTGTTTGATACCCACCTTCTTCTTTACCTCTTCTCTTTCTTCCTAGTCCTGTTCCCTCTATACTCAACTCTTTTTCGATACCTTTCCTTCTCTATCTTTTTTTTGCTATCAGCACCTCCTCTCTGCCTCATCTCTCTCGGCACCGTCTCTCTTTTTCAGTTCACCCTTCCTACCTCACCTCACACACTCTACTTTGGTCTTTGTACATTTCTCTAACACACATCTGTCTCTGCCTCTTTCTTCATCACACAACACCTCATCTCACTTTCTACCCTTCACTCCTTTTTTTTCTCCTTTCTGCTGTTCTCTCTCTCACTGCTCTCTTTACCTGACCTGTCTCTCCATATACCTCTTAACATTTTGTCCCTCTCTTTTTTCTCACTGCTCTCTTTACCTTGAATCTCTTTATACATCTCTCACTACCTAATCTATTATCTACCTTTATCTCTCTCTGCCTTTATGTGTAACTCATCTTTCCGTTGTCATTCAGTCACTCTCTGTCACCCCTTGATGTAAGCCACACCTCTGCCTCTCTCCAATTTTCCCTTTCCCTAGCTCTATCTCTAGCTACTTGTCTACCTCACTATAAAACCATGCCTCTCGCTCCACCTCTTATTCTCTACATTCTGTACCCACCTCTTTTTACCTGTAAGTATCTTTCTGGCTACCCAGCCTTTCTCCATTTACCTTATATTCCTCTCTACCTCACCTACGTCTTTATGTCATGCTTGTATGTTTTCTTCTCCCTCTACTTTGCTCCTCTTGCTGCACCATTCTTCTAACTCTATCTTTTTTGTCTCTCCCACCCCCTTTCATTTCTCCTACTCACCAGAGTCAAAGGTCGCTGTCTAGCTAAAAAAGTAACACAGTAAAAGAGGAAAGGAAAGGAAGAGATTTCAGGAGACAATGATCTGATTTCATTCAATGGAATAGGGAAACTACTCAGAGCAGTGGGGTGATATAATCTTTTGCAGCAAGTATGCCAACTGAGAAGGCGGATTTAATTGTGATTATGTGTATCTAGCACATAAGTTTGTGCATGTCTTATTTTAACAGGGTTAACTAGTCCCCTAAATATCATCCACATAAACATTTAATGTGTGTTTACTACAATGAGGGGAAGAGGTTGTTGGTTTGATAGTAAATTGCGAGACAAAAAATCTATATCCAAACGCAAAAAGAAATGCCTGTATCGATGCTTGTTAAAGCGTTGCTTTGGTTATATTTAGATGATGGGCTCCTGGCACCTTCAGATTTTGGCTGTGTTTGCACACCTCCTTTCCTGGAAGTTAACATAACATTCAGTATGTTTTGGTATCATTAGGCTTTGAGTCAGTTGAAAAGGGTAAAAATTTCCCAAATTTTCTCCAAAATATTGCTAGCCCGAGACACCTAAAATGCTTAAAATGGCTCTGAGGTGAGTGGTGCAGCCACCAGCAGCTGACTGCAATGTGGAGTGGAGGCGTAAGCAGAATATATTACAACTTCCTTTGAAAACAACTTGCTTTTAAACAATGCTTTTCAAATACATTGTTGGAGAATACACCATTCAGTCCCACTTGGCACTGGGCTCTTTTGAATTCCCTGCAACTCAATACAGAATTAGAATCTGTCTACCTTTCCGAAGTTGGTTGGTCTGTTTAAGGGTTCCCCATGCTTTATGTCTGATTTAATCCCACCCTCCTGTCGCCAGCTCAGTTTTAGGTATTTCCTCTGCTTTTTGTTCTCTTACAGCCCTCTCCAGTCTTAGTCCTAGTTTAGTATTCCCCTCCTTCCTTTCATTTACTTTAGGGTCCCTTTTTGTATATAGCATATTATAAGGGTTCTTGTTTCCTTTCCCCTACAGAGCAGGGGCTCTTATTCAGTAAAACAGGAAATCTTGCTCAGTTAAGAAGGGTCCAATATCACCTGTTGCCACGGATTTAAGTTGCACATTTATAAACTAGTGGGAGGGACTGTGAACTATGGTAAATGATGTGAAAAAGATGGCAAAGAACTTGAGAAGTCGTGGGAAGAATATGAACATAAGGAAAGGAAGAAGCTAATGGATTGAATGAGAGCGATAGGAATGGGGAGGCAAGTGAAAGGGAAAAGGATAGAGAGTCTGGTGCAAGAGTGTCCAGTTAACTAGGCTATATTTTAGATATTTCTTGAGGAATACATTCCTGTGTCTTTATTGCCCTTTCTGTAAAGCAGTATTTCTTGAGCACCTCAAGTGTCCTGTGATCTTTAGGTCCTAGTGTTGAAACCTTACAGGCCTATTTCAACCTTTCAGCTCTTTGTCACAATCCTTCTAAACTACAAACTGTGGAATTAGGCCCTATATAAAAAAAGTTATTATCTTGGAGTGGATCCTAGTCTGGTAGTTCTATGCAGTAGTATATCCACTATTAGAGCCTCTGTCTAGCTGTATCGTGAAATTCTCGTGGGTCCACTCAATCTTTCAGTAGGCCAGTGTGAAATTCACATAATTCTCTTTGCTGAAATAAACAAAATTATGCAAAATGCTGATGCAGAGTTTTGCGTTATTTTTTAGCATGAAATGCATCCTTAAATTAATTTTAAATGCGAGGGTCCAACAGCCACTCATGATCTATTAGGTCATATTGTTCCACTACTCCTACAAACACATTTTTACTTAAATGAAATCTGAATTACACAGTGTGGTGTAATACTGTAAACCTAGGCATTTTGTATTTGAAGTGTAATGCGAAATGCAGGAAATTATGTGAGATTACTTCGTAGTAAACTATGCCTGGGCATAGCCTTTATCCCAAGTCTATAAAAGGAGCACCGCTGAGTTTATTAAAGGTACACCTTGTCATCAGCATCAAGAGACAGCCTTGCGAGTGGGTGCACACTTCATGAAGCAGATATTTCCACACTGACTTTGATGAGATACTTCAACCACAAGTTCTAACAGAGTTGGCTCGCTTCATGGGTGTTCATGCATTGCAGTGCATCATTAGGATTCTTCCCATTTTACTCTAATTGTCTAAATTGGTGTAGAACCGCTTCAGCACCTGACCCTCAGAGTAAGAAGAAATAAACAAACTGCATGTGTGAATGGCTGGCAGTCTATGCTCAGCCTCTCACACAAGCATTATTTGTGTTGTATAGATTGCTGGCATAGTTGCACTCTATGAGTGATCAGGGCCTGAAAATGCATTCTGCAGCTCTCCAGTAGATCATTGTATGCCAGCAATCGAAAGGCAGCTACAAGCCCTGCATCACGTTTACAGTGTGATTTTCCAGTGTAGGGTGTGTTACACAACCATTTACCATGCTTCGCAAGCAAGCCACATGCGGCTCGCTGTTTTGTAGGCCCTGGCACTGTCAGTCACACTGTAACTAATACAAGGCTTCCCACATGGCAGGATCAGGAACCAAATGAGAACTGTGTAGGCACGCAGAGCATGACTCTTAACATGGTAAGTTATACAGTACAGCTCAGTGCAATTCTCAGCACTTTTCACCAGACATCACCACATCTGCTGTTCTATTTCATCTCCATTGATGCCTGATTATAAAATATATATATATATATATATACATATATATATATATATATATATATTATCTACTGGCGGTCGCCAGTAGATAGTTATAGTTAGGACCTATTTTCCATAGGAAATCCGCAACATTCTATTTGAAATAACTTTGGCACCGGTTGACGAATCTTCGCGAAATTTTCAAACTTCTTGGGGCGCTCCAGTCCGCTCCTATCCTGAAAGTCTCGGGGTGATTCGTCAAGCGGGAGCCGAGAAAAAAGGGGGGTCCCAAAACGCGTTTTCCCCATGCAATTTTCCATAGGAACCTTTAGTCGCAGCTACAGCCCGAACTGCTGAACGGAATTACACCAAATTTGGCAAATAGGTAGCCCTTGGTTCAGAGTCGTACCTTTTGCTTAAATGGTGTAAATCCGTTCAGTAGTTCCTGAGAAAATCAAAAGTAAAATCACATATATATCTATGGCCGCGTAGGGTCTGCGTACCCTCCCGATCACGAGCTGTATGGTAATTGGCTGTCAACACTCCAAATCAGGAAGTGTTGGCAGCCATCTTGTTCCTCGGTAGAACCGAGGAACAAGAAAGCAGTAAAAGAACTGCGCAAAACACAAAAAGGGGGCAGGGTAGAAACACCCTGACCCCCTAAATCGACAAAAAACGCGCTGGGTGCGCGGATCCTGCCGATAAAAAAAAAAACCGAAGCGCGGGCTCTTGCGCTTCGTGGTTAATTGGCCCCCGGGTGGGCCAAGTCCCGGGGGCATGCGGGGGTTTATTAATAATTATATGGAGGGCCTCTAAGGCCCCCCCAAGCCCCGGGGACTGCCACCCCCCGGGGCTTTAAACAAAATGGTGCGGGAGGGCTCTCAGCCCTCCCGCAGCCCCGGGGACCGCCACCCCCCGGGGCTTCTTTTTTTTTTAAACCAAAATTACCTGTGTGGGGGGGCTCGAGCCCCCCCACAAGCCCCGGGGACCGCCACCTCCCCGGGGCACTAATTATGTAAATTGGGGGGTCCGTTATGGACCCCAGAGCCCCGGGGACCACCACCTCCCCGGGGCTTTCAACATGTTGGGAGGGGGGACGCGCGGCCCCCCTCCTGGAGCCCTTGATGGCCCTGGGGACCACCACCCTCCAGGGCCGGCTCCTGCAGTGTCCCGGGTGCCTAACCCCGGGACACTGTAGTTTGCTATGACAGGACGGAGCCTCGCGGCTCCCGTCCTGTCATAGCAAACTGCTTTGGTTTTGGAAGAGAGAGCAGGAAACCTGCTCTCTCTTCCAAAACCAAAGACGATTGCTTTTCCACACGGGGAGCTGCATCTTAGCAGCTCCCCATGTGGAAAAGCAATGCCGGCTCCCGAGGGACGCGGGAGCTGGCGGGACCGTGGGGGGATTGGGGACCCCCACGGTCCCCAACGGAGAGGGCCAGCCCCGGGGGATGGGGTCCCCGGGGCAAGTAGTGGCCCGGGAGGGGGCCACGCAGCCCCCTCCCCCAAAAAAACAATTTTTTAAAAAGGGCAAGGCCGGCCCCGGGGATGGGGTCCCCGGGGCTTTAAATGGCCTGAGGAGGGGGCCACGCAGCCCCCTCCAAATATTTAAAAAAAAAAAAAAAGAGGGCATGCCCCGGGAGATGGGGTCCCCGGGGCCAATAGAGGCCCAGGGAAGGGGGGCCACGCAGCCCCCCTCCCATACAAAAAAAAAAAAAAAAAAGACCGGCATCGTGCCGGAGGCCCCGCCCCCTCGCTGCAGCAGTCTGCAAACGCGCCCCCTGGTGCGTTTGCAGATGGGGAACGAACTCCCCTTGAATACTGGGGGTGCCTGGGGGCCAACTAGCCCACCAGGAACCTCCAGTATGCGCCAGGGAGCAGTGTTGCTGAGAGGTGTACAGAGCCCACGCCCCTTTTTACACCTCTCTGCAACGCAGATCTGTGGCGCTTTTTGGAGGTACATGGTGGGCTACTTGGACTCCAGGGACCCTCAGGATTCAAGGGGAGTTAATCCCCCAACTTAAAACGTGCCACGGGGCGTGTTTGCACAGTGGTGAAGGGAGGGGGCGGGGCTTCAGGTGACATGTGTGCAAACAGGACCCGTGGCGTGTTTTAAGTTCAGGAATTAATTCCTCTTCAATCCTGAGGGTCTCTGGGGGCCAACTAGCCCACCAGGTACCTCCAGTAAGCACCACGGAGCTGCGTTGCAGAGTGTTGTAAAAGGGGCGTGGCCTCTGAACACCTCTCTGCAACGCAGCTCTCTGGCGCATACTGGAGGTATCTGGTGGGCTAGTTGGCCCCTAGGGACCCTCGGGATTGAGGAGGAATTAATTCTCCAACTTAAAACGCGCCACAGGGCGTGTTTGCAGACATGTCACCTCAGGCCCCACCCCCTTCCTTCACCATTGTGCAAATATTCCTCTAAAATCAGCCGAACTACGAATTCCGATTTACTCACCTGTTATCAGGAGAGACCTCAGTGCTGCATCTTTGAGCCCAGTACTGATCCTGAAAAGTAATTTTAACCGTACTTACCAGTAACTTGAATTTCCTTCCATAGGCTAACATTGACTGGTTTCACTTGGAAATTCTTCTAAGTGTGGAGTTTTGGAACTTTATAATATTCCTCTAAAATCAGCCGAACTACAAATTCCGATTTACTCACCTGTTATCAGGAGAGAACCCAGTGCTGCATCTTTTAGCCCAGCACTGACCCTGAAGAGTAATTCTAACCGTACTTACCAGTAACTTGTATTTCCTTCCATAGGAATCCATTGTCTGGTTTTCAGCAGAAAAGTTTCAAAGTGTCGATTTTCACAAACTACAAATATTCCTTAAAAATCGCCTGTATGACTTAAACGCATTCTTTCAACTGTTTACAGGAGATGCACCAGTGCTGGATCCAGGATCCACCACTGAGTAAGAAAAAGTAACGATAACACTACTTACCTGCTAAGTGAATTTCCTCCCATAGGATAACATTGGTGATTCTATGTGAAAAAGTTTGTGTCAACTTTTAAAATACAATAATATTCCTTAAAAATCACTACTGTAACCAAAACGCTTTTACTCAACTGTTTACAGGAGATGTGCCAGGACTGAATCTAGGATCCAGTCCTGTGGTTAGAAAAGTAATCCATAAAGTAACTAATTGCATTTAATTAGAAATTCACATTGAGCTCAATGTTGAATTGTGTTTGAAATTGTGTTGCCCATTGCAACAACTGTAACTACTGTACTTAAAAGTCTATTGCCTATTTGTAAAATATTTAAACTAAAGTAATTCATTCTGAGAAAGTATATTTTGTAATGTAATGTATAATGTAATTACAATGTAATTTAAAAAATAAAATATCTAAAAATAAATAGTTAAAAAAAATGTAGTAAATCAGTATCAAAAAACTAAATATAACAATTAATACATTTAAAAATTGTCATTTACAAATCCTTTGAAATTCACTGAAAAAAAACATAGGTTTTAGATATGTTACAGTTAGGAATTAGCATTTAAAATACCTTTGAAATTCACTGAAAAAACCATAGGTTTCAGGCACGTTATAGTTAGAAATTAGCATTTAAAAAACCTTACAAATTCACTGATAAAACCATAGGTTTTAGGGACAGTTATAGTTAGTTGGACATTGCACTCGTACAAAACCCGTGAAATTCCCCCGTTATAGTTAGTTCAGCTAACTATAACTCGCGCCCCCGCAATGTACTGCTGATGACGTCACATATTACATCACTCATGACATGGTCAGTGACATCACTGATGACATCTCAAATGACATCACTGATGACATCATCCAGTGACTGTGTGTTTCTGTAAAGTTTAAATATTTTTAATATATATAGGGAAAGGCGTATTGAAGAATGAGTGGGTGTATAAGTGTCTGTATGGATGATTTAGTAGGTGCGTGACTAACTCTAACAGAACTTGCCCTGGACCCTGTTGGTGGCTTTCCCTGGAGTGAGTCCCCCCAAGTGTTGTCCCCAATGTCCTGGGGCCCTTGGATAAGTGTCAGAGTGAACTCTTCTTGCCTAACCCTAAAAGCTGGGACTTAGAAACTTTTCCAAGGATTTTTGCCAAAAGAATCAAAGGCTACCACCAGACCACCACCGAACCACATCCACCAACATTGCATCATTGGTCAGATTCAACTTGGTGGTTTGCCCAGCTAAAACAATTTTGACTTCCCAAAAACTTTCTAAGTCCAAAGGCAGGAACACTGTGAGAAGACACTGAAAGTATCCGGGCAGCAAGGGATCCTGCCAAAAGTCAACAGCTTCACCGGGATATAATCTGATGCCTATCCGGCCTTGTTGAACCCATCTCGGCCACAGCCCACTGCCTCGTCCCTCTGAGGATCTTCAACTTCCAAAAACGCTTCTAAGTCAGAAAGTAAAACTTTCTACCAGACCGAACCTGGCCCCTGTATATGACCCGCGCTTCATCGTGGTTGCCACAACTTTAGACTTTGAACCAGTCTAGGATTACCAGATACCTGTAGTTGATGGTTTGAACATTTTTGGTGCTAGAAACGTATAAACTTTGAAAAATCATACCTCGGTTTCCCTATGTCTGATTCTTGTCATTTAGGTGTCTATTTTCTCATTAAATGTAATTCTATTTTTATAAATTAGAATAGGTTTTTTATTTTGTTGTGTTTTCTACTTTTTAGTTAAGCCTGTCTGCTCTGTGCTCCAGCTACCAAGTGTTGAGCTCAGGTTTAAATTATTGAGACCTAACGGGACCTAGTCAGGAATAGTGCCATTATTACTTGAAGAGTACTACCATCCACTTCAACTAAGAATACACTTTCTCACATTATGTATCAACACATTTCCTCAAAGAAAAAAACTAAGCAATACCTCAGAACTGCAATGATTGAGCCACTGGTTGTCTTCTATGTGTGATTATGTAATTATAAAAGGGAGAAATGCAGTGTTTGGTGTTGTTATCTATTACTTTAAGACCGACCGAATGTTAGTGTCTAATAATACATAGAGCTTGTTCTTACTGACTTTATAAACATCAAAAACTAACTTTATGTATATTTGGTGAAGTCACTGGGAGCCTTTTTCGTAGAGTCCTGTGAACTTTCTCTTCTGCATGATGTTGCGCTTTTAAGTACTAAAGTGACACCTACAGCATAGTTTTGGAACTACAGGCAGTGCTTTGAACCTCCATGCTGTGGACAACATAATTAATATGCAGACTGTTGTTTGGTGGTTCTCTGAATGTGGAGAAAGTTGTAACCGCGCCCTTCCTTAATAGATTTTTTAGGGTCCAGCTTTGGGATTCTTGCTGCTCCTTTCTGTCAGTACGTGTCTCCTAGATGGCTGTTAAGGAGTGAATCTGAGTTTTAACAAGGATTGTTACAGCCTAGACCAATACTACTACAGGCAGTGGCGTCACTAGGGAGGTGCGGGGGTGCGGACCGCACCGGGTGACACCATCACATGGGGTGACACCGTGAGCCTCTGCTTTAAAGCAGAGGCTCACGGTGTCACCCCATGTGATGGTGTCACCCGCCCCGGTGCGGTCCGCACACCCCGCACCCCCGGACTCGGGAGTTACCGCACTGGGTGACACCAACCCTAGTGACGCCACTGACTACAGGGTCAGAGAATTCCTTATGCGATTAGCTCGATTTACTGGTACCCAGAACTTTAATCCAGACTCAAGGTGTTTAATGCACTTGCAGTGGTTGTGCAATCTGTTCTCAATGTCTCTCTAGGTTTCGAGCCTATGTGGCTTATGTGTCATTCTTGGTCAGCACCCCTAATCTGGGAATTCACTATTGCTCTCAGAATCAACACACAATTGTGCACCCACTAGTGCACATGTGAGAAACTCAGTACTTTCCAACAGTTGCTCTAGCTCGGGGTTCGCCAACTTTTTAGGTAATGAGAGCTTCAATGAAAGTCATCCAGTCCACGTCACACAAGATTACATTAGTGGGCACCATATGCAACATTACTAGCAGTGATCACCTCAGTGCATCAGAGAAGGGTTGTTAGAAATTGGGGGCCTAATTTATGACATTATGGCAGAGGGCAGCGCAGCAAGGCACTTTTACTGCGCTGCCCTACGCCAAAGTGAAAGGGCAGGAATACACCGTATTTAAGCAATATGATGCATTTCTGTCTTTTCTGTCTGCGTTGGTGCCGCTTTGACAGCCCAGCGCCAACGTAGGCACCCTTGCACCATGGTGCAAGAGTGCCTCAGTTGCAGGCAGGATTGTTTTTGTGAAGGAAGGGGCACCTTCCTGCACAAAAACAATCCTATGAGGCATGTTCCTCTTTCTATGTTTGGTGCAGAATACAGCACACATGGAAAGAGGAAAAAATTAGGAGATATAAACGTATTTCTCCTTGTTTCACCTCACCTCAGGAGGCATCACTTTGTAAATCTGGGGCAGAGTCAAATTCCATGGGTGTTGTGTATGAAAACTCACCGCAATCTTCCTGGCACACAGTAAGGAAACACAGCGACTTGCGCTTCGTCGCCTTACTCAGGATTTATGAGGCCACTCAAAACCACACAGGGTGGCTTGGTGTGGCTTCATAAATCTTTAGTAGAGCCTTGTGTCATGCATGCACCACTTTACATGGTGGAAAAGTGACTGCACAGGCAAGAGGTGTGAATGGGAGAACAGGAGAGATCGAGACACCCTGAAGACCACTGCCCCCTCCATAGACCATAGTAACGTTTAATTCACAGCCTGATATATTCAGAATTGAAACATTTTCAGTTTTAATTATTCACAATAAATAATTGCTGTTTCTTTCTGATATCTGACAAATCAGTAACAACAATGATTTTGAATAATTAGAAAATAAGCCTGGGTAAAGCCAATGGTTTGTTTAGACGTATATTCATTGTATGATGGGTCTGGATGAAATAACAGAAAACACAGAGGCACCCAAATACTCGTTGGGTGACATGCGGTGTGAATGACTTTAGTTCATATGTTTAAGACATACCCTTAATTTTATAGGCCTCTCTCTTGGGACAGATTCCTAGTTATCATTTCTTTGCCCACACCCCTTATAAAGACGCACCACCCTTTACCATCCTCTTTTTTCATCCTACTTAAAGCCCTGGTCACATTTAATTTTAAACTATAACAAACACATATGTTGTCATACTCCATGTATTTTGCTGGAGCCTTTTTTATGAATTTAACCAATAATCTTTTGTGGTTGTGTCCAAGTCGTTTTACCAAAGAAAGATTTCTTAGTCGTTACTATTTTTTGCAAGTCATTTTCATGAGAAATATTAAGCACAGTGTGTTAATTTAGGCCTTGAAAATCCACTATTCACAAAGCATTGTTCTACATGTGTAAATAGCATTGTTGTTTTCTGTAAGATTTGAGACAGTACCTTTTAAAGTTGGATTGCAGATGGTGATACCAAAAAGCTTAACTCAAATCTATGCTTCCATATTAAGTCAAATGATGTGATCCTGAGCAAAACCTTACACCACGGTACCTCACTCTCCTAAACTCCACAGTTTTAAAGGACTGATAAGTAACTAAGCCCTGGGAGGAGTCTGCGGGTAGATTGATGTTTATTATGATTTTGTGGTGATTTGTTTCTTTCGTTTTTTGGTTTGTTTGTGCTGTTATTTATTGCACTGGTTTCCCGTCAGGTCTGTCCTCACACCAAGATGCCTTGGTTAACAAGTGTATATAATAATCATCATCATCATCATCATTATAATGTACAAGCATTATTCATATATTATTTAACAGATGTATTTTCTTAAATGCATTTAGTTGTTGTCTTATACAGAGCATACTCCACCCAACTTGATTTCAGAGCACTGAACAGTGCAGCTGTGAACACGAACAAAGTCAGCCATCAATTGGCTATACCTAGCCTGGCAGGCAGATTTTAGCATATATAACATTGGCCAAAATATTTACAAACAATATTACAGCACACAGAATGTATACATAACGGAGTTGAGAGGTATACGTTTCCAAACTTTTGTTCACAATGCTTGTTTGCAGTTCATATTAAAAGTGATAAAACCTTTAAAAATCTGTATTTTCGGAACCCTCCGTTGTATTTTGCTCATCAAGGACTCCAAAAATTCATAAAAATATAATCTATTTCTATAAATTGGTGTTGAATTTCTTTCATGTGGTGTGGCTTTCGTACTGTTAAATGCTTTACACTACGTTCCGATGTTCAAGCCTTGCTGCTCGAAAGCCATGCTACCCTGGGTTGAATTTAAGGTTGTTCAAATGAACCTGACTGGACTCAATAAAGGTTTTGCGAGTGTATTCCATAATAATGCTACCTAGCCATTTTATATAATATGCCCAGATTCTCAAATTGGTAGCAGCGGTGGGAAACAGAACTCATGTTTAGCTGTATCAGACAATTATTAAATTAGCAACCACAGAGAGAAATTGGCAAGTTGCTACTGAACAAACATTTTCACAAGTACCACGTTCTGTACTTCCAAAGGTACCATTTTCCAGAAGTTAAAAAGTTGCAAAGTCTGCAAAAGTATTCAAAGATGAAGAACCAGGTGCTTGACTTGGCCACCCTGCACACACTAAAGGTAAATGACCTAAGGATGCTGTGCAGGGACAGAATTTGTTTCCAGGAATCTCTGCCAAAAAGCAGGACACAATAAAGCCCTCAGAGCCTCATTGTGGGTCCTTATTGTGAGAACTCATACCAACAATAGGGAGAGATAGGCTGCTGACAGTACAGGATGAGGTGGCAGAGACTTACACCCACACAGAGAAAGCACTTATTGAGCTATTCAGTCTCACCACAGAGGAGTACAGTCTTAAGTTCGGGAACACTCACAAGGGGGCAACACAGACATGGGTGGATTATGTACTCATCTCTGTGAAGTCACTGGAAGGCTGATTAAAGGTAACAGAGTAGATACCTATGAGGGGCTACACAGTTTGGTGGTAAAACAGCACATACTTACAAACTGTACATCAGAGAAATTACACCAGCATTGAGGTAGATTCTAGTTTTCAAGAGCCGGGGAAGGTGCATGATGAATGGGTACGCACTAGGGTGCCCAAAAAGTCACAAGGTGGTAAACACAAGAAAGGGGAGCAGCCCCCCCCCCTTTCAGGGGAAAGATGGGGCCAGGTTTAAAAAGCCAGAGAACCCCAAAGAGACCATTAAAAGATGCCCAAGGTGGGGAGCCCAGAGCCACATCCCAGTCAAAGGGGAGAGGGTACATGGGAAAGCATTATGATCCAACAAAGGGTGGAGTGTGCTATGACTGCAAACAGCCAGGGCACAAGAGTGGTGATTCTGCATGCACCAAGAAGTCACCCACTAGTGACAATCCCAAGGGAATTGCCAGTGTAGGGATTGGAGTGGAAGTTGTCCCTGGGGATTGCAGGGCTTACACTGAAGCTACCTTAGTCTCCGTAGGGGGCGAGGGGGGAGATTAAACCCTTGGCTCACTGGCCTGCCAGTATGGAGAAGTACAGACAGTGGCCAAGCATCAATGGAAGTTCAGGCCTTGAGTGATACAGGTGCCAGCATTACCATGATTATGGCCTAGCTGGTTTCCCCAGGTCAGATCATCCCTGATGAGGTGCCTCAACTAATCAATGCTTGCAATGTAACAAAGTCACATCCCATAGCTGTGGTAGACTTTGAGTGGGGAGGGGGTACTGGCCCTTAGAGCGTAGCTATGTACCCTGCCATCCCAGTGGAGTGTCTGCTGGGCAATGACTTTGAAACATCTGCCTGGGCAGAGGTGGAGAAAATGTGTCTCGACTAGAGCACACAAGGCCTTAAGGGAAAGTCAAGGGACTTTGGAGCCTGGAAAAATGGCCCAACGCCCTAGTACCAAGAGGAGCAGTAGGAAGTCTGGGAAGGCCACTTCCACAAGTCCACAGGACCAGAAAAAGCCTAACCTTTAGTGGGAGGGCTTGGTCGCTGAGCAGGAGGATGCTTCGTTGGGACAGTTGCCTGACTTGGCTGAACTCCAAGGAGCAGGAGGTCCCTCCAGAGCAGACTTGAGCCTGGGGCAAAAGACTTGTCCCACTCTTGAGGGCCTGAGACAATTGGCTGTCAAACAGGAGGAAGGAGATGTCAGTGGTACTTACAAGGTGTACTGGGAGGAGGAAATCCTATACAGTGAGTCAAGGGACCCAAAACCGGGGTCAACCAGGAGAGTGGTGGTCCCCGAACAGTACAGGGTATTTCTCCTTAACCTGGCCCATGACATCCCCTTAGCTGGATGTTAGACCTGGCATCTATGGCAGGTTTGTCCCCGGACTTTTTGACCTCCTATTTTTGACCCATTTTTCGTTGGCTTTAGGACTCTGGGCACTTTACCACTGCTAATAAGTGCTAAAGTGCATATGCTTTCCATGTAAATTGTGTTATGAATGATTCTCCATGACTGGCATATTTGATTTATTGGTAAATCCTTAGTGAAGTGCACAGCGGGTACCCAGGGCCTGTAAATCAAATGCTACTAGTCGGCCTGCAGTACTGTTTGTGCCACCCACACAAGTAGCCTTTCAAATATGTCTCAGACATGCCACTGCAGTGCTGCACGCGCAGTCTTTAACGACCATGTTGACCTGACAAGTGCACCCACTTGCCAGGCCCTAACCTTACATGTAAGGCACGCATAAGGTAGGCTGAAGGTGCCCGTGTGGGCAGGGTGCAGTGTGTGTGAAAGGCAGGACATGTTTTGGCAAGTTTTACATGTCCTGATAGTGAAATACTGCTAATTTTGTTTTTCTCAATGGCAAGGACTAACCCTCCCATAGGCGATCATTGGAGTTGCCATGTAACATTTTACAAGTGTAACTTTCAATTAGGAACAGCTAGAGATTTGGAGTTTAGGCTCCCTGAGCTCAAAATTTAATAACACATCTTTTAGGAAAGATGGTTTTTAAATTGTGTGTTGGAAAATGCCACTTTTAGAAAGTGGGCATTTTCTTGCTTAACCATCCTGTGTGCCTCTGCCTGCTTATGGATTCACTGTCTGGGTTTAGACTGACAGGGGTTGTTTGTGCATTCACTCCAGACACTCACACAAAGGGAGCTGAGGTGTGCCCTGCATTTGCTGATAGGCCATCCTGGGCTAGAGTCATGGGAGGAGTTGTCACTGACACCTGAATAGGCTGTGGCTGCTCTGCACAATGCTGGCTCCACCTCCTGCAGCGAAGCTGGACCAGGGGGGACAGAACTGTTTTTTACTGAGCAAGAGAGAGTTTCTGCCAAAAACTTCAAAGAGAAAAGTAGTATAAATATTGGGGCCCTGACCCCAGAACTTTAGAACTCTTTTGGACTAAGGAACCTGCCAAGAAGAAGTGCTGGAGAAGCTGTCAGAAGGAACTACCACTTTGCTGTGTCCTTTGCTGTGTTGGCCTGCACTATCTGCTTCTGTCTTGGGCAGTGAAAGGATTGGACTGAACTTTCTGGAACTTGTTTCTTGAGTTTCTCCAAGGGCTTGAAGTAGATCTTGCCTCCTGTTGGAAATCTCAGGCCCACCAAAGACTTTACCATCCTCTGGGTACTTGCACCTGGAACTGTGTGTTTCAGCTGCCACAGAGGGAAAAGGCAACCCAACACCATCAACAACGCCTCTGCTGGCTCCGTGACCTGCTGGCCCTGCAAAGTGCACCACCGCAATTCGCTCCACAACCCTGGTCTCACCAATGCCGTCCGACACTGTCACCGAGCCACTGCTTGCACCATGACCTGTGAGCACTGCACGCCACACCGCCTTGCTTCACATCGCCACCCTGGTCTCACCGATGACAACACTCCAAGCTGATGATGGCGCCGCTGCCTGCACAATGGCCTAGGGGCTCTGCTCGTAAGGTATACGAAGCACTGCCTCGTCACACACTGCAGCCTTGGCCCACCGACGCCAGCACCATCGACTCCAGATCATCAACCGACACCGCTGACTGCACTGCGACCTGGGGGCCCCACACCCTGCATTGCCCCATGTTGCATTGCAGCTTTTGGTCTACTGACGACAGCGCTTCAGCAACTACAATGACGCTGCTTGCACCGTAACCTGTCAGCACCACAGCGAGCACCGCCCCACTTCGCACCGCAGTCCTGGTCTCACTGACGCTGCTGGATGACATCACTGAGCTGCTGCCTGCATCTTGACCTGAGTGCACCGTACGCCTCACAGCTCCAGTTTGCACCGCAGCCCCAATGCCTGCCGACGCCAGCGCTCCTGACTCCAACCTCACAAAGTTTGATCTGTAACGCGTGTGACTTCAAGGGCCCAATGACTCATACACCGACATCCGAAACCAACGCTGCCTTTTCAGAGCTTATCGCAAGGTCAACGATGCCCTGCATTTCCAAGGAACTGTTTGCGGGACTTCTCGACACCGTAGCTGGCCCGTGACCTCGTGGTCGGCCTGAAATGCTGGATTTGTTTGTTCACAACGCCATGATAGCCCCGGACAGAACTATTGACCTCAAGGAACTGTTTTTTAAGTTTATCCTTGCAAAATTCATATCCTTATTACCGTATGTTGGATTTTTATCATTTTGGTCTTGATTTACATAGATAAATATTGGCTATTTTTCTAAAACTGGTGTTGTGTCCTTTTGTAGTATTTTCGCTGTATTACTGTGTGTTATGTGCAATTGCTTTATACATCGCATCTGGGATAAGCCTGACTGCTTGTGCCAAGCTACCATGGGGGTGAGTGTCATGATCCTACCTCTCTCAAAAAAACAACACAAACGTAGAGACGTAGAGACACTATAATACAAGGTTCCCTATTCCCCATGTGGTTTCTTGGCCCTCATGAGTCATAGTTTTTCCCAATTAAAACCCACCCCTGTCCCGTGCATCCTGCACTCCAAGTGTGTTTCATATTATTAAGTGATATTATGTGTTACGATGGAATATGTGATGTTACAACGCGATCAAAATGATCGCGGTATGTAACATCGCAGTTTTTACAATGCAAGTCGTTACAACGACTTGCGCTGGAGGGCGCTGGACTTAGGAGTAGTAAGATTTACTATTCCAACACCAGCCTACGTACAGTAGGGAAGGTGTTGGAATAGTAAATCTTACTATTCCTTAGGTTATAGCGCCCTCCAGTGCAAGTCGATGTAACGCTTGCGTTGTAATGGCAACGTTCTAAATGCATCGTGGTGTAATCACTGCGATGTAAAGGATGTTTCCCGTTACGATGTGATTGTACTAGCATATTTGTGACTGTTACAATTACCAGTGCTTATTGTCGGTACAATTGAAAATTTCCAATGTTTGTTGTCATGCTCTGTTAGGAATCACGATTGTAACAGGAGTTTCTCTTTGCGCAATAACTCAGAACACTTTTAACATGTTATTTCCTGAATCCTGAAAAAACAGACTGGGAAAGTAAAGAACGAGCGTCTTTGAAAAAACGCTCGCGTTCGCTCGCTCTCAACCGCGGTGTGATTCCAGGAAGCACAGCGTGAGAGCGTGGAGACACGATTGATTCAACGGACGTCCTTGGGTGTGGCATGAGTATATAATGCCACACCCAAGTTCTAGAAGGCGCTTAGCCTTCCAGACTTCACCGCATCAGCAGCTCTTTCGGTATGCGCTTACCTGCTTCTTTCAACGCCTCCAGAATCTCCAGCTTGGATTTCGACGACGGAAGACCAACACCTGAAAAAGAGAAAGAAGAGAAAGCTAAGTGAATTCTTTTAATTTAAAGGCGCCCAACGCAAGAAAGATTTTAGTAGCGCTCTGCAATTGAATCAAAAGAACAATTTTTGGAAACTCTTTTCTGCTTGAAGAAAAGACATTTTAGACTCAAAGACTTTATAGAAAGATATTTTGGAATTCAAAGAAAGTTCAACTTCATATAAGAAGTTATTGTGTGTATGTTTCGTGTTTTCAATTTCTTCCTTTAGCATTTCGTGAGAAGATTGACATATGGGCACAAGTGAAGAAGGTGAATGTAAGAGAAGTGGTTATCAAGGTGTATAGTATATGTTTAAAGCGTCTTTAAACTAAGAGAATATAAACACTAATACAGCTTGTATTGTTTCTTTTCAGAAAAGGAGACTACATAGAAAAATCGCGCTTATTACTTCACTACACTAATCACGCCCACAAGAGACAACAATCTACTTCCTGACTCATCTCACGACGACGTCACCCAGGACGCAAAGCCCAACCCTGTAGTTCGCAGGTAGGAAAATTACGACATTAATAATCTTAAGAGCATACTTTTTAGGATAACAAAAAAAATAGTTAAAGCAATTCACAGAACAGTTTTTTAAGGGTGCTTCTTGTTGCCTCGCAGGTCGACGACAGGAACTTCATTAGCGTCCGAATCCGGCCCTCCTCCCTGATTACTATCACCAACCCTTAGTGTAGAAATATAAAAGCACTGGTTGTAGGATAGGGTTCCTGGAAGATTGGCCCATAGCGTCTCTGCGAAACACAACCAAGCACCTTACAGGTAAGGTCTCTGATATTCAGGTAAGAGTTTATTGGTTACCTTGACAGAGAGCAGGGGTTATTTTAGAAGTGTAATCCCCTTATCCTGACAAGAAGGAAGGTTCCCTCAGGGTACAAACTTGCAAACTAGGGACCCCCATTTCTAACACTGGACATCTGGGGCAGACCAATATCTGGGACAGGCTGGTTAATCATTTCTTCTGGCCTCAGATCAGAAAAAGTCAAGAAGTTTTTTTGTTTTTGTCCTCATTTGTACAGCAGGAAGGCAAAAAGAGCTCGGGCAGGAGAAAACAATGACAGAAGTTATCCACCTCTCACCACGAAGGGAGAAGGGAACAAAAGCCATGACTCTCCTCCACCAAGCTCAGGAGCCTCAAAAAGCAACCTTATTATACCGGGGAATTCTTGGATGGCCCTGGTAGGATCTCCCTTTAAAAGGTTATTGCTTAGATGTATAATCATTGGACATTTTCTTTTTGCAAGTCAAGTAAGCTCACATGTTGTTTTGCCGAGACTTATACTAGTGTTCCAATGCCTCCTAAATCTTCACTCTCTTAGTTAAGCAGCCGCTACGGTCTAAATTATTCACCTGCTGAGTAGATGCTAGCCAATCCTAAAGAACCGGAGGGTTAGGGAGCACCCATTTCAACCAGATCTCCCTTTGTGACAACAATATTAGTACAAAAAGTAACGATGTCTGCTTCTTGTGCAGGTTTAGAAGTGACCCCCACACCATCTGTGACCGCCAAAATCACCAGTGCCAGGCTTACCTTAACTTTCAGTCCCATTTCCTCGGAAAGCGCCTTACCCACTTCTTACCAAAAGAACTAGATCAAGGGTCACTGCCAGAACATATGAACATCATCCACCTTTTCCACACAACACTTAAGGCACTCCTTCACCTCTCGACCTCACAAAATCAACAGCCCTTTTGGTGTCCAGTATGCCCTGTGCACTGTAAATAGATGATTTTTTCCTAAGGGGGGCAGATTTAGTAGACAGCCAAAGAGTAGACATCAATACTTGCCATAAAGTTGTCATGTCCGGAGTCGGCAGGTCCCTCTTACAGGTCTCTGTTGGCAGGGTGAAAACTTCCTCCCCAGCTTGTACTAGCATCCAATACCACTTGGAGACTTCTCTTCTTTGGGGCGATCTTCCTTGAAACCTTTCCTCCCAGTCACTGTTTCCTTTCCCATTTTTACCTTAGCCCTGTGCCAAACTTGCCAGTTGGTAATACTTAAATTTGGACAGATTACCCTGTGTGATTTCCGACAGGGACTCCCAAGAGCCTAAAGAATTACCCGTTATAATCTGACCCCACATATTCACGCCCCCTTCAATCAGAGGGCTTGCCAACTTGTCTTGAAGGCATTCAGAAGTTCCCAGAGAGTTCCATATTGGTGCCAAGCCTCTATAGTATGGCATTACTAGTGTCCGCCTAACTTGATACCATAGCTAGCTGGCTGCCTCCAACATCTTCAACCTAACCTTTTTAAATACTTTGGATGTCCAAATTTAAAAAGAAGATAATCACCCTCCGTAGACAAATGTTTCGTCATAGCTTTAAAGAGTGCGGTGAAGGAGGAGTTATCCAAAAGTAGAGATCCTATGTTCTTTAACTGGAAAGCCCGACAGTATTGATACAAACCTGGACTTGTAATATGCCCATGTTCTGTTTTCCTATTTAGTTTCCTCCACTCGATTCGCACCCCTATAGATGTCCATATTAAGCTGCTTAACTCCCCTGTAGTTTCTTAAACCACTCAAGCTTGAATTCTAAAGGTATTGCATTAAAAATAAACTTGAATTTTGGGAAGACATCCCCATGTCTTTAATAACCTCCTGGTTCCAGTCATTGTTTTATTAAAATTAACCTGAGGCCATTTTGTCTAGGACTTCCACCACCTGGATTCCCAAATATCTTATTTCCTGCTTTACAAGTGGACTATTACAGCAAGTGTTCCATTACATAATTTCATTTTTTTGCTGATTAACCAGATTACCAGAAACCTTCCCATAGTCCTCCAGGATACTCAAAATCACTGGAAGTGACCTTGCCAAATCTCCTGTATTCAACATCAAATCATCAGCAGACAAGGACACTTTTTTTTACTTGCCCTAATTTTGCTTGCCTGGGGCTCAATATATAGATTAAAAAGCAAAGGTGACAGCGGGCACCCCTGACTGGTTGCTCTTCCAATATTTATCTGTTTGGTAAGATTATCATTCACCAATATCCTAGCTGTTGGATTTTTGTATAAAGACCTGACAGCTCTTGAGAAAACCTCACCCAAGTCATACTGTTGGATCATGCAATGTAGAAAGGGCCAGCTCACCCTATCAAAAGCTTTGGCGGCGTTGAAGGTCAGTACCGTCAAAGCAGTTTTAGCTTTAGTAGTCATGTCTATTGTACCAATCAGGTCGTGCGTCAATTCATGAAATTGCCTCCCCCTGATAAATCCATTTTGGTCTTCTTGGATAATGTTCCGATCACCTTCTCCAATTGCTTAGTTAATACTTGTTTATAGATTTTATAGTCGCCATTCAGTAAAGAAATCTGCCTTATGACCTGCATATCTTAGGGTTTTTATCTGGCTTAAGAATTATACTAATAGTGGTCTCTTCCCAGGAGCTTGCAGTGCTTGCCCTTCAGAGAAAGCCACATTCAGCAATCTGGTTACAACAGGGACCAGCTCGTCTTTTAGAGAATTATATGGTTTGTTTGGCAGACCATCTGGACCGGCTGCTTTTTCTCTCTTTAATTTCCTGATTGTGATTAACACCTCTTCAGTACTAATCTCTGAATTCAATTTCTCCTTTAAATCCGCTTGTAGGGTCAGAATGACCATTTGACTGAGATAATTCTTGATCTGATCTTCAGTTGCCACTAGATCTTCTGTGTATATTATTTGAAATAAGCATGTAAAAGTCTTCCGTACATGTTTTACCCGTTTCTTCAATTTGAATGGCTTTAATGAGGTTTCTCATCTGTTCTAACTTTGTTTTCCAGGCCAATAACTTGCAACACCCCTCTCCATATTCATAATGGGCCAAATTACTGGCTTCCTATTTACTCAAAATTATTGCTTCTAAATAAGTTGCAAGATCAGTTCTTACACTATTTATCCTTTCCTCTACAACTACCTGGTCTTGGAGATTGTGTATGTTATCTGCCTCTCTCAGCAGCCTCTGTTGCAAGTAGCTTTTCTACACCTAGCTGGCTTTCATGTCCTTGAGCCTGGGGGCTAGAAGTCTGTAGCTGAGAACCCTGTGGGTGAGGTTGGTCCTTTTCTATATCGTTAGTTAACAGCTGGAATCTGTTGCTAGTTTCAAATACCGCCTTGCTTTCCCCTGTCTCTACCATAACAGCGGTGCTACTGCTCTGCGTACCAGACCCCAAGCTGCCTGTTTAATGTGACTGAGGGGGTAGGCAAATGGAGTCCTCTTCCTTTTTGACTGGACTTTAAAGAAGGAACGCAAGGAGGGAGTAATCTTGAATCGCTCTATTGTTTTGGCGCTTTTCCCCCAATCACCTTTGAGCTGCCCTGTTCCCCAGATCTTTTTTGGGGCCAATTAAGGGGGACTGAAAAGGAAACCTTAGAGGAAGGGTTTCTTTCCACCAATCTTATTTCCTACTGACTCTCACTTTTTTTAGAGGAAGAGGAAACCAAAACAGGGTTCACCCATGGCAAGGCGACCGATGTATTATCTGCCAAAATGTGTTTGTTTCTTAGTGTGAGAAGTTGGCCTGGTATATGCTGTCCACTAATTAAAGTAGGCACCCTGTACCAGTCCAAACAACCCTTATGGTGATTTAAGAGGTCAAAGATAACCTTAGAAAGCTATCCAAGTGGTAGCTGTGGAGAGCAGCCTTCAGGCTTAGTCTTGAAGGAATGTTAAGCAGCTTGTTTTACCAGAATGCAAACTTATAGTATTGGTTAAATGAAAGGAGAACCACACAGTAGTTATAAAAATATGTATTTATTAATATAACACTATCTAGTACGACACAGTATCTCCTACACGGAGATAATCACAAAGCACACAATACTGTAGCACAGAAATGAAAGTAAAAGGCACAAATACACAGTGGGCCCCAGGGGGGGACCAAACCATATACTAAAATAGGGGTATAAGAACCACGACTCGAGTCAAGACAGTGTCGAGAGGACGTAGAATCGCTGGGACCCCGAGGAACAACCAAGGTGAGTAAGTAGGGACCCCCCGGAGGACGGGTGCAGTGTGGGAACACGACTGCGTGCTCCGTACAATTCTATGGGAAAGTCGCGGTTGAAGTTTTAGAGTTTAAGGACCCTTCCCAGTGGACTTCGAAGAAACCTGTGGAAGACAGAAGGTTGGAGTGCATGCACCAACTTACACAGGTTGCAATGGCAGGCCTGTAGGTTCTATTTTGCATGGCCTCTCATGGGTGGCATAATACATGCTTCAGCCCATGTGAGGCCTCGGGGGTACCTATGCCCTGGGTACATGGGTACCATAGACTAGGGACTGACAAGGGTACCCCTATATCCAATCTGGAGTGTACCTAAGTACATATCATAACCAATTTAGGGAGAAAGCAGATAGATTGGGGTTCTGATTAGCAGGATCCCAGTCAGACTAGTCAAAAACCAGCACAGCACCAGGCAAAAAGTGGGGGTAACTATGCTGAAAGATCCTACCTTCCTATACTTAGAGAGTATCGAATGTTCAGAGGTTCAAAAGTGCCTTGCTCCAAGCCTCCTGCCCCTGAAAGTATTTGCCATTTACGTGCTGCTTTTTTTCCGGTTACAGGATGGAGGGTTCTCATGGGTTTCTCCTTCCTCTCCCCGTCCTCTTGCCGGAATCATATACAGACTGCTGTCTCTAATCGCTCTCTTGGACCCAGCAGATGTCCTTGTGAGAGTTTGAGGCAAAGATAGCGGTGCACAGCCTGCCCAGCTGGGGTCAATGCTTTTTTGAATGCCTCGGAAGCAAATCCACACCGAGGCCCGCCAGTCCCCACTGAACCTCGATGCTGCCTCTGCCCAAAGACCCGCTACGCTTCACTGACTGCTCCCGACTGATGCTGACCAGGCTTCACTCAAAACCTGCAAGTTTATCATGGATGGAGACGGGGGCAAAAGGAGTTTCTCAGCCCTCTCCCAATAAGGAAAAATCCTGCTTATAGTAAGTTGAAGAAAGGGACCCTGGCATTTAAAACACACACATGCATTTTAGAATACAATACAACGAGGAGTCAGAGAGCTCCCAAACAGCACTCTCAGCCGGCTGCCATGTTTCCCTCGGCACCAACAACCTCAAGTCAAGGAGTTTTGTCGCACCTATGTTACCTGCCAGGCCAGTGGCAAGGCAGGCACACTTTATATCACTGCCTGTGATGGGGACTCCCTTTGAGAGGGTGGGAATTAACATTGCTTGTCCCCTAGACCCACCTACCGGCTCTGGCAATAGGTTTATCTTGGTGGTAGTGGACCATGCCACCAGGTACCCAGAAGCAATTCCCCTTAGGACAGTCACTGCCCCTGCAGTGGCTAGAGCCCTACCTGGTATCTTTACCAGGGCGGGGTTTCCTATAGAGGTCATATCATATAGAGGCACCAATATTATGTCTGCCTATCTGAAAGCAATGTGGGATGAGTGTGGTGTGACTTTATGTTCACTACCCCCATCCCAAAGGAAATGGTCCTGTAGAGAAATTTAACAAGACCATGAAAGGCATGATTTGGGGTTTATCTGAGAAAATGGGATATTCTCCTGCCATGCCTAATATTTGCATAGAGGGAGGTTCCTCAGAATTTTGTAGGGTTCAGCCCATTTGAACTACTCTTTGGACACCCTGTAAGAGGTTCTTTAAGTCTGGTGAGAGAAGGTTGGGAGAGACCTCTCAGGGAACCCTAACAAGACATACTGGACTATGTACTAGACCTTCACTCCTACATGGCTGGATACATGCAAAAAGCAAACAGGAATCTGGAGGCCAACAAGGAGCTTGTTATGCGCTGCTATGACCAGAAGTCTTCCATGTTTGAGTACCAGGCTAGACAAGTGGTGTGGGTGTTGAAGCCTGTAGCACTCAAAGCCCTCCAAGACAATTGGATTGGGCCTTACCCTGTCTTGGAAAAGAAGGGGGAAGTCACACACTTGGTGAATTTTGGAACCCCCAGGAACCCTCACCGGGTGTTACATATGAACAGGCTCAAGCTTCATTATCACAGAGCAGATATCACAATGCTCCTGGTGACAGATGGTGGAGAAGAGGAGGAGAGTGAATCTCTCCCAGACCTACTGTCAACCAATGTCAAAGATGGGTCTTTAGATAGAGTAATCCTCTCTACCACTTTGTCCAAAGCAACAGCAAAAAGACTGCTACAACCTGATCAGTCAGTTTGCTGATCTATTTTCCCTGGTCCAAGGCTTGACAAAATGGTGTACCCATGATGTGGACATCAGTAACAGTTTACCTGTCAAAAGTAAGATATACAGGTTGTCAGACCAGGTCAAAGCCAGCATCAAAGCTGAGGTTGCAAAGATGCTAAAGTTGGGGGTGATTGAGCCTTCTAGTAGTCCATGGGCTAGTCCAGTAGTACTAGTATTAATCTATGCGGGCGATGCGTCGTCATCGAATCTCTCAGTCGGGTCCTGCGTTGTCATCGAACCTCTTTCCATGCAGGCGATGCATCGTCGTCCAGCCTCACAGTCAGGTCCCATGTCAGCATCAAACTGCTTATGATGCAGACGCTGCGTCATTGTCGAGCCTTGCAGTCTGGTCCTGTGTCATTGTTGAGCCACGCAAAGATGTCCTTCAAAGCAGTGCTGCATTGGTGTCCAAGGGCACTGCATCAGTTCTGATCAGCGCAAGTCGTGACTACATCAGGTTTTGAAGAAAAACAGCTTCAGAACCCACTTTCAAGGCCCAGGACTGGATTGTCACCTCTTGGTAGAGCAGGGCTCACAGTTGGCAGAGTCCAGCAGCTGAAGCAGTGTTGAAGGAAGTCTTTGAAGTCCCTGAGACTTCAAAACATGAGGCAAGCCAGCAAGCCCTTGGAGTCACTTAGGTTCTTGGAGGATGTAGAGACACAGACCCAGTCCTTCTCACTCCCAGGCAAGAGGCAGCAGGCCAACACAGCATACTAGTTCAGCAGAGTGGCAGTCCCTCCTGGCAGCACAGCAGTCCTCCTTCCTGGCAGAATGTCCTCAGATCAAGACGTGCACTAAATTCGTGGTTGATTTTAAAAGTGATAAAACCTTTAAAATTCTGTATGTTTGGAACCCTTCTGTGGAGTTTGCTCATCAAGGACTCTAAACATTCATGAAAATATCATCTATTTCTATAAATTGTTGTGTTTCTTTCATGTTGTGTAGCTTTCTTATTTTGTTGTTTGGTACTGTTAACCCGTTGCGTGCGTCCGTCGGCCAACGGCCGTCGCGAGCACTACCTCTGTAGTGCTGCGAACGTCCGTTGGCCGACGCGGCCCCGCCCACTCCGCTAAACCGCCGCACCGCGGTATTGCCACCGCGGTTAAATGCTTTACACTAAGTTCCTTTGTTCAAGCCTTGCTGCTCGAAAGCTGTAGCTACCCGGGGTTGAGGTTAAGGTTGTAAAAATTAACCTGACTGGACTCAATAAAGGTTTTGTGAGTGTATTCCATGATATGAATACCTAGCCATAGCATTCTGTAGCACACATAGAAAGAGGAATATGCCTTAGGGGATTGTTTTTGTGCAGAAATCCTGCATGCAACGTAGGCTCCCTTACACCATGGTGCAAGGGTGCAGAAGTTGGCGCTAGACTTCCAAAAGGACACCAGTGTTGGGGAAAAGGCAGGAATGTGCTGTATTGACTTAAATATGGTGCACTTCTGTCCTTTTCCTGTCATGCAATGCAGCGCAGCAAGGTGACTTGCTGCACTGCAGGACAATTTCATAAGTATGCCCCTAAGTGCGAGGAGGAGGATGTAAATCAAATCAATTAGGGGTGCACGAGCAAAAATTACATCTACAATCGCAGAGAAAAGGTGCAGGTAAATTAGAGATAGCCTGGGCAATGAGGGAAAGAAGCAAAAATCAGCCGTCAAGCGAAGGAACAGGAGTAAGGGTAACAAATCACAATGGGCCAGTAATACAAAGCATTTTTTGAAGGTCGCAATCTGCTCGATTCGCAGAATCAGGCTGTTTGTGACCGCAAAAAAGCATTTTTAAATGTACAAAAGGCAAATTGCAATTCATTAACTTTTTACTGAACTGCAATTTTGGTTTCAGATTCGGTATTTGGAAGGGGCGTGTTTAGGGAGTCCCTTTCAAATATCAATACATAATGGTATGCATTAATGTTTTGCAACCGAAATACGGCCACAAAACATTCATATTTTACCAACTACTGAAAGGTAGTGGTAACCATTCGAAAATGGGAATAGGTTCCCCAGGGACCCCTTCTCCTTTGAGAATTTTTTTTAAATATATTTTTTAAGAGCAGGCAGTGGTCCTAAGGACCACCGATTACTCTTAAAAAATAAAGTTAAAAGTTTAATTTATCTTTTGAAACGCATCAAATTTTCCTTTAAGGAAAACGGGCTGCATTTCAAAGAAAAAAAGTTTGCTTTAGTAAAAAGCAATTACAGACATGGTGGTTTGGAGACCCCAGCAGGCCACCATCCCTGTGACTGCTGTGATTCCTAGTGGATCACAAATTGCGGCTTGCCCAATTAATATTCATGAGGTAGGTCAATTTGCGACCTTACTAGGAATCGCTATTTTAAAATATATTCTTTAGTATATTTGGAATTGCGATTCGGTAAGAATCGCAATTTGGAAATTGCTATTCTTAATTTTTGTACATATAATCCAATTTCACACAGTGCCAGTGTGGCTAGTCTACAGGGTCTCATACATCTGTCATTGAAGATAATTAACTCAAAATAGAACTGGCACATAAGCAAGGATTACCGTGGTAAAAAGCAAGGACTACTGTGATCAGTGTTGTGATTGGTTAACATGCATATGTATATCACACTGATGAATAAAACATAAAACTACCACAAGGCCTGTTTGTTTACTTCCACAAGATACAAAATCCCCACAGCACCCATAAGTATGCTCTCTCCATAACCTGCAACTGAGAGAAGTTTTGTATAATTACAACTGTCTCACATTTTGTTTCAGTGCAAAGTGATGTCACTTTAATTATTATATTGGTTCCACGAAGCTCGATGGTTCTCTAATCCACATGCCTGTGTACATAATATCTAATGTATTTAAGGCAATAGTCAACTCCTGGGGCCAAGCCTGTATTATATCAAGTCGTGCAATTAAATGAATAAATAAGAGAATGCAACACATGAGCCTGCATCCCAGTTAGATATTGTGCCCGATATATGCAGCAGCAGAGAAAAAACAAGCTCTCAAAGGAGAGAGAACTGCTGTTCTTAGGGTGACCAGATGTCCAAGATTCGCCAGACAATCCCAGTGGATCTCAGTAGATTTAGCACCTGGCCCGGTTTTCTGAGAGGGGTCGACTAAACACGAGACCATCATGTTTACAACTGTTCCAGTGCAGGATTAGTTAGCAGCCCTTATCAGAAATAAGTTTAATTAACACAGATGACTCCTTTGTTTGTGGAATGTCCTGGTTTTTGGTTTTCACAATCTGGTCACGCTAGCTGTTACCCACGCTCCCCCCGAGCCCCACCCCACCTCTGTCTTTACCAGGACATTGTTCTGGGTCTGGGGTGGAAATTTTCCTCCAAAGCCTCCTTGATCCTCTGGGTGGATGTGGACGAGCAGTCAAGGTCTAGCTCAATACAGGTGGTAGTAGAGGGATTCCAGGTACAGTACAACACAAGCATCCCAGTTTCAATAAAGATGTAAATGACCAGTCAGAACAGTGAAGGTCTCATTTACAATATTTTGACACACGGCAGCGCAGCAAACCTTCTTGCTGCACTGCTGTCATCAAAAGATGCATTCCTGTCCTTTTCCCCTGCGCTGGCGCACATTGGGCTGCCATGTGCCAACGCACACATCTTTGTGCCAGGGTGTCTGCGTTGTAGGGGTGATTGTTTTTGTGCAGGAAGTGAGACCTTCCTGCACAAAAACAATCATGAGAGGTGTTTTCCTCTTTCTATGTGTGTTTCAGAATGCAGCACACATAGAAAAAGGAAAAACGAGGAGAAATAAAGGTATTTCTCCTTGTTGTGCCTACCTTACGTAAATCTGGAAATGCGTCAGGTTCCATGGATGTTGCGAGGGAACACCCATGGAATGCCCCTTTCACACAGAGTCATGCGTGAAAGGGGGGCATATTTTTTTTATTTTTATTTTTTATTTTTTTTATTTTCAAAAATTGCGAAACCAAAGGACACCACAATACAATACAATCAAAATAACCAAAAAGAAGACAATACACAAAAAATACAACTTATGCATAATCACAATCATACAAATCCCTCCTTCAACATCATCGAAACCTACGTGCATTAAGTTGTAAAATAAAAGATAAAAAGAAAAAGAAAAAACAACTAAATGCCCCCGTTCACCCTCACAAACATCCTAATGCATATCAGAGCCACAAAGCGGTTGCTCACCTATTTACTCGCAGCCCCTCTGCCAATCGCACCCCGCCCTCCCAAAAGTACCCAGTACAACACAGGCTACTCAGCCTCAGCTGCTTTGGACAATAGGTAGAGCCTCAATGGTCCCCAGATATCCTTCGGCCTGGAGATGGTAGGCAGACCCTCCGCGTATGTCTCTAGGTTGTCCTTACAATAGACCAAGTCCTGTATCCAATGGTCGACTTTCGGCACTCGCCGCCCTCCCCATGTGATTGCCACTCGCCGTGCGGCCATGAGCAGGGCCAGCCTCACGAATCTACCAATCACACAAATCCCTCCTTCAACATCATAAAAGACAGACCAGCGGAGTGCATTGTAATTCAATCGCAGCCATATTCTTCACTGCGCGCACCACATCCTCCCAGAATTCGGTCACCCTCCCACATCCCCAAGCAAGATGTAAAAAGTCAGCGTTCCCCTGACCACATCGCACACATGCATCAGACTCTCTCAATCCAAACCGCAGAAGGCAGGCAGGGGTGTGGTACACTTGGTGTAAATATTTAAAATGTATAATGCGTAGGTTTCCATTCATAACAAGAGTACCCGTCAATTCACACACGTATGTCCAGTCTTCCTCAGATATGGGCTCGGGCAGACAGGCACTCCATCGCTCCCGACTCCTATCAGGCGGACTCGGGCATTCTTCCCGTACCATCCTATATAGGCGGGATAGCAGTTTTTTGTTAGTGGGAGTAGTGAGCACGTACTGCAGGGACATCAGCGTGAGAGGCTCCAGGGGATAGGTATCATAGTGAGCCCTGACCGCATGTCTGAGTCTGTGCATAGCGAAACTAAACGACAGTGTTTGATTGCTTATATATTGCAAGTCGTCTGTTGTGACAAAGGACCCTTCAGGGTAGAGATCCTGCATCTGCTGGAAGCCCGCCTCACCAAGCAGTCGCATCGATGGGGCTTCATGAGTGACCGACAGCGCTGCATGGTGTGTTATACGCAGAGCCGGAGCATACAGCGGCAACTTGAGCGCGAGTCGCCCCACCTCCTGCCAGGCAGCTACAGTCGTGCTCACTGTGTTTATCTCCGTTTTTGGAATCCCTGCGCCCTATGTGTGAACACGCTATGTAATGGTATTGGAGAGGCATCTCCTTCCTCCACCGCAACATGTGGTGTGTAGGCGTGAGGTCTCACCCAATAAAATGCATATTGAGCTTGTGCACAAAGATAATAGATATAAAAATCTGGCGCCCCAAAACCACCCTTACCATAATCGCTGGTGAGCACCGACCATCGCACACGAGCACTCTTGCCCCCCCAGACCAGCCGGAGCAGCGTACCTCGGAGCGTAGTAAAAAATCTTTTCGACAGGAGAATAGGGATGTTAGTGAATAAATACAGATACTGCGGCAGGACCACCATCTTAATGAGTGCGATACGGTCCGCCAAGGAGAGCGGCAGGCCCACCCACACATCCACCTGCTGTTCCAACTTGACCTGCGCCCTCCCATAATTCTCACGCACCACCCTGTCCGGGTCTCGGTGGATCCAAACCCCTAGGTATCTCACGGGGTCCGCTGACCACATCAAGGGAAACTCCATAGCAGGCTGTGTCGTGGACTCCGTTAGTGGGATGATAATGGACTTATCCCAGTTCACTAGTAGGCCCGATAGGCGACCAAAGCGCATGTATTCCCTCAGCAACTGTGCTAGGTACCTAGCTGGCTCTCGGACAAAAAGCACCATGTCGTCCGCATAGAGCGAGATGGCGACCGGACGGTGATTGAAATTCAGCGCCGTCTCCCTATGACGCTGCCTCATGACACACGCCAGGGGTTCAAGCACCAGAGCAAAAAGCAACGGGGACAACGGACAGCCCTGTCGAGTGCCCCGCCGGATAGCAAACGAGTCGGATGTCAACCCCCAACGCGCACCCTTGCGGAGGGATCCGCATATAGCACCGCTATCCATTGTAAAAATAGAGGTGGAAAGCCCATGCGCCGTAATATAAAAAACATGTAATTCCACTCAACCGAATCAAAAGCTTTGGCCGCGTCCAGCATGACCGCCGCAGCCGACATGCTAGGCTCAAGGATGTGGAACATGGAGAAAATTGTCCGGAGGTTGTGTGAGGTCGATCTATCAGGTAGAAAACCCGATTGGTCGGGTAGCACCAGACACTGCATCAGTGGCTGCAGTCGGACCGCTAAAATCTTGGACAGTACCTTAGCATCAATATTTATCAGTGACAATGGACGATAGGAGTCACATTGGTCAGGGGGTTTGTCCTTTTTCAGTAGTGTAATAATTAACGCCTGCCTCAACGAAGGGGGGAGCGATCCTGACTCATGGGCCTCAGCGTACATCTCCAATAGATATGGAGCTAACAAGTCAGCATAGGCTTTGTAAAATTCGGCCGTGAGGCCGTCGGGCCCCGGCGCCTTGCCATTAGAAAGGGCTAGTATAGCGGTCTTAACCTCCTCGACAGTGACGGGTAAAGTAAGATAATCCCTTTGCGCGTCCGAGAGCCAGGCACATGCCACGTCCGCCAAGTACCCCTCGAGTTCAGCTGCGGACGCCTCCCCCTTGGACTCGTACAGCTCAGCATAAAAGTCGCAGAATTGCTTGGTAATGGCAAGGGGGTGATAGTGCTCCCCCCCGTTGGAGTCCGTGATCTTATCGATCGGAGGCTGTTCCATACTATTCCTGATCTTGCTAGCGAGTACATGACCAGGCCTCCTGCCCTCTCCATATCTGCGCGCTGTGTGTCTGCGTGTGAGGTACCGCACCTCTGTGTCAGCCAGAGTATCATACTCGAGAATTAACTCATGTATACGAGCCAGGGTTTCAGCCGATGGGGTCGCCTCGTAATCACGTTCAGCACCCGAAGGGCAGCCTCCGTCTGCCCCAGCCGCTCCCGAATATCCCTCAATATGCCCGCCGCAGTGCCAATGCACACCCCCCTGATCGTGGCCTTAAAGGCTTCCCACAACGTGGAGACGGTGTCCACAGTGCCCTTGTTAAGTTCAAAATATTCTTCAATTGCTTTTCGTACCGTGGCCTCATATACCGGATCCAGTAGTGCCTCCGAGCGGAACCGCCACGTAAAGGGGCGGCGTATGGCCGTCGGGATCTGTAGGTCTAGCTGAACCGGGTTGTGGTCCGATAGGGTCCGCGGCAGATGCTCAATCCCCAGTACCCAGTCAGTCGCGTCCCCCCCCAGTAACCAATAATCAAGGCGCGACCAGGTGTTGTGCAAAGGTGTCGCATGTGTTCCCTCCCGCACCGTGACATTGCGCACCCTCCAGATATCACTTAAACCAAATTCTGTCACCGCGCTCCGCACACACCGGGCCACTCTGGGAGTTCGGTGCGATAGCGGATTGGACTTATCCATCTCAGGGTTTAGGTAAGTATTCAAATCGCCCCCCCACAAGATACTTGCCTCGGGCCAGGTCCTCAATTTAGCATACATCTGCAGGAAGCACTCAGGGTCGTCAGCAATAGGTCCGTACATATTAATGATAGTGACTAGTGATCCCCCAGCGTCCCCTGCACCATCGCGCATCGTCCCCGTCATCAGTATGAGTCCGGGCAACTACGAAAGGCACTCCCGTTTAACCAGTATTATCGTGCCTCTGGCATAGGAGGAGAAGGACGACGCCAACCTAAACCCCGCCCATCGCCCTGCCACACTGTGCGCCGAGTGATTAGTGAGGTGTGTCTCCTGTAATAAGGCAACGTGGACATCATGTCGGGTCAAATAGGCCAGAACCTGTCGTGTTTTCCTGGGAGAGTTGAGGCCCCGTATATTCCAGGTCAACAACCGGTAGCGCTCACCCATAGTCAAACTGTGAGTCTATAGTCAACCAGGTATACTGCGCAACCAACCGCAGAAGGGCAGGGCCAGCAGCACACGCAATCAGCACACCGCAATCATCAGCTCTCACTCCGACCAACATCAGGGCATAACTTAGGCAAAAATAATAAGACACATATCCCCAACTATGCACCCCCTTCCCCCCACCCACTCCAACCTCCCAATTAGGTCGAGAACGATGCCACCCTCCCTCCCACACATTAATCCCCGCACACATATTTACTCAACAAACGGGGATCACCCACTGGGGAAGCGGAGACGGCAGCAAACAGTCCCACCTAAGTGAGACGTGCCGGACTTAAATTATATGACACACCCATGTGCCCTGATCTAATGACGTGGTCACCGACCACGGCGGTATACCTGAACAGTGGCATACAACTACATAAACATATATATTGACAATAGGCGGGATACAATCATGGTGCGTAGCCCCCCCTCTATGCAGAGGCAGTCCGACAAATGCCTCCAGTTCCTTGATTTCTGAGCTGTCGCAGTACATGCCATCAACACTCGAGAGGAATCACTAGTCTGTATCATCCAGCGTCGGGGTGGCGGAAGGGCCCTCCACCCAGCGTTGTCGGTGTCCCGTCTTACAAATGTGTTTGGAGAACTTTAAAGCAGAGCGTGAGTCTGTGAAAAAATGCGCCTGGCCCTCATGAGTGATTTTGAGTTTGGCCGGGTAGAGCATGGCGTAGGGCACCGCTGCCGTCTGCAGCAGCTTCTTGACCGGCACAAATTCCCTCCGCGCCGCCTGCACCGTTGGTGTATAATCCGGGAAAAAGGACAGAGTATCCCCCTTGTAGGTTATAGGGGCCTTGACCCTGGCCTCCCTCAGGATAGCGTCTCTGTCTGCATAGTTTAACAGGCGGGCGATAATCGGGCGGGCCGGCGCCCCCGGTTTAGGTCTAGGGCCGAGCGATCGGTGTGCTCTCTCCACAATCATGACCGTGGATAGCACGGGCCCGAACAGGTCTCGCAGCAGACCATCGATGAATGGTTCCATTCTGGCAATGGGAGTGGATTCCGACAGGCCTAGTATACGGAGGTTATTGCGCCTCGAGCGCGCTTCCAAATCTTCATTTTTGGCTTTGATAACCTCCAAGATCTTTTCCATATGCAAAATTTGAGTCCAAGATTCCGCCTGCGAATCGTGCGTGTCTGATAGCCTGTTTTCAAGGACATCTAGCCTGTGCTCGTGTTTCTCCACTTTCTTTTTAACTACATCAAGGCCAGCTGCCATCGCATCTATTTTACTGTCAATAGATTTCATCCCGGTCCGCAATTCAAGTAGGATGGTCCGGGTGTCATCCGCCGGCTCCTCCACGGATGCAGTGGCCCCCTGCGACCCAGGGTGGTCCCCCATGGCTTCGCTCGCTCGTGTACTGCGCTTGTTGTCAAACTGGAGCTTTGGCTGCTTAAGGTCAGTCTTTCCCATAGTGCCAGCTACCATGAAGCAGCACGGTATGCGTTGCGCTCCGCTCCAACAAGGCCAAATCCCCCCAGGCTACCGGGGCCGCGCCCACTCGCCCCAAGGGCACAACTTGATACACTGGGCCGGCGTGAACAGTACCACCAAGGGAAGGCCGCTCTCCGCAACAGCACCGGTCCGTCGCCAGGAATCACCACTGCAGCGCCTCCGTCACCGCTGGGCCGCCCTAGATGTCACACTGGCGCCGAGGAGTACGCGGGGCCCCCCACCCCGCAGCCCGGAAATCACCCACGACGCCCCAGGTAGCCCAGCCCGCACTGGCAGACCTGAGCCAGCACCAAGGCAGCGCCGCCGGTGTCCCCGCGCCACTGGAGGCGAGCCCACGCGATCCCCGCCCACGTAAGTAGAAGCAACCTCGCGCCTCCGCGCCCGATGTAGGCCGCCCGCCTAAGGCCCCCCTGAGCACCACCATGCAGGGCAGCAGGGGCGCCGGGAACACCCCGCAGGCCAAGCCACAATCCGGCCAGAGCGCAGCTCTCGCCTCACTCACCGCAGTCGAGGTGCGACCCTCAGCAGGATCCAGCCGGGCGCCGCTCACTCCGCGCCGTTCTCAGGGCTCCAGGTATCAAGGTGCCACAGCTCACGGCGTCTCAGCCGCCGCTCCAGTGCGACGGTCTCGCCTCCCACGCTAGACGTCGTCTCCTGGGTCGCCGCGTAATGTTCACCGCGATGGACCCTCCTATGTGTGTGCGGCGTCCCGTCCCAGTCAGCGGTGGAGTCTCCCGGCCCCGGGGACTCGAGCAGGCGCCATTTTCCCGGCGAGCGGGCTCGATCAAACTCTGCCGATGCTGCCGGTACCACCGCCTCGGTGGGGCCAAATAGGACTCCCGATCTCGTCCCGCAGTGTGCGGCCCTACTGCAGTTGTCGTTTCGGCATCTCGGGCGGTCATGGAGGATGGTATTTATCAATTTTCAGGTCCGGCGTGCGGAGCTCCCTCAAGAGGCAGCCATTCCGCTTCGCGCCGTAACCACGCCCCCTGCAAGGGGGGCATATTTACAAGTCGATGAAAAGCCACGCAGGGTGGCTTTACGTGGCCTTGTAAATATGGGAAGACAAACTGCGCCACCGGTGCGTCGAAAAAGTGACTCACCGGCAACGCAACTGGCTTGTAAATAAGCCCCTGAGTGCTCAACACTTTAATCATATCCAATAATATACTTGCAGTACAAATGGGAATCAATCATCTTATAGAAGAACATAAAGAAAAATGCACAATAAAATTGTAATACAATACAATAAAGTGATAAAACCATGACTCTGCCTATAAATGTTATACACTGTTGTAAACAATAGAACAATCCTGAGAATGAGAAGGCACAACAAAATTGCAATAGTTATAAGTTCGACGGAATAGTTGAAGCAATGATCGCAAAAATGCTGTTCCTATGACCACCATGAAGTTTACTGACAGACAGGCAGGGATGAACTTCACTGTAAAATAGAAGATATCAATCCTGTCAAAACTTTGGTGTTTTATAACGGGCCCACAAACCTTTACAATTTGCAAGCCCACTCACATGAATATCTAAAACAGTCTTAAAAGAAAGAGAGAAAACCCCGGAAGGGCTGATAATAAAGAAAACCCAGTACTGTGGTTTGGGCAGGGCCTCTATTATTACCAATGTGGTGGCTCCAAGATGGCAGGCACACAGGAATGCTGGGAAGTGTAGTATCCCCAAAGAATACGTGGACAGACCCACCATCTTGGTCAGCTCATTGAAAATGTCTGCAGCAACTGTGCGACCCTGCATAACACTGCATAGATGAAAAGAGGTGCATGACAGCAAGATACAACCTTAGCCCCGGGGCACAGGGGGGACATAGCAGGGCCATGTCAGGCCAACTGCTTCCAGCACCTCTAACACCCAACAGCCATTCAGATTGTGCTCCATAGTATTTTGGAGTTTGGGAAACTCAGTGTAACGGGGAAGCTTTGCCTACCTCCAAGTTTAGGATTTGATAGAGTTGGCCCCTACAATGAAAGGATCTTGTGACCCCTGGGCTGCAGAAGTTCCAGGTCAGCATCTCTTCACAGAGATGGTAAAGGCCATGCTGGTGAAAGCACAGCAATGGGTGTATTCCCACAGGCACTGTAGGCTCTCGCCAGACAGTGCAGGGCATTCTCTCAATTCAGCTAACCCAAAAGCCAACTGGATGGTGGACCTCTGCCAAACGTGGGCGAAAATAGTAAAAGTCAGTGCATGCATGCTGTGGTGAGGGGACAAGACCACTTCAAGTGACTGTATCTGCAACTCTGGATTCTTTAGGCCGGCTTGGGGCTTCCACATAGACAGGGTCAACAGAAGCAAGGCAAGCAGCAGAGCTGCAACACTGTCTTTAAGGGCTGCCTGTAGTTGCCATGCTTTGGACAAATCTTTTGCCCTTTTTTCTCTTATCCTTCTGTCTTTATGGAGTCTTCTGGTGATTTGATCTATGTAGTTTAGCCTGATATTTTGTTGCTTTCTCAAACAGTACTTTAAGCTTATCAGCCGAGAATTGGACTTTTGGACAAAACTTCCTCTGTCGATGATGGGCAGGTTGGCACCAGCCAGGATGGTCCTTCTTCCACGGTTGCTATATCGTTCACCAGCAACACTGTGCAGAGTTTTCGTTTCTGACCCTAACAGAATTAGTATGGGCCACAGGAGGTCAAAGGCTAGCCCTGGAGACACTGTACTTTCCCCTCAGACACAGGGGTCTTGGTGCACCTGAATTGAATCCTATTAGCTGGCAGAACAACTCTAGTGGGCGGCAACGTGGATAGCCATGAAGCATGTCCTGAGATTGAATGCATCACCAGAGCCCTGGACAGCGCCTCAGAAAGAGATTATATATGGGCGATAAAAATGTAAGGGCACCCAACTGAGACTCCTTCCGGTAGGGAAACACTGTTGTGAGGGATATAGACATAAAGTGGGCGGACAACCATGATATTTTCCACAACTCCCTATAGAATGTGAACTCCGACTGCATAGTAGGCAATATAGGCACAATTGGCGGACCTGGGAGGAGGCTGACCGCACCACAATGGGTCAATTATATGATTCATAGTTTGTAGTGTGTTTGAGGAACTTCGGAAAAGACCTCAAATGCCAGTAGGCCAGTTCTTAACACATGCAGCGATACTCAAGGTAGTAAGGGCACTCTGGGGCTCACAATTGCAGGAGGAGACCGAAATTGATCAAGCATTACAATGGATACTGACACAAATAAATAACGGCACACAATAACAGCTCTGTACATAACAGTGAGGGCATCATTGCATAGGGGGTTAGCTTACGGTAAAGTGTGGGAAGCCAACCTTGGCACAGAACGTACAGATGGTTATGGCAAACAGCTCTATAACATACCTCCAAGGTTTCAAGGACGGCAAGATTTAAAATGTTATAATTTGATTACTTACACCACACCTACCTCCCCCCAGCAAACCCTACTAAAATGTGCCCTCAGGCCTCACACACGAGCGTGAGTTGCCTGGAAGTTCATGCCCCCTTCTATCACGAGATATGCAAAGTCTCACGTTGCATACTTTCTGGATATCATGAGCGGACCAGGGGAGCAAATGAACTAAAAGGGGAATTTACTGCATGACCTCAAAATGTGCCTACTGGGTCTAATGTTCAGGCCCCAAACAGACAAGTCGAACTGCAAATGTGTGGACTTGGACAATAGCATTGAACTGGAAGGTACGGCCGTGGCCAGCATTAGGGCCTTGAAGCAGCACTGTGCAAGAGTGGACAAGCAGAAGACAGTCCAGGGGCGGCTCCTCCACTAGGGCGGAGGAGCGTCGTCCCACTGCTTTCTTGCAGTGCGGGAAAGCCAAAACATAAAGTGGTAATAACTAAAAGTTATTACCATTTTATGTTTCCTTTGTGCATTGCGGGCGGGTGGGCGGGGCTGCTCTGCTCTTTGAGCAGGGCAGGGAAGGAGTGGTTTGCACACTCCTGAGTGCGCAAAAACTGTTTGGTCGGCCCTCTGGGCCGTCCAAACCAGTCATGCACACTCTGCCTTTTCTCCATGCATGGCCACCCCATTAGCCCCTGGCTGGGCGGCGTCCCGACCAATCACAACGCTGGCAGCATTGTGATTGGCTTAGGGGGGTCCGGAGGGAGCCTGGCTGCCTGCTTCCTGTTCCTGTTGGAAGCAGGAGAGCAGGAGCCGAGAAGACGCGGGACCCGGCGGAAAGGAAGGAAAGTTTAATTACATTTTTTTTTTAATTTACCCGCGACACCCCAGCGAATACCCCCCCACCGCGACACCTCGCGCCCGCTCCCCCACCCACGATCAATGCCAGCCACGACTGGAAGACACTTTTCCCGGGCGCTTGAGGCCTGGAGCAGGTAGAGACACCAGCTTGGCCACCTGGGACTCCCTATCAATGGAAATTAAAACAAAATCGGACATGAGTGCCCACGAACCCAGTTCTAATCCACACCCATGAGCGAAAAGCAAGCACTTAAGAAGCGAAACCATGAGACCTCGCCATAATAGTAGTGTTAACGACTCCCCTAGCACAGTACTGGCGCGCCCTGAAATGGGACGTACAATCGTTTATATGTGAGGACAAGACACCTATTATCTGATGCAACCTGCCTCAGAGCAAGGGGAAAAGTTGTCTCACACCTACCTGTGCATATACTGTATCCTTTTATTTTACAGGACCTGGACATGCTGATAAGACATAATCAGTGGTAAATCCCTGAGTATAAACCTGTCATTCTTCTTTCAGTATTCAGGTCTCCCACGACCCCGCAGCAAGAGAGAGACGCGTTTCGCCTGCGCAGCAGGCTTTATCAATCTAAATGGCGCCATGAAATGCAAGGTATAAATAGCCCTCCCCCTCCTTAAAACATGGGTAGACATAAAAAATAGACTGTGCATTTAAAAAAAACTTAGGGGCATATTATCAAGAACGGCGTTAAAAATTATCGCCGGTTTAGTGGCAGAAAACTGCCGCTAAAGCGGCGATAATGGGCTTGATAATATGCCCTTGAGAATTCCAATAGAAGTCCATGTTCTGGTGTCAACATGGGCTTCTATTGGAATTCTCCAGGGCATATTATCAAGCCCATTATCGCTGCTTTAGCGGCAGTTTTCTGCCGCTAAACCGGCGATAATTTTAACGCTGTGCTTGATAATATGCCCCTTAGCTGGAAAATCCTGTTTATCCCCACACATATAATGCGTGCAAATGCAAACATTAAATTAAAGAGTAGAAATAACGGCATAGTGCACATTCAACATATTTTGCCTGTGGATTAAAGAAGATCAATCTCCTGAAATATAAATGCACAGAAAAAATGTATATTGACTACCATAAGTGGGAGCATGTCCTAATGACAAGCTGAGGTGCATGAATGTATTAACCTAATATGGCGCCAAAACTCTCAAAGCATACTGCCCTGCTTTTGATACATCAGAAATTAAAACTGCAATACATTAAACTGCAATAAGTAAAAACGAGCTGCAAATGTAATTCATGGTTATTTACAAATGTCGCATTGCCCTGTAGCTGAAAAGGACACAATCACCCAGGTATGATCACTGGTCCTGGCAAAAACGAAACGGAACTAAACTTAGCATGCAAATGCGCGCTAGAACAGACACACATACAGCAGAGAAGAGACACCAGCTTGGCCACCTGGGACTCCCTATCAATGGAAATGAAAACAAAATCGGACATGAGTGCCCACGAACCCAGTTCTAATCCACACCCATGAGCGAAAAGCAAGCACTTAAGAAGCGAAACCATGAGACCTCGCCATAATAGTAGTGTTAACGACTCCCCTAGCGCGCCCTGAAATGGGACGTACAATCGTTTATATGTGAGGACAAGACACCTATTATCTGATGCAACCTGCCTCAGAGCAAGGGGAAAAGTTGTCTCACACCTACCTGTGCATATACTGTATCCTTTTATTTTACAGGACCTGGACATGCTGATAAGACATAATCAGTGGTAAATCCCTGAGTGTAAACCTGTCATTCTTCTTTCAGTTTGTATGTATGTAAATAGATATATATATATTGTTTTACCAATGGAGGCTCCTTCTGTTTTCCCCCGCCCTTTGCAGAGGATCGCCCGGAGTTGGCGGAGCTATGCCAACCAGGAAATTAGTTTCTGCAATCCAAGTAAAGCGATCACTCAGAGTTCAGCTGACACCAGAAGTTGTTTAATTCAGGTTACGCGTTTCGCTTGCTTGACAAGCGAAACGCGTAACCTGAAATAAACAACTTCTGGTGTCAGCTGAACTCTGAGTGATCGCTTTACTTGGATTGCAGAAACTAATATATATATATATATATATTTTTTTTTTTTGTTTAAGTTTAGCAGTCAAGATTTTTTTTTCTCACACCTCCAATTTGCATGTGAGGCAGAAAGTGCGTGGGCACCAGAGGCTACTGCTTCCCTCTCATACATCTGCCGCTGCCAGGGGACCCCTGAGGTAATGCGTTCAGTCACACACACCATGTCCGTTGAATTGTTTCCCCAATGACAGTGGTATGGGGCAGCACGTGAGTTCTGTGGCCCTTTATGATGGGTCAGTGTTGTCTCTTCTGCTCCAGCGTTCTGGGACTATCTGCACTCTACGTACGAAGTGTCCCTGCCTGCCGCTCCTGCTACCAAGAAGCTGTAGTATAGGTAAAGAATTTATGTCATGTGCTGGTGGATTGTGTGTGAAACAGAATCTTCTCGTTCTTGTTGACAGAAATGTTCTGTCAGACTGCATTTTTTACCCGGATGAATGTGCCCTGTTAGCATAGCTGGATTACAATTGATGAGTGATTGTTTATACGTCACAGACCCATGGCAGGTGGCCGACCCAAAACTGTCTAGATTTTTTTTGTATTCATTTTGATTCATTTGAGAGTAATGATGGTACTAAGAAGTCTACTTGCATTATATAAAATTGTTATTTGTCCAGCTTGGCTCCCAGCCCTCATCATCACGATGTCTTATTTCCTAATATGTGTGCAAGGGGTCCTCTGTTCCCTTCCATGTCAAAGCGTCTGGTGGGTTAACCCCGGAACAGTGTGTGCGCATGCCTGGCCAGCCTGGGGCCGTATCATGCAAAGTGCCCCTGGGGCGCAAGTGGCGTTTGCACCCACTTTGCGCGCCCCAGGGCACTTTATTATTACAGAAGGGACCGCCTACGAGTGTGCGAACCCTTCTGTATTTAGAGATAGAGCTGGTGCACACATAGCACCAGCACTATCACCAGAGGGTATTCCCTCAATTTGCATGGGGTGTGGCCCCATGCAAATTAGGGAATTTCTTTGCCTCTGCTCCCACGTCGTATTATAGACGCGTCGTGGGAGCAGAGGCAAATAAGCTGTCAGGAGGCGCACAGTCAGTTGGCCCCTGATAGAAGCCCTCTGGAGGGGAAATCGGGCTCTTATGGACCCCCAGACATCCCCTTGCAGGTGGGTGCAGTCACTCTCTGCACCCGCCTTCAAGGGGACCTCTAATCACCCGTAAAAGTGCAGGCGGGTAGCCGCCTGCACAGTGAAACACAGAGCGACTGCTTCAAAGCTGCTCCGAATTTCACTTGAATGCGCTGCCCCCAGGGCAGCACAAGTTCACTGCTGACCTGGGGGGCAGTGCATTCAATCTACTATGACACACTCTCCTTGTTAGCGCTGAGCGCACCTTCTGAACTGCGTCGCATGTATAATACAGCCCCAGTATTTTAGGCAGGGATTAAGAGATAGCGTCAAACTATCAGGAGCCATGCACGATATCCACCCCTTCATTTGGGGAGTAATGAGACCTCGATTATCCTTTTCCAAATTGGTGGCACATAGCAGGTTTGGGGGGCTGGGAGCACCCTGTAAAGAAATACCCAGGACCAACTAAGCTACCCCACTGGGACTCCTTAGCTGTCCGCGGCCAGGACCAGGCCCTAGGCCATTCAGATGTCTCTGGTCCTTGCCATCTCACAGAGTGGGGGGCAGTAATACCAGGTACATAGTATCCATTCTCCACTCTACCTCTCATCAGTGCAGTCCTATACAGCCACTGATCCCTCAACCCAGGGTCTGCACCCTCAGGCTGACCAGAGGTCACGGGCGAGGCTCTCCTCCCCCCACCGCTTGTTCTGGGGTTCCGCACTCTCCTCCTAGGAGAGGCACCCTCAGAACACAAAACTGTCAGGACGCTGGAATCAGTGCTCTCACACAATTCTCCCACCAGTTCAGGACCTTCACCCTGCAACTGGTCTCCCAACCTAGGGACTAAACCCTCAGGTTGAACCGGGTCAGAGGCGAGGACTCCCTCCATCTGCACCCCCTTCCAGAGTTCTGCACCCTCCCACCTGGAGTGGTACCCCCAGAAGACGAAACGGTAGGGACACTGGTTACAGATGTCCTTCCCTCCAGGTCAGGCATAACCTGAACCTGTCCTCCCAACCCAGGGACTACACCCTGCGGCTGAACACTTGCCTGGCACACCAGGACTTCCTGGGGAGCACGCATGTCCCCCCCCAAGGGTAACACATAACTCATGTGTTGCGTGACAGTCTGCCTGGCGCTGATCTCCTGACCCCTGTCCATCTGACAGTGCGCGAAGACCCCCCAAAACAGAAGTGGTGTCACCATGGTCACTCCTAGAAGGCTCAGCAAATATGGCTGGCCCCTGACCTACTGGTTCTCCCACTGGGGATCTCCTCCCTCTCTCACCCCTCCATCTGGACTTCTGCACCCCCCACTCAGGAGTGGCACCGCCAGATACCAGAACTGGTGGAGCTCTGTTTACAGACATTCCAAGTTCTCCTGGCACTAGGAGATCCCCCTCATCGGTTGACCTACCGGTACAGCCTAGGCTCCCCACCTGGTGTTCCCTTAGGGAACCCTCCAGGCCCTGAGACTGGGATTCGGGCACCTTGGGACGCATCCCATTCTCACTCCTTCTCCGCGGAGACAGGACATGAGTCCCTACACCCCTACCACTACACCGGGACCTATCTGGGCTACAAAGAATCTTTCCCATCACTCTTGGTTGGGAAATACCTGAGCCACTCCCCTGAGGGTCACTCCCAAATGCCTTCTCAGACCCTCAGGCACTCACCCAGAGGTCTGCCTCCCGTGCAAGCTCCCTGGGATCAGAGAACTCACACTCCAACAGGTGTTGGCGTAACCCTGGAAAAAAACAACTGAACATGTGCTCTCTGACAGTCAGATTGAACAGCCCTTCAAAATTGTTTGCCGTACTACCCATCACCCAACCTTCCAGTGCATCACAACACTCATCCACAAACTCCCCCCAAGACTGGTGAGACAGTTTCCTACTGCCCCTGAACCTCAACCTATACCTTGGGGAGAGGAGTTGGCCTAACGGCTAGGGCGGTCGACCTCGAATCTGGGTAACTGGGTTCGAGTCCCGGCAATGACGCTGAACATCCTGTGATTCTGGGCAAATCACTTAATCTCCCCGTGCCTAACAAAAATGAATGCGCCCTCATGTAACGCAACTGGTGCTATGTAAAGCGCTCTGATACCCGATACCTTCGGGTCAAGTTCGCGCTATATAAAACTCTGTAAAATAAAAAAATAAAAATACCCTTCAGGTATGACACGCTCTTCCTGGGAACTAGGTTCCATGATCTGGGAGTGGGACTTCCTACACTGGACTCACGTTTGCGCCACCACTGGACTCCACCCTCACTGGTGAATCCAGACCACTACACTCAGGGGACATATCCTCAAGAGTTAGCTTTTCTCTGGCAAAGGTCCTCTCTGCCTCCGCCATCTTCTCCTGAACTAAGGCTCTCTCAACCTCAGCCTTTTTCTCTTCAAGGACCAGCTACTTGAGACTCAACTCCTGAGCCAACAAGGCCTTTTTCTCCTCCACACCCAGCTGCGCTATCTCCTTGGCATGCTCTAATCTGAGCCTTTCCAAAGCCAGCTGATGCTCCCTTTCTTCCCTCCTATCCACCCACTCCTCTGGGGACAGGGAAAGGGATGGGGCACTGCCCCTGGCACTGGACTCAGCAAGGGACTCCCTCTCTACAGGGTCCTCACTATCTGTTGGCGTCCCTGCCCTGTCATTTTCTCCCTCTTGTGCAGACTCTTCAGGACCACCCTCAGACCCACCACCCGCTTGGTGTGCGGACTAGGAACCCATCCCCTCATAGTACTCACGTTTCCATTCACCCTCTTGCCATTGGAGCAGGACTTTCTGAAGGTTTAGCTGGGTGTCTGACCCACTCACTGCTATGTCTCTCTCCTCACAGAACTCCTTCAACTCCCCCCTACTGTACTTGAACAGATCACGATACAGAAAGGCAGATTCCATTTTGGCAAGGCACTAAGATACAAGTGCAACACGGGAGACCTAGGTGTAAGAGCTGCAACAGGAGCACACAATTCACAAATGACACTTTTGAGGAGAAATAATAAAATCAGGAGAAATCCCCAACAACGTGATTGTCTAAAATGCAGAGTTTGTAGTGCAACCATGCGTCACTGTGGTACTGCGCAAATGCAAGTCCTATCCTCACCGCTGACAACCAATGTTAGAAATGGGATTTCTGGTTGGCTAGGGCATGCACCTAAGCCAGGCAGAAACCACCACTCTAGTCAGGGCAAGGGAGTTACACACCAAAGATAACCCCTGCTCACCCCCTTGGTAGCTTGGCAGAGCAGACAGGCTTATCCCAGAGGCAATGTGTAAAGCGTTTGCGCAACACACACACACAGCAGCAACACACTAGGCACACCACAAAAGAAACTTCACACAAGGTTACATCAAAAATAGCCTTTGTATTACTCATAAAACACATTAGAACATAATCACATATATACACTGTGCCTTCTGGCACTAGGTATGACTTTACCGGGATTATATACATAACAGGGCCAATCGGGCCGCTGTCATCACCATCATAACTCACAGTTAGAGGAAACAACCAGTAACTACTGGTAACATTACACTTAGCATGAACATATTAGGCAAAAAGTATCAGCAGTAGTGCAGTGCATCCTTACCACACCTCATGCCCCTCTCAGGCGTAAATATACTTCACAATATGCCTCCATGTCCCCGAGAGCCCACTGGCCCCCAAATGGCAGTCCCAGCGCCTCTGCGCTCTCTACCTGGACTGCGTAGCAGTTCGGTGGAGGCTCCTTCCTCCACCCCGGCTCTGGGGCCTCCGTCAAGGTTCACCCCGAGCTTCCAAGCTCACAACAAGGCCTTTGCTCCCAAAAGTATGGCAGTGGGGCCAAGTGTTACTCCGGGGCAGCTGCTACCCTGGCCACATGTGGTGACGCCGACTCGGCTCCTCACCTTACTTTTTTCCTCGCTTATGGTCGTGGGGGAGCGCTGCTTCCCCTGTTGCGGAGCAACAACAAGACTCCTGTCGTAACGTTGTGGCGCGTCCGGGATCCTTCAAGATCTCCCAGACCGCCGTTGCCAGACTCCCAGACTGAAGACAGCGGTGCCTCTTCAGCCACGCGGGCTGCACGCTGGACACTTCGCTCACATCCAGGCAACGGCCTGACTTCCGGTGACGGGCACATCCTGCCCTCAGCGTCTGCTTTTGCTGCACGGGCCCCGCCCACAGTCAGGCTGAGCCTCTGCCTGACGTCCGGCCCACTGGCAATTATGGAGCGAGGTCTCTGTCTGCTGTTGGGTAACGGCGCGACTTCTCTATCTGCACCTGCTGGGCAATCACGCCCCACGAGCCCCCGCCAGGGCTCCAAACCTCTCAGGGCACAGTAATCCTGGGGTTCTCTCCACGGTGCTTCTTCTCTGCCGCAGGAGAAAGGGACTGCACTCACAAGTGCTCCCAACTACCCCACGGAGAGTGCTTCAGTCCCATGTGCAGGGCAATGAGTAAAACATGCAGCGCTCCGCCTGTCTCCCACTTCCAGACACCAGCAGGCAGCGCTTTTCTTCAGAAATGACAAAGGCAGAGCTGGCACAGGCAGGCCAGCACACTGGGTCTCCCAGACAGAACGGCAGACCCTTAAGCTGCCAAGCAGGGCAGCAGGTCAGTCCCCAGTGGCGGTTCCTCCTGGCAGACCAGCAGCCAGCTGGCCACAAGTACCAAGTAAGCACACAGCAGCCCAGACCTTTCATGGGGTCACAGCCCCAATACTTATACTAGTCAGTGTCTTTGTTCTTCTCCCTGGCACAGGCCTAAGCCCAGTCCAAACCAGTTCTGGGGGGCACTTAAACACATCTTTACAGTGCACAACATCCTCCTTTGTCAGTGTAGGCTCTGGCCCCTGACACACCACAGGGGGGCGGAGCCAGCATTGTGTAAGGCAGGCACAGTCCTATTCAGGTCCAGCTGCTACTCCTCCCACTACTCCAAATGCAGATCGGCCTATTCAGTCTAGCGCTGGCTCACCCAGCCCCTCTGGAGCCACTGCACTTCCCCAGCCCCTGTCATCCAGAGCCAGACATGCAATACACAACAGGCAGGCACAAAGACACATAGCACACAGAAATGCCCACTTCTAAAAGTGGCATTTCTAAAATAGTGGTAATAAATCTGTGAACACCATTACGCAGCATTTATTACCACTATTCCAAACATACCAAACTTGATCATACTTCCCCTCTCATGTCAGGAATTACCACTGAAACACATATCAGAGAATCCCCAATGCATTCCTATGAGAGGGCAGCCTCACAGTAGTGAGAAACCAAAATGGCTGTTTGTCACTACCAGGACATGACACACAGTTAAGGCACATGTCCTACCTTTTACCTACAGTGCACCCTGCCCATAGGGCTAGCAAGGGCCTACCTTAGGGGTGACTAATATGTAGTAAAAGGGGAGTCACACACGTGGCAACCACTTTATGTGCCACGTCACAGCAGCAGTAAACTGCGCGCGCAGGCCCTGCAATGGCAGAGGCTAGAGACTGGATTGAAAGGCTACTTTGGTGGGTGGCGCAAGCAACGCTGCAAGCCCACCAGTAGCATTTAATTTACTGGCCCTGGGTTTATGAGATACCACTTTAAAAGGGACTGATAGGTAAATTAAGTATGCCAAACAGGTGTAGACCAATCTTACCAAGTTTACCATAGAGAGCACATGCACTTTAACACTGAACAGCAGTGATAAAGTGCCCAGAGTCCTAAAACCACCAACACTAGGACAGAAAAAATACCAGGAGGAAGGCAAAATGTTCTGGGATGACCCTGCATAAAGGGCCAAGTCCAACACATGCCCTACACCTGGCGCAACTATCTTACCAAGGGTACGCTGAGAACACGCTATGACTGACAGTGATACTGGACTAGACATCCTGTACCGACACAAAGTGCCCTCCACTTTGACGACCAACCCCATGGTGCAAACGATGGTGAGGGTCCGGAACCATGCCCAAACTCATACATAGCCCTGACCAACTCCATCACTCAACCCCCTATGGAATAATACAGCCATCCAAGTTGGTGGTCGCCCCCTACGGTAAACAGACTGGAAGACAGCAGGAGTGAGAACACTAGATGATATCATCCAAAACAGTGAACTGAAGTCCTTTGCTGATTTACAGGAGGAGTTCCGCCTACCTCCCTCACAACTATATCACTACTCCCAGCTCCAACATTGCCTCCATAGTGCTCTGGGGGCTAGACCATGGACCGTCCTAATCTCTCTTATACGTCTGGACCTTTAGGCAACCAATAAGGGGTCTTGTCCGGATTCTACAACTTATTGATCCAACTACTTCATTTCACCTTCTCCTGACCTCTCTTCACACATCATGGCAAAACATTCTTCAAAGGCCGTTTTGGACTAGGACTGAAAGGAATTGATAGCAGACTTAGGTGGAGGGGTTCTTGAGGTCAGAATTACATACTGTCTCTTTAAAAGAGACACCTTCATGCACAAAAACAATCCAAAGAGGTGTTTTCCTCTTTCTATGTGTGCTGCAGAATGCAGCACACATGGAAAAAGTAAAATACGAGAAATAATAAAAATATTTCTCCTTATTACACCTGCTCTGGGAGGCCTAAGGTTTTGGCGCTGCTCCAGGTTTATGTGATTAAGTAAATCTGGGGCAGCGTCAAAATCCATAGGTGTTGCGTGGGAAAACCCACTGCAACGCCCATGGAATGCCTCCTTGACGCATAGTAAGGCAAGGCAGTGACTTGTGCTGCTTTGTCTTACTCTATATCTATGAGGCCATACAAAGCCACACAGAGTGGCTGTGAGTCGATGTAGGAAAGTAGGATCTGCTTCTTATGGTTACCCCCACTTTTTGCTTCATGTTATACTGTTTTTGACTCGTCTGACTGGGATCCTGCTAATCAGGACCCCAGTCTATCTGCTGTCTCCTTAAACTGTTATGTTATGTACTCAGGTACACTCCAGATTGGATACTGGGGTACCCTTGTCAGTCCCTAGTATATGGTACCCATGTACCCAGGGCATAGGTACCCCAGAGGCCTCCCTTGGGCGGAAGCATGTATTATGCCACCCATGAGAGGTCATGCAAAATGGATCTACAGGCCTGCCATTGCAGCCCATGTAAGTTGGTGTATGCACCACTTACTTAAGATATAGGTTTACTATATCTAAGGGTCACTACACTTAAAACCTATAAGTCATCCCTATAGCAGGCCTTGACAGTCCTGAAGGCAGGGTGCTTGGTTCTAAGTGAGAGGGTGACACTGCATGAGCAGGACACCCCTGCAGCCTACGGAGTCCATTCTCCCGGGTTGTTAGTGCTACAGCCATTTACGACATATAGAGTGGCATTATGCAACCGCGTGATGACCAACTATAAAGTGGCTGAAAGTAACCCTATTATATTTGGTGTCAAACATCGTGGAATCATACCCCCACACCAGTAACTGGTTTGGGAGGTATGATTCCACCTCTCAGAAACGAGCTTTTTGAGGTCCCTGGTGTTCCCGGTACCAGCCTTCTAGTCCCGGGCAGCCCAAAAGGGTTGCTACCAACCAGAGACACATTTCTGCCCTCCTGCTGCTGAGGTATGACTCCACCCCTCAGAAACGAGCTTTGTGAGGTCCCTGGTGTTCCCGGTACCAGCCTTCTAGTCCCGGGCAGCCCAAAAGGGTTGCTACCGACCAGAGACACATTTCTGCCCTCCTGCTGCTGAGTCAAACTCGAGCAGGGGAAGGCAGAACAATAGGCATCCTGTTACAGGGAGGTGTGAACACCTCCCAGACAGGATTTAAGGGTATATTCACAAGAACGTGCGCTAAACATCGCCAAAAAAGGTTAACGCAACTTCACACATCACAGTCTATCGCGGGAAAATAACCCCGTCTTAACGTGGAATTCACAACACGGCGGTACCATGCGATAGGATCCTGAAAACGCGGACAATGTCCGCGATACAACCACCGCGCGGCGATAAAAACACAAACCCCAACGCGAAAAAAATGCGATGGCCCAAACAGCGATGAGGAAATCAGCGATAAGCAGCGCCAGGCCTGCAATACACATACGGCAGGCGGGAAAATCACTACAAAAGTAGAAAAAACCCACAAACACAAAATAAGCAACACCGAAGCACAATGGAGGCAGCCGCAGCAGGCGCAGAGGACGAGCGAAACCCCACAAGCACATCGGACGACCAGCCTGGGACTTCGGGGACAGGGAAGGGCAAGGACAAGAAGAAGAGAAAGACGCGGTTCGGTCCGCAGGAGAATAGGATCCTGGTCACGGAGGTGATGGAACACCATCAAGAACTGTTCGTCACCTCCAACGTGTCATTGGGCACCAAAAATGGAATATGGCGGTCCATCGTGGACAAGGTGAATGCCGTCGGAGTGCACAAGAGGTCAATGGACGAGGTCAAGAGGCGATGGATTGACATCAAGCGCAAAACCAAGGAGAAACTCGCAGGCAACCAGAAGGCAGCAATGCAGACCGGAGGTGGGAGTCCAGCGCCACAGCTGGAGCTGGATGACATGGAGTAGCTGGTGTCGACAGTCATCAGTGTGGAGACCGTGGCAGGAGTTGGGGGAGCGGACACTGCTCGACATGACACAACACAACAGCAACAGGGTGAGTAACCACCAGGTACTGGGGGGACGGGGGGAGATTGCCACAATGGCACACATGCACAATCAAGCAGAGCACAGTGCACACCCACAATGACTCTGGATCATGGCCCTAATCTACAGACTGTCACAATGTACATTGCCATGCTGTCTGAATGTGAACATGCACCATGCGGCTACATACATGTGGACACATTGTAATACAGCATCTCCCCTTCACATTGCAGAGGCACCGTCAACACCTCCTGCAGAGCAGTCCCAGCCACTCTTCACTGATGATGAGGAGGACACCCCCAGCATCGACACCCAAGCCCTCCAAGACATCATTGACATCATCCGCAACTCACCTCCAGGATCAGGGCAGCCCAGCTGCATCGAGGAGACCCCACCCACTCCACAAACCACCCAGCAGGAGGCACCCACAACCCCGGCTGTCTCCCTGGATCCCCACGAACAACACATGGCCTTCCAACGCCGTGTGTTGGAGGGCCAGAGGGAGATGGCTGAGCAGGTGCGGGTGGGGTTCGACCTCATGGCTACCAAACTTGACGCCATCCATGGGTGTCTAAGTCCCATGAGGGACCACCTCCAGTCCCTAACGGACACCCACAGGCTGCTCCATGGTCTCCAACGAGCCTTGGCTGACATCGCTGGAGTCATGACTCGGAGACAAGAACACCTGTCCGCTCAGAGTGGTTCCGGCGATCTCAGCCGTGAGCCGGCACACATGCAGAGGCTCATGGAGGACATGGTGCGGATGGAGGCGGAAAGGATGGCAGCCACCGCTGCACATCAGCAAAATGTAGCTGGGATCTACCATGCCCTGCAAATCCTCATCATGGCATTGCTGCCACAAGGCGTGGCGCAGATGAATGCTGCTGCCCCTACACCATCCACATCTCCGCCCCCTGGCGTGTCAGTGCCTCACAATGTGGCAGACATTTCCACTCCGGCACCTGATGTGTCACTGCCACACAGTGCGGCAGACAATCCACCTCCGGCCCCTGATGTGTCAGTGGCACACAGTGCTGCAGCCGGAACTGCACCACCCACAGGTGAGGCAGAGCACATATCCGAGGACGAGGACATGGATGGGATTGAGATCAGAAAGAGGCACTAGCATTCATTTCCGCCACCTGGCCTGTTGCTGCTTGGTGCCGCACATGGCCCCATGACCTTCCACTGACCCCCGATACACTCTGCTGCACTCACCTTGGACCGCGACATGGACTGCCAAATCCTGTTTGGTGACCAATGACAAGGCGACCAGACTGCGGACTGTACTCTTCCTCTTCCGCTGTACTTGTCATTCCCCGATGGACTCTGGCTGGCCCTCCACGGGCCCATGTTGTGAAGTGGGGTTGGCAGGGCCCAGTACTGATCCAGCTGCAAAACTCCACTGGATGTGCATTAAACAATCAGAAACGCACTGCTGTGTCATGTCTTTCATCATTTAAGTATGAATGTGTGGATGAATGTAGGGACAGTGATTCCCCCTAACGTCAATGATGCTCATCTAGTGGGATTCCAGTCACATTGTGCTACATTGCCGATTGCGTTCCGGGTGCCGTAGACACTACAACAGGGACACACGCATCAGTCACTTCCTTGTCCGGACATGGACTGAACCACGCCCAGAGCCCCCGAGTCATTGTTGCAAGCCCTGCGCTGGTCTGGTGTACGCCAGGCCAGACCACTCCGCTTACGCTCCGAGGTGGGGGCCACATGGCCACATGTCGCAGGTTTACATGCTAGTGGTCTGCAGGTCACTGGTCTAGTTGTCAGCATGTCATCGCCCCTCCCTGAGGGCAGGTTTGCACACACACCACACCCATCTGGCACAGGCGTCTCAGGCCATGTGACCCCGCCAATATAAGGGGCCGACAACGTCACATGCCGGAGGTGACTGGATGACGGACGTTCCACGATTCTCAATCATAAAGGGCCCATGAGTTGTTGCGCACAGGGTTAGTGGCACCTGAAGCCATGCGGCCGTCACGGGCCTACCACCATGTGGCGCTGACTGGGGTTGCACAGGGTTAGGGCGCACCGGAATTGCTGAGCGGGTGTGCAGCCTGTGATGATGACGTGTGCACTGATGTGGTCTCTGCCATTGATGCCTCAGGACTCAGCGTCATGTGTGGGACCTGCTGGGCCGTGGTGCGGGTCCGCATGATGTGGAGCATGCCATGGTCGCGGGGCCGGGGCCTGTAGTTTGCACGGGCACGTGGTGTGCCCACTGGGGGACACACCGTTGGCAGCAGGTGAGCAGTGGGGCCTGGGTGCGCAAGGGTGGACAGCTTGCCGGCGGGAGGGGCTAGGGTGCGGCTGCATGTGTGCGCAGGGGCGGACAGGCGTTGTTGCCGTGTGCAGTGAGATGGACTCTGCCATGATTGACTCTGGCCTCGATTACAGATTGCAGACCTGGTGGCTTGCAGTGTATGCCGGCACGTGGTTGGAGACACACCGGTGGCAGCAGGTGAGCAGTGGTGCCTGGGTGCGTGGGGATGGCAGTGTCCCTCCCTCACTCTCTCTCTCTCTCTCTCTCTCTCTCTCTCCCTTCCCTTCCTTTCCTTCTCTCTCTCTCTCTGCCTTCCTTTCCTCCTCTCTCTCTGCCTTCCTTTCCTCCTCTCTCTCTCTGCCTTCCTTTCCTTCTCTCTCTCTCTCTCTCTCTGCCTTCCTTTCCTTCTCTCTCTCTCTCTCCCTCTCTTCCTTTCTCTCTCTCCTTCTCCCTCTCCCTTTCTTTCTCTCTCTTTTTCTCTCTCTGCCTTTCATTCCTTCTCTCTTTCTCTGTGTCTCGCTCCTTTGATGTGCGCATGACACACGTTCTGATTTTGTGCTTTATTTTCCAGGCTGTGACATCATGATTGTCCCGGAAGGACACGACAGGAGTCGTCCGCATTGGTGTTTTGTGTTGTGTTTCAATAAAGTTTTTGGTTGTTACTTCAATGATGGGTGACTGTTTCTCGTTCTTCTGACCACACATGTGTGTTTCTTGCTGTCATTGTGCGACATCATGCGCTTTTTGTGGCTCTTGTGTCGTGCACAGTATGTGTTTGTCCGGGGGGGAGGGGGGGGCCTGGGAGTGGTGGCGGTGGGTGTTGTGGCCCTCTTGGGTCTCCGAGCTGCATGATCATTGTCTCCATGGCATCTGTGGGTCTTCAGATGGGGCTCTGGCCTGGGCTCCCTTTCATACTGCAGGTAGTCGTCCTGCTTAACACCAGCAGAAAGCATGTGTTAAATCCCTGCTGCTACCGCGGCTTATCGCCTGTTTTTGGTACGCATCGCAGATCTGGCAGTTCGTTGTGAAAGTGGTGTAGTGGTGTTTTCGTGTGTTTTTGCATGGGAACGCCTACTCTGCATCTCATTAGGGTTAGTTGGTGGTGTCACCCGTGGGGATAAATTTTGGAGCAGTTATCGCGGGAATACTGGCGATGTCTGCAGTTTGCACCCGCTTGTGAATGGGGCGATAAATCTATCTCCACTTTTGATGCGCTAAAGTGCCGATAACTCAGCGATAAGTCCTTGTGAATATGCCCCTTAGTGTATTAGACCTGGGTGGGTGCGCTTGCCAGCGACCGAAAGTCTGCATGAGAGGCACATTTGGTGTCCCTGTGCATAGTCCAGTTCAAACCAGTCCTGGGAGCCATTGGCTTCTGCTCTGGCGCGAAACTGGACAAAAGACATGGGAGTAACCTCCCCACTGTCCAGACCCTCCTCTGGGAGGGTCCCCTGAATCTGTCCAACCCTCTCCCATGGGTACAAAAGGGCTTACCTGGCTGTGGGACTAGATTAGACGTGGACAAGATTCTGAACCAGAAACCACTGAACTTCGACCGTCTGGACACTCTGGACTTCGTTTGGGCCTGACTTCATCTCCCTCTCAGTCTGAAGCATCGTCTGTGCCCGTGCACCATACAGGCTCTGTGCAGGACCTGTGCAGCATCAAGGACAACTAAAGATATCTCCCTTGGAGTGAAGGAGTCACTCCCCTGCAACCGCAGGCACCACATCATGATTGACCGGTCTGCTGCTCCTGAGCTCCTATGGACTCTAAAGGATACAGCAACACAGGAGGTGGGTTTCCAAGTCCCTCGAGGTCCGAGCTGCCCTCTCACCAAGCTTGAGGTCAGAATCCCTCGTGGGGGCTGCAATACACATACCCGTACTTTTACTGCGTACTTTTACAAGTGCATATGCTTGTTGGAGTTTCCAAAACAAAAGCACTGGGCTCCAAGTAGCCCCAACCTCTGGCACCATTTCCTACAAAGAACTCCGGCCTCCTCGCACCAAGTGCTCCATGGGCTGCTGCTTTGTGAAACTGCTCGAGGTCCCGTTGCGACTCCTTTGCCTCCAGCCTGTGAGTCCTCTTGAGGGGCAACACTGCTTTTTTTGGGCTCCCCTGGTTGCTCCAGGCTTGCCCTGATTCCCCTGTGTTTGGGGAGTCTCCTGGACCTTGCTGGTCCCAACCTTTCTTGACCATCCTCGTGGGTTGCCGCTGCCAAGGCTTGTTGCTGCTCCAGCCGGACACTGACCCCTCAGCACTCAACATCCTTTGTGGGACAGCTCGTATCCGGCTCCTGGTCGTCCTCGATGTCTCCTGGTCCCGGTGGCTGCAGAGTCAAGAACCCCCTCAACGCACCTGAAGCACCCCACATCGGTGGGCATTCGTATACCGAGCCCCTGGTCACTCCTGCGTGACCCAGACTCTGTCCCCTCTGCTTTCAGGTACTCTTCATCAAGAATCCACCCTTGGATTCCGACAGACACTTTTCTTCTTCCCAGCAGTGGCTCTTCTTCGAAGTCCTCCATTGAGTTAGACAGCGGTTTCTGACGCTACTTCAGCCCTATGCACCCGGCTTCCCTGGGATAGGTAACTCTGGTACTACTGTATCCACGGGTGGGGTGGCTCTCCAACCTCCTAAGTTCCACTGGGTTTTTTCGAAGTCCACTCAGAAGGGTCCTTAAACTTTAAAATTGCAACCACGACTCTCCCATAGAATTGTACGGCGCCCGCAGTCGTGTTCCCACACTGCACCTGTCCTCCGTGGGGTCCATACTTACTCACCTTGGGTGGCTCCTTGGGGTCCCTCTAGACACTGTCTTGACTCGAGTCGTGGTTCTTATACCACTATTTTAGTATATGGTTTGGCCTCCCCCTGGAGCCCACTGTGTATTAGTGCTACTTACGATTGTTTCTATGCTACAGTATTGTGTGCTTTGTGAGTATCTTCGTGTAGAAGATACTGTGTCGTACTTTTTGGGGTATATTCACAAGAACGTGCGCTAAACATCTCCAAAAAAGCTTAACGCAACTTTACACATCGCAGTCTATCGCGGGAAAATAACCCTGTGTTAACGTGGAATTCACAACACGGCGGTACCATGCGATAGATTCCCGAAAACGCGGCCAATGTCCGCAATACAACCACCGCGACGGAGATAAAAACACAAACCCCACGCAAAAAAACGTGCGATGAGCCCATTCGCGATGAGGAAAGCAGCGATAAGCAGCCCAGGACCGCGACACACACCCGGCAGGCGGGAATAAGCACATCAAAAGCAGGAAAAAGAAAGACAAACCAAACAGAAAACAACAGCGAAGCACAATGGAGGCAGTCGGAGCTAGTACACAACCCCACAAGCACCATTGGCAACAAAACATTGTACATGGCAGTCCACCGTGGACAAGGTGAATGCAGCCGGAGTGCGGAGGAGGACAATGGAAGACAACCAGAACAGCTGGAATGATGCGAAACACTAAAACAAGCAGAAACACGCCAACAACCAGAAGGCAGCAATGCACACCGGAGGTGGGAGTCCAGCGCCACACCAGGAGCTGGATGACATGGAGGAAATGGTGTCCACCACATCAGTCTGGAGATGGTGGCAGGAGTCGGGGACCGGAAACTGCCCAAATTCAACAGACACAACAGCAACAGGGAGAGGAACGACCAGGGACTGGGGGGACGGGGGGAGATGGGCACAATGGCACACATGCACAATTAAGCACAGCACAACTGCAGACAAACCATGCCCAAGAGTAACAACACCAACCAAGAGCACAAGTCACACCAGTCGGCAATATCACACCACTGAACAAGCACAGAAGTGAAAACCACACTGCCTGAAAGGGAGAAGGGTAAGCCAAATCAGAGCTGAAGGGCCAACTCACACACAATGCAGCACACACATAGGAAGCAGAGTACCCCAACATCGGACACAATGTGGTACAAACAGCAACATTTGCACAACTGAACACAGGACACAAGTGCACCCGCTATGTGGCGGTAAATGGCCATACACATCTGGCAAAGCACTAAACAGGGACATGATAATGCACAAGTACAAACCCGCAGCCCTGATGGGGTAGCAATGCATGTATGGCAGGGACCCAGATAGGCAGTGACACACACATTGGCATACAAATGAACACTCATCACAGTTGGAGACAAGTGAAGGTGCGGAAACCTCATCAACAATTGCATGTCAGTACGGCCAAGAGAAGTGCCACAACATGCAGACCAATGCAGCAGCATGTCTGAATGAGGAACGTTGGAAAGCGCCCATGTCCACCCCGGGGGAGTCCATCACCCACACAAGTGAGTGCCAACCCGCGTTGGTTGTCCGCGCATGTATCCGAAGTCCAGGACAATGCAGCCATGTCCACTGTCGTCTTGGGACATGAGACCAGATCCACAACATGCAACCAGGCGTCGGGACACGTGCAATGGGTCACATTCAGTTGTGGCTGCTGGTACATTGTCACTCGTCCATGAACGCGAGTGCAGCAGCGTAGGCCAACATTTCCAATATGAGCTCGTTGTCGACTACATCTAACATGTCGGCGACGTAACCCATCAGCTGTCCCGGACAGATGTGCTGACTCCAACCCCTGGCCCCAATTGGCACCAAAGCCCAATAGGGGAGCGGCTCAATGTGGTCACCGCACACGAGTCGTGCAATCTCCCAGGTCCAGTTGCCAGCATGCATGCCAATCATCCAGGCATGCCATAAACAGGCATCACGATGACACTCCTGGTCGTGGGCCAACAGGGGGCGCACACACATGTCGAAATCCAGTTCAGCTACTGTTACGTTGGAGAGGCAGACATCCATGGTCCACTCGAATATGCACGAGCGACAATGCAACACAGGCTGAACGCAGGTGACGTTGGCAAGGCGGAAGCTTAGCCGGTAACTGATCCGCAGCACTGCTAATGGCAGTGCCCCCAGTACATGCAGCAGACGTGCATGGTACCGGTCCACGTGACTGTGGTTGTGCATGTGTCTGGGATGGTCTGCCATTGCGTCAGTGGCTCTGCTTGAAGCGGCACTGTGCTGACCTGCGCCAGTCCTGTGGTTGAAATGCCACAGCTCGGATCAATGAGCAGTGTCTGTGTGCAACGGGTGCAGGCCTGGGATGGGGTGGGAATACGTGTGAAGGCCATTTCACGCACCCTAACTACGACCAAGGACTTCTGTGTGTGGGATGTGTACACGTTGGTCTCACGTCGGGCAGTGCGTAGTGTGGGAGTCATCAGCAAATGCTATTGTATCTGTCAGGGGGTGCTGGGCACATGCAGGTCCCAGCTCGGAGCTGCAGATGTGCTTCCGCCTGATAGTCCAGACAAAGGACCTTTCATCCCCACAGTCAGTTTACCATCTGCTTGCATACAGGAGATGTGCAGAGGCCTGTTGTGGGTGGGGTGTGATGTCTGCGACCCAGGGAATCATGGATGATATGCCGAGCACGTGGCACATGAGCGGCCTCACTGTATGTTACGTTGCCTCACAGCTGCTCCTCCCTCCCCCGAGCCTTCACACTTGTGTGCTCTGCACGGTTGCATCACGTGCACTCCTACGGCACACCATTGTCATGCCTGTCTGCGCATGTCCAGCAGCATGCCAACAACACCGTGATGCTGGCCGTTGAGGGTGTGCGGCCACGTGAGTGTAAGCCAATGGTCTGGACAGGGCGGACACAGGTATAGAGTCCATGGCTGGCTGTGGTCGCGCTGCGATTGAGGCTAGACATCTGACTCATGCAGCCGCAGGACTGATACACACAACACTTGGCATGTATGAGCCAAGACCCCGAGCGGTCTTGCGCCCCTACATTTCCCCGCACGTGCGGGCCCGCACTCCGGGTGCATGCTACATTGCAACATCGACTACTGTGGCCCTGGTGGCGACAACACTCCAACACAGAGACACGCTTACCGCACTTCCTGTTCAAGGCCAGACCAGAGCCACGCCCTCATCCCCCTGCCGAATCAGCACACCCCGGCGCTGACCTGACGTACGCCGGACCAGCACACGCCGCTTGTGCATGCAGGGGGGGCGGACGAAGCTACATGTCCAAGGTCTTAGCCACTGCTGAGGTGACATGGTATCGTCTGCTGAACACAGCACACTGTGATGTTGCAGGGCTCTGGCCCATCATGCTGTCATAATGACCACACGGACACACTTGCTTAGATGGTGTGAATGGCTACGGGCACGTGCGCCCGGCCACTTTTATTAGCAGGATCACATGTCGAGTGACACCTGTGATGGATGTGTGTGTACACCAGCCGTCATGGAGTGCCTGGTGCAGTCAAAAAACGACAACAGTGTACATCGTAAAGGACACAACCATTCAACTATAAAGGCTCCATGACTTGAGCTGCACAGAGTTAGTGGCCCCGGATGCACAGCGTCCTGCACGGGCCTACCGCCACAGGCCGCTGACTTGCGGTGCACTGGGGCAGGGTCACGAGAGCAGAGCAGGTTCTCGTAGATGTCAAAGGCTGTTGTCACCGAGTGTCTCGGTGGACAGTGGAAGGTGTACCCCCAGGGCATGATGCAGAGGGCAGAACCACGCAGAAACAGTCACTATGGTGGAGATGAATGGAACAGACACATGTCGAACACCAAGTCCGTCCCAACCAGGTGATGATGCAGACAAACCCCAGGCCATGGACTCAGACGCCACCAAAGTTCAACCAGAGAGTGCCCATGACTCATTGCGCACAGAGTTAGTGGCACCGGTGCTGATAGGGGATGCCGCCTGCGATGAGGCGCGTCCAATGGTGTGAACTCCTCCATAAGTTACCCAAGACACAGTTCCACATGTGGGACCTACTGGACCGCAGTGTAGGCCTGAGGCAGCGGTCAGCAGGGGCCCTCATCCAAGTGTCGCCCGCTTACGTTGGATGCTCCCACCGGCCTGCGTAGTTCAGGTTCGGCGGCACAGCGGGACGCGGACATGCGTTGAACAGGGTTAGTGGCACCAGGTCAGTTGTTGCTAGTGTTCAGTCACCTCCGTGATGAGGATCCGGCTTTCATCCGGACTGAACCGCATCTTCCTCTTACTCCTCTCCGTGCGTTCACTGGTATAGACTCTGCCATTCATGAATCACGACTAAGTGCTGGATGTGGGACCTACTGGACCGCAGTGTGGGCCGGGGGCAGCGGTCATCACGGGCCCACAGACACGTGTCGTGTGCTTGCGATGCAGAGTTTGGTTACACTGATCGGAGGGAGTATAGTGATGTGGACGCTGCCACAGACTTTTGGTCACTGCCATTCTCACTCACCACTCAGTACAACATGTGCTAACAAATGGGCCGAAGAGTACGCCGGTGGGGTATGTCAACGAGAAAGGAGTACTGTGGGCCAGCATCGTGGAGGCCAGCGATGGTCTGCGGAGGCTGCAAAGGTCGCGGGACAAGGGCTTGGAGCTTGCACCGGCCTGTGGTGGGCCCTCTTTGACACACGCCGGTGTCGGCAGGTGAGCGGAGCCTCCTTGGTGCGCTGGGGCAGGCAAGACGGGTCTGGGGACCAGCGGCCTGGGGAGCAGCAGGTGCACGGGGTCGCAGGCCCTGCCGCTCACGGCGTCGGCCTCGTGTCGGGCTGAGAGGCGCCGCCCTGGCAGACACGTTGGCCATTCCGAGAGAGAACCACGCCCAGTGCGACGGGGTTTTTATTCACACCCCTACACAGGCCTGGCGTACGCAGGGCCAACCCACTGCGCCCGCGCCTACAGGGGGGACGTAACGTGTGACATTTCCGCATTCTGCCCCACAGCCTGTGGTGACATGGTAGCGTCCAATGGCCACTACACTCCATGCACCAGCAGTTGATGTCCACATGGCCATTCCGTGGTTTGCACACTGAAGTCTGTCCGGCACAGCCACGCCACACTTGGCATTGGGTAGGTTCTCATTCATTAGTCACTTGCCTCTCTTGCACATGCCTGCTCCAAGCCTCTCCTCACATTCTGCTGTTGTGTGGCATGTTGCATGTAGTTTTTCTGCGTGCCCATTGCCAGTGTCGTGAGTTGCATGGCTGTGGAGTTGAGGTGTGTGGTGTGTTCATTTGGTACTTACCAACGAGCAATGCATTTCCATAGGTGCCATCCTGGAAGCGCTGGTTGATGATGGACTGTCGGAAGATGTATGAATCATGCACACTGCCTGGGTAGTTGGCCACGACATTGGTGAGGAGTCCCGGGTGGTCCACTATTGCCTGCACATTGATGGAATGCGTGTGCTTTCTGTTGCGGTAGTTGTGTGCAGTGTCGGCAGGGGGCATGAGGAGTACATGTGTGCAGTCGATTGCCCCCAACACGTGAGGGAATCCAGCTATGGCGTAGAAGCCTTGCTTGGTCTCCAGCTGCTCCAGCGCAGTGTGGGTGAAGTGGAGGTGCTGGGGTAGCAGGCTGATGGCATCCAGGACAGGTGTGATGAACTTGGATAGGGCTGGCTGTGAGTCTCCTGCGACTCTGGCAGTTGTGCATTGGAAGGTACCAGAGGCCAACATGTGCAGCACAGCCAGCAGCTTTGTCTGCGGAGGGATGTTGGTTGTCCGCTGTGTTGGTACCGTCTGCCTGTGGGCGATGTGGGTCAGGATGCGGAGGATGGTTGTCCTTTTGTACCTGTTGTGGGCAATGCCCTCCTCTGGCGTTAGGTCTGTGCGGCTGGTGCGTTTATGGTGGGTCCGCTGTCTTTGTCTACGCTGCCTCTGTGGTGGTCCGGGGGGGAGGGTGGGGCACGTCCTGGGGGTGGTGGCGGGCCTGGGGGTGGTGGCAGTGGGTGTTGTGGCCCTCATGGGTCTCCGAGCTGCATGATCATTGTCTCCATGGCACCTGTGGGTCTTCAGATGTGGCTCTGGGCTGGGCTCCCTTTCATACTGCAGGTAGTCGTCCTGCTTAACACCAGCAAACGGCAGGTGTTAAATCCCTGCTGCTGCCACGGCTTATCACCTGTTTTTGGTTCGCATCGCAGATCTGGCAGTTCGTTGTGAAAGTGGTGTAGTGGTGTTTTCGTGAGTTTTTGCACCGGAACGCCTACTCTGCATCTCATTAGGGTTAGTTGGTGGTGTCACCGTGGATATAAATTTTGCGGCAGTTATCGCGGGAATACTGGCGATGTCTGCAGTTTGCACCCGCTTGTGAATGGGACGATAAATCTATCTCCTCTTTTGATGCGCTAAAGTGCCGATAACTCGGCGATAAGTCCTTGTGAATATGCTCCTTAGTGTGTTATACTAATAAATACATATTTTTTATAACCACTGTGTGGTTCTCCTTTCATTTAATCAATACTATAAGATTGCATTCTGGTAAAACAAGCTGCTTAACATTCCTTCAAGACTAAGCCTGAAGGCTGCTCTCCACAGCTACCACTTGGATAACTTTCTAAGGTTATCTTTGACCTCTTAAATCACCATAAGGGTTGTTTGGACTGGTACAGGGTGCCCACTTTAATTAGTGGACAGCATATACCAGGCCAACTTCTCACAGTCGCCTTATAGATATGATTGTGAGGCTTGCGCTGTCTGACCATCAAAAAAAGTTATGCTCCGGCGGCACAAGCCGCTCATAAATAAGCCCCTTGTATCCTATGCCACTGGCATTCGCAACAATAACCCACATATGATAAGTGGTTAACTGAGATGTATAAAGTGACATCATACGAGCGTATTGTTTACCAACTACAAGACAAAGCTGATCTGTTTGAAGCCACTTGGTCCTCTTTCCTGAATCTTGCTGACGACACTCAGGATACACCCCCCCAACCTGGCCTGACTTCACATGCCATGATTTGACCCATACTTGATTCCCCTTCCTCCAGACCTAGCTGCACCAACCATCCCTGCCCTACCAACCTTCAATCCCTCTCTCGCTTTAGGGCTTATGGTAGGCCAGGAAACCGAGCAAGACCTTTCCACCCCCCCCCTCCTTTATGGGTCCAGGACTCCTCCCCTTTCCATCATCCCACCGCCCTAGCCACCAACTTAAAATGTCCTACTTAGAATTCCCAACCAGATTCTTCCTGTCTACCCTGACTAGCCCTCACCCCAGCATTGTGTTATTCAAAAGTAGATCCTCTAATGGGTTGTATCACTTAGATGCTTGCTCCCCACATGACGTATTCATTGCCTCTCATTCAACCTGCTCCCGCAGGCATGTTGTTTGGTGGCGTTGAAATTCCTGTTGTTAGCATAGCTGGTTCGAAACTGACTGCTGGCCTTTTGGTCAAACTTTGCTGGAATAAGGCTCCTGTCATGTACTGTGCACATTCAATGTACGACTGCAATGTTATTTTTTATTACCCAATAAAACTATTTAAAAATTAAAAAAATTAAAAAGAGCCATGCATAGGCCTCTATTAGCTGGTAATGCTGTGAGATCTTGGGCTTTAACATGAGCAAATCAGGGACTCAGGTATGTAATGTATTACCTGTTCTGGTATTTCAAAAGTCCTCCCTGATACACTGCCCGCTTGCAACGCATACGGAGAGCATAAACAGTTTGCCTCAGAGCCGGAGAGCACACACTGCCTACTTACCTCGGACACAGAGAGAATAAAAAGAGGCATGGGGAGCATACACAGTTTGCCTTTGAGATGGACTGCACACACTGCCCGCTTGCCTCAGACACAGAGTGCATAAATAGTTTGCCTTAGAGAGGATAGACTTCCGGACCGGTGTGCTGCTGCAGTTGGGTGTGGCTAAGCAGCAGTGAGTGAGCCAAGCACAAACCACTGGCATGCCGTGGCTTGTTCTCCAACTACGCCACAGGAGTTTCAGGAGCTGGTGGCTACCGGGGGTGGAGCAGCAGGTCTTCCACTGGCACCTTCATCGGTTACCTCAACGCTCCTGACGCTCCAGGGTATCGTGCTCCTGAACGACCGCCAGTGAGAGCAGAGCTGCAACAGGCGTTCCCCTACCTGCCATCCCCGCACCTGCTGCATGCTCACTTTTTTTCTGCTCTTCAGCTGTTTATTCACCCCACGCAGTCGAGCTGCCCCCCCACCGCCAGATGGCTGGCAGCAGGAAGTAGGGTCAAGGATCCGGATCCATGCAAGTTCGGCAATGGGGCAAAGGGGAGTGGCTTGTGGAGAGATAGCAGCGGGTTTAGATCCCGCTGCATGGGCAGTGTCCCGGGTAGAGCCCCAGCTCCACAGATCCCAGCTAGGCGAGCTCCCTGCCTCTGCTGTCTGACCTCCCCTCAGCCCAGCTTCGGCGGTGATCAGAGATCGGAAAGACCACCCGGGCAAAACCTCCCAGCACCTAAACCAGCAAACCACCTAGACCAGCAAAGGGCTCACCAAAGGAGCCAGTAAAGAATCCAAGAGCTGGCCGCCCTTCCACTGGGGGCCTGAATCAGGTGTGGTTTGCAGACCAGGCAAGCTCCCCCGCCTAGTCCCTCCCTGCTGGGAGGCACACATCTCTTCACTTGTTTGGACCCAATTCCACTGCCCTTGAGATCTCGCGAGTGGAAAGTACCCCACTAGTCAGCCTTGAAGATACCCTCAAAGGTTCCAATAGCAGGTCACATCACATACTTTCTACAAGCACTACCCGTGAACGGAATTAAACCCCTGCATCGACTGCGCTATCTACAAGCCACCTCGACGGTAAAGAGGGGAACCTTCTCTCCAGCAGTTTTACTGCCAGCAAATCACCTGCTCCACATGTCCATCGCATTTTAACAATTAAACGCAGGTCTCACTCCTGCCCAAGTCCTGGCAGAGCCCAAGGAAACAAACCAAAAAACCATGGGCTCCCACACAACATATCCATCAACGTCTCCACCAACTCTCAGGCTCTGGATTCTCAGATGCAGTACGTAACCACCTTAGAAGGCACGCTGAACACTGAGAATGTCCAGAGACAGGCTCAAGTAGTCTCAGTTCAAATCCACCATCAACAAAAACTCACCCCTCAGACCTCCACTCAGGTGTGGTCCCCCGAGTTACTTGCAGCCAGTTTGACTAGGATGGGCACACTCAACCTCAAACAAGAACAGGGGGACCTTTCAGTATCTTTTCTACAAAACCTGAAGTCCAAAATCGAAAAACATTGGAGCTCACTCCAAAGCTATTCAGAACACCAGATGGAACCAGGCAATTCTCGCCCAGCACCCAAAACACTAATGGGGCAGAAGACCCCCATTTGACAACTATTAGTGAAGCACAATACTCCATGGCCAGAGCACTACTATGGCAATCTTCTAAAGTCGAGCTACAAATAGATCTCCTCCAATCAACTGCACAGCGCCTAGTGGACTTGAGCACCAAGGTGGACCTCATTGAGAACAAAATCTGTGGCAGTCAAGAAACGTGGTTGTGTACCTGCTCATCCGCAGCCATAATTGATAAATGGGCAACACTCCCTGAGGTTTTAACCAATCTGGCAGCCACAATCAGGTCCAAAGCCGGCACCCCAGTAGCTAGTAGATCTTCAGCCCACTACAACATAAGTCTGGCATCTGAAAAAACAGCTGGTCTCCCTTCCAATCCAATAATAGAGCTAACTGAAAGCCTTCAATTAAACCCGGGTAATCAAGGCACATCTTCTCATGATAACCATTCTTCTTGCTCAACAAGCCCAAACGCCTGCACCAGCATTCACTTCACAGCTGAGGAAATTATGGAGAAACCACTTAGTCCCAAACAGCCAGGCGAGCTGCTCTCTAGGAGGGCTAAGAAAAAAACAAGGAAACAGCACAAAAAGGCTACAACAACAAAAAGAGTGGTGTCCTTGTTAACTTCCCAGAATCAGACTTTTCAAGCTGTACTCGATCTTTGCTGTTAATTCTGCCGCCAATAATCCAGCAGCTATTGTGGCAAAGGAACAAGATAATAAAACTTTATCTTTTACAGAACTCATAATGGGAGAACAGGATGTGAGAAAAAGTCAGGCTCCTGAGAATATACCATCCTCACTGATAATAAAGGAGAAGATGGAATCAAGTACTCAGGCTACCCCCACAGTGGAGTCTGGCACTAATAATAGAGCGCGAACAGCCCGGGCCTCATAAACCTACTTGCCCCCTCCTTTTGTTCACCCAACATTTCACCAACCTCTGGATTCACCCTTAACGCTCTCCCTGAGAGGAGGCCCCGGGTGTAACATCCTTGCATGCTCCTGCATGCGACAGCCATCCAGCATTCTTTGTTATGTCACTCAAGCTGTGCATGTTTTAATATGTGTTCTCATTCTATGCTGGAATTTGGAATGGTTGGTAAGCCCAGGAGGTCAGTTGCACTGGACCATCCTGTTGTGCAGTCTTGTTGCTGTGCTGCTCAATAAAATTCCATGGAAAACTACTACAGAGAGCTGAGAGTCTACTTATAATATTTGGCGACGAGTGGAGGAACAAGCCTGCCAACCATCTCAAGCAGCACAGGAGCGGAGTGTTCCTGAACCCTAGAGGTGGAAATTGTTTCGTTTGGAGATTTCGGAAAAAGAATTGTGGAGCTACGGTGTGGTGAGCAATGGAAGTGTGGCATTCTTTGTACCAGTTTCGGGTACTCTGAGAAATTTTCTACATATTGGAGGACATCGCGATTTGGAGAGAACGGTAAGCGCAGAGCGAGCGCGTTGACATTTTCAAAAGTAAATACCTGCGAGCCAAAGCTGTTTAGTGCCAGTGTTTGGAAGACCGAGAACGCCGCTTTCACCAGTGTTCTCTTGAGGAAGGGAGTCTCGCAAAGCATTGATGCGTCCGTCACGCAAAGCGGTGACGTCAGACGCGGCGAGGCGGCCATTTTAGTTTTCTATTTCAAGTTTACCGTTTCCATGGCAATGCGGTGTGCGCACGATCGTAAACCAGAGTAAAACTTCATTCCTTGAATAAATCGGCTGAAAAGACAGCCACTACTCGTTTTAGCCTCACAAGTAAGCTATACTTCTTTGAAAAGGAGTTACTTGTTTTAGTTCGAGACATTTATATTTCATGCACAGATTTGGGAAATAACATTTTGAAGATAAACATTGTCTGTCAAAGTTCAGGTCAAATAAGTGACTTTTTACAATTTCTCTGCTTTGCGTAAGTGTAATATAAGAATGCAATTTGAGCCACCTGCAAATTTTTTACAAAACAAAGGAGAACCCCCAGTCTCTTGGATGAGGGGGAAGGAGGAATTTCTCACTTACATGAGGGCCATTGATGGAGAACGCATGGGGCAGATAGAAAAAAAGTATTTTGTTACATTGCTTGGGATCAGAAGGTCAAGTTATTTTTAGAACTTTACCACAAGTGGCATCTGCGGAGGGTGATGTGGACAATAATGTATACAAAGAAGCCCTATGAAGGATGGAACAAAGATTCAAACCAACCACAAATATTGCTTTCAATAGATTCAAATTTTACACCAGAGCGCAAAACGAAAATGAATCCTTTGATAATTTTTTAACTGCACTAAGATCTCTAAGCATGCAGTGCAACTTTGGTAACATGTGTGATGAGATGATCAGAGATCAAATTATTGTTCATGTTAGAAGCAAAAAAAAACAGGAACAATTATGGGTGATGGGAGATCCAAGACTGTCGGAGGCTATTTCTACTGCGAAGGCGTTAGAACAGTCTGAGAAGTGGATGCACACTGTAAGGAATGTGAGCAATGAGACAGAAAGAGGGGAAGAAGTGTGTGCAGTCAAACGTTTGAAAGAGCAACGAACTGAAGCTTCCAATTCAGGACCCAACATATCTCGTAGGAGTAACAATGGTGGTTTGAGAGAATTTGACAGAGCAGATAAAGGTGGAGCTTGTTATAGATGTGGTAGTAGAATGCATATGGCGTCGTATGGGGGATGTCCAGCGTTAAATAGGGAATGTAGGGAATGTGGGAGAATAGGACATTTTGCCAACGTGTGCAAGGATCAAAGGAGAGGTACAGTACAAACACGTGGTAAAGTATCTTGCACATCAGAAAGATGTGACGATACACATAAGTGTGAAGGTGGTGCTGTAGGTGAGAATAACAAATGTTTTATTGTGTCCATTATAGAGAAAGTGTCAAATTTAAATGACACAGAAGGAAGGTTAACTAAGAAAGCGCCCATGTGCAGAGTGGAGGTTACTGGTGTGGAGTTGGATCTCATGGCAGACTCAGGGTCTCCTTGGACCATAATTTCTGAACAATATTATAAGGAAAAACTTAGTGAGACATGCAAACATTATGAAATGTTACCACCTGACATTATAGCCGAAGGTTTTGATGGATCTAAAATTGATATGGAAGGGTACTTCAATGCCTCTCTACAGTACAAAAGCAGAGTTGCGCAAGTCAAACTCTACGTTGCTGTGAAAGGGGTAAATGTTTTAGGATGGAGAGACCAATGGAAATTGGGAATCATTCTCAATCCCCGTTCCAAAGAACCGGTTCTATTAGATGAAGGTGGCTGGCAAAAAAAAGTGGCCGTCACAGGGTATGGTGACAAAGAGTCCTTTATCAAAGAAAAGTTTAAGGAGGTTTTCACAGAGAAACTAGGCAGATTGAAAAATTACACGCATAAGATCAAACTTAAAAGTAACATCATCCCAGTCAAGCAGAAATTAAGAGGTGTGCCCATTAATGTCGGAGAGGAGCTTAAAGACATGCTCAATGACTTAGTCAGTGAGGCATTATAGAACCCATCGATTCGGCTGAATGGGTTTCACCCATTGTTTTGGTTCGCAAACCGGACCAAAAATTGAGAGTGTGTGTGGACTTTAGAGCTCTTAATTCTGGTTTTGTAGTCAACTGTCCCCCTTTACCAAACATAAATGAAGTTGTGTCAATGTTGGAAGGGGCTAAAATATTTTCCACACTTGATTTAACATCGGCCTATCACCAGATTGAATTGTCTGAGGACTCTAAAATGTTAACAGCTTTTATTACACCGCAGGGTTTGTACCAATACACAGGAATGCGGTTTGGGTTAGCATCAGCTGCCTCGGTGTTCCAAAGAGTAATGTTCAATATTTTCAGAGATGTTGACATGTTTGTAAAAGGTTTCCAGGACAATATATTAATTTTTTCTCCCAATGAGGAAGAACACATGAAGCATATGATGGAAGTATGCGACAGGTTGAGAAAAAATGGTTTCACCCTTAAGGCTCATAAATGCAAAATGTTCAAGGATACTGTGGAGTATTTAGGGCATACCTTGTCAGGTAATGGAGTTGTTCCTAAAAAATCCAATGTGGAGGGTACTGTCAACGCTCCTGCTCCCATCAACAAAGAACAATTGTTGTCATTTGCTGGAGTGTGCGAATACTACAGTAAGTTTGTGAGCAATTTCGCAACTAAAATGGAACCGTTGAGAAAGTTGCTGAGACATAGTGTTTGAGTGGAAGGATGAACAGCAGAAAGCTTTTGAGTTCATCAAAGATGATATTGTCAAGGCTCCCACCCTAAAACCTTTCTGCATGAATAAAGAGTGTGTGATGACTGTAGATGCCAGCTTGTATGGCATTGGTGGTGTGTTGTCGCAGAAATGTGGCAAAGAAGAGTGGAATGTAGCCTTTGCCTCCCGCACTTTGAATGAGTGTGAACGCAGGTAAACGCTAATTGAAAAGGAATTGTTAGCCTGTGTCTGGGCGATAGAACACTATCGAAATTATTTGTGGGGAAGCAAATATATCCTTAGAACAGACCACAAACCCCTGGTAAATATTCTTTCCCCTGTTGGAGGGTGGAACTCCACTGCGCGCATTGCAAGACTTACATCCAAACTACAAGAGTACTGTTTTAAAACTGAGTTTGTACCTGGCAAGAACAATGTGATGGCTGATTTTATGTCACGCCATCCTTGTCAACAAGATGAGTGTGAGGTCTTGGATGAGTCTAATGTGGTTACCTGTATCCAAGATGTTGTTTCCGACGACTTTGAAGAGATTTCAGAGGAAAGGTGGAGATTATGTGAGAAGGAAGACTTGTTATGGCAGACTGTCAAACAGTACATTATGAGTGGGTGGCCCAGGAAAAAGGATTTAAGTGCTGAGGTTATGCCCATGTTCAAGGTTGCAGATGAATTGGAGATAGATGGAGAGCTTATGTACAAAAGTGGTAAGTGTGTGCCACCCACTGGGGTGCAAGAATTAATCTTGAAGCTTGCGTACAAATCTCATCCAGGTATGTCTTCCATGAAACGGTTGGTAAGAAATTTCTTTTGGTGGCCAGGTATGGACCGCATGGTTGATCGCACTGTCAGAGAATGTGATGTATGTATGTCAAGTGAGAAGATATTGAGGGTTAATACCCCTCCCTTGAAGAGTGCTGAATGGCTCGATGAACCTTGGAAAAAATTAGCATTTGATATTTCAGGTGAGTTCATGTGTTTGCCTTATGATTCGAGGTATGCTTTGGTTCTTGTGGACTACCACTTTAAGTGGCCGGAAGTGAAATTTGTGCCACACACTTCAACCAATGTGGTGGTGGAATTCTTCAAAGAAGTTTTTGCTAGAGAGGGTTGTCCGTCTATTCTGGTTACAGATAATGGTGTGCAGCTCACTTCAATGGAGATGGAAAAATTTCTTAAGTGTTATAATATTAAACATGTTACCACTTCATTGTATGAACCACATGAGAATGGTCAAGTTGAGCGCTTTAACCGGGTGTTAAAGGGATATGTTTCTGATGTCATCAAGTTGGGAAGAAATTGGAAGAACCTATTAAGAGAAAGGTTGTGGATGTATCGCATCACATCACACACAATTACTGAGGTTAGTCCTTTCAGACTCCTCAAAGGGAGAGATCCTGCATCCAAACTGTGTCCCTGGTGGTTCAAGGAAAAGAGCAGATGGTGTAGAGAGAATGAGAGTGTGGTAAATGATGCAGCAGGGAAAGTGAGAAATAAACAGGTCAAGACCAAGGGGTGGTATGATAACAAGTGGAAAACTAAAACCCATGATTTTAAGGTCGGTGACTGGGTGGAAATCAGAAAACCAGGTTTGTTAAATAAGTGCTCGGAAAGATTTAGTAAAGCCATAAAAATCACAAAGGTGTTCACCAACAGTGTTATCACACAAGATGGCAGAGTATGGAATGTTAAACGTGTTGCAAGGTGCCCAAACGGAACCTGCACCTTCAATGTTGATGATGAGTCTACAGAATATTCGTTATTAAAGTTTGGAGATTCTGCTCACAGGTATGACCATGATATGGCCACAAGTGCACGCTCAGAAGCTAACAATTGTAGCGAGGGTACTGTTGCTTCTAGAGTTAAAGATTCAAGTCGTGCAAGACAACCACCCAGAAGGTTGTCAGATTTTGTAAAATAAGTTTGTTTCCTTTCCTTGTTTTTTTCCCTGTACCCCTCTCCACTTTATTTCTTTATTTCTATATAAGGGAGGTATGTAACATCCTTGCATGCTCCTGCATGCAACAGCCATCCAGCATTCTTTGTTATGTCACTCAAGCTGTGCATGTTTTAATATGTGTTCTCATTCTATGCTGGAATTTGGAATGGTTGGTAAGCCCAGGAGGTCAGTTGCACTGGACCATCCTGTTGTGCAGTCTTGTTGCTGTGCTGCTCAATAAAACTACAAGGAAAACTACTACAGAGAGCTGAGAGTGTATTTCTAATACCAGGCCCCATCTTGATCAGCACCCTGCCGGCAATCAGTGCCCAATCTTTGGAGCAAATCACCCCAAAGGTGACCCATGAGGTAGTGTTAACCCCCAGATATCACATCAAAGGACACTATGGCATCTTAAACAGGGGCAATATACTCTGTCTACTAAAGCACAAGCCTTCACTGGCCCACATCTGATTGGACGACCTCGCCTGGGTCATGTTCTTAAGCTTCCCCGGGGACACTCACGGCGAGTCAACCCTGACATGGCTGTGCCAACAACCACTTCAAGCGACCATGATCAAGCAGGCAAGCCAGTTGGCAGAATGGTGGATAGACATCAAAGCCCCTCAACCAGAGAAATACCCACGTGCTTAATGCCCCCTCACAAAAGAAAGGAGCTTACTCTGTCTGAAGAGGAGCAGATGGCAACCAACAGTGCCCAAGCCTCCCAACGCACTCAGAATAATTTGCACCCTCAATCAAAGGACCGTGCTTCCCGGAGATCCCATGACAAAATCAGAATTTGGATATTGGCTTCTGCCAGACAGCCTCCCCCCACGATGGCACTCCTAATACTATCAACAACAAGACTAAAGGCAAACTCATCAGGGAGGCAAGACCCAGCTCCCACTTATCAATCATATCCTGGAATGTGGCAGCCGCAAAAAACTACCTTTGTAACAGTAACATCCTTTGTTTCCAGGAGATCTGGGCCACCGAAACAACTCTCACAGGCTATTACAAATTTCATCTCTCAGCCACAAAGCACAACATCTTCAGGCCGCCATCCAGTGGACTTTCTATTTACATAAAACACGCCCGAAAAGTAGAGGCTACTGCAATACCCAATAACACGCTTGAGCTGCAAGCTCTTCTCATCAACGGACTAAAGAACAAACACTAGCCCCCCGACTACTGCTAATTAACTGTTACGCCAACCCCGCTCTTTATCAGAAAAAACAGGCTCTAAACTCCATCGCAGCTAAAATCGAAGAACTATTAAATGAATACTCTTCTCAGCTCCCAATAATTGGCGAGGTTTTCAACAACATGATGCTGGGCAAGTCATTTAAACATCCTAGGCCTTCAGTAGAGGAAGCTCCTCTGCAGTGTCTTCTTGACGGCCACAGCTTAATCTCTCCGTACTCTGTTAAAGAGACCCACGCTCAACAATGGCTACTGTGTCCTACTTTCAGGAACATATCTACCATCGACTATATTTTCATCAGCTCCCTGTTGTCAACTAAGCTCAGCAACTATGAAGTAGATGACAGAAACAAGAGTGATCACAGCCTCCTGTGGGCAGTTCTGCAGTTAGCCAGCAAAGCTTTGCCACAACTACAGTCACTCGGGAAACCCACTGGGGAAGAATGCTATAAAGGCTTCCGCAGAATCAAATGGTCAGCTAAACTTGGCACTAAACTGTCTGAGTGGATAGCAATAAAAGTGTCAACCCTCACCTTACTTGGAGCAGTCATTCCTCCGGAGCACTAGGAGGACCTCCTTGCAGAACTTCAACAGGCACTGGGGGGATCACCCGGGACTCCATGAGGCGGGACCTCCCCACTCAAACATTTCTCCCAATTATTAAAACCAAGGAGCTACTTGCAAGCAAACATAGTCTCCAAAATACCCTGAAGGTAAGAGGAAGAGATGGTAAATTAAATCAAGGTCAAACAATTCCAGCACTCAGAGCAGCCCACAGACAGAGAGTCTGGCAGCAAAGATCAAAGATGATAGATGCAGAGTGTCTGAAACTTGTCTTCCTTCTAAAAGAGAAGAGCCATACTCAGCTTTGGAAGTTCATCAACGAACTTAGTAACCTTAGCCAAACAAAGGAGAATGGAGTGGCAAACCGGGTGTGGATCAATTACGTCAAGCAGCTATATTCAAATAACCAGGGCACAGCAAATGCAGTGTCCCATTCAGCCCCTATTACACCTTGCCTGGCCCTGCAAGCCACTTGTATTTCAGAGGCCTCAGTAATTGACACCATTAAAAAAATGAGAACAACGGAGCCCCGGGACCCAATGGGATTCCGTTCGCTGTTTTCAAATCAGCACAAATCTTCTGGGCTGGGTTGCTCACACTGCTTTGGAACAATGCCTTCATCACTGCAATGATTCTGTCATCATGGAGAAGATCAATTATTTTTCCAATTCACAAAAGGGAGAACGTTCGACCCCGGCTAATTACAGGCTCATTGCATTACTAGATCTTGAAGCAAAAGCTTACGCCTGGATTTTACTGGGAGAACTGGAAGCCAAGGTATCTGAAAACAGCATTCTCCCCTTCTTTCAATCAGGATTCAGGTCAGAAAGCTCCACTATGGACAACATCCTAGCATTGGCATACCTGTCACGCCGAGTTGCCCGGTCCAAGCAAACCCCTTTATTTTGTTGCTTCGTTGGATACATTGCAGCATTTGACCGGGTGGACCGGGGAATACTGTGGATGAAAATAACCATCTGGGGGATTCCCCCACAGCTTCTCAAGGCCAAAACATCCTTATACCAGGGGACTTGGGTTCAGCTAAAAAACAGTTCCACCACAGGAACTGCTAATGTGCCAACTAATAATGGTCTCAAGCAAGGCTGCATGCTGGCCCCTCTTCTTTTTAGCCTTTATACTGCAGATCTGAGCAAAATAATGGAAGGGGCCAGTCTAATAACTCAGAGGCTTGGGCTGGTGCGCCTCCAAATATTGCAGTATGCCGATGATATTACAATTATTGCCTACTCTCAAATCAGTTTACAGAGAGCCCTCAATGCCCTCCACAGGTATAACCAAGCGAATAAACTCCTGGTGAACCAGGGGAAGACTAAAATTGTCATCTTTGGGAAATACCCATGCAAAAAACTAGCCCAATGGCAACTTAGAGACCTGCAAATATCTACATGCACAAGTTACAACTACCTAGGCGTTTATGTTACTGAAGGGGCTAAACCAGGGGCCCATTTAAAACAGCTCAGAAGCAAGGGAGCCGGTGACATTCACAGCCTGAAGCGCCTAAACCACCACCTATACAGTCCAACTGAGGAACCTATATTAAAAGTTCTGAGAGCAAAACTAATCCCCTATCTAAACTATGGTCTCTTAGCCTTCCCCAGAGCGCTGGACACGAACCTCATGAGCTCTCAAATCTCATCTTATAAACAAAATCCTCAATTCTCCTCAGCAGGTCAGGAGAGCAAGGCTGAGATTAAAGCTGGGCCTCAGAAGCCCGGATCTTGCATGCTTGGGGGACCTAACAAAATATTACATGAGTGCCCTGTGGGCCACAGCATCCTCCCTCGAAGCACAACTCAAAGGAATTTTGAAGAGGAGGGCTCTCCATGGCACACACAGCTTGCAGTGGCCACTAGCTGCTTGAAAATTGAGATCTCCAACCTGCATAATCAGGATATTCCCTTTTCAGCCTGGAACAAAAGCAGTAAATGCAGGTCTTGAAAGCTGCATTTGAACGGGATATTGAAAGGCTCCGCCATAGAACTGCCTTCACTTCACTGGATGCCTCCTACCTCTTGGGGAAAGCTCAGTCCTATTTTGAGCAACCACTGTCAGCCCAGGCACGAAGGAATATCACCTTCATGACAGTGGCGTAACGAAAGCTGAGGGGGCCCCCCTGCAAGGTACACAGAGGGGCCCCTGCTCCGGATTTAATACAGAGCTCGACGGCCTGAGTAGTGTGCTGAGGGGGTCCCCTGCAGCTCGGGGCCCCCCCGCACTGCGGGGGCTGCGGGTGCCTGTGTTACGCCCCTGCTTCATGAGGCTTCTTGTGCGGCCCATCGAAGACTTCAATCCAGCCTGGGCATGGAGGGACGAGTAAACATCCTGCCGACTATGCAATTATCACAGAGAATACTGGTTTCATCTGCCGGGCTGTTGTCCCAATCTGGCCAGTGGCCTACACTGCCTGTTGGCTCCCTTATGCTGGGCCAATGGCCTTAGACACTGCAGAGAAGCTTCAGACCTGTGTTTTTCCACCAACACACCACAAAAGATTGCCAGGTTGGGGAAATTCACAGGCGTCATTTGATCTGTACTGCAAAACTCAACAACAGGGTGAGAATTGCCCAAATGCTGCAGAGAAGCACCAGTTCAAAGTCTCACCACCACCACACAGCCACTTAGCACCAGTTACTGATTGGCTGGGGCCACCCGCAGACGTAACTCAAATCGCAGGCTGAGTGACTCTGAAGTGCGAATATCCGTACTGCCCCCAGCTTAAGCACTTTAAAACTTGAAACTGAACTAGAAAAGGCAACAATGGACAAGCTATAAAACATTTTAAAGGTAGTAATTCATGGTCTGGCCCTAGACTCACAAAAGCTCCCAGATGGCCAAGTACAGTAGCAAGAAGGGTCCATGATCGGTAGAGCTTGTGCTTACAAGGTTTTTATCACAAGTAATTTGAAAGATTTCTCATTAATGCTGCTAAATCTTCCAAAATGTTATAGATTGTTTTACGCAATGTAAATTATTACCATCTTTTCTTATGGTATACAGGAAACTGCTGATTTTTGATGTTATAAAAATGACATACTTACTCAAGTCCTTCATGGTGTTTAATACTCAACTTATTTGTGTATGCAGTTGGGTCCTTTTGCTTCCACAAAAGCATTTCCTGGTATAATCAACTCAATTCAGAAACAAAAGATTAGGGGGGATATTCTCAAGGACCGGCGATACCTACTGCAAACGCCAGCTGGCGGCATTTTTTTTATCGCCGCCTAACCCTGAAAACTATCGCCATGTTAGCGGTGTATTACCAAGCTGTCGCTACATGGCGATAGTATCAGGGAACGTCAGTGAAAACTGCCGCTAACATCAGCGCGATGGCGATAGGAAATCCGACGTTAGCGGGCGATAACTACCGATAGGCCCATTAGCGGCAAAAAGACTCACGCTAGTCAGCCCAACGTGAGTATTTTTTTGTCTCTAATGCAAAAAATAGCCTATCAGTCAACCTCCATTATAAAATAGGCATGAAAACCAATAAAATGCAGAATGGAGCAGCCAGGGCCAAGTGCAGCACACATCAACAACCCCTGCAAGACAGCCAACATCCAGGATGACCAGGATGAGAGCCTTGATGCCTCGCTGAACCTGCACCTGGAGCCTGCATGCCTCGCTGGACCTGCACCTGGAGCCTGCATGCCTCGCTGGACCTGCGCCTGGAGCCTGCATGCCTCGCTGGACCTGCGTCTGGAGCCTGGATGCCTCGCTGGACCTGCGAGTGGGATGCGGAGGAGCTATGGAGTCGATTAGCCGTGGGGGTAGACATTGAGTCTGGCAGGTCGCATGGAGACACGTTGCTGACCTGTGTGAGAAGACCTCCTTGTGCACCTTGGAGCTGTTAATAGTAGAGGCGCTCCTGCGCCCCAACGTAGGGAGGTCTGCATCGCATACTACGATCCACCACTACACCGGGGTGCACGGCGGGGATTACCAACGCTGGGTGCTGCCTCTCTGCATCACAGGCCGGATGATGTTTGGCTGGCCGGATGCTGTGGAGGGTGAGGCCCCTAAGCTGTGCCGAACTTGTGTGGCGGGAGCGCTGCAACTTCACGCCTAAGGGGGCCCTGCTGCATCAACTGCATCGGGAGGTTCACCAGCGGACTTGGCAGTGACTGCTGTACCCAGGCTTGTGAAATCCCTCCTGGCTGAGGCTCCTGCTGACTGAGTCACAGATTTGGAGAGAGTGCAGCAGATTGCGCCACGGTGTCAATGTCCAGGTAAGGAGACGGTGAGACGCGTAGCGCAAGACGCCTGGGGGTTGAGTCCCCCAGGCCTAGCACATGTAGATGACGCACCCCCAGTGGTGGCTCATCCGCTATGGCGGAAGAGCGTCGCCACACTGCTTTTAAGCAGTGCAGAAGAGGATCAATCATCACATGATGATAACTTACTGATGTAACCGTGCTATGTTTCCCTTGCGGGTGGGAGGGTGGGTAGGACTGCTCCAAGCACGGGGCAAGGCATGGGCGGATTGGCATGCCCACTCAAGTGCGCAATGACTGTTTGGTCGGCCCACTCAGGCCGCCCAAAGCAGTCATGCGCACTTCCTCAGCTCAGTAATGCAGGCTGCATTACAGCCTGCATGGAGATCATGCCCACCCCTCCAGCTCCTGGCTGCATGCCTTGTCCCGTTGCCAATTACCAATCCCACAGCTGCATCGCAGCGTTGTGATTGGCTCAGGGGAGGGAGCCTGGCTGCCTACTTCCTGTTCCTGGAAGCAGTCGCAGGAGAACAGGAGCAACGAAGACACGGTACCCGGCTTCTAGGTAAGACTTCCCTTATTAAATTTTTTACAACACCCGCTCACACACACATCCCCGCGTCCACGCCCCATCCAGTGTTCTTTCCAGCGTTTACCACCTCACAGCTGTCCAGCCCCCCTCCAGCACTTCTCAATGGCGGCCGATGTGCGCCCATGCACAGCGTGCGTACCACCGGTGTGCCAAAGGCACATACGTGGTTGCGACGCATGCCATCACATCGCATTCCATTCCAATGCATACTAATATTAGGCACATTGCAACAGTAGAGTAGGTGTTGCATAGCGGAGACATTAATATCACTATTCCCACTTCAGTGAGTGCAACCCAAAACTAACCTTTGCACCCCAAACCCAACCGTGAACCCTGGAATTCCTTTTTGAGCCCCATAACACACCCAAAAATCAAATTTGACCCAAATGCACACCCCAATTTTCATATTTTACCCCAAAACACACCCCAATTTTCATATTTTACATCCAAACCCCATACCCACCCGAAAAACTTTAAATTACCCCATTACTGACCTCACAATCCGTTGTAATCAAATGCGATGTAAAGGCACCTGCGTTGTCGGAGTTGCGTTGTTAACAATGTACTGCCTGCGTGGTAATGGTCGTCTCCCGTGCCAAAGGCAACCCATAGGCTACGCCGTTTGCGTCCGTCTGCCCCTGGACCGCGCTCAGCACCAAGGAGCCTTCCTCTTGGACACTCCACCGCTACGACGCCAGCACCCTCCTCGCCATCAAACCTGGACACCACCTCGCTTGCCAGTAGCAACCTCTGCTCCGGACCGGACATCGCCATCGCCATCACTGACGTCTGCAGTATCACCCGCAAGGAGCACCCCGACCATCAAGGAGGAGGCATTGCCATCACCTACAGAAGCACACTCCGACTGACCACGCACTCTAATGACCCAAGGGTGACCATGGACCATCTCAACTCCCAGATCCGGACCAAGCCCAATCACATCCTCTGCGGTACCCTAATGTGCAGGCCCCCCGGGCCATGGCCCCCCATTCTCTAATACCATTGTAGACCTCATTGCACCCCAGGGTCTCCCATCCACCAACGACATCCTACTCAGTGAACTCAAGTTCCACCTGGACAACCACAGTGACCAGGACACCACCCCCTCCTGGGGAAGGTCCCCTACATCAGACGCAAGCAGCAAGTCAACCTCAACAAGCCACATAGCAGGACACACAGTCGAGCACGTCACCTCCGCCAGCGGGAACTTCAACTACAGCCACAACACCGGACTCTCCTGGACCGACCATCATTGGTAACATCCCATCTTCACCTTGCCCATGGGACGCCACCGCCATCCTCGCACCCCCTCGCAGCTGGAACAAGGCCACCAAAGAACGTCTCGTCAACTCCCTCCGCACCAACACTCCACCAATGCTTCCAAACTATGACACCGCAGCGCATAACCACCACCGATGGATCTCCAACAGCACTCACATTCGGGCACCCCTCATGGACGGCACTGCGTCAGTACCTTCCGCCTGCCTGATGGCAGGCGTGAGGGTGACGCAGTGCCACAGGGATAGGCTGGCCCCATGCATTGCTGGAGTTGCGTCATGGTTGTGACACGACTGCAGCAATGCGTAACTTTAGCGCAGACAAATACGTCAGGATTCCTGACGTATCTGTCATTACTTGTGTCATAGAGCGCTGTCCAGTGAATACAGCGCATCCATGCTGTCGCAAGAAGGGCATAGTGAGAAGTGTTGCAACGCTGTCTTGTCGCAGCGCTGTGACACTTTTCATGACTGGGGCCCAGGAATGCGCACTATCTTATTGATTGCACGCATTCCTGCACTGTAGTTTTGTTGTAGGGCAGCGCTGCAACATTGCTTGCAGCGCTGTCCATCACCAAAACCTGCTGAGATGTGGCCCAAAGTGTTATCCCCATTTTTAAGACCAGCTATTTTCTGGTCTTAAGTAACAGGCTCTAACTGCAGTTAGAGTCAGTTTTTTTGGTCTTCAGAAGTTCAAGGATCCCCTTGTGAATATGGAGTAGTGGTGTTTGCGGCCGTTTTTGCACGGGAACGCCTCTCCTGCATATAATTATCGCTAACAGAAGTGGCAATCTTTACAACAGTTGCTTTCGCCTAAACACTGTCGCTAACGGCTGTTAGCGACAGCTTGGTAATAGAGCGATAAAAGTATCGCCGCATTAGCAGCAGAAAAGTGCCGCTACCGCGGCGATAACTCCTTGAGAATATGCCCCTAGGATTTTTGCTGCATCCAGTTATATATGATGTGCTAAATGGTGCAGCTATGCTATTCCTTTTACAGAACTAATTCCCATTGGCCTTTTTAGGTCTGGCTTGCTAGTGCAGGTGTCTGCTTACCTATTGTTACCAATTTTAATATGTGCTTAGAATGGGCATTGACTACGCCCAGAGAAGTGTCTCTTCCACCTCATGCTATTGGTTTCTTTGGTGTACCATTTTGCCTTCTAGGATGTGTTTCAATTGGAATGTAAGTGGCACAGTTTTGTAACTTAAAAGTTCGCGCAATCATCACACTGTTGTATTCAATTCTTCACCTCCTAAAAACATTTTACAAATACAGCAAGCCTTTCTTTGCTAACCCCCTCCACCCCAACTTCCGGATTGGCAAAGCAAATAGGTTGAGCTTTAGTGTCCTGAACAGCATTTGAGCATTTAACACATGCAAACAGCATTTATGCAAGCCTTTGTTTGCATGAGTTAGAATGTTAAAGTCAGACCTATTGGCTTTGTCAATGGTTGCTGTTTTAGCGGTGTAAATAAGATAAGAGAGGGAGCTAAAGAAGAGCCCCTGGAGTTGAAGAACAGCACACAGGAAATGTGCCTCTGGCTTTGCTAGTCAGGGGTTAATACATTTCACCCGTTTGAGGTTGGACAGTTCTAGATAATGTGGCATGGTATGCCCGTTCATCAAACATTTGCAAAATATTATTGGGCTTTTCCTCTAAAAGACAACCTTGCATATTTCAGTCAATTCGCTAACTAGTTTAATCAATTAGAATATGGACAAGATGTTGCATTTGGTATATGTGCTCAATCAGAATACTTGGAGATTGTATTGTCTTGGGATTTGCATTTGCACTGTGAGCTCTAAAGTGCTTTTCTGGGAGGTCCACTTACGTTATTTATACAGCTCTTCATACGCTTGGGCACCCTTGGAACAGCATGGTTGAAAGGATGTTTTTGTGGTTTGGCCTGTATAGGACATGTTGGGTGCTGTATGAGGTTTCAGGACAGGTGGGCACACAGCATGTTGAGTAAATCTGCACATAAGCCTGGATGTTGCAGAGTGTGAGAAGAGATGCAGCCAGGCATGCTGATATTTACTATATTTTGGGTAGGACAGCATCATACGTAGATACCACTGTAGATTATGATATCTCACCCATTAGCATCAGAAGACTCAAGCCATTTGGAGGGGAAACGGCCTTTACAATGCAAGGAGAGCATGCGTGCTTTTTCCCCGCAAGCACAACCACGCATGCCTTAACCACACATATGCATGGTTAAGGCAGTGCGCGATCTAGATGCTGGGATGGGTGGGCCCAGGAACAGAAAGGATCGGGAGAGGATGCAGTGAGGTAAGTGGGGCTCGGTCAAGTTTTGGGGGGTAGTTTTTAAGGGTTGGGACAGTTTCTGGGGCTCAGAGTGGGTTGGGGTAGTGTTTAGGGCTTGGCGGTCGGGGTAGTATTTAAGGCTGGGAGGCATTGGGGTAGTGTTTAAGGCTGGGGTCGTTTTTAGGGTTCAGGGGGGTAGGTTTTTGAGCTCAGGGCGGGGGGGTTGGGGTGTGAACTTTACCACATATCCCTTTACCAGTCATGCCTTTACCACAAAATTGTGTGGTAAAGGCATGCGTGGTAAAGGAATGTGTTGTTTAGATGCATTCGTATTTCGGGCAGCGTAGTAGAGGCATGCGGGGTTTAGCCATGCTTGCCTCTCTCATACAACCATGCCTCCAAACGGCACTGGTAAAATAAAAGAGTGTTACATCAATCTACCTAGTTTAAAATTGTAGTTTTAACCTGCCCGTGATAGCATATTTAATTACCTGTTTTGTGTTCAAACTTGTGGTTTTTCCTGCCCATGATTGCTCTCATTTAACATGTTGAATTGTGGGATTTGCAGTCCTAAATCTCTGTAGTTTTTCCCTCTCATTCCCGGTGACTATCAGTTTTCCCTCCAAATTTCCCCTTGTCTCTGTGCTAAGACCTGTATGTTAAACAGTGCACCCCCAGCCACCATTTTCTGTTAACGATTCGGTGAAACCAGCCCCTCTTCCCAGGCCCTACCTGCAGAAGTCCAAACTGTGGATTCAGCCTGTCTGTCTCCTAGGAGATTCTGAACAAGAGAAGCAGCTCCCAACTCCCTGGCCAGCAAACCTTGTCTGAGGTTGCTGGGACCTTTATATAGTCTGCTAGTGGTAGGTACATGTATACACTGATTGGAGGGTGTATCTGATGTTTCTATTGGATTAGGGTTAGTGTCCTCATTGGTTGGGTATTTGAGGGTTCTGATTGGTTTCTGGGTCTGTGATTCAATCAATGTAGGGTTGGGACTAGGGCTAGGGTTAGGATTTCTATTGGAAGTAGAGACTAGGGCTTCCTGTGTTATTGGTTTTCGGGACTGGGGTGGGACTATGGCTAGGGTTAGGCATTTAATCGGAAGTTGTGATTAGGGCTTTTGGTGTGATTGGTTGCTGGACTAGGTGTGGTACGAAGAGTAGGGTAAGGCTTTCTATTGGAAGTAGGGACTAGGGCTTCCTGTGCCATTGGTTGCTTGGACTTGGGTTGGGACTACTGGTAGGGCTAGGGCCTCTATTGGACGTAGAGTTCAGGGTTTTTGAAAGTTATTGGGTGCTTGGACTAGGGCTGAGATTGGCTGTAAGGTCCTCGTCTCCTATTGTTTCTAGATTTTAGGGCTAGTGTTGTGATTGGATAGGGTTAGGGCTAGGGTTCCCATTGGCTGAAGATGTCACCTGACTACTAGGGCTATACACTTCCGAGGCTTAGGGCGTCTCAGCCCGGGCGTCGAGGCTAAAGGTGGAGAGGACAAGGGTGAGTGCCTGTTTGGGCCTGTTTGAGACTGGTCGCGACCTGGCCCAGAAATGCTGCCCGTTTTCCCATTCATTAATACCCACCCTATGTATGTGTCCCTCTATATATAAGCGTTTATTTTCACTATAGATATGTACCTATCTTTGTGTATTGCTTTGTATAAACATGTAGAATAATTATGTTATGAAAAAAACATCTTTGGTCTACATGTACTTGCTTACATTGTGCATCTATGTACCTCCATGTACTTGGATCTGTGTGTCTGTTACTTTTCTCCTGAAAAAGCATATCCAATGCACTACCCTATTTCTCATCCTGTACCTCTATTAATATCTTTAATCTGCGTATACTTACCTCCTTTATGCATCTATATACTTTCAGTGTACTTGTAGATCTATATATTTATCACTTTTTTCTAATTTAGCATTTCCAATGCACTACCATATTTCTCAGCCTATAATTCTCTCAATAGATCTTCTAGCCCAACTTTCTGACTCATCTCAAACTTTTCTACTACTCTTTCCAATGCACTACCCTATCTCTCACCCTATACATCTATCATTATATCCTCTACACCCACTCTCTCATTTATCCCAAACCCCATACCACTACTATGTGCCCCAAAATAACCCTTTCGTGACTCTCTCCTACTCTACCCCTCCTTGCATTATCTGACACCTCTTTTACTATACCGATCCCCCAAAACAAACCTTTCTAAACTCTTCCCTCTGACTCTTCCCCCTCCAAAAACCCTTTTTACTTATCCAAAAGCCTCCTCCTATTGCTATGACCTAAAAAAAAAGAAATCCTTCACTCTTCTATCCCTCCACTATCCCTTTCAATCAAAATAACAGACTAACATGATCACTTCTCTAATTCCATATTCCACTATACTAATTCACCACTAATCCTTTATGGGTTCCAGAGTAGCGTGCTACTCGCCAACAAAGCGTTTCAACACCATCAGGATTACAAACGCTATATAAATGCAAACCTTTTTCCCTTTTTTTACCCCTCCCCAACCCTTCTCAATCCAAATAACTGACTAACCTATCCACCACTCAAATTACTTCATATTTCACTATACTAATTTTCAACACTAATCCTTTATGGGTTCCGGAGTAGCCTGCTACTCGCCAGAAAAGCGCGTCAACACCCCATCAGGGGTAACAGGCGCTATATGAATGCAAACCTTTTTTCCATCTTCTATCCCTCCGCTATCCTTCTCACTCCTGACTAATATCTGACTAATATCCACCACTCAAATTACTTTCATATTTCACCATACTAATTCACCACTAATCCTTTATGGGTTTCCGGAGTAGCGTGCTACTCACCCAAAAAAAAAAAAGCGCTTTAAACCCCATCAGGGGTAAGAAGCGCTATATAAATACAAACCTTTTTTCCTCTTCTATCCTTCTATCCTTCTGCTATCCTTCTGAATCCAAATAACTGACTAATATATCCACCACTTAAAATTTACTTGCATGTTTCACTATACTAATTCAACACTAATCCTCTATGGGTCCCGGAGTAGCGTGCTACTCGCCGAAAAGCTCTTCGACGCCTCGTCAGGGGTAGTAAGCTCTATACAAATGCAATTACAATAAAATACAATACCTAGGAGTGACAGGACCAACAGAAAAGCAACCCATGGAGGCACTGTTAAGCCACCAGAGAAGTATTATGAGGAGTCTATTAGGACTGAAAGAGAAGCGCCTCATTGGAGGCACTGCTCACCTACAAAAGAAGAAATGTACAGCATTCATCCAGGGTTGAGAGGGGAGGGGTTCAGGGCCAGGTGTAATACGAGAGGAAGGAAAGGATTCTGGCCCTGATCCCAGGCCCTACCTGGCCGTAAAAGGCCAAAAGAGGGATCCTGCCACAAGAAGGGAGCATTAACCTTTCACCCTTTACTTAAAACGCCTTCAGCGTAGAATGTATACAGGTGTGAAGGTGCAAAGAAGAGGGAGGGCCCAGTGGAAGCCTGTGATGCCACAGCAGTAGCCATCTTTGGAAGCATAGATGGCGAGAAGCACATGAAAATAAAGCCTAACAAAGATTCTCATTACAACAGGGGAGATGCGTGTCAACTGCCAGGTCACTCCACCATTCCAGAAACACAATGCACCACATTCTAGGTTTGCCAACAGCATTGTCTGTGCTTCATCGATGTACGTATTTTCCACCTGGTAGCTTGAAAAGGAAAATCCACCACTGGGGTTGCTAATATTCTGTGTTTTGTAGAGCCATCCAGCAAGTGTCCCCGGTGGATATTCAGCAGTGAAGCATGTCTCTACTCTGCAGCGCCTCGTTCACACTGAAGGTGGCAGTTGTTGCTGAAGGGGCTCCTCATTATTTCAGGAGAGGGGATGCATGGGAAGTCTGTCACTCTTCAACCGTGCCAGCCAATGAAATTTCCTTCATGAGGGGAGGATAAGGAAGTGGAGGGGGAGGATAAGGAAGTGGAGGAGAAGGAAAGGTCAAGCAGGAACGTAGCTGGAAAAACATGTGAGGAAAAACACACAAAAGTAAAGGCTCGCAAACATGATTTCTACAACAGAGCAGGCCCATGCCCTGTCGTGTCCCCAGCCCACAGATGTACAGGAGACAGGTAAGGATCTGCAGTTGCTTTATTGTTGTACATGCGCTGCGCTGTGCTGTGCCCACGCACGTCTGCTCACGCTTCTCCTCCTTCTGTAGTGTCCTCTTCCTCGCTGACCGGATGTGGTGTCCGGTTCCCTTGGTGTCCCCACAGTCCACTGCAGGGTCCTAGTGCCCTGCCCCCAGGTCACTACATCTCCCCCCTTTGTCACGAAGAAGTGACTAGAAAAGTGAAATACAGAGATCTGTTGATAGAGATAGATGCAAGTCTGCCCTGGCACAGGTGACTGTGCTTCCCATCATTACATTTCTTCTACTAGCCTTTTTGGCCGTCTGCATGATCTTTCGGGCCGGCCTCCGTCTGTTGCTCTTTTGCTGTTCCCCCACCATTGTCTCTTTCTTTCCTGGTCTGCTCCTGCTCTTCTTGTTCTGCTGTTTCCTTATCTTGGTCTTCCCTCTTTCTTCTCATTCAGTTCTTTGAAGTGTGAGCTGTTCCGCGTTATCCTCTGGATGTTCTGACTCTGCCGTGATCATTGGGCCCTTCACTTTAGTTACTATTAGCGGGTCTTTGGAGAACATGCTGTCAGATTTCCTTTGTTGTCGTTGGCGCACTATCACCGTGTCTCCTTCCTTGAGGCCTGACGATCTGGCGTGTCGCTAGGCGTCTGCATTTCGTTTCATTTTTCTTTCTCCTCTCTGTCTTTCTCGGCGATATTGCTGCGATCTGGCGCTGTCATTGCTTCTATTTGTGGCAGCCTCGTTCTGCTTGTCCTCCCCAGCACGAGCTCCGCTGGGCATCTTCCTGTGGAGTTGTGCGGTGTGTTTCTGTAGTCCCGCAATACCTGGCATAGAGCTTGGCTAAGTGATATCTGCGCTAGCTTCGCCCTTTGAACTGCTTTTTGATGTTCCCCATGAACCTCTCCACCATTCCATTAGCTTGAGGCCACAGTGGAGTTATCTTCCGGTGACTTATCCCTAGATAGGTCATGAATCTGCGGAAGTCTTCTCCTGAGAATGGAGGACCATTGTCCGTCTTTAGAGTTTCCGGTGAGCCCCATGCAGCGAATATATCATCTAAAATCGGCAGTGTTGCTGATGCTGATGTCGATGAGACGTGTCGCACTATTGGAAATCTTGAGTATTCATCGATGACCACCAGCAAGTAGTTTCCTGTGTCCAGTGGGCCAAAGAAATCAGCTGCCAGTGTCGTCCATACTGCTCTTGGGAGCTCTGACATTTGTAGCGGTGCGTGTCTGGGCGGTGCTCCTGTCACTTGACATAGGTGGCATGTCGTTACTGTGTCTTCGACCATGCGATCTAGTCCAGGAAACCACACTTTCTCCCTTAACAGTTTCTTTGTTGATACTACGCCTCGGTGTGACTCGTGAGCCAAATCTATCACTTGTCTCCTGAGTGATCTTGGTATCACAATTCTTGTCCCTCTCATTAGTATTCCGCTTTCCGTCTCCGACAGTTCTTCATTTATCTTTTGTAGAGCTAGCACTTCTTCTTTACATATCCCTGTTTCCCAGGTGCAGTTGTTGTTGATGTGCCTCCATCTTTGTCTTCTCGTTATCTCCATTGCCAGTTGCAGCGTGCCATCTTCTCTCGTCTCCTTTTCTAACTCCGCTAGTGTTATTGGTGCTGGCGTGCTTTGCTTGAGCACAAAGTTTAGGTATTCCTCTGCTATCGATGTCGTGTCGTGAGCCTGTGGTAACGGGTGCCTTGACATGTAGTCTGCAGGATTGTGTTCTTTCCCTGGTTTATGCACAATTGTGAAGTCATAGTCCATCAGTCTGATGCCCCAGCGTTCAATCCTGGGTGGCATTTTGGCCGATGGGCTGCCGTAGATTGTCACCAGCGCTTGGTGGTCCGTTATGATGGTGAACGGCTTCCCATAGATAAACATGTGGAAATGTTCGCACGCCCACACCACAGCCAGGCTCTCCTTTTCTGGTTGCGAGTAGGCCTTTTCAATATCCGTCAAGCTTTTGCTTGCATATGCGACAATCTTCCTTTGTGACTCTCTTCCTGGCAGATGCTGTGCTAGTATTGCACCCAGTCCCACTGGGCTGGCATCCACAGTCAATTCGGTGCAGAGCAGGGGGTCGAAGTAGGCCAGATGTTCCACTGTCACCACCGCTTGTATTATGTCCTCAAATGCCTTGTTGCATTCCTGGGACCAGGTGAATTTCTGTCCCTGTTTGGTCAGTTCCCTCAGTGGCGTGCTTGCTGTAGCGAAATCCTGCATGTATCTCGCACAGTAGCTGGCGAGTCCTAGGAATGATCGTACTTCCGCAACATCCGTCGGTGGCTTTGCATTTTGTAGCGTTTCAACTTTGCTGGGATCTGGCCTCATCCCTTGTTTCGAAAAGATGTGTCCAAAGAACACTAGTTCCTTTCTTCCTAGCTCACATTTGTCTCCATTGAGTGTGAGGCCTGCTTTCTCCAGTAGTGTGCACACTTGACGTAACGCCGTGTCATGCTCCTTGTCTGTTTTCCCAAACACTAAGATATCGTCACTGTAGTTTAAGCTGTTCGGGACCGGTCTGATCACTTGTCGTATGGTCTCCTGAAATATTTCCGCTGCCGACGATATTCCGAAGCTCAGTCGCTTGTATCTAAACAGGCCCAGATGAGTGGAGAATGTCGTGATGTACCTGGACTGATGGTCCAACTCTAACTGGTGATACCCTTTGCATAGGTCGAGCTTTGAGAATCGGCACGCTCCAGTGAGGCAGCTAATCATGTCGTTCAGGTGTGGTCCCGGGTGGCGTTCCCTTGTGATTGCGGTGTTTGGGATCCTCATGTCCACGCATATGCGTATTTTGGAGGTGTTCTTCTTTGGAACCGCCACAATCGGAGACACCCACGGTGTTGGGCCGTCTGCCACCTCTATTATATCCTGTGCCAGTAGGCTATTGATCTCCTCTGCCACCTGTGGTTGTAGGTGAATTGGTACCCGTCTGTGATGTTGTGCTACTGGCTTGATTGCTTCATTTATATGCAATGTTATCTGCTTCCCTTTCAACTTGCCAAGCCCTTTCAGTATGGCCGGGTATTCTTGCAGGATGTTCTCCGTTTCCGACATGTGATATGTCATTGCCAGTAGCCCCATCAGTTGTGCCGTCACATTGCTCAGTAGGCATGGCGCTGGGATGTCGCCCTTGAGTACATGTATTTCCTCACGATAAGATCTGCCTTTGTATGTTAGTGTCTCTATGAACTTTCCCATGTTTTCTACCGGGCTCTTGGAGCCCCAGGTGAAAACGCTCTACGGTCGATGGCAGTAGCTGTGGCTTTATTCTCATCTTTTGGTATTCGGACATACACATGATGTTGCATGTTGCTCCACTGTCAAGTACGAAGCTTGCCTGGTGATTTCCTACATCGATGTTCACAGTGGCTGTCTTCTTTATTTCTCTCTTGTCTACCAGGTGAACGTGCTCTGCCTCACCGCTTTCTCTGGGCGCGTCCGACATTAGGTAGAGTCTTGCCGCGCTCGCAGGTGCTGCCGTTTCTTCATACTCCTCAGAAGAGCTGCGATTTGCCGTTTCCATGTGTCGGGCATACCTGTTGCTGGTCATCCGCGGTCTTGTCGCTCGGCCTCTCTCACCTCTGAATTGCCTGGTCATGCACACGCTTGAGAAGTGGTTGTCCCTGTTGCATTTTCTGCACTTCTGGCCCATTGCTGGGCAGGCGCCGATGTGGGGAAACTCGAGCCCACATCTGTAACATGTTTGTTCGCCCTTCCGTGGTGGGACCGGCGCCTGGAATTCCTTCTTGTTTATGTTCCCCGTGACGCGATGTGCTAGTGCTACTCTCTTCTCCTTTCCAATTTCCATCTGCTTTGCCTGTTCCGTTGCTCGTGCCTCTGTGCGAGCCATTGTCAATATCTTTTCCAGCGTCGTTGGTTCCTTCAGTACTCGTGCTCGGAATTCCACTGATTTACAGCCCTCAATTATTCGCAGTCTTATCGCTTGCTCATTGTCAAATTTGTCGAATTCGCAGTACGTGACCAGTTTTCTCAGTCTCGTTGCAAAGTCATCTAGGCTTTCTTCGCCTTGCTGGCACGCCGTGTTGAACGTGTATCTTTCGAAATCAACGTTGCGCTGGGGGTCGAATTTTTGTGTGAGACACTGTATCACTCCCTTGTAGTTCTGTGTTTGTTCAACAGGAAACGTTAGCAATAGATCTTCTATCTCATCTCCTGCTAGATTCAAAAGTAGGTGCAGTTGCTTGTTATCCGGGACGTCCGTGGCACTCATGTAGCGCTCAAATTTCCTGATCCATCTTTCCCACCGGATGCCTGCCTGCGGCTCCGATAGGCTGAATGGTAAAGGCCTGCGGAAGATTGCTTGCGTGCTTTGTTTCTCCTCGTTGTCGCTCATTTCCTTCCTTGGCACTCCTCTGCTCTTCTTTCTCTTTTATTTCCTTTGTTTCTGTATTTGTCCCTTTGTTTCCTCTTTGTTGTGCTTTATTTCCACTGTTTTCTTCTTCTTTTTGGCTCTTTCGCTCTGTTTTTCTGTTTTTCCTATATGTTTCAATGGCCGCCTGACTTCAAAATGGCCGCCGCGCTGTATTTTGTTCTTATTGGCTTAGTTGCCTGACTCCAAAATGGCCGCCGTAGTCTCGCGATGTTTCTTTGTCCCTCTCGCTTTGCCTGACCTCTTAAAATGGCCGCCGCTTATTCCTGGCTTCTAATTGGCCCGTTCTGCCTGACCTCAAAATGGCCGCCGCTCTCGCGATAGTTCGTTTGAACTAGCGCGCGTCTTCCTATTCAGTCCTCTCTGAGCACTCTCGGGTGCTGACGCTTGTCGGCTCTTCTATTAGCTGGCCTCACAGCGCTCTTACCGCTATTTCGGCGGCCGGGGTGGGCTCCGCGTCGCTGCTTCTTGGCTGCTTTACTCGGACCAGGGTGGGCTCCTGGCTCCGCTTTTCTTCTTTACCGCCGCGCCGAGTGCCACGATGTTCCTGGTGTTGGCCAGCGGACCAGGGTGGGCTCCTGGTTCCGTCGCGCTTTCTTCGGGCAGAAGAAGGGTGTTGGACGATCCCGCCTTCGTTCGCCAGCTGTCGTGTCCCCAGCCCACAGATGTACAGGAGACAGGTAAGGATCTGCAGTTGCTTTATTGTTGTACATGCGCTGCGCTGTGCTGTGCCCACGCACGTCTGCTCACGCTTCTCCTCCTTCTGTAGTGTCCTCTTCCTCGCTGACCGGATGTGGTGTCCGGTTCCCTTGGTGTCCCCACAGTCCACTGCAGGGTCCTAGTGCCCTGCCCCCAGGTCACTACATGCCCTTTCCACAATCAGACCTCCAAATCGCAGCAAGGACACTAGGCCATTCAAAAAACCCAGGGGCTTATTTACAAGTCCCTTGCGCTGCCGGTGCGTCACTTTTAAAATGAGAAAAAGTGACGCACCGGCAGCGCAAGAGGCTGTTAAATAAGCCCCCCAGAGTCCAATACATTCTATGGGGCAGATTTACAAGCCCCCTGCACCACCAGTACGTCACTTTTTGTGACGTACTGGTGGCGTATTTCACTGCTCCATATTTACAAGGACAGTAAAAGCCACCCTGCGTGGCTTTTCCTGTCCTTGTAAATATGGCCCCTTTACACGCAGCACCCCACGCAACACCCATGGAACGAGACACATTTCCAGATTTACGAGGAATCGTAAATCTGGAAATGCGTGTGAATGCTACACCTCCCAGGAGGCGTAGGGAGGTGCAACGAGGAGAAATGTTTTCATTTCTCCTCGTTTTTTCCTCTTTCAATGCGTGCTGCATTCCACAGCACGCATTGAAAGAGGAAAATGCCTGTAGTGATTGTTTTCGTGCAGGAAGGTTCCCCCTATTGCACGAAAACAATCTCCCCATGACGCAGGCATCCTTTCATCATGGTGCAAAGGTGCCTGCGCCAGCGCATGGCAGCTGTTTGTGCGCCAGTGCAGGGGAGAGCACAGGAATACGACATATCATTGTAAATATGTCGCATTCCTGTGCTCTGAAAGTGCCTTAGTGCAGTCACTTTCTCGTAAATCTGCCCCTATGTTTGCTAGCCTTGATGCCGACTCTTCATTTACCTCTATTTAGTTCACCTGTAATTAATTTGAAGATAAAAATCCCCCACCAGCGGTTTCAATACTCCGTCTCCATGTGTGAGCTGTGGAGGGCCAGGAAGGTCTAGGGGAAGCTCAGAAACAAGGGCTACCGCTCTTCTGTGGCACCTTGTGCAACCTGAACACATGATCTGGATAATTTCCACCTGACTTGGTATGGATAGGTATGACAATGAGTGACTGGGTGGCCACAGTCATGTTGGTGGAAGTCATGTTGGTGAATCTCTGCTACTGATTCACCCATTCATTGGTGTTCAGTCACCTATCCACAAAAACCTACATGCACCCACTTACAGAACCCCACACTCAAGCCCAGATTTACTATGGGCTTGTGGAGCCCTTAAGAGAGATTTACTATGTGAGATTTACTATGGGCTTGTGAAGCCCTTAAGTGAGATTTACTATGTGAGATTTACTATGCCTCGCAGGCCGTCCTTGTGTGGCACTGCATGGCATAGTAAATCTGGAGTAAGGTAAGGCAGCGCAAGTTCTCCATAGGCTGACAGCCATCTTTCTTATCTTCTAAGTTTATTGTACCCTGTAGAAAATAGCGCTTCACTATGTCACCTACTCTGAAGTCAAAGAACACTAAAGACATTAACAATTTCAACCCAGAGGTAAAATATAAACTATTAGCAATTATTCACTTCGAGCTTTTACATTGTTTCATGCACCATATTGTGACAGAGAGATCATGACATTTTGATTAATCTCCATACTTTATTTGAGCGTTCAGCTGATTTTTCACAAACTTTATAAGCTCTGCAGCCACTACTTGCTTGAGAGTTGGGGTTCCCATTACAAGTGCAATCAGCTGGGTAGCATTGGACCAGGATAAACTCTTAACCAGGGGTAAGATCTCAGCACAAAGTTTCAGTTTGTCAGACTCATTCAGTGCTCTAATGATCTTAGGTAAAGGCTCGAACTGACCTCTGGCCATCCAGAAACCTAGAACCCCTCCCACTGCAGCTCCTAAAAACATAAATAAAAAAACAAAATTAAACAATGAATGCATTCAACTGAATTACCTTCAGTACCAAAGAGCCAATGTGGAGCATACTTGTTAATTAAAATAGTTTATTTGGTTTTAAAATGTACCATTTGTTACCTTATGAAAAAAGCATTCATATAGTATAAAACAATTATAAGCATCTTATTTCATCATTTAGAACTTGGCATAATACTGTAAAAAGATTTAAACAGTAAGTACGTCACTAGGCAAGTCCTACATATAAAAATGCATCGTGTATGGTCAACCGAGCATTAGTTATTTACAATTTCTTGGTGTGGGTCCTAAATATTGAGTAGGGAATATCAGTAAAGACTACTATAATAGGCAAATTATCAAAGGTGAAAATATTGTCAGGTAAGTATGTAAAAAATTCAAATACCTTTCTTTTTTCTCTCTCTCTCTCTCTCTCTCTCTCTCTCTCTCTCTCTCTCTATATATATATATATATATATATATATATATATATATATATATATATATATATATATATATATCTTCAAGGTACATAGGTGTGGTGTTTTGAATAGTACATATTGGCCCTTGATATTTTAGCTACTATATTAAGGGCCTCATTACAATGGCGTTGAGACTGCCACCGACAACCCGTCGGTGGCGGTCCCACCTCCATCCATAGAAGCGATCAGACTGCCGGATTATGATCCGGCGGTTTAATCCAGCGGTTGGAGGCATAGGTCATAGAGACAGACCACTGCCTTTCCGACGGGCTCAAGGATCAGACCGTAATCCCTACAATAGGGGCGGTGCCTGCTCAGGCACACCCGTAGGTATTACAATGTCCGTTTCCCTCGCCCTGTACATGGTGGTCTGATCGCCATGTACAAGGCAGATGGAAAGGGAATTTGGGGTCCCCTAGCAGGGCCCCCGTCCCCCTTTAGCCTCCGCTATGGGGGTTGGGGGGCACGTGTCGTGCCCACCCAAACATCAATGGACCCTGTGTCAGGCACCTCATGGGGCCTGGTACACGGTGCATGGATGTTTAAAACATGCCGATTTCTATTGTGGCTTGTGCTGCGGCCCTTTTCCGGGCACTGCACAAGCCGCAATAGAAAACGGCATGTTTCCGCCCGTCTGCACGGGGGCCGAATCGTAATTTGGCAGGTGGAACCGCTGACTACATGTCGGCCAGTATCCATCCCGCAATGATGGCGGTCGGGCGCTCGTCCGACCGCCATCATAATAAAGCCCTATGATATCACCATAGCCTCGTACTCGATATTCCTAACTAGAACCCAAATTCTCCATGCTATGTCTTCATTAGTATTGTAATTCCTTAGGTGCAAACTACACTCTATTGTCATGGTTTAGCTCTTTAAAAAACATATGAGTTCTTCCATCCGAGTTTCTTTTATTTTTAACCTGGCGCGTGGATTTGTGGTTATCTGTGAAGCCACACATCGCGACAATGGCAGCTGCTGCGATGAGAATATTAGTCATTTAAGGCTTCCTTAAAACATCCGGATTAACGTAAATGGAGAGAGACCCAACATACCCCAAGCAAAGATAAGCTATGATTTAACAGTAGTTTAATTTTATAAAGGCTACAGAGGGTTATGAGAGGCACGAACATATATGAAAACATATGAAGGATAAAATTATCTAAATAAAACCTGGAATCACTGACCAGCATAAAGAAAGTAAATTCCAGGGCCAATAAAGCTTTTCTTGTTTGTGAAATTGATTCATTATATTTGATACTCCCCAGCGCTTCTCGATCAGCTCTGCCAAACGGTAAACACAACCAATATTCAACCACTTCCAAATAAAATTGAACTCTCAAGTCCCCCCACCAGCCCAAAAAAAAATATTTATTTATTTAATTGTTCATTAATAATACTACTTCAAATAGAGTTTGATGGCAGAGGTTTTGCAACTTGTTGGAGTTTGTTTTCATTATGCGAGTAAGGTAAGTTGGCCTTTTTCTGGAAACACAGAAAAGATTCAATAACTCTGAGATCTCTTTTAAAATTGCATATTTTTAAGACTTTAAGAACACAAATACAAATGCATGCATAATAAGAACAAGATATTGATTTAGAATCAACAGACCATGAAGCCATAGTCCTTAAGGCTTGGGCCTCTAGTGTCAGAAGTCAGAAGGTCTCACCTTTGCTCCAGACTCTCACTTATTGGCTTTGCCAATGTATTTTTTCCCCTCCAAATGGGCACCGAGTGTGCATGTGCATGAACAGAGACATCTTGCAATTGTATTTATAAAGCACTTACTATCCATGACGAGGCATCGAAGTGCTCTTCGACGAGTAGCACGCTACTCCGGAACCCAAAAAAGGATCATTGGTGGGTTAGTATAGGGAAAATATGTGTTAAATTGAGTAGTGGACATGTGAGTATGTTAGTTTGATTGAACGGGATAATGAACGGATAGAAGAGGGAAGAGTCTACAAGGTGTTATTTGGCAGATCATAGTAGTAAAATGAGACTTAGGATGAGTAAAAGCAGAGATGGAGGAAGGACGAGTCTCTAGAAAGGGTTTAAGGAAATCGTAGTAGGAAAATTAGGTTTGGGATACTGGAGGGATGAATTTAGAAAGGGTTGCTTGGGAGATCATAGTAGTAAAATAAAGTTTCAGGTGAGCCAAGAAGGGATAGCACAGGAAGAGTCTAGAAAGGTTTATTTTGGAGATCATAGTAGTAGAATGAGGTTTGGGATGAATCTGAATGGATTTTCTTATAATATTTGAAAAACCATTAGAAGTTGGCTGTAGTGCACACAAGCATATATGCAAGGGGGCCATCTTGCAAAAATGTTCCCAAAAACATATTAAATAATCATTAAATGATGTTGGGCATAGATGCGCACACATGAACGGCAGCCATTTTGGACATTTTTCCTGTGATAATTCAACAAGCATTGACAAAGCCAAAACCGTAAGTGGTGCTAACACAGGTACCAATCAGGAGCGGATAGTGGCTGCGCTGTGGATAAAGAGGGTTTGAGTGAGGCAGAGAGACATAGATGGGGGAGCAGAATAGTGGTGAGGTTACAACAGTGCACTATTAATGTTTCAATAGTTTTCATTGAGTTTTAAATATTTACAACAAAAGGCTGGTTTTCCTATCTGATTCCCGTAATGTACTTCCTAAAGTCCCCCCCCTGCTCCCAATAATAGGGTGTGCTTCTTCTCTGTTGGTGTCAGTCGTTCTCTACCACCTGGCCCACAGGAGATTATTCAAAGCCCCATCTCACCTTCCACGAAATGCTATAGCTTTAATGACGCAAACACAAGGAGATGATGGACGGAGCGCTGAAACTTTTCAGACACTCACCCCCAGCCACAGATCTGGGTTGAATCCATCATCATTCTTTAGCTCACTTCGCCACCCCAGTTCAGACACAGCTATATGAAAATCAGTCTTGACCCTGTGCCTCATGGGAACAGTCCAGCCCGAACTGCCAAGCCATGTCTTCCCTGGACCAGAAACAAGCATCCTGGGGCCGGATTCAGGCTAACAGCCCTCATCAGCCAGGCTAGCTTGAATCCAGTGGCAAAGTGAGCAAGGGACCCACGTCTGGGCATACCCTGCCAACTTAGGGCGAACAAAGCAAACACAAGGAAATGATGGACAGAGCGCTGAAACTTTTCAGACACTCACCCCCAGTCACAGATCTGGGTTGAATCCATCTTCTTTCTTTAGCTCACTTCGCCACCCCAGTTCAGACACAGCTACATGCAAATCAGTCTTTACCCTGTGTCTCATGGGAACAGTCCAGCCCGAACTGCCAAGCCATGTCTTGCCTAGACCGTAAACAAGCATCCTGGGACCAGTTTCGGGCTAACAGCCCTCATCAGCCAGGCTAGCTTGAATCCAGTGGTAAAGTGAGCAAGGGACATGTATGACATTGTTCTGCATTTTGTCCATCAATTGTTCTTTTTGCATTGTCACCCCGAGTGGGACGGGTATGCCCAGACGTGGGTCCCGTGCTCTTCATGCCACTGGAGTCGAGCTATCTTGGCTGATGAGGGGTGAAACCCTGAAACCGGTCCTAGGATGCTTGTTTCCAGTCCAGGGAAGACCTGGCCTGGCAGTTCGGGCTGGACTGTTCCCATTGGGCACAGGGTCAAGACTGATTTGCATATGGCTGGGTTCAAACTGGAATGGCATGGTGAGCAAAAAAACTATGGATTTAGGCCCAGATCTCTGTACTGGGGTGAATGTATGACATTGTTCTGCATTCTGTCCATCAATTGTTCTTTTTGCATTGGTCACCCCGAGTGGGACGGGTATGCCCAGACGTGGGTCCCGTGCTCTCCATGCCACTGGAGTCAAGCTATCTTGGCTGATGAGGGGTGAAACCCCGAAACTGGTCCTAGGATGCTTGTTTCCAGTCCAGGGAGGACCTGGCCTGGCAGTTTGGGCTGGACTGTTCCCATTGGGAACAGGGCCAAGACTGATTTGCATATGGCTGGGTTCAAACTGGAATGGCATGGTGAGCAAAAAACCGATGGATTTAGGCCCAGATCTCTGTACTGGGGTGAATGTATGATATTGTTCGGCATTCTGTCCATCAATTGTTCTTTTTGCATTGGTCACCCCGAGTGGGACGGGTATGCCCAGACGTGGGTCCCATGCTCTCCATGCCACTGGAGTTGAGCAATCTTGGCTGATGAGGGGTGAAACCCCGAAACCGGTCCTAGGATGCTTGTTTCCAGTCCAGGGAGGACCTGGCCTGGCAGTTCGGGCTGGACTGTTCCCATTGGGCACAGGGTCAAGACTGAATTGCATATGGCTGGGTTCAAACTGGAATAGCAGGGTGAGCAAAAAACGATGGATTTAGGCCCAGATCTCTGTACTGGGGTGAATGTATAATATTGTTCCGCATTCTGTCCATCAATTGTTCTTTTTGCATTGGTCACCCCGAGTGGGACGGGTATGCCCAGACGTGGGTCCCATGCTCTCCATGCCACTGGAGTCGAGCTATCTTGGCTGATGAGGGGTGAAACCCCGAAACCAGTCCTAGGATGCTTGTTTCCAGTCCAGGGAGGACCTGGCCTGGCAGTTCGGGCTGGACTTTTCCCATTGGGCACAGGGTCAAGACTGATTTGCATATGGTGGGTCAAACTGGAATGGCATGGTGAGCAAAAAAACTATGGATTTAGGCCCAGATCTCTGTACTGGGGTGAATGTATGACATTGTTCTGCATTCTGTCCATCAATTGTTCTTTTTGCATTGGTCACCCCAAGTCGGACGGGTATGCCTAGACATGGGTCCCGTGCTCTCCATGCCACTGGAGTCGAGCTATCTTGGCTGATGAGTGGTGAAACCCCGACACCGGTCCTAGGATGCTTGTTTCCAGTCCAGGGAGGACCTGGCCTGGCAGTTCGGGCTGGACTGTTCCCATTCGGCACAGGGTCAAGACTGATTTGCATATGGCTGGGTTCAAACTGGAATGGCATGGTGAGCAAAAAAAACGATGGGTTTAGGCCCAGATCTCTGTACTGGGGTGAATGTATGACATTGTTCTGCATTCTGTCCATCAATTGTTCTTTTTGCATTGGTCACCCCGAGTGGGACAGGTATGCCCAGACGTGGGTCCCGTGCTCTCCATGCCACTGGAGTCGAGATATCTTGGCTGATGAGGGGTGAAACCCCGAAACCGGTCCTAGGATGCTTGTTTCCAGTCCAGGGAGGACCTGGCCTGGCAGTTCAGGCTGGACTGTTCCCATTGGGCACAGGGTCAAGACGATTTGCATATGGCTGGGTTCAAACTGGAATGGCATGGTGAGCAAAAAAACGATGGATTTAGGCCCAGATCTCTGTACGGGAGTGAATGTATGACATTGTTCTGCATTCTGTCCATCAAATGTTCTTTTTGCATTGGTCACCCCGAGTGGGACAGATATGCCCAGACGTGGGTCCCGTGCTCTCCATGCCACTGGAGTCGAGATATCTTGGCTGATGAGGGGTGAAACTGGAAACCGGTCCTAGGATGCTTGTTTCCAGTCCAGGGAGGACCTGGCCTGGCAGTTCGGGCTGGACTGTTCCCACTGGGCACAGGGTCAAGACTGATTTGCATATGGCTGGGTTCAAACTGGAATGGCATGGTGAGCAAAAAAACTATGGATTTAGGCCCAGATCTCTGTACTGGGGTGAATGTATGACATTGTTCTGCATTCTGTCCATCAATTGTTCTTTTTGCATAGCTTTAATGACAGCCCACCCAGCCAATGGCAACTATTAAAAAACGCTAACAGCCGATGGCGGAAAGGGGCTGACCAGAAGCTTATCTTCTGTATGGTATGCAAGTATATGTATCTTGTACAGTATTGGTAATATGAGGTCTCTGACAGGTAGCAGCGGCACTTGCAGGTAAGAGTGGTGGGGCAGTGGAGCCGGGAGTGTGGGATTTCGACAGACGACAACGAGGGAAAATTAATTATTTATTTAATTTCCCTCGTGGTCGTCTGTCGAATCCCCCCAACCCAGCCCCACCGCTCTTACCTGCACGGACCGCTGCTACTAACAGCCACAGCTGTCTGTAGGCATGACATGAAAATGGTATGAGACAAAACTTGGAACAGCTACTGGCCATACCCTGAGCAGTTTAGTGTCCTACAACAGGTATCTCTTTTCCTCAGTGTTAAGTTTTCCTGCTCGAGAACACACATCAATTCAGCAAACACTACAGGCCACATGGATTTATACAAAATGCTTCTTAAGCGGAAAAACATTGCTAAGTAGTAAGGTAAGAACATAATGTTCTTACTCATTATGTTTACTCAGTGGATCCACAGTGTATAAGAATCAGTATGTGCCTACTTTGAAAATAGGGGCTAGAGGTGACAATAGAGACATAAGAGCACTGTGTTTGTACAGCATGTGCAATGTGACTTGGTCAGATATTTTCGCCATGCCAGCGGTATCAATCTTAGAAAACAAAAACGTGATTGGTATTTAATCAACCCAAATTTTAGTTGATTGTTTTTTGCTCACTATGCTGCTCCAGACAAAAGGCAACCATATGGAAGTCAGACTGAGTCCTACTCAACCCAGCCCAAACTGGCAGCCATGCTTCCTCCAAATGGGAACACAAGCAACCCATGACCATTCTTATTTTTGTGTTGGCCTCATCAGTGAGATTAGCTTGAGTCCGGTGGCACAGTGAGCATGGGACCCAAGTCAGGACATACTCATTGCACTTAGGTTCCCTAAGAAAAATACAAAAGTAAAAATCTGCCACAGGGAAAAGGAAACGTTCACAAGCACTTAAGCAAATCCTACTTCATTAATATTCATGGGGATGGGTTCATTATGTGAATCTTTGAAAATGCCAGTGAATGCAAAGATGGAGGCTTGGAAAGAACAATCAAGAGCCAAGTATGCACTGGGTTTCGGAAATTGTAGTTCTTGCAGGGAAATGACCTTTGATACACCTTAGGGTTTCTCCATTAAGGGCCTCTGTAGCTCTTCCAGGAACAGCAGCAGATCATAACAAGCATTGGCATAGCCAATAGGTCTCGCCTTTGGGACCTTATAAATGTTTAGTTATCCAGCGCAATATTCTTTGTGCAACTACATCAACTGTTGCTTGGCTAAACACTTATAAGGTCCCAAAGGCGAGACCTATTGGCTATGCCAGTGCTTGTTGTTTAAGTTATGACTCAAGTTGTTTACTTACATTTCGTTTTTTAAATACAGGCTTTTTTCATTTTAAAGGTAATTTTTGTATTTTTTTTTTAAAGACATGAAAAACATCCACACAAAAAATCAAACCGATTCTCATTTGAGCCAACTTTATTGGCCAAAAATGGCTTTTTTTAAAATGGAAGCATGAATGCCGTTTCCCACAAAAATCTTACATATTTATCATTCTTTGACTCCTGCTTTCCTTACAGAAACAGGACTTCCGAAGTAATACGTGCCACGCTCTGGCCATAGTTTATAAATACACTCTCCAGACTGACGGATAGCAGTGACTTTGTGGTCGTATGTCCTAAAAGCCGTGTATTTAAACCATGTGACCAGTGGCACGGCGCAGGTTGGACCCCCATGTAAGTGCACAACCCCATGCCTAGTGGGGTGCGCCTCAGGTTCATGCCTCACTGGTTCAGTACAAAAATATTTGTGGCATTCAGGTCTTCAATCTGCAGCAGAAACTCCAACTGACAGCGCGGCGGCCTCGCCGCCCGGATTTGATCAATTTGCCGTCAGATGTGGAACAGTCTGTTCTGCTGACTCGCGCGTACGGACGGGGTTTTATGATGGTGGAAACTGGCGCGCGCTCAATGCCCATCTTCAGTTCCGTCCAAAGCAGGTTTCTGTCCACGACTTATATTCGCAGCCCCTTTTCTCTGCTGCCTCTCGCGACATAGGGGTTAATGCTGTGTCCGCGCTGCTGATGAAACATTGCTTCCGGAACTCATTTCGGGTAAAACGGATTGCTTCCACATTTCGGGTACAATGAATTGATTACACATTTCGGGTTAAATTCATTGCTTCCACGCTTATTCAATAAAATGTTGCTAATTACTAACAACGTTTTTAAGATGGTGGTTCTTTGAATCGCCTGCCTTTTTTATTTAGAATGTGTAAATTGGTTGCGTAAGGCCTCTGTGCTCCAAAACACAGGGACGCCTCTAAATGCACAGATGTTCTAAGCTAAGGACTCGGAGCGGAAGCCCTCGGAAATGTGTTGAACATATCAGTTGTTAACCCGTTCCAGACTGGGGCTTTTGAGCTTAGGATGAGGGGTGCACAGCATGCTGGTGCTGCAGTGTGAGCGGGGGTGTAAAGCAGGGCTGCGCATAATGCTGGCTGTGCGGTGTCAGTGGAGGTGTAAAGCAGGGGTGCACATCATGTGGCTCCGTGGTGTCAGCGAGGGTGTAAAGCAGGGGTGCTGTGTATGCTGGCTCTGCGGTGTCAGCGGGGGTGTTAAGCAGGGGTGCACTGCTAGCTGGCTCTGCGGTGTCAGGAGAGTGTAAAGCAGGGGTGCACATAATGCTGGCTCTGTGGTGTCAGTGGGGTGTAAAGCAGGGGTGCACAGCACGCTGGCTCTGCAGTGTCAGCGGGGGTGTACAGCATGCTGGCTCTAAAGTGTCAGCGGGGGTGTAAAGCAGGGGTGCACAGCATGCTGGCTCTGAAGTGTCAGTGGGGGTGTAAAGCAGGGGTGCAGTGCATGCCGGCTCTGTGGTGTCAGCGGGGTGTAAAGCAGGGGTGCAGTGCATGCTGGCTCTGAAGTGCCAGCGGGGTGTAAAGCAGGGGTGCACAGCATGCTGGCTCTGAGGTGTCAGTGGGGTGTAAACCAGGGGTGCACAGCATGCTGGCTCTGAAGTGTCAGTGGGGGTGTAAAGCAGGGGTCCATGGCGTACTGGCTCTTAGGTGTGTAAGCAGGGGTTCTCATCCAGGTTAACAGCCAGTGATGCCGAGTCTGGAGCTGGGGAACCAGGTTCGAATCTCGGCGTCAGCTTAACATCCTGTGATTCTGAGCAAATCACTTAATGGATGAATGAGTCCTTGTGTAATGCACGCGTTGCTCATATAAAGCGCTCTAATAACTTCTGGTCAAATTCGTGCGATATAAAACTGGAAAAAACTGCAGTCCAGGCGGTGGCAGCTCAGCGGGTTCAGTGCTAATGGTGCCAGCTCAGAGGGTGCTGCCCACGGTCTCAGGCAGGGCTAACACTGGGGTGCTGCTGCAGTACCTGTGGGTGCCTGCCCCGGCCCGTTCGCCCTCTCTCGTGGGGGTTAATGTGTCTTTTGTTGGCTCTGAGCCAGTAACAGGTGAGGCGAGACGGCCCAGCATGTTCCTTCCAGACACCCTAGGGGGAGAGAGCTTGCTGCGGGTCAGACACACCTTAAAATACCTTCCGTGCAGGTGGCATGACTCACAAGGCGTGCCCACGCTGTGAGGCGGCGCCGGGAGCCGAGGGTGGGCAGGTCTGTAGGTCAGCAGAGGTCAAAGAGAGGTCATCCATGGGGGTGGGGGGCGAGGTTGACACTGGTGGCTCACTAGCTGCCAGCCCCTTAACTCGGCACAGAAGTCCATATAGGAGTCGTGTATAGCACCGCCTGCTGGGAAGCCAGGAGTCTGGCCGCTAGGTGGGTACTCTGGACACCTCTCACAGCTCTGCAGTCTTTCTGTGGACATGAGCACTCCTCCTTGGCACAGGAACACGTTGAGTCAGCCGGTGAGCTGTGCTCCGCGTCATGTGTGTCTTAGAACTCCAAGCAGAGATGCTAAGATAGCTCGCGGGGTTGGAGCGCCTGCTGCTGCTACCTGAAGGCTGGCATACAGAGCCCAGGTTTGAATCCTCAGACTCGAAGCCTCTCTGAGAGCAGAGACGGGAGAGCTCAGGACCCCTCCGTAGAAGGGGAGTCTAGCGCTTCGAAGTCCAGTGGGTGCTAGTCGTAGATACATACAGGCCGATGGTGTGCAGCCAAAGAGGCCTTTCCTCTGTGAGGACCCGCCGTAAACCAGAGCCCATCCCACCCTCCAGGTGCAGACCGCCTCACCCACGGGGAGGTAAACACGAAGGGAGGGAAAAGAGACGGAGAGGAGAGATAAGATTGGGAGAGGGGGGTGAAGGAAACAGGCAGGGAGAGAGTGAGACTGAGAAAGGGAAAGATAGGGATCAAAGGAGAACAAGCGCGCGCGCCGCACTAAAAGTAAAAAAAAACAAAAGTGAAAGCGTTTCCCTTGCGGGAGCGAGCAGCGCCAGGAGCGATAATTGCTAACACATGGCGCCAAAGCTCGCTCCCGCAAGGGAATCACCAAACGTGCACGCGTTGCCATTGAAAGCAATGCAACACGTGCACGTTTTTGCCTGCAAAGCTGAAGCGATTACTAAAGGTCTTTTTCCTATGGAGCGCATGCGCGCTGCGTAGGCGAGACCTAAAAAGGACACTGGAAATGTATGTGCAGGGGACCACCGCCTACCCCCGGAGATGCACATAGCTGCGAGTTGTACAATCAAAGCTGTCCCTCAAAGACAGTTTCCATTCTGTAAATGGTTCCCAACGTAGAAGGGCACTCAGTAACCTTTAAATAAATTGTGACCAACAGAGTAACCACAAACCACGGATATGCCTCTCTGCCGGTACCCATGTGATTCACAAGGTATTGTGCGCGCTGCGATTCAAAATGTACTGAAACATTTCAGTTTCGTGTTTTTCCCATGCAAACCTGTCACTGTGAACAGCAGAGCCTTTGCAAGGGAAAAATAATGTTAATACATGTGGCTACTGATCACCAAGTACACACCAGCACAATCATCTGAGATCTTTGCAGGTGACCTTGCTTGCAGTACTAAGATTCCAGAGACAACCTACTGCAGTTGCAGTTTAGTGGAATCTGCCCCACTTCAAGAGGATTTCCAAAACCTGCCTTTACTCACTTGTCTGTGACCAATTCTCTGCTGTGCTGGCTCTTCTGCTGCTTCTTTCCTCATCGACCTCTCATTACTTCTACTTGCTATTAATTCATTTCATCCACCAACCCAGTGCACCCTACTCATCGTCCACTGCTCCACCACGGAGCAGCCTAAAATGTGCATGTATCACCTACGCTTCATCAGGGGTAGTAAGCACTATGTAATTACAATGTACAATTAAAATCACTAATGCTTAGAAAAGAAACAGATTTTGTGAATTGCGCACAAGTCAGGTCAAATAAGCTTTATTCGATTTAGCAAACAAATCATAAAAGCACAAAGTCAAGTACTCAGTGATGAAAATAATATACATTAAAAAAATTCTTCTTATAAAAACATGAATAAAAATACATTATTCAACGGGAAATACATCTGTCAATGTAAACAGTAGACTCAGGCACATAAATATAAAAAAAATCAATTATAGGATCTTTAAAAAGGAGAAAACTAGGTCCTGAACTGCACCTCATAGAAACTATTTTATCCATATCACTTTCTAATTACCAGCGCCCCTCTTATATAATTTAAGATGGCAGAACAGATAAATAGAATCCTGCGAATACAAATAGCTAAAACCTTCTCTATAAGAACAGGGGTGCTGTGCCCTCCATAATGGATGCAAACATTCTGCTGTCAGGATTTTATAAAGTGCACAAAACAAAGTGCAAGGTAGCTTGTTTAGCCATATTATTGCAGGGACATGGCATAAGAGTATCAGACCAACCGCATTGATGCGGGAAGGCTAACAGAAAGTGCACTGTGCCCAAGCCGAACCTAGTAAGAAAAAATCTATATTGCGGGTTCAGGATAAAAGTTAAATAAAATTGCTTCTGATTGGTCAGGGAACTGACATTTACAAAGCTCATCACACTATAATGACTCAGCAACTGCTGATGTTGAGAGCTTACTCTTGAAAGGTAAGCCGATCTAATAATGAGTTTTGCTTGAGGGGGCATTCTATGGCGGCTATCAAAAAAACCAATTAGGCCCACTTCACGGAACGCACGTTTCAGGTAACTAAACCAAGGAATCTTCGCAGCATTTGACATAGTGAGATAATCTCTAATAATAGACCTTGAAAAGTCTAGTTCAGCTGAGAGCCAAATCTTTGCCCATAACAATAAAGGGGCAAGGCCAATGCGGTCCTCAATATATTCCAGACCCAACTCAGAATGACAAAAAAATAGTAGATGTGCTTTTAGGTACTATCAGAAGCCTTTTGATAAAGTTGTTCTCTACAACTTGCAGTTTAGTACTCTTACTATAACCCCACACTCCTGTCCCATAAGTGGCAATTAAGAGACATTTTGATTTATAAATAATTAGCATCTCTTTTACTGATTTCTGGCCCACGTTGGCTGCAAAACAGAACAGTGCCTCCACTGCTCTGGATGTCTGCTGGGCTCTTAGAGTCAACAAAGAGACCCACATTAGCTGTGCATTGAAAAGGATCCCCAAATAAGACCTTTTAACTTTCTCAATCCCATTACCCTGTACCACAAATGTTTTAGACTTTGTTTGCTTGGGGCCGCATACCATGAGGTGATGACGTTTTATGATCACTTTTAGGTCGAGGGGTGCCATGAAATTTACAAAAGTGTCAAGAGATTTCTGTAGGCCCATTGCTGTCCTTGCAAGAAGGACAGCATCTTCTGTATATAAGAGTGTTGGAACAAAATCTCTACCAATCTTCGGATAATCTAAGTTCTTATGCTGTAGGTACACCTCTAAGCCATTTGTATAAACAAGAAATTAAAATGGGGCCAAGATACAGCCTTGGCGAACTCCTCCAGACAAGACTATTGGATAGGTTTTCATGCAATCTGTACCATAGCGTATTCTTACCATATTATTAGAGTGTAACCTGCGCAAAAGAATGGCTAAAGATTCCTCCACTTCCATATTTCCCATCATGGACCACAATCTGTCACGATTGACTGTATCAAAAGCACTGGATAAGTCCATGAAGGCCAAATGTAAAGAGCTCTTCATGGACTTAGTGTATTTACTGGCAATCAGTGACAGATTGAGGCATTGTTCTATCATCCACGTTCCCCGCCTCAAGCCATATTATATCTTTGAAAGTACTTTGTTAGTGGATGCCCATTCGTCTAGTCGTGCCAGGAGTGCCCTGCCTAAAACTTTAACTGTGGCGTCAATCAATGATATTGACATATAGCAGGTTGGGTCATTTCTGTACCCCTAATTGAAAACAGGCACCGCTATTGCCTCTTTCCATGAAGCAGGCAAGGGACCAATAATAGCAGGTCTAAAAATGTTAGTTAGCAGCAGCACCCACAAACTAGGTTTATCCTCAAAAAGGTCAAGGGGAACCCCCCCCAGGCCAGGAGCTTTTAGGTGAATGCCTGGATTATGGCTACCTCCACTTCTATTACTGAAATGGAAGCGCTAAGCTGAATGGTTGTGTCCATATCATGGATCAGCTCTACTTCTCACGCCTCAAGGTCTAACTCTCTTATTAAAGGATTAAAAATATGTGTGAAATGTGCAGTCCATACATCTTCTAAAATCAGTGAAACCATTTTTTGAGAGAGGGCTTCGAAGAACAGTGGACGGTTATTAACATCCCAAAATTTCTTCATAGCCTTAAGAGGCCCCGCTTACACTGGGTCCAATTAGGCCTCTCTCTCATCTCCATTTTCCTCTGATCAATTACAGCTTTATAATTCTACCTCAAAGACTCTGTATGACGGGGTTGTTTGTAGGGCTCTTGTCAGCTCTTTATGGGCTTTTGTATAAGCGCTATTGAACCATGACACTAATGGCTGTTTGTTAGGGGGACTTCTCACTGATAGGGCTGAAGAGATGGCTATACATAGCGCTTCAAAATTATGTGCTTTACTCAGTAGCGGCTGCTACCGGACTTGAGGCGGGGGGGATGGGGGAAATGAAAAAGCTAAAATAAAATAAAAACACTTACCTTGCTACGCCCGATGTTGCCGACGACTCTCCTCCGATCCTCTTCATCTTCATGTCTTCTTCCTGTCTGGGGTCCGGCAGCAGAAAGCACCCGGGCTACCAAGCTCCCCTGACCAATCACAACCCTGCAATGCAGTGTTGTGGTTGGTCTGAGTGCCGTAATTCGGCGCTCAGACCAAGCTTGGGAGCCTGGGGCATGTTCTTCACCGAGGCTGTAAAGCAGCCTGGATGGAGAACATTGCAAGTGCGCATGACTATTTTGGAGGGCCCGAGAAGGCAGGTCAAAATGTCATGCACACTTGGAGTGTCACCATTCCTTCCCCTGCAGTGCTCTGGCGTCACCGGGACCAGCCCCGCCCCCAGTAAACAACAGAGCCACTGCAGTCGAAAAAAGAAAATTATAATAACATTACGTTATTATCACTTTTTTTCTTTTTTTTCACTGCTCGCAGAGCAGTGGGGCGACGCTCCTATGCCTTAGCGGAGGAGCCGCCACTGGCTATAGTGACAGGTGCAGCATCCTGATTCAAGCAACTGTTTATGAGATCGCCGTTCTCACATAAGATTTTTTGCTCAAAATCCTGTGGATTTCCCTGATCCCATTTCAGCCTGAGCCCTTTGTTTGGGTTATACCAAATGAGAGGTTCAGAAAATTGCTTATCATCCAGCCTTGGATTGAAGTGCACTATTAAAGGGTTATGATCACTAGCGCAATTTGGTGAGATTTTAAAATCCTGCACAAGGCTACTAAAACTGCTGGTTATTAGCAAAAGTGTCTTTTGTTTGGCTTACAGCACAACACCTTAAGGTAGCTATTTGCAATCTAAGGAATTCTTAAGAGGTTTGTGTGTTAAACACATGGAGGTAACAGAAGCACAGGTTTTATTACCGGCTGAGCCAAGAAACCCTTTATTTTCTTCTGAGTTTTATTGATTTATTTCACATTTTTATAGAGTGCACCTCTGCCCAGTCAGGTGTCGGTGTACTTTACAGAAGAAACAAAAAGCACAGATTTGCATCTCTTTACATAAAAGTGGAGATCTGGAACTCTTTACAATAAAGTAAAACAATGACCTTTGAGCTACATCCGGCATAAGGAAAGGGATTGAAACGCCAAGTAAAGCACAGTACGAGGGGGAAGGGCAGAATGAGGGGGGGGGGGGGGATTAAAAATGGAGAGAGTGATAGAAAGAGAAGGTTAGAAAGGCGAAAAGACAAGAAGGATTAGGGAAACAGAGGATGATGACAAGTAGGATGTGAAATAGGAGTGGATGTCAAGCCAAGGCTGAGGAGGAGAATAGGAGACAGAGTAAAATGTATAGGTCAAGATGCAAAAACAACTAACCATAAATTAGGACAAACGAATCATTTAGATGAACGAACTCGAGAGAGGACATAAACCCTTCAAGCAGCATTCACTTTCCATAAAAGGAAAAAATGCACAATGGGACCAAGGTTGTTGTTGAATTATAAACATAACCAACAAAATTTGCCGACAATTTTCAATCCCGGTGATAAAGTAAACCACATTTACAATGCACTGAATGTCTAAATATTGAAAACAATAAAAACGTTTTTTTTTTTTTAAACGGTAGTGTTTGAACAGGTAGGTGTTCCAAGTCTTCCATATCGCCTTAGTAGTGCTTAACAAAAACCCTCAAATAACTTCCCCACATTTGTTTCGTCACCCTGGTTGCCATTCAGGGTGACAAATGTGTGGAAACCAGTTTGATATAGATGTTTCGTCTTCACCAGTTTCGTCAAGTTTGATTTTCATCCAAACACACAGAGAACTTTTGAGAGATCTGAAAAAATGATGCTCTGTATCTGTGAACTAGATGCCCTTCAGGAGTTTTTTTTGTTGCCACAAAGTCATTTAGAAAGAATCTACATTTCAGCTCTGTGAATTGGGTTTTCAATGTTTATTGAAATGATACTCAACTACAAATCAGAAATTGTTATTGTTCATTGTTCCATTAAGTTTTGAAGAACTGAGTCTCTCACCAGATGTTCTACGCACATGATTATGTTTCAGACATAAATTGAGTCATAAACTCTGTTTTCATAAAATTTATAAGAGCTGCAGTCACTGTCGACTTCAGAGTTTGATCTCTCATCACGAGTGAAATCAACTGTGGTGCGTCGCCCCAAGACAAACCCGCTATAAGGGATGAAACCTCGCCATACAGTTTCTGCTTATCACAGTCAGTCATTGCTCTAATGACTTCAGGTAACGGCTTGAACCGGCCTCTGGTAATCCAGGCACCAAGTAACCCTCCCACTGCAGCTCCTAAAAATAAATAAAAAACAAAAGTGAATAATGAATGAATTCGTCTAAAGCACCATCAGCATCCAAAAGTCATTGTAAAAGAATACTTATCATAAGGGTTGACCTAAGACTTCATAAGTAAAGAGAATGGACAGAAGACTAAAAACAATTATATAATGTAATAGTATTATACTTTTTACAAATGGGTATGAGAATATTTGAAACCTCATAAAGGATAAAATAATACAAAAGTAAAGCAATTTCACTAAATGCGCATACTGAAGGTAAATTGCAAGTGGGCCAGCGATACCTTTTTTATCTATGTGAAAGAACTCTATCATGTCTTTGACAATGGTGTTGGACATGCCACTCCTCAGAACCACCTTTTTTCCACATACAATTTCCTCCAGGTAACACCTAGAGAAAATAGCTTATTCAAAAACCCGGCTCTCAGAGCAATTTGCGTGAAACCCACAACAGAAGCAAAATGGAAAAGCAGGCGTAAACACCATTTGTATCTGATTTTTACCTTTTGGAGGCAATAAGAAGGAAGCTGTAAGTGACTGTAGACCCACCGTCTTTAATGCCCAACCCTAAAAGCGCCCATTATCAGGGTGTATATCTGTCTCAATTTCAGATTTTCCAACTCACACCTCAACCCCCTTTGTGTGACTGTCTAGAGTGAATGCACAAACAGGCCCCTATCAGTCTAAACCAGACGTTGATTCCACAGGCAGGCAGATGCACAGGATGGTTAAACAAGAAAATGCCCACTTTCTAAAAGTGCAATTGTCAAACACACACTTTAAAAACCACCTTCACTAAAATATGTGTTTTTAAATTCTGAGCTCAGAGACCAAACTTCAAATCTCTAGCTGTTCCAATTGAAAGTTACACTTGTAAAAGGTTACAAGTGTTGTGATTGGTCTGAGTGCTGTCGTTCAGCACTCAGACAGGCAGTGGGAGCCTGTGCATGTTCCCCACCAGGCTGTGCATTACAGCCTAGTGGGAAACATGCAAAGTGCGCATGACTGTTTGGCCGGCTCAAGACGGCTGGCCAAACCATCATGAGCACTTAGAGTGTGCCCACCACTCCTCCCCCTGTGACCCCAGCCCCGCCCTAACCTAGCTCTGTAGCAAGGGAAAATAAAATGATAATACCAATGTTATTATAATTTTATTTTTCCTTTTTTCACTGCTCTGAGAGCAGTAGGGCGGCGCTCCTCCGCCTTAGCGCAGGAGCCGCCCATGCACTCATTGCTTCTGCCAGCAGTGATGACAACATAAGCACAACTACTAACCATCACAATTCTACAGGTGGGACAATTCAGACTATTCCAGGCCCTAAAAGGTATAAGAATGGCTTGGGCAGCAGGTATTACTCATTTTTTGTGTATATTGAATTAATAAGCAACTGTTGTTGTGTTCATCTCTAAATAAGACAAACAGGGCCACCAAGTGGCTGACTGTCATAGGTGTTGATAATTAAATGCCGCCGCGCACCGGAAACCACCAGCTCAAATTAAACACTGGTTACATGAGGACTGTTTGCACAGTGGGGGTGGGGCAGACAAAAGAAACAGGATGTGTGGTGGATCTTTTCTCCATTTATTTCTCAGGGGAGGGACAATTTGATGGGAAGGCGCACGTTGGGGGTCAAGAGCTGAATCGTAACTTTGTGCTGGGTCACGTGGGGCCTGGATGGGAATGCGAAACACCTGATTTAGTAAGTACTAGCATGTGAAAGGGGTTGAGGAGGTAATAGTCACAGCATAACAGCAAAAGGGTAATATATAAGGTATAACTGCAGAGGGGTAAAAGGACGACTGGATGGGTCTGACGACTCTATTCTATCACTAATGTATATTCATGCATATAGCTTAAGATATAAATGTTTTTTTGTTTTTTACAAACTCTCAATGGCTACTTTTTGACCATTGTATGCATATGTATTGATTGCTATTAAGGTAGCATGTATCGAACAATGGACGTCCTCCTATACATTACTTCTTTGAATTACTCAATTACATTTCACATATTTAGGCATAGGTGAATTAAGTTGTTTGGCAAAAATCACAGAATTTTGAATCAAGTGCCAAGGTCCAGATTCGAACCCTGATCGAAAGGTTCAAATTTGGCACCTTAGTCTTGAGGCCACATGCTCTCCACGGTCAGCTTTTCTTAATCTCTTGAGCTAAATATACAGACTGATGGATAGTCGTTTTATTTTCTAAAGTGCTTTCACACCATAACTGGCTTTAACTGCTCTCTAAAAAGCAGGTGATTTTCCTCTTTATGGATATCATAACAAAATGTGATCCAATATTTTGCTGCACTGGGAAAAGGTTTTTCACTTAACCGGGCTTTTCATAGTCTATGCAAAATACAGCAAGAACAAATGGCCTTTTGTAGACCGATGGAGGCAATTTGGGCACGGGTGGGGAAACTGTCTTTTTACACAACACAAAACTTACTTTTTGAGCAATGGCCGGGAGCTTAATGCAATATATGCATTCAATTGGAAGCTAGCGCCGGTCTCTCAGTACTGAAAGGGTGTGTTCCATATATCCTGTTTTGATAACAAAGTGAACTCGTGTTTTTCACTTTGCTGCAATCTAGTTATCGAGGATTAAGGTAGGTCTAAGAAGAGTACATTAAAGTAATTTCAAAGTTCAAAGTATATTCAGATTGCACGATTTTTTTTAAATCATAGCAAACATTGCAAGATATAGGAGAACAAAAATATAAAAGAATTGCTCCATACAAATTAAAAAAATACCACAAACAATAAAAGGGCTTCTTTCAAAAAGAATAGGCATTGTCTCATGATTAAAAGTGAAAACATAGCAGCAGAGATCACCCATTCATGCTAACAGCAACCAAGAGGTCATGAACAAGCTTAAACATGCGAAAGAAAGCGCGAGTGCACATCAGTGCCTTCCACAAAAGGAACGACCATCGTCCTACATTTACCATAGTCATAGTGCAAAAAGTACTAATACAAATTAGCCACAGGGCCACTCATACAATCAAAGAAGGGGCTTGCCAAACCGAGCAAATGCCCTAGTGCTTAAACATATAAATATTAAATTTTAAGTTTTGCTGTCAAGGTGTTACGTGTTTTAGCACTGATGAAGCAATCGCCAAAAACTTGATAAATCTTGCAGTCAATTGGCACTCGTCGCCTTTCAGACATTCTATAACAGCAGTGTTACAGGCCCTGATGCTCAATTGCCTAGAAATTGAAAAGAGTTAATAGCGTCTAAGTGGAGATAAAAAGGGGCACAGACATAAAATGTGTGGAAGTAATTCCTGACTAAAAGCACAGCCCCTACATGAAACATCCTGGATGCCAGTCAAGCCACCAACTTATACCTGGTATTAAGTCGAATCTCAAGCGCAACAGTTGAAGCTTCACTTTAAAATTTATAGGAAGTGATATATACACTGGAAGTGTCACTGGTCGATATAAAGCAAGTTTCAAATCAGCCATCTTTTTGGAATGAATATTTGCTTCTCATGGTTACCCCCACTTTTTGCTGATGTGTTGATGTTTTTGACTAAGTCTGACTGGGATCCTGCTAATCAGGACCCCAGTCTATCTGCTTTCTCCTTAAACTGTTGTGTTATGTACTTCGGTACATCCCAGATTGGATACTGGGGTACCCCTGTCAGTCCCTAGTATATGGTACCCATGTACCCAGGGCATAGGTACCCCAGAGGTCTCCCATGGGCTGCAGCATGTATTATGTCACCCATGAGAGACCATTCAAAATGGAACTACAGGCCTGCCATTGCAGCCTGTGTAAGCTGGTGCATGCACCACTTACGAAAGATATAGGTTTACTATATCTAAGGGTCACTGAACTTAAAACCTATAAGTCACCCCTCTAGCAGGTCTTTACAATCCTGAGGGCAGGGTGCTTGGTTCTAAGTGAGAGGCTGACCCTGCACAAGCAGGACACTCTTGCAGCCTATGAAGTCCATTCTCCCGGGTTGTCCGTGAAGCAGCCATATGCTATATAGAGGGGCATCGCGTGACCGCACGATGACCATCTCAAAAACAGCTGCAACGAATCCTATCATATTTGGTATCAAACATGTTGGAATCATACCCCCACACCGTTAACGGTGTGGGAGGTATGATTCCAAGCACTGGAAGAGCCCTCCGTTAGGCTCTCGGTGTTCCCAGCTCGAGCAGGGGAAGGCAGAACAATAGGCACCCTGTCACAGGGAGGTGTGACTACCTCCCAGACAGGATTTAGTGTATTAGGGCTGGGTGCATGCACTTGCCAGCGCCTGAAAGTCTGCATGAGGGGCACATTTGGTGTCCCTGTGCATAGTCCAGTTCAAACCAGTCCTGGGAGCTGTTGGCTGCCGCTCTGGCACGAAACTAGACAAAGGACATGGGAGTAACCTCCCCCCTGTCCAGACCCTCCCCTGGGAGGGTCCCCTGAATCTCCCTAGCCCTTTGCTTAGGGTACTTGAGGGCTTAAATGGGTGTAGGTCCCTAGATTCATCGTGGACAAAATTCAGAACTGAAACCACTGCACTTCTACCGTCTTGGCACTCTAGACTTCGCTGGAATTCGTTTGGGCCTGACTTCATCTCCCTTTCAGTCTGCTGCATCGTCTGTGCCTGTGCACCATACAGGATCCGTGCAGGACCTGTGGAGCATCCAAGACACTTGAAGATAATCTCCCTTGAAGTGAAGGAGTCACTTCCCTGCATTCGCAGGCACCTCAACACTGCTGACCAGTTTGCTGATCCCAAGCTCCTGCGGACTCCGAAGGGATCAACAACACAGGTGGTGGTTATCTACGTCTCCAGAGGCCCGACCTGCTCTCTCACCAAGTCTGAGGTCAGAATCCCTCGTGGGGGCTGCATTAACCGAACCCCTGTGCACCCCGTACTTTTGCAAGTGCAAATGCTTGTTGGCAACTCTGCGACAAGTGCATTGGGCTCCAAGTAGTCCCATCCTCCGGCAACTTCTTACACCAAAATCTTCAGCCACACCGCCTCGTGGGCACCGTGGCCTGCTCTTTTGGGTGAGCTGCTCGAGGTCCTCTTGCGATCCCTGTGCCTCCGGCCTGTGGGTCCAATAGAGGGTCATCTTTGTTTTACTTGGGCTCCTCTGATTGCTTGGGGCTTGCCCTGACTCCCCTGCTTGTGGTGAGACTCCCGGACCTTGCTGGTCCCAACTGTGCACCTTCTTGACTTCCTGCGTGGGTTGCATTTGCCAAGGCTTGTTGGTGCTCCCGTCAGACACCGACCCCTCAGCACTCGACACCCTTTGTAGAACAGCTCGCATCCGAGTTCTGGTTGTCCTCAGCATTGCCTGGTCCTCGCAGCTGCAGAGTCAAGGTCACCGTCATTCTTCCTGAAGCACCCAACATCGGAGGGCATTCGTCTTCCAAGTCTCCTGGTCACCCCTGAGTGACACGAACTCTGTCCCCTCTGCTTTCAGGTACTCCTCGTCAAGAATCCATGTTTGGATTCCTCCGGACACTTTCTCCTCTTCCAGCAGCGGCACTTTCCTGAAGTCCTCCATTGGGTTTGACGGCAGTTTCCGACACCACTTAACACCTATGCACCCGGCTTCCCTGGTATAGGTAACTTGGGTAACACGGTATCCACGGGTGGGGTGGCTCTCCAACCTTCTGTCTTCCACTGGGTTTCTTAAGGGTCCACTGGGAAGGGTCCCTAACCTTTAAAATTCGAACTGCGACTTGCACATAGACTTGTCCGTAGCACGCAGTTGTGTTCTCACACTCATACCACTTTCTTAGAATATGGTTTGGTCCCCCCCCCCCCCGGGCCCACTGTGTATTAGTGCTATTTACTGTGATTTCTTTGCTAAAGTATTGTGTGCTTTGTGTCTATCTCCGTGTAGGAGATACTGTAAAGTACTAGAGAGTGTTCTATAATAAATACATATTTTTATACATACTTTGTGTGGTTCCTTTTCATTTAATCTATACTATAAGATTGCATTCTGGTAAAACAAGCTGCTATACACTCCTTCAAGACTAAGTCTGAAGCCTGCTCTCCACACTACCACTTGGATAGCTTTCTAAGGTTGTCTGAGATCTCTTAAATCACCATAAGGGTTGTCTGGACTGGTGGAAGGTGCCCACTTACATTAGTGGACATCATATACCAGGCCAGCTTCTCACAATAATGCTTAGATCCTCTTGAGCTGATAAAAACATCGCTGACTTCCTCAATAACTTTGAGAGACTTTTAAGGGGCAGTGCAGAATGCAAAATGTCTCTGGCAATGAGTCAAACAGTGGCTGCCTGGACGAGCTTGTAAAGATCTGATTTCGGATCCTTTGTAATGTCCGACAAGAGTCTTTTTAGCGCACCTGTCTGCCGCTGTCACTGGGGTGGGGGAGGGGAAAGGGGGGGTGGGAGTTGGATTGGGGAGGGGATTTAATCCCCTAGTTGGGATGATTATTACTGTTGTTTATTTGTTATAAAGAGTATAGGTCCTATGAACATGAAAATATAAACTGCATTTGCACTGTTATAATAGACAGACAGTACGCTCACGTGATGGTGAGACTGTCTGTGAACGGGATGTGATATGTGGACACCACGGACTGTATATTGCTTATAAGATTCCAAAATTGTATGTGCATGTCCTTTGTACCTGATACAGTGGAAGCGGTTTTAATAAAAACAAGTTTAAAAAAAAAAAAAAAGAGTCTTTTTAGCGATCCCTGCTCGGCCGTGACAAGCTTGGAGCACAGAGATAAAAAGTTGGTGTTTATACATGTGTTAGAAGAGCCAGTTTAAAATCCAAACATATCTGTGCCTGTACTGTACAGGTCGGTAGCTTAAATAAACACCTGTAGCATTGACATTGAGCCCCATCAAGCCAGCTTGTTGTACAGTTTAGGTAAACAAATGCTCTGTATGCAAGTATTGGCATCAATTTGCTTTTAATGACTGCCAATTACTATCAGGTCCGGATCAGAAAGATTCTTAAGAAGGTGCTGGATAGCAAATGTAAGAGCCTTAGCTAATGTAGCCAAAGCCTCAATATGCAGAGTTGGAAGGCTGTGCTCTTTTATCCAGACTCCTAAGTACTTGATACTAAGTGCTCGTTCAACCTTCTGGCCATTTACAAACCATGCTCCTTTTTTGATTCTCTTATTACCGAAAATTAAGAACGTAGTTTTTTTTTGTATTGATACAAAGTTTATTTATCTTGCAATATTTGACCAGGCTTGTCAGTGCTCATTGGAGACCAATTGCACTTTGTCCCAAAGAATTGTGTCATCAGCATATTGAACAGCGTATGCCTTCTCTTCCCTTGGAGTTTTAGTGGAAAAGTTTACTCTAAGGTGGTCATCAGGTCCTCAAGCTACAAGTTAAAAAGTAAAGGGGCCAAAATGCAGCCTTACTTAAGGCCCTGGTTGGAATGAATCTTAACTGAGTAGGCCCATTTACTAGACATTCGTACTTTGACCTGTGTGTTTGTGTAAAGACTCCTAATAGCTATCAGTAGACATGATGGAATACACCATGCTGTCAGTTTGGCCCACTACAAGTTTCTGTCTACTTTGTCAAAGGCTGTTGCAAAATCAATAAATGCACTTTAGAGCTGTCCAGCCCCCCTTTTTGTCGCATTATTTATTAAGACAAACATACATAATAGATTCATCTCAGTGCCCTGCCCCTTCTGAAATCCAGTCCGTGTAGCAGGAATTATTTTATTGTTGTGTGCCCAGGCCTCCAATTCCTTATGGAACATTTTCGCATAACATTTCACCTCCACATCCAAAAGAACAATGAGTATGACATTTTCCATCTTATCCAGTGCTCCCTTCTTTTGAATTGGGACTAGGCAGGATCCTTGCCAGCTCTCCAGCACCAAATCGTTCTGTAAACAGATGTTAAATAGGGGGCCAACTAGGTGGCACAACTGCCAATTCCTACCTTCAAAATGCGTGTCGGAAGGCGGTTGGGACCACAGGCACCTGCAGAGTGGATAGTCGCCAAGGCATTCTGGACCTACAGACCGTTTTGTCCATAATTTGATACGAAGGACAGCCTGCAGGGCTGAGCATGCCATCAGAGTGCAATGGCTGAAAGGCCTCCTGGGCAGAGGATTGGTCGACATATAGAGTAGATATGTATGCCGTCCAGTTACCCATGAAGATGTTAAACAGCTCTTCTTGTTTTTGTTACCCAGTCACCTTGTAAATCATGAGCCAAAATTATTTAGAGTCCCTTGCTTTTACTGCTGAGAAGATCGCTTGCCATTGAAGGTCCAAGTCATGCCATCCTTTCTCGTAAAGACATCGTCTATAGCTCTTGCTCACTAATTTGATCGCTTCTCTCCATGCCATATTCGTTGCATCCCTGCGGATCACCCGTATGAATCTATTGAGCTGTCTTTTAAGCAGTATGAGATCATGGCTATTCGTCAGGCCAAGGTGTGGGTTACGGAGGAGACCTTGAGAAGGCTGCGGTTTTACTAAAGATTTTAGCAAGTCATTGGTAAAATCTGACCAAGATTCAATTAGGGTAGAAGACCCCATTTGAAATAAGTGGCAAATAAGATTCAAGGAACTTTATACTTGGGAAATCTAGTTTAACAAGCCACCTTATCCGTTTGATTGGTTCCAACTCCGCTTGGTCTCCCGGCCAAATTTTCTTATGTAAGGCAGCAGTCACCAAATGCATGACAATATTGCATGATAACTTATGAAGTTATGATCGATTTTAAAATCCAAGATCCTATGGAAATCTTGGATCGTAACTCATAGGTAATCAACTGTGGCCAATCTTTCATGTGAGGCGTGCATGTAAGCAGCCCCACAATCAGTGCTACTCCTGCCATTCAAGGAGTGCTAGCCCATCATATGTAGACACGAGGACAACTCAATAGCATGTTTTGAGCTTCTCAGGGAAGAGGAAGAATTTAGGGAAGGAATATTCCATAGTTTATCCTCAATGTCCAGCCACTCTTGATCATTCGTCATTTTTAGCAGATTAGCGTGGAAATTGCGGCTAGTATCCATGTATAGTTTAGATGATCCTGCCTTAGATCTATCAAAGTGTCAATGAGATATTGCATTCCTTTTTTTCTCCAAGCTAGGATTTATATAAATATTTGCCAGTAAAAATGAGTTTGAATAATTCACCTGTGATGCAGAGGATTCAAGTTTAATACTAACGACAGATCCATTTAATTCAGCCAAAGTGGAGATAGTAAAGCCCAATTGATTGTGTACATATATTGAGATGCCCCCAAATGGTCGAACCCCCTTGGTAGAACTTAATGTAGGAGAGCAATATTCAATGTAGTCCAACTAGGGGTTGGAACATAATTACCATGTTACCAGGTGAACTTGAAACGACGTTAGATTATTGTAGCCCCTGATGTTCCAGCAGCCAATCGTTAATGGAGTTGACACCTTGCAAGGAAGTATATTAGGGCAAAGGAGGTGTCTCATTTGCTAGTTTAGCCTCAGCAAACTTCAAGGTGTTCGTTAGGTGACAAACTCTACTCCCATCAATCAAGGTTTTTGTGCATAATTAAGTAATTTCCAATGGAACCAATAGATTGTTAAAGTAAACATATTGCAGTACAAGAAAAGAGATACCAGATCTACATTTATCAGGTAAAATGGTAGATCTATTTTCAATATGTGTTGATCTGAGAAAACCAAGTTAGATCTTTCCATTTAAAACAGTTCTAAATACTTATATCTTTGCTCAATCCTTTAGTATTGACCCTTATTACAAGAGCTTTGCCTTGCTATAATTGAGCCTTGCTAACTTGACTTGCACCCAGGTCTTCACCAGCATAAAACAATTTAAGGAGGGCTTGTTTTTGGGATCATCATCAAGACATCACAATTGAGATGGGTATCAACCAGCATCTGTTATCAATGGAGGTAAAGTTGTTTGAGTTCACAAACAGACTTATTTTAGTAGGACTTAGTGGTCACTTACCATCTGCAAGACGTTATCCTCACAACAATGCCTCTGTCCTCGTCTCTCGCGCCAGTCAGCTAAAACTGATTGGACAGTCCTACCACATGACTATGAGCTACGAGGTCTTACCTTCCCCAACACGGAGAATTTATGAGCCAGTATAATTCGAAATAAATACTTACTTTTTTGTATTATTTAAATAAAACTGATTAAACTACCATGCTGCAACCATCACGTTTCTAAGCAGGACAAACCTTTTGGACCTTTCTTGAAACTTGACTCTAATTCCTTTTGATCATGGGTCTCCAACCTTTACTGCAATGAAAGCTACTTTTGGTCACTGAAAATCAGCCTGAGCTACCACCTTATACATGGGTATTAGATAAGGGTACATAAAGTCCAAGTAACTTAAATACAGCTCGTAGTGCTCCTAGCCCTGTTTCAGTGAGCAGTCAACATTAATGCCCCATGAGCCACAGGATGGTCCCCAAGGATCAGTTTTGTCTCCTTATTCTTGATTATGAATCACCTTCGAGAGGTGAGAGGCTAATTTACACTTGTGTTCTCATTGGCATGAAATACATAAGAAGACACTGCTCTCATTTTTAGTGTTAGAACATGAAGGACCATTAGTAATAATTATATTTCATTGTGCCCAAGCAGAACTCATCGTTATCTTCATGTAAACATATCTCAGAAGTGACAGTCACACTGTACAGCAGTCAAACAATATTGATATATAAATGAATGTATGAAGATGAAGAGATTGCTTTAAAAATTCAAGCACTCTTTAAAAAGTGAAGAAAGAAAAGAAGACAGAAAAAATGAAGAAAGATTTGAAAAAAGGAATAGAAAAGAAGGAGAGGAAGACATAACATGGAAGAGGGAGAAACAGGAAAGGGAAGGTAAGGGAGAAACAAGAAAGGAAAGGTGAGGAAGAAACAAAGGCGGAGAGGAAAGAAGCAAGAGACAATGAGAGAAAGAAGAAGAGGAATAAACAAATGAGATAGAAGGAAAGATGAAATGAGAAAACTAGCCAAAGCAAAAAAAAGAAAATGAGGAAAGAACTGAAAACATGGCTATTCAGGACTGAACTGCTCGTGCCTTGACAAGTGTCTTCTCAATATGGTTTAGCTATCTTAGCGCCATGATATCCCTCGGGATGAGTGTTGCTTTATAAGTAAATTAAATAAATTAATTAATTAATGAAAACAAAAAGACAAATTGAATGCCAAAGAAAGGGAGAAGATTGTAGAGAAAGAAATCGGTAGTGAAAGAAAGGTGGAGACCATGAAAGAGCATGGAAGGAGAAAGATAAGAGTGAATGAAAGAAAAAAGGAGAGTAAGAAAGGTGAGAGCAAGTGAAACAGGGACTGGGTTCTATAAACCAGTCCCTATCCTGGACTTGTTTATAGAAAAGGAGACTCTGCCTCAAATTCCTTTTGAAGCATGCTGTGAAGACAAAATGGACATCATAGGTGGAACTAGATGGGAGATAAGTATATCCAAGCTAATTCTAATAAGGCACAACACGTCTTGGACGATTTTTATTTAGTACGAGTTTAACAGGCAAACCTACACCTCATCCAGTAATCAGTTCAGTAATCCGTTAACCTGTCACTTGTCCTGGAGGGCACTGGGAGCCACAGGCTCCAACACCCACACCACCTGACCTGGTTGGTCCTCACCCAGTGCTAACTTCTGGTCATACCAGTGCTTGATAAGCTCCTGGCTGGCCTCTAGGTTCCGGTTTGCCCTTTTCATATATTCTGCCATATGTGAACACAGGCCTGGTACATAATCCATGATGTCCTGCTTGGGCTCTTTGAGAGGTCTCTCCCATCCTTCCCCTACAAGACTCTGTGGGCCCCTCACAGGCTGGCTAAACAAAGTTCAAAAGGGCTGAATCCAACCCCTTTTTGTGGCACCTTTCTGTAGGCAAACAGTAGGCAAGGTAAGAGGACATCCCATCTCCTTCTGGGATTTTCAGGGAGGCCCATTATCATGTTTTTCATGGTTTACCATGTGTCTGAGGGTGATAGGGGTAGTGAACTTATAGCTCACACCACATTCATTCCACCTAGCATTTAAGTAAGCAGAGATGAAGTTAGTCCCTATATCAGAGACCACCTCTTTAGGAAGCCCAACCCTGGTGAAGATGCCAAGAAGGGCCTTTGCTACAGCAGGAGCAGTTGCAGTCCTGAGGGGAATTGCCTATTGGTATTTAGTGGCATGGTCCACTACCACTAGGATAATTCTATTCTAAGATACAGTTCGAGGGTCAAGGGGACCAACAATGTCAATCCCTATCCTCTCAAAGGGAGTCCCAACCACTGGTAGTGGAATTAATGGAACCTTTGGTTGTGTGCCTGTCTTGCCACTGGCTTGACAAGTCACATAGGAGCGACAAAACTCCTTCATTTTTTCAGACATCTGGGGCCAGTAAAAATGGGCAATCAACCTATCCCAGATTTTGGTTTGCTCTAGATGTCCGGCTAAGGTAGGGACGCACTCTCTGTACATTTGAGGGATGATCATTCTCCTGGCTGCCCCTGGTTTGGGGTCCCTGGCTCAGTGTATAGAAGCCCATCCTCCCAGTAGACCTTGTGATTCCCCTGACATCTCCCTCTTATTGCCTAGCAACCTGCAGCCTAAGGCCTTCAAGAGTAGGGCACTGCTTTTGCCATTGGCACAGGTTCTTTCTGGAGGGTCCCCTGCACTTAAGAGTTCTGCCAGGTCAGTCCAGACCCCTTCAGCTGCAGTTCTCCCCTTATGCATTAGGGCATCTCCCTCAGGAGAACCCTCCCCCTGGTCCTGTGACCTCTTAGAAGCAGCCTTAGTAGACTTTTTCCCCTTCCTCTTGCATTGGGTCACTTGGTCCACTGTTTCAGGATCCAAGTTCCAATAACTTTCCTGACGTGCTGCCTGTGCTCTGATGAGTAACACGCACCCACTGAGGGAGACTCTGCATTTATGCATGAGCCTTCCTCTTCACCTGTCCCCATACAGAAGTCTCAAGATAATTTCTCAACAGACACTCCACTTGGATGGCAGGGTACACAACCACCTTCTTTGGACCTGTAACCCCTCCCCATTCTAAGCTTACCAAGGCCATTGCATGGAGCTTTGTTTCATTGTCAGCACTGGTAACCTGGTGATTAATACCAGATAACATCTGGTCTGGGGAAACCAGTCTAGCTGCCACCATAGTGACACTGGCACCTGTATTCCCCAGAGCCTCCATCTCAGTCCAATTGATGTCTGGCCTCCAGAGTACACTTCTACCCCCACTCTTAGGCTAGCCAATCCATTGGAGTGTCCATCATTGGGGTACATTTTAGAGCATGCTGCATCTCTTTTCTTATGGCCTGCATGATGAAAGACATGACAAAACCCAGAAGCCTTTGCTGGATCCCAGTTCTTACCCTGGTACCCTTTGCCTTTGGACTGGGAGAAATATTTTGGGGGCCTTTAGAGAAATCCTTCTTTTTATCTTGTTTGTTGCTCACCTCCTTCCCCTGCTGAGAAGTCTGTGCACCCTTTTTCTGGTCACTCCCACCATGTGTCTTTCTGGACACCCTGGTTCTGACCCATTTGTCAGCTATCTTCCCCAGCTCTCTGGGAGAAGACAACTTAGAATCCACCAAATGCTGATGCAATTTCTTTGTGGTACAATTAGTTAAAATGTGCTCCTTCATAATTAAAGTATACAGCCCATCATAAGTGCCCACCTCATTGCCTTTTATCCAGCCTTCTAGTGCTTTGACTAAAGAGTCCACAATGCCGACCCATGTCTGGTTTTGACCTTTACGGGTGTCTGTAAACCTCACTCTGTACTCTTCTGTAGTGAGTCCAAATCCTTATATCAAGGTATCCTTCATATGCTGATAGGACTCAGCTACCTCCTCATTAAGGGTCAGAAGTCTATCTCTTCCCTTAACTGAGAATAACTCCCACAATAGAGAGAACAAGTGCTGGTGTGCTATCCTCCTCATTTTGCAAGCCCTCTCAAAGGCTGCAAATCTCTTATCAATGTCATTACCATCACTAAACTTGGGGACAATCCCTTGGGGGATTTTAGGGTCAAAGGATTCCTCCTTTTCCCTATTTAAATTGCTGCCACCATCTTCGGAACTAAGGCCCAACATAACCATTCTTTCCTCAAGGGCTAGTCTCCTCAAGTTCAAGCCTTTTTGCTTCCAGTGAGAGGAGGTCAAGCTCATCCTCAAGGGTTCCTACCACCTTACCATTGGGGGTCTGCTAGAGCGACTCCTGTCACTTTCCACTGGTGAAGGGGGTCTGGATAAGAGTGGTGAGTTGAGGTCTTCACCTTCTTCTCCATAATTATCAATTTGGGCTAGGGCATCATCCTCACATTCTTCAGGTTCCTCTTCTGAGGAATGGCCCTCCCTCTCTAGTCTTTCTCACTCATAGGAGCTGAGGGCGTATTCAAGTTCCTCTTTTTTGGGTGTCTATAAAATATATAGTTATTTAACAAATGCCTCTTGCTTTGCACAAAACCCTCATATCACTGACCCTTAGGGCTGGGATGACTGACCAGTGAAGAACCTTAACTGCCTCCATTGTGCCTAAAATCTTTCTTGAAAGTTGGGACCTTTTTAAAAATAAAAAAATAAAAACCTTTAAACCTTCCAACTCACCTAAGCCTTTTAAATGTACAATTGGAATGGGGTTCTACACCTACCGTGGCCGGTGCAGGTAAAAGTGGTGGAAGGGGGGGGCATCGACATACAATGACGAGGGAGTATACAATAAAAAGAGAATACAAATTATAAAAAAAGAAAAAGACTTACCTTGTGCTTGCTGCATCGCTGACTCAGCGATGTGTCAAGCTCAAGGTAAGTGTTTTTCTTCTTTTTTACATTTTTATTCTCCCTCGTCATCATATGTTGTCTCCCCCCCCACCCCCACCCCGCACTTACCTGCACTGGCTGCTCTACACAGGGCCCTATCTATAAACAAAAATGGTTCTGTCGGGAATAACAATTGCTTTGCTCAATGTATACAATGCGATCTGAACTTCCAATTTTTCAGATGTGAATCATAATTTGCATTCAAGGGACACACCAAAGAACCAACAATTTTAGTAAAGTTAAAGTTATTTACTCAATTTTTTGATTATACACAATAATGAAGGCTGTCTACAATACATAAACATACGACAATAAACAAGTGACTATAGTGTGGAATAAGTGACTTGTGGTGATACGTGAAAAGTGCTATACAAAATTAACACAAAAATAAACATAAAGAGAAAAATGCTAATTTGTCATGTCCGTTTCTTAATACATGTATCCCCGACAATAATATTGTTTTTATATTCAAGGTAGGGAACTGGATGGACTATGAGTGACTGTAACGTCGACGTTTCGACCCTAGGCGTTTGCGCAGCTGATTAGGCGTCAGGGGCGGGTCTTCATCAGGACAAGAAGAACAAGAAATGACAGCCGCAAGCGATCCTATTGACAAAAAGTTGGGCATCCAAGTGGGACCAATTATGTTGAGTAGTCAGTTTAGATGGACACCAAAGCCCACACCGGAGGGTTGTGGTCTTCAGTTATGTAAAGTAATTATCTTCTTCTAATGTAATTATCTTCACCAGCTGGTTGAAGATATTAAAAGATGGGGAAAGAATTGGCTGCCAAGGCGATCCTAAATTCAAGGGCACACGTCTGCCTTCGTTCCAGGGCCCTAGCAAACCAATTAGAAAAAATAGGAAATAACTTTTTTTGATAATAAAGTCAATTAAGTGGATTTCCTATAAAAAAAAAATCACTTATGACCTAATGGTACTGCAAAACACAGGGTCAGGATCCCCACTGCTGTAACACCAATGTAGGAAAATGGAGTATTATGTGGTGTGGAGGTTGAACCTCACCATGTAATACTATCACGGTATCCCAAAGATGGTCCTTGGATTCACATCAAGATATCCTTAGTTCAGTCCTAGTAGTGTGGCAAAGAGCATTCTAGCTTTACTAGAGGAGCATGTGTTGAGCATTTCAGAGTACCAACATGGACTATAAGTAACTGATATGACTCAAGGGAAATCCAACACCAATTTATAAAAATAGAGTGTATTTTTATCTTAATTTAGACACCAAAACAAATGGAATAGCATAAATATAACCGTAGCTATAGATTTTTGAAGCAATGTAAAATCAGTGCAGAATAGTACAGTGAAACTTTATCATTGCGGTCAATGTGAAAAATCCCTAGTGACAATCGGTCACTTGCAGGTCGAGTTGCGTGGTACCCTTGCAGGGTAAAGGTGATGCGGGTCCCAGGACCAAGCAACAACAGTCAGTTCAATTTTACCTTGACTGTGGAGCTGGGTGCAGAGTTGTACTGGCTGTCCCTGGTGCTGAACAGGAGTCACGGAAGATCTGCTTTTACCACTGAAACAGTGCTGAGGGGAAATAAATGCAAACAGACAACAACGTGGTGGTTGCTGACGTTGGTCAAAGGTTGGATGGAGTCCCCTCTTGATGCAGAATTGAGTAAATGGGTTGGTTGCCTGACTGACAACCAACAAGCCTTGGCAGCGGTAAGTAGAGCAGAAAGTAACTTTAACGCCGGGTGGTCAAGGGGAATGCAGTAGCTGCCTTTAACTTCATGGAAGGCAGGACTATAGTTTCCACAATGCAGACTCCAGTGCACTATCAGAGTCATAACCATCAGTATTTGAAGCATAAAGTGTGGGGGGAGGCATACAAAAGGGCACTTTCCTGCAGTTTCCTAATAACTTTAGTTCCATTTGACGAATCTTCATGAGACTTTAAAAAAATAAGTCTCATCCACCTCAGCTCCTTCCTGGAAAGCTTCAGGGTGATCTGTCAAGCGGGGGCCAAGAAACAGGGGTGGGGGCAAAAGAAGTTTTTCCCTTTACATTTTCCATAGGAAAATTGAACAAGGAGTCAACAAAACGGGCTAAACACACTTATCCAAAATTTGACAGAAAGCTATATCTATACCCAGAAAGCTTGCTTTTTATAATTTGGTGTAAAAATGTTTAGTAGATTTTTTTAAATTGAGGTTCAAAATGTATGTATATTTCATGCAGCAGTATCTTCGCGGAGGATCTACCAGGATTCACGGATCCCCAAGCTCAAAGTACACTACCTGATTGGCTGGCCGCAACCTGAAGAAAAATTTGGGGCTGCCATTTTAGGATTCTGTACCAGTTATCCTAGGAAATAAAAGAAAACATATAAGGAGGCAGGTTGGGGGGTACCCTCAATCCCTTGGCCTTGTGGGGAGGAAGTGGGGTTCCAGAGGGCCCTTGGCCCCATGGTCAAATTGAACATAATTTTTTTTCTGCAATTCCTTGGGACTGCCGATCCACTGCGACACTCAGCATGGCCCGTGCAAATTTTCTGGGAACTGCAGATACACGGTGTCACCAAACAAAGGGGTGGGGTGCTGCTCAACCATGGACGTTGACTTTCCATCCCCACGCTGTGCATGCTTGCCAATAGGGGGGTGTTGGTCGTTCGCAACGTGGGATTGGTATAGCAAAGTATGGTGATAATCTATTACTTTACTTTACAAAAACCCTGGATATTCACTGAAAAAAACAAGATTAAAGTGCGTATTTAGTTAGGTAATACCATGCTACTCTACATTTGAAAAAAGCTTACAAAATCATGGAAAAAAGTAAGGTTCAAGTAATATTACAGTTAGGTAAAAAGAAATGTCAGTTAAATCAAACATTTTAAACTATAGAAACCACTGAAATCTCCAGTTATCTGAAGAAACTATAACTCACACCCTCTATATGCACTGGTTAAGACCTCACATACCTCTCATGACTGTTGTATGAAATCACAAATAACTTCACTGACTGCATCTGAAATGACATCATTGGTGACAACAGAGTGCATAGCAAGGGCGCAAGTTATAGTTTCTTCAGTCAACCAAAACTAGTGAATTTCAATGGTTTCAACAGATTGAAACATTTTCTTTTAACTGACATTTTCACCAAATTATAACATTACTCTCTCTATATATATATATATATATATATATATATATATATATATATATATATATTATCTACTGGCAGTCGCCAGTAGATAGTTATAGTTACAACCTATTATCCATAGGAAATCCGCGACATTCTATTTGAAATAACTCTCTTGCCGGTTGACGTATCTTCGCAAAATTTTCAAACGTTGTGGGGCGCTCCGGTCCGCTCCTACCCTGAAAGTCTCGGGGGGATTCGTCAAGCGGGGGCCGAGAAAAAAGGGGGTCCCAAAACGTGTTTTCCCCATGCAATTTTCCATAGGAAACTTTAGACACGGCTACAGCCCGAACTGCTGAACGGAATTACACCAAATTTGGCAAAGAGGTAGTTCTTGGTTCAGAAAGAACCCTTTTGTTAAATGGTGTAAATCCGTTCAGTAGTTGCTGAGAAAATCAAAAGTAAAAAGATAGATATATCTATGGCCGCGTCGGATTCGCGCACCCTCCCGATCACGAGCTGCATGCTAATTGGCTGTCAACACTCCAAATCAGGAAGTGTTGGCAGCCATTTTGTCCTCGGTAGAACCGAGGGACAGAAACAAGTGCGCAAAGCGCACAAAGGGGGCAGGGTAGAAACACCCTGACCCCCTAGGTCTGCTCAGGGGTCCCACAAGGACCCCCTGGGTAAAAAAAAATTTTTTAAAAAAATCGGCAGGATGCGCTCAGGGTGCGCGAATCCTGCCGAAAAAAAGCAGCCCCTCACACACCCCGGGGACCACCACCTCCCGGGGCACTAAGAAAATTACAATGGGGGTCCGTTTTGGACCCCCAAGCCACGAGGACCACCACCTCCCCGGGGCTTTCAAAATGTAAGGAGGGTGGCCGCGCGGCCCCCTCCTGGAGCCTGTGGTGGCCCTGGGGACCGCCACCCCCAGGGCCGGCTCCTGCAGTGTCCCGGGGTGCCTACCCCGGGACACTGCTGTTTGCAATGACAGGACGGGAGCCTCGCGGCTCCGTCCTGTCATTGCAACTGCTTGGATATTGGAAGAGAGAGCAGGAAACCTGCTCTCTCTTCCAATATCCAAAGCTGATTGCTTTCCACATGGGGAGCAGCATGTTAGCTGCTCCCCATGTGTAAGCAATGCCGGCTCCCGTAGGACACGGGAGCCGGCGGGACTGTGGGGGTTTGGGGACCCCCACAGTCCCCAACGAGAGGCCAGGCCCCGGGGATGGGGTCCCCGGGGCCATAAGTGGCCATGGAGGGGGCCACGCAGCCCCCTCCCCAAAGGTAAAAAAAAAAAAAAGTGCAAGGCCGGCCCGGGGATGGGGTCCCGGGGCCTTAAATGGCCTGAGGAGGGGGCCACGCAGCCCCCTCCAAATAAAAAAAAAAGAGGCCATGCCCGGGGGATGGGGTCCCCGGGGCCAATACAGGCCCAGGGAAGGGGGCCACGCGGCCCCTTCCCGTTTTTTTTAAATTTTAATTTTAAAAAAAGGGGTAAGGCCCTGGGGATGGGGTCCCCAGGGCCTAAAAATAGGAAAAAGGAAGGGGGCCACACAGCCCCCTTCAGAGGGAAACGATCGGGCCCGCAGGCCCCGCCCCTTCCTTCACCACTCTGCAAACGCGCCCCTGGCGCGTTTGCAGAGGAGGGAACGATTCCCCTTGAATACTGGGGGTCCCTGGGGCCAACTAGCCCACCAGGAACCTCCAGTATGCGCCAGGGGGCTGCCTTGCAGAGAGGTGTACAGAGGCCATGCCCCTTTTACACCTCTCTGCAACGCAGCTCTGTGGCGCTTTTGGAGGTATATGGTGGGCTAGTTGCACCCCAGGGACCCTCAGGATTCAAGGGAGTTAATCCCCGACTTAAAACGCGCCACGGGCGCGTTTGCACAGTGGTGAAGGGAGGGCGGGACTTCAGGTGACATGTGTGCAAACAGGCCCCGTGGCGCGTTTTAAGATGGGGAATTAAATCCCCTTCAATCCTGAGTGTCCCTGGGGGCCAACTAGCCCAACAGGTACGTCCAGAAAGCGCCACAGAGCTGCGTTGCAGAGAGGTGTAAAAGGGGTGTGGCCTCTGTACATGTCTCTGCAACGCAGCCCCTGGCGCATACTGGAGGTTCCTGGTGGGCTAGTTGGCCCGTAGGGACCCTCCTGATTCAAGGGGACTTAATCCCCCAACTTAAAACGCGCCACGGGGCGCGTTTGCACAGATGTCACCTCAGGCCCCGCCCCTCCCTTCACCATTGTGCAAATATTCCTCTAAAATCAGCCGAAATACGAATTCTGATTTACTCACCTGTTATCAGGAGAGACCTCAGTGCTGCATCTTTCAGCCCAGTACTAATCCTGAAAAGTAATTTTAACCGTACTTACCAGTAACTTGAATTTCCTTCCATAGGCTAACATTGACTGGTTTCACTTGGAAATTCTTCTAAGTGTGGAGTTTTGGAACTTTAAAATATTCCTCTAAAATCAGCCGAAATACGAATTCCGATTTACTCACCTGTTATCAGGAGAGACCTCAGTGCTGTATATTTCAGCCCAGTACTGGTCCTGAAAAGTAATTTTAACCGTACTTACCAGTAACTTGAATTTCCTTCCATAGGCTAACATTGACTGGTTTCACTTGGAAATTCTTCTAAGTGTGGAGTTTTGGAACTTTAAAATATTCCTCTAAAATCAGCCGAAATACGAATTCCGATTTACTCACCTGTTATCAGGAGAGACCTCAGTGCTGCATCTTTCAGCCCAGTACTGATCCTCAAAAGTAATTTTAACCGTACTTACCAGTAACTTGAATTTCCTTCCATAGGATATAATTGCCTGCTTTTTGCTGAAAAAGTTTCTAAGTGTTGATTTTTGAAACATACAAATATTCCTCTAAAATCAGCCGAAATACGATTTCCGATTTACTCACCTGTTATAAGGAGAGACCTCAGTGCTGTATCTTTCAGCCCAGTACTGGTCCTGAAAAGTAATTTTAACCGTACTTACCAGTAACTTGAATTTCCTTCCATAGGCTAACATTAACTGGTTACACTTGGAAATTCTTCTGTGTGTGGAGTTTTGGAACATTAAAATATTCCTCTAAAATCAGCCGAAATACGAATTCCGATTTACTCACCTGTTATCAGGAGAGACCTCAGTGCTGCATCTTTCAGCCCAATACTGATCCTCAAAAGTAATTTTAACCGTACTTACCAGTAACTTGAATTTCCTTCCATAGGATATCATTGCCTGCTTTTTGCTGAAAAGTTTCTAAGTGTTGATTTTTGAAACATACAAATATTCCTCTAAAATCAGCCGAAATACGAATTTCGATTTACTCACCTGTTATCAGGAGAGACCTCAGTGCTGCATCTTTCAGCCCAGTACTGGTCCTGAAAAGTAATTTTAACCGTACTTACCAGTAACTTATATTTTCTTCCATAGGAATCCATTGTCTGGTTTTCAGCAGAAAAGTTTCAAAGTGTCGATTTTCACAAACTACAAATATTCCTTAAAAATCGCCTGTATGACTTAAACGCATTCTTTCAACTGTTTACAGGAGATGCACCAGTGCTGGATCCAGGATCCAACACTGAGTAAGAAAAAGTAACGATAACAGTTTTTACCTGCTAAGTGAATTTCCTTCCATAGGATAACATTGGTGATTGTATGAGAAAAAGTTTCTAAGTGTCAACTTTTAAAATACAATAATATTCCTTAAAAATCACGACTGTAACCAAAACGCTTTTACTCAACTGTTTACAGGAGATGTACCAGGACTGAATCTAGGATCCAGTCCTGTGGTTAGAAAAGTAATCCATAAAGTAACTAATTGCATTTAACTAGAAATTCACATTGAGCTGAATGTTGCATTGTGTTTGAAAATGTGGTGCCCATTGCAAAAACTGTAACTACTGTACTTAAAAGTCTATTGCCTATGTGCAAAGTATTTAAACTAAAGTAATTCATTCTGAGAAAGTATTTTTTGTAATGTATAATGTAATTACAATGTAATTTAAAAAATAAAATATGTAAAAAAAAATTCTAAAAATGTAATAAATCAGTATGAAAAAAATTAATATAACAATTAATACATTTAAAAATTGTCATTTACAAAACCTTTGAAATTCACTGAAAAAACCGTAGGTTTCAGACATGTTATAGTTAGGAATTAGCATTTAAAAAACCTTTGAAATTCACTGAAAAAACCATAGGTTTCAGATAAGTTATAGTTAGAAATTAGCATTTAAAAAACCTTTGAAATTCACTGAAAAAACCATAGGTTTTAGGGACAGTTATAGTTAGTTGGACATTGCACTCGTACAAAACCCGTGAAATTCCCCGTTATAGTTAGTTCAGCTAACTATAACTCGCGCCCGCAATGCACTGCTGATGACGTCACATATTACATCACTCATGACATGGTCAGTGACATCACTGATGACATCACTGATGACATCTCAAATGACATCACTGATGACATCATCCACGTGATAATCTGATGCACCTCATCACACCCTAATATAACCTTTGATACACCCACTCTAAATTACAGACTGCCATTCGCAAAACCATAGACACTCCAACACCAATAACTACATACCCACTCACTGATTCTTAGGTCTACACACACACATCCACTCACTCACCCGTACAGTCACTCATACTTATGGTCACTCAGTACAGGACAATCATATGCACTCTTACTCCTATATAGACACTCAAACACCGCCACTCATCCATAGAGGTACTCACACACCTAGTCAGTCATGCAAATAATTAAACACACTGCCATTTACTCACCTATACAGTTATACACACACCAGCTCACTTAATCATACAAATACTAGCACATTGTTACGCTCTTATACAATCACTGATACAAGCACACACTCATCCATACAGCCACTATCACAATCACTCACTCTCGCTTATAGCTATTTATATACTCCAATACACATATATACTGCCTTTCACATATGTAGTTACTCACACATGTACCACTGGGACATACATTCACTCACTAACACACTCTTACACACACTTACCCACCCATACAGTCTATCACAGATGCACTCTTGAAACCATCCACCCAGTGAATCACCCACTCACACATCTATGCACAGTCGCACACACCCCATCCACACAAACACTCAGGCACCCATACAGATGCTCAGACAACAAATCAATAACTCTTATAGACACTCATGTAGCTATTCACAAACCCATGCAACCACTTACACAGCAACAGACAGATACAGACATTAACCCAGTTTAGTCACTAACCCATGCATTCAGTAAGATACGTTTAATCACTCACTTATAGAATTAGTCACGCACCTATTAAATCATCCATACACACACGTATACACCCACTCATTCTTCAATACGCCTTTCCCTATATATATTAAAAATATTTAAACTTTACAGAAACACACAGTCACTGGATGATGTCATCAGTGATGTCATTTGAGATGTCATCAGTGATGTCATCAGTGATGTCATCAGTGATGTCACTGACCATGTCATGAGTGATGTAATATGTGACGTCATCAGCAGTGCATTGCGGGGGCGCGAGTTATAGTTAGCTGAACTAACTATAACGGGGGAATTTCACGGGTTTTGTACGAGTGCAATGTCCAACTAACTATAACTGTCCCTAAAACCTATGGTTTTTTCAGTGAATTTCAAAGGTTTTTTAAATGCTAATTTCTAACTATAACTTATCTGAAACCTATGGTTTTTTCAGTGAATTTCAAAGGTTTTTTAAATGCTAATTCCTAACTATAACATGTCTGAAACCTACGGTTTTTTCAGTGAATATATATATATATATATATATATATATATATATATATATATATATATATATATATATATATATATGAACACAGAGTGCTATATGAGGACTAACACCCTTAAAGCCAAAGGGGTCAAGGCTGAATTGCACAGAGAGTTTACCGAATGGCAAAATAATGGATTACTGACACAGAAGAATTTTGCTTCCTCATAAATGATAATCCCAGGACACCTATTTTTTATTTAGGTTCAAATGCACATAAAGATCTCGGGCGACCTCCTGGACATCCGATTATTTCAGCCATTAACAGTTTGTTGGAGAATACTTCCAATTATGCAGACTACTATGTCAAGAATCTCTCATCATATGTCCAGTAAACAGGGGAATTTCTCAAACAAATATTTGATATCCGTTGGGGAAAAGGTTTCATCTTGATTTCAGTAGATGTAACCTCACTCTATGTGAGTATTCAGCACAGTGATGGTCTCTAAGCCATGAAATGCTTCCTTAGTGCAAGACCTTTGGAACACAGATAAGTTGATCAACATGGCAAAATGGTGTTTGGAAAATAATTATTTTCTGTTTAACAATCAATTGTAAAGGCAGCTAAGAGATACGGTGATGTGCACCTCCTTAGCCCCCAGCTATGCAAATTTGCATATGGGCTGGTGGGAGGAGCAGGTTTTCCAGACCCAATTTGGTGCAGAATGGAACGATAATATTGTATTTGCCATATGGAGTGGGTCAGAAGTGAGTGCCAGAGAATGTATCACAGGCATAAACAATAACAACCTGAACCTCCAATTTACCAGTTCCATCAGCAACACAGAGGTGGTCTTCCTGGATCAACTATATATGGTAAAGACCACTTGTTAGAGACCAAGATCTATAGCAACCCCACCTTGGGCAATACAGTTTTGCACGCCAATAGTTTCCACTCCTCCAATCTAATAGCCAGTATCCCATATGGAGATGCAATACGCATGCATAGAAACTGTAGCGAAGACAAGCAATTTGAAACTACCATTAAGAAGATAGCGGCAAGATTCAAAGTGATGAGCTAATAAATCGATTGAGAAAATGAAAGGTTTGAAGAGGGAAGCAGTCCTATTCAAGCCCCGCAGAAACAAACAGCAGAGCTCAACACATCATAGGTTCATTACTCACTATAGTACTGAACACATCAGTATCAGAAAGATACTCAACAGGTTTTGGCATCTGGTCAGAAATTACCCAGTGATAGGCTCAACACGTTCAGGAGGGAAAGGTTGATGTGAGATGACCTAATCAAAAGTAATCGGATAAGGATTTCAAGAAGCAACTGGCTCAAAAGTAGCAGTGGATTCCATAAATGCAGCAAGTGCAAAGCTTGCAATACTGCACTTTAACACACCACTGGACAAAACCCCACAGAACATCAAGGGAGCATACAACTGTAAAACAGACTACGCTGTTTCTGTATTGGAGTGCCCATGTGGGCTCCGATACATAGGGAGTACTAAACTCCAAGTCCACAAACATATACTGCAGCACGTCAGAGTTATTAAGAATAGGGACAAAACATATTTAGTGGCAAGACACTTTGCAGAAACACCCAACAACAGTGACAGGGAACTACAATACTTTGTCATTGATGCAGTACCAAGAACAATCAGGGGTGGCAACAGAAAAAAAGGATCTGAGAAAACTTGAGTCCACTTATATCCTGAGAATAGATTATAAAAGCCCGGGAGGGCTCAACATTGATGAGGAGCTATATACACACTTATAGACTGAGGTGATTCTTATTTGACTATGTCAGTACCATGCCTTTTCCCTCCAGAGGCCTTCCCTGTTTTTTAGGGGAGATTTCTATCCCGGAAAATACAATGTGTGCCACATGCCATACAGCGATGTTACTATGAGGATTAATACCATTGCCATACATGTTCCATCAGCACTTTTATTGTATGAAATAGGATAAAAATGAGTCGAAGCATAGACTTTGCCCACTTGGGCTTTATTTTCAATTGATTAATCATATTTAATTTATTATACACCATTTACTCATGATTTATGTTCAAGCACAGTTAATAGTGGATTTGAAATAACAGCAAAGTATGACTTGGTTTTGGCATTGCATTCCACTACTTTGCACTCAAGTAATTTATATGTTGCATGGATTCAAGTTCCGTAATGAATTATCAACATCTATTGCTTTCAGGTAATGACAAAGAACTAATTGTGATTGCGGGAGGTAAATTATAGAATGCAAAAACATGCATGTTTTGATATATATATTATGTGCACAGTGATGTAGGGAATGACAAGCACATTTATAATTAATTCAAAATGGCGGCTCCCCGTATGTGACCAAAGCTTTTTACCAGCAAAACGTATAATTGGCAACTTTGAATAAATATTTGTGAAACAAGGGCTTTGGTGTGCTGGTGTCTGGCGTTTGCAATTGGTAAGAGGACACTGCTATACACACACACACACAAATATATATATTCTCTGAAAAAACCAAAGGTTACAGGGACATTATAGTTAGGCTCAGATTTCACTCGTACAAACCAGTAAAACTCAGCAATTATAGTTACCTGAGATAACTGTAACTTACACCCCCGCAATGCCCTGCTTATGACCTCACATATTACATAACTCATGACATGGCCAGTGACATCACTGATGACATCGCTGATGACATCTCAAATGACATCACTGATTACATCATCCAGTGATTGCAAGTGTTTTCTAAAGGTTTTTGTGTTTTAAACATATATACTAAGGTACCACAGATGTTAAAATAGTATACTTTGTGTACTGCTGAGTGATTTATTTTTTTCACATAGTTTATGTGAGTTGCTGTGAGAATGTGTGTATCCATGTGCGAGTGGGTATCTGAGTGACTGTACAGGTGTGCAAGTGGCTGTATTGGTGTATAAGTGGGTAACTGAGTAGCTGTGTGGGTGACTTAGTGGCTGTATGGGTGGGTGAGTGAGTGGCTGTATGGGTGGGTGAGTGGATGTGTCAGTGACTGTATGGCTGAGTGAGTGGGTGTCTGAATGGCTGCATGAGAGTGACTGAGTGTATAAGTGGATGTATCGGTGAGTGAGTGGCTATTTGACTGAGGGGCCGATTCCGATCTCGGCCGGTAGGGCTCCGAATCGGATTCGGCATAACCGGATCCGATTCGGAGCCCTATTTCCCGACCGATTCGTACGCGCATCCGGACGAGCGAGTACGATGCGAAATCGCGGACCGACTCGTTCGGGCATCCCAACTGCTCCGACCGACTCGTTCCCGGGTCTAACCGCACCAACCGACTCGCTCGGACACGACTCGCACCGCGCAATGGAGACGTTCCCCGGCCGGGTAAGTACGATGCGCGCCGCGAGCAGATCCGACCGACACGCACCGTCCGGCTCGAAAGAGCAGTCGGAGACGTACTCGGGGTCCGTGTCGGACCCCTGTACGCGTAGCCGCGCGAGTCACACACAGGGGGGACCCATGGGTCCCCCTACCTGTGCGTGTACGGCGTACGGCGCGAGTCGCTTCGCCACGTACCCGCTGTAGGGGGCGCCCTTGTTCACCTCGCACCCATTGAGGCAATGGGAGCCCGCGTACGCGTTGTACGACCGGCTCCCATTGACTTCAATGGGAGACCGACCGACTCGAGTACGATAGCATACGGACGCATCGTACTCGTTCGGTCGGGCTGCACGGGTCCGATTCGGTTGGAAATCTCTCCGGGTCCGGCTCGGTCGGAGAGATTTCCAGCCCGAATCGGAATCGGCCCCTGAGTGTTTAGTTAAGCGATTTGGTATGTGAGTGGCTGTATGGAAGAGTGAGTGTCTGTGAGGTTGGCTGTAGGGGTGAGTGAGAAGCTGCGTGAGTGGTTGTATGGATGTGTGAATTAGTATGTGTGGGTGTGTGTGAGAGGTTGTATGGTTGAGTGAGTGGCTCTGTTGAGAGGCTGAATGAGTGAGTAAGTGGGTGTGCGAGTGGCTATATAGGTTAATAACTGGGTGTGTCAGTAGCTGTATGGGTATGTGGCTGTGTGAGTGGTTGTATGGGTGAGTGACAGGTTGTATGATCAGGCTCTATGAGTGAGCAAGTGGATATGTGAGTGGCTCCATGGATAAGCGACTGGTTGAGTAAGAACTTGTATGGGTCTGTGAATGGGTATGTGAGTGGTTGTGTGTGTGAGTGGGCATATGAGAGGTTGTATGGAGTGTGAGTGGTTCTGTGGATGATGTCATCAGTGATGTCATATGAGATGCCACCAGTGATGTCACTGACCATGTTATGAGTGATGTAATATGTGAGGTCATAAGCAGTGCAATGTAGGGGCGTAAGTTATAGTAAGTTCAGGGAACTATAACTGCTGAATTTCACTGGTTTTGTACGAGTGAAATCTGAGCCTAACTATAACTCCCCTGTAACCTTTGTTTTTTTCAGTGAATTTCTATGTTTTTTTAAATTCTATTTACTTTGGTTTTTTCAGTGAATATCGAAGGTTTTTTTAATGTTGTTTTGTAACTATAACATCCCAATAATCTTTGGTTTTCTCAGTGAGTATGTAATTGTTTCCTATTTTAATTCAAAGGATAGCACTGTTGTAGATTTTGTTTTTTTATGTTATATTTAATTATATCTTCTATCTGTATTATGTAAGACATCAAACTACAGATATGTTGCTGAATGTGAAATTATGTTGTAGGGGGTTCTGTTTTTTTCCCTAATAATTTGTTAATATTCGCAATGTCGCCGGTCACTGCGATGATGTCGTCGTTAGTGCGCTGCCTCATGTTGCGACACGTGGTATCCAGTGATGCGGTTAGTGCGAATATAGCATTTTTTTATAAAAGTTTGATAGACATATAAAGGCATTGTAATTACAGATTGAGAGCAGTACTTTATTAATATGGAGTAGAAACATGTATTTGTCTAACTACTTTTATGAAAAAGTAATTTTTAACTATATTTCCGTGTTCGCGATGGTCACTGTGATGATACCGTTCTTTGCATTGCTGCCGAATGTTGCTACACGTAGTATCCAGTGATGCGGTTACTGCAAATACCTCAGCTTTTATCAAAGTTTCATAGATATATGAACAGTCATTTTAATTACAGATTGAGGGCTGTACTTTATTGATATAGTGTAGAAACATGTATTTGTGTAATTACTTTTATGATAAAGCATCTTTTATTCATATTTTCATGTACGAAATGACACGGGTCCCCACGATGATGTTGTCGTTCGCAATTATGCCGCTATGCGTGAAGATCATGTGACCTCAAAATGAAGAGATCTGATTGGAAAAGTCACTTTTCATTAATGCTGAAAGGAAGTTCCCACTTGTTTCTTTCTTCTTGAATTTTGGAATTGGAACACTTTTGGAGCTCTGGTAGAGATATTTGAGAGGCAGAGTATTTGAGTCTCTTTTGTGGTGTGCTTTAAAAATAAAATGGCATCAGGGTCAACTGAGGAGCAAGAACATCTGCCCAATCAAGCTGAGGAGCAGGAGGTGCCAGCAGGAGAGGAAGATCCTGATGAAGGGCTACCACCAAAGAAGCAGAGTGTGGCTTGGGATTTTTTTTTTTTACAATCCCTTCCGGTGAAAGACTGTTGCAAAACTAGTAAAATGCTCTTTGTAGAACAAAACTCTTTCACCTAGTATTGTAAAAAAACTACTCTTGTGGTACTACATCCATGCTATACCACTTAAAAACCTACCACCAAAAACAATTAGAAATGGCACAAAAGGAGAGAGAGACCAGCAGAACACATCAAGAGCAGCAGTGCCTGCAATAGCAACTAGAGTGCCATCTAAGGTGCAGAGGTGCCAACAAGATATCTCTCCTCAATTATGTCGTGTGGGTACATACTATTTGAATTGCAATGCCACCCTAACTGCTGGAAAGCAGTCTGTTGACATTCTTTTGGACATTGCTGAGAAGCACACATGTTAAATGTTTGTTATTCTTTTCTCCAGTTTTTGAACTGCTGTACTGTTTGAACTTACATTTTTTCCCCTTGTAGCCATTTTATTTTGGGGAAAAATACAAAAAAAATTACTAATTGTTTAAAAATATTAAGAAAACAGAGTTCCCAAAAATAAGGTTATTTTCAGAATCACCTTTCATGGTTTAAAAAAGGTAAATTGAATGTGTGTGTGTTTGCTTACATTAGAAACACTGAGTGCATGAGTGGTGTATATATGATTGAATGAGTGTATGAATGATTGAATGAGTGGTGGATTTATGTTTGAATGAGTACATGAGAGGTGGACGGATGATTGAATGAGTGCATGTGTAGTGCATGGATGATTGAATGAGTGCATGAGTATTAGAATGAGTGCATGAGTAGTGCATGGATGATTAAACGAGTGCATGAGTGGTGCATGCATGTTAGAATGAGTTCATGAGTAGTGTATGGATGTTAGAATGAGTGCATGAGTGGTGCTTGGATGAGTGGGGCAGGGATGATTGAATGAGTACATGACTGTTCAATGGATGATTGAATCAGTGCATGAGTGGTGCCTGAATGTTAGAATGAGTGTATACGAGGCAGATGGATGACTGAATGAGTGGTGCATTGATGATTGCATGAGTGCATGAGAGGTGTATGGATGATTAAATGAGTTTTGCATGGATGACTATATGAGTACATAAGAGGTGTATGGATGTTAGTATGAGTGGTGCATGGATGTGGATCTGTGGTGCATAGATATTAGAATGAGTGCATGAGTGTTGAGTGAATGAGTGTATGAGTGGTGCATGGATGATTGAAAGAGTGCATTAGTGATGTATAAATGAGAATGAGTGCATGAGGGGTATAGATAATTGAATGAGTATATGAGAGGTGTATGAATGTCAGAATGAGTTCATGAGCGGTGCATGGATGTTAGAAAGAGTATATGAGTGGTACATGGATGTTAGAATGAGTGCATGAGAGATGCATGAGTTAATGAGTGCATGAGTGGTGCATGGATGTTAGCATGAGTGCATGACTGGTGCATGGATAATTGAATGAGTGCTCCATGGATGACTGAATGAGTGCATGCCTGGTGCATAGATGATTGAATAAGTACATAAGTGGTGGATTGGTGTTAGAATGAATGCATGAGAGGTACATGGATGATTGAATGAGTTAATGAGGGATGCATGGATGGCTGAATGAGTGCATAAGTAATGAATGTATGATTGAATGAGTAATACATGAATGTTAGAATGAGTACATGAGAGGTGCATGGGTGATTGAAAAAATGCACGAGTGGTGCATGCATCTCATGCATGATTGAATGAGTGTATGAGTGCAGCATGGATGATTGAATGAGTGCATCAGTGGTGCATAGATGTTTGAATGAGTGCATTAGTGGGCTAAGCATGATTGAATTAGCGCATGAGTGGTGTATGGATGCTAGAATGAGTGGTACATGGATGTTGGAATGAGTGCATGAGAGTTGGATGGATGACTGAATGTGTGCATGAGTGGTGTATGGATGATTGAATGAGTCCATGAGTGGTGCATGGATGTTAGAATGAGTGGTGCACAGGTGTTAGAATGAGTTCATGAGTGGTGTATGGATGTTAGAATGAGTGGTGCATAGACATTAGAATGAGTGCATGAGAGGTGGATGGATGTTAGAATGAGTGCATGAGTGGTGGTGCAAGGATGTTAGTATGAGTGGTGCATGGATGTTAGAATAAGTGCATGAGTGGTGCATGGATTTTAGAATTAATGCATGAATGGTGCATGGATGATTGAATGAGTTCATGAGTGGGGTATGGATGAGTGCACGAGTAGTGCATTGATGTTTGAATGAGTGGTGCATGGATGATTGAGTGTATGAGTAGTGCATGGATAGTAGAATGAGTGCAAGAGAAGTGCATGGATTATTCAATGAGCGCATGATAGATGGATGGATGATTGAATGAGTGCATGAGTGGTGCATGGAGGATCAAATCAGTGTAGAAGTGGTGTAGAGCTAATTGAATGAATGCATCAATGGTGTACGGGTAATTCAATGAGTGCATGAGTGTGTGTATAGGTGAGTGACTGAGCTCATGAGTGACATTTGGGAGCTCTGTCTAGCGCCTTGTGTAAATAGTTGTATGGGTAAGTGGATATGTAACTGGTTTATCAGCGAGTCAGCAGCTGTTTCACTAGCTGTTTTAGTGAATAAGTAGAGGTCTGAACTGATCTATAAGTGAAAAATGTGTATATTAGTGTCTCTATCTCCGAGTCAGTGCTTGTATGATACACTTTGTAGGTAAGTGATTGGATGTGCTACTCCCTGCTTAAATAAGTGCCTGAATAATTAAGTAAGTTGCTGCATGACTACCTAGAAATGTGCTGTAATGCACTGAAACTTTTAATTAGAAATTGAGAGAAAAAACTAAATGGGAAACTATGGCAAGTACACTTTATATTTAAAAACACTCTCCATGCATATCAGTAAGCAAAACGTGTTGAGAACTTTTTTGAGACATCCAACGACGTTAAACTGCAGCCACTATTGAAAAAGAAAATGAAGATAAAGATATGTCAGTATTTAATCTTCAAAATTACACAAATATAACAATACGCAATATTTATACTATAGGACTATATTAGAATATAGTAAAAATACAGTTTTCCCTTTTTACTGTTCTCAGCTTTCATACTTCTTCACCCTAAACGATGGTTTGGATGAAGCATCATCCTTGAACAGTGGGGAAAAACAATCAATGGATTGAAATAAAAAAAACAAAGCTGCATAGTACATCACCACAAATAAGTGATATTATGCATTTCACTCACTACAAGTCATTAATTAGTGGCTTTTTCTACAATTACTACAGTAATCTGACAAAATGTACATTAAAAATATTTCTCACATTATTATATCTGGTGCAATATCAGAAATAAATATGAAGTACGCAGTCTTCAATTTTGGAGATCCTTTTGAAAACATCACCCCCGATAGGTCAAATGATGTGTAAACTACTGATGATCCATGAAGACAAAATCCCATACAGTACTTTTTTGTGAGGACTAGGATGTACAAGTTTGTCTTCAAAAGTAAACAATTGTCATCTTTTGTTTCTCCAATCAATGTTTGGTTTCAACTTAAGGCTGCAGTTATTTGGAGTATGTTCATCTACTTTCAGACTTTAATTAGAGTGTTGAGTTTAGTTCTTATATTTACTCTTGGCTCCAATATAAAAGGACTCTTGATTTGCAAAAATCTTTTTGAAAATATTACCCTCAGTAGGCTGAATAATCCTACTTAGTAGTATGTAGAAATTGTTGTTGGAGAAACAAAAGGGGTTAGATAAACCGCGTAATAAAAAACACTGCATACATCTTTTTTATCCACAAATTGTCCTCAGAACATTGCATTAAGAAAGAAGAGATACGAGTTTGGTAATCTCCTAAGTAGCCTAGATTTGGATTTTAAATTAAGGTCATTGCATTCTGTCCATCCAGATTGTCATCTCAAATAGACAGTGTAGTGGCCAGAGGTTGTATTAACTATCACGAAAGATGACAGCTAAAGTAGTAAAAGTCCTTCCTAAAATTGATATTTTTCCAGCTACGAATTTTGTAATTTCAGTTTCCAGTTTTGAACCATCTGCTCTGCATCATTATAACATCACTATAAGGAATTTCTTAATTGTTTGTAAAGACAACGTAGACATGAGATCGGATCTGCAGTCTAGACAGGTCATATTTTGGCTGGCCTTTTTCAACAATTTCTCAAAAGGCACGGTTTTAGTATCTGGTAATGTCAAGTAGAAGAATCACTCAGAATTAATTATGGTGCTGGACGTGAATCTACAATCTTCATTCATGATTCCATTTGTAACCAAATCCAAATAGCTCATTAATATTTACTTCTTCTTGCTCTAACACTCCTAGCATTACCATAATCAATTATCTTGTGTCTTGTTGAATATTTTGGGAAAACACTACTGATCTTGTAGATATGTATCTATAAGATCTCGGATTCCTGAAACAGTATGTATTACACTTCTGTCAATCAGTAAACATTGGAGCAAACTACATAGTGTAGAACGTTCTCTTCTCTCTTTTTTGTTCACTTTGGTTTATTACATGTGGCAAATGGAACAGTACATTCAGTACAATATTTGCATAGCAAATGACCCCTGAACTGTTTTCAAGCTGGGAACCAACAACTTCTCCATCATTTAGCAGTTTTCTCTTCTTTGATCCTTCAGGATTCTCATTGTGGGCTTCCGTTTTTTGCGCATCCATACACTGTTCTGTAATCTTCCCCTTTGGACAGATTAACCGTTTCTCATAAACAGGGTCCTGGCCTAAATGAGGAGCATAAAGAGTTCTTTAACCGATTGCATTTCCTTACACAGCTTGCATCAGCACTATCTTCTCATCAAATTCAACCAAGAACAAACCGGACAACGTTCTAATTTGCAACAATGCAACATATGACATTCCTTCTTTGAATGCAGTAGTTCCAATATTTTTTTTAAACATCTTTTTATTAAGGTTGGAATCTTACATCAAGCCAAGTTAATCACATTTTCAAAACAGTCGTAAAATTGGTGTTTGAGGCATAGTTGCCGGCTTTATCAGAGACTTGCCCCTATTAAATTCCATCAACATTTACGTCTAGCGCCTCCCTCCAAGTTCGGTGCTCTGTATAGATGGAGAAGTACATATATGTACCCTATGAGCATTCCAGCTTCCCCACATTCGATCCCACTTCCGGGGACATCCCCTGTTTACAATAACTGTTTTTTCAGCCAGCATGCACCAGTCCATATCTCGTTTCCATTCCTCAACTGATGGTACCCCCTGTATGACCCACCCACGGGCAATCAAAAGTTCCAATATTAACAAAAGCTGCATCTACACTTAAACCTTGTGATTTGTTGGATGGTTACAGCATATGTTAAAGACCGTGGGAACTGCTTTCGCTGAAGGTATAAGTCTTTTACAAGCAAAAAACATACAATGCATCAACCAATCTGCTTGACACCATCAACGTCATCAAATTTTATGATCAAGTGTTCCACCTCAACTATGTTTGGGAATTTAATGAAATGTATAACTTTACCCATTGCACCATTTACTAACCCTTCTTCAACATAAAAATTGTGACGCAAAATGATATGACAGTTTTGCAGACACGTAACCGCTTCTTTAACCTTGCCATTTTTGATACAGACTTCTCCAAAGAATCCAATTTTGCTTGTAATTTTTCTGAGAGTAGTATTGTCACTCCCTGGTGTTCCATTTTATCAGTAGCTGTAATTTCCAAAATATGTTCTTTCTCCAGTTGCAGTAATTCTTCATTGAATTTGGAGCACTCTTGAAGGGTTGGCATTAAACACACTATAGACTTCTCTACTTTAATGAAATTATACATTACTTCTGCTGCTGTAATATTAGATGGAAACAGTTTCTTGATAAGGCGAGTTTACAAAGCACGTTTCCCTTCTTTTCTGAGAACTCCTACTCTAATGTCCTTCAGTATATCTCCATATTCCACATCTGATGCTTGACGCATATTTCTCACTAATTATTTGTATTCAAAGTTTTGCCAAATATTCACGTTGCCAATACTCCCTACAGAATTTCTTGTTTCATTATGTAGAAGTGTTTTGAAAACAGGTTTTCCTTTTATAGGTGTTAGTTGTAGTAGATCACCAAATACAATTGCGTGTTTCCCACCAAATAGTACATCATGATTTCTTCTTAATAACTGCTGCATTCTTCAACAAAAGTAAGCATTAGGTTCGAAACCATACTCACTTAATCAAGAATCAGAAGCTTCAGTTTTTCAATACTCTTGCTACTCACATCAAGCGTCACCAAATAATTTCTGGGATTCTAGTTTATTGTCCTGTTCCACAGGTAGCCTTAACCTTAATAGTCGATGAAGAGTGATTCCTTTAATGTTATGTGCAGTTAATACTGTTTGTGCAGTAATGACACATGACAAATTTTGAATCTGTAGTCTTTTGTAGATAACCGGTGAGTACTTTAATCAAAACATTTCCAGTGCCAGCTTGACCACTTATAAATAGTAGAACTGCTTTAAATGAAGAACATCCACACTGTTTCTTCTCATGCAGGAATCCATGCTCTATTTTATCTTTAACTACATTGAAAATGTCTTCCTGTTCATTATTCAGTTGTTGTACTAACTGTCCAAAATCTAGAGTTATCTCTCATGCTTGCTGCATAGCATTCTCCACCTTATTCATAGCTATTGCTGCTTCATTTTGAATTATTGGCTCTCCAAAAGGATCTTGGCTTGCTGGTGCAGAACTTTGACTGCTTTGAGAACTCTCCTTGGCCATCTCAGAAGCGATAGTTTCTTTCTGTTCAATTTCATCTCTCAACATTTGCAGGTACGTTGGAAACACTGAGCATTGAATGTGGTCTTTCACAGCATTGAAAGAGTCTTCGTAACAGTCATAGTGTCCAAGTAATTCTGATTCTGCATTCCATGACTTGAACAACTTCAAAAGTGGCAATTAGAAAAACTCTCTTTGTTCTGGAGTTTGGTTACTAAGTTATCTGCGATTAATTAGATTTCCTTTGTTGTGTCTCACTAAACAACCATCACATCCAATGACTGCATATCTTCCTTGTTCTATATTTTCAGTTACATTATTTCTGTATGTATAGTGCTGAAGTTCTTCATACAGACACATTTTTTCAAGATGAGGACTCCTTGCTTAGTATGCATCCAGCATGTTAGTCTTCAGAATAGCTGTACTCTCGGGTTCAAATTCTGCAAGGTATTGTATTTCTGGAAAATACTTTAATACTCTATTACAGCTATTTGCAAGACCTAGGCTTACCCACCGAATTTCTCTCGACTTGGAGAATAAACTAACCGAGCTTAACCTGTCCATGCATTCATACAAACCTATTTCTCTGTGAGAAAGCATTTTCAGAGTGAACCTGTACAATCTTTTGGCAAGACTTTTCTGCAGAAATTTCCTTCCACATCTCTTTCATCTCGGTCTTCCCTGATTTTGTGATATATGAAGTCACATAGCGAGCAACAGCGATGGAGTTGTATGCAACACATTATAGATCCATATTTGCATTCCACATCTTTAGAATAACAGGATTGTAGTCAATAATATATTTTGAAGCCTCTGTTCTTCTCAGGTTGTAGGTATTTTTTTCAATGATTTGTGTGTCAGGTGTGTCTGACTGCAGACAAAAATCTGTTTACTCTTCCTTCTGAGATCCCAGGTCGTGGGAATCCAAAATGACATCTTGTGTAAAAATCTCCTTTGGATTTGTATTTACGATGATAGTATTTCCCACACCTATGATTTTGAAATTGGAAAACTTGTTGTCTCAAACTCTTGTCAACAGTATCTTTTGGGATAGCACGTCACATACTGTTGTATGAAAGACAATCCAGACTCATCAGTGTCTCTTCCAAACTTCGTGGCATCTTTTACCCAAAGCAGCATGTGAATATGTGGAGCACCTCTAGCTTGGTACTCTTTGCACCAAAAGAAATCAGTTACTTCCCCAAGAGGAGGATTAGTGTTGTTGCATATAAAAGCCATCATTGCTTGAAACCTGTGGTTAAAATATCTGCAAACGTTTGCAGGGTCCAGCGAAAAAAGTTCTCCTGATGTCTTTAGATTGATGTCCTTTGTGTTTGAGTTTGCTTCTCGCAGGAATTCAAGCAGGTTGTCCCATGCATACTCAGCAAAACTGAGTGTTAGAAACCAAGTAGGTGCTCCCAGGGTTCTCAACATGCATTTCAGGCGATACCAATATTCATTGGTGCCACGCTGGCATGCCATCAAATTAATGAAGTTGTATTCCAGATTTTCATCTTTTCCTTAAACTTTGTCAACTAATTCCCTTGCTGTTATACTTTGCAGATTCACTCCTGTCTTTAGAATATGGTTTACTGCATAAGATAAGCCTGACAAGTCACTCTCAGATAAAAGATGAAATATATACGAAATATACTGGTGAAATCTAGGGTCCTCTGAGAATAGTCTAGTTGCTCTGTACTTGGGTGCTGGTATCTGTATAGGCCCGTCATCATATCTACCACCTACTCCAGTAGGAAACAGATGCGGAAAACACAAAGGGCCATATGTATCAAGCTAAATTGCGATCGCAAACGTTGAAATTCGCAGAATTTCAGCATTTGCGATCGCATTTTAGCTGTGTGCAATGTATGAAAGGAAAACCCACTCGCAAAATAAGGAATCGCAAAATTTGCGATTCCCTATTTTGCGAATGCATTTAAGGAATCGCAAATTGCGATTCCTTAAATGCAATGTAGGAAGCACCCAAGTTGTGCGATTTTGGCTTAGGAATCGCGAAATTACCACCAACTTCAGGTTGGTGGTAATTTCTATTTCTTTGAAAAATTCACTTTTGCATTTTTCAAGTGCCATGTGGCGCACATACTATGTGCGCCACATCTGCACCCATGCTTATTTCAGGGGTGCAACAGGGTGTCCTTTTGACACCCTTGCATCCTTGAAATTGCATTCGCAATTTGCGAGTACCTAATGGGTACTCGCAAATTGCGAATGTCTCCCCATTCATTCCTATGGGCCTCTAGGCCCATAGGAATGAATGGGGAGGTATTCCCTAATTGCGAATCGCAATTTGCGATTCACAAATAAGGAATATGTAGGATTCACAAAAGTTTTTGCAAATCCTACATACATCGCGTTTTGCGATTCTCAAATAGCGATTCGCAAAAAATCGCTATTTGAGAATCGCAAAACAACATTTTGATACATATGGCCCAAAGCTTCTAAACTTCTCTCCCACACACTCAAGGGAGCTTCTCTAGCTTCTCTCATTTGAAAGAGATCAATAGCATCCCCAGTGATCTCTTTAGAATGGAGAGGGTGAATACTGTATGTTCGTAAATTTCTTCTGATCGGGATCGATCCACTTTTTCATCTGACCTCGATGATGATCTATCATCCTCCATATGTGCTACATTCTGAAGAACATCTATATCTTTATAATAAATATTATTTTGTATCTTTATAATAAATATTATTTTATACCAGATATAATATTGCATTTTTACTTTAGTAACATCAACTAACTCTTGCAATATCTTTTTGCTCTTGGGAGGAACACCATTACAAGTGCTTCTTGCAAATCTCTCTGTACCCATACAGTTTCAATATTCTGCTTCAAATCTCTTGGCAAATATACAACCCTACCTTTCAGACCTTTCTGGTGCTCAGTTGGAGGTAACTTCCCAGTCTTTGATTCTATATGGACTTAAGCTTGGAATGGATGTATACATTGGATAAGAATTGATTCATTCACATTTAGATCTTGAATCCTAGTGGAACTGAAACTATTTCTAAATTGTTCTGGACTGCTCTAGCTGGCATTTTATTATCATCTACCTCACTATAACAGTACTTACATATAATTTGTCAAATGGAACAGTCAAAGCGTTCCACTACAAATACATTTTCAAATTCTCACCACTTATCATTGTTCTCTTTTTCACTTTTAAAATACAAATCGACATACGCGTTTGACTTTTGTAGTGAGTGTGTTGACAACAAATGCAAACAGTTTGGTATGTGAAGAAACACGATTACATTTTCTAGTCTCTTCTTGGAAGTTATCAACAGTAATATCTATGTCCTGTTCTGGTACTGCTGCAGATACCAAGTCCTCATTTTCTCTACACTACTCTTCAGGACAATAAGAAATGAAACTGAACATCATAAAATTTCTGTAGCCCTGCTACTGTACCATGCAAAAGAGCTCTATTAATTTCTCCTAAACATAGAGTAGGAGTTTAACATAGTAAAACCGCCTAACTAGTTTTCGCATTTCAGAGTGGTGAACAGCTAGCATTCAAAGGTGATGAAAAGTGCTTCTGCATACTTTCTTTGATAGACATGCTAGCGAAAGTCCTTGCAAATTAGTATACTTCCTTACTTTGCATGGATCTAATCTTTGCAAAATACCAATTTTCTGCTTCAAACTTTTACAGGGAAACATACGTTGGAAATTTCTCAATATACCAATAGATTCCTGCTGAAGACTACGAACACTGCTACAATTCCATTTATATACAGGGGCCTGTCTTTGCCTTCCCTGTACCTCTTCAGCTAGGATTTCTTCTACATTCTTAGGTACATCACCTCTTTTGGAACAGGACACCCGCCTTTCATTGTTCACATTGGTCAACTGCATGCACTAATTGGTTCTCTTGGAAGTAGCTTTCTTCATTAAAAAAAAGGCTCAGTACTGGAAGTATGTAACCATTCACCACTCAAAACTTTGCAAAAGTTACTTCTATTGACAAGTCTTTTCTTTTGGCTTTATCTCCTCATACACAACACTATTTTGTCTAGTGTCTTCATTCTGTTTACAATCAAATAAATAGCTTCCTCTTGAGAGTAAAGGCCTTATCGACTACACCGTCAATATGTTCCTTTTGTCTAACTATTTCTCCTCTTCTTCTATCCTTCATCATTTTTGATACTATGGAACATTCCAACTTTGATTTCCTTAAACTGCTTCTGCCTTCTGGTTAAACTCTGTCCTTCTTTGCACGATTTGTTAGTCTTCATATCATACACTTTATCTCCTTTCTTACTTGGTCATACAGTTTATTTTTTATTTACTTTATTTTCTATGTTTTCAATTTGACGACATACAATTTTCAGAAATGTCTTTGTCCTCTTAACAGCAGCTCTATTCTCTTTCACAACTTTCTCCACATTTTGCCCCTTTTGTTTCTCAGTTGTAGGGACATAGTATCCTTGTTTCTGTTTCTTTCTTCTCTGACTTTTTGTTGGCACAGTTATCAATAAATCGATGATTGAAAAGAAAAAAAAAGTACATTTAGCTCTTCAATATGTAGTAATACATACTGAAGTACAAACATGAGTTCTATTATTACAATATTCCTAACATAATTTTATTAATTTTAATATTTATGTCTGTTTGTTAGGATGATCTATAAGTAAGCATATGGGTCTCTAAGTGTGCATATAGCTCACTGAAACTTCTAACTACATGTGTTAAATTTTAAGCACATACAAACGTACCCTATGGCCTACCTGCAGCCTACCTTAGACGTGAGTTATATGTGATACAACAGCAGGTTAAGGTTTGGAAGGGGATTTAAATACCAAGTAGGCTTAGCAGTAAAAGTGCATACATACACTCAAGAGTACTAGGGGCGAGACATGATGCAAGGTCTACTTCTCTGGATGGTGAACTTATAAATGTCAGTTCTTCAATAGATATGTAAATAAGTGTCTCTATGCGAGGACCTGCTTGTTTTTGTATCTAACTTTGTTGGTATAGGAGTACATTTCTTTCTGACTTCTGTAAATGTATATGTAACGGGTTGCATTCATTGCTTCCTGGATCGGATAGTGAGCATGCTGTAATTTAAGTGTGAGAACAAACGCCTCCATTACTACTAGGTACATAACTGTTGTGTGTCTGTGTGTGAGTGAATGTTTAGATGTTCTCACAGTGTCTATGACTCAAGTGTAACAGTCCCAAGACATAATGCAAGGGCTACTTTTTTGGGATAGTACACTTGAAAGTGCCTGTTCTGTAGCAGATCTCTGATGAATGAGTGTGTCAGTTCCTATCTAGGGCAGTGATTGCATCTGTAAGTAAATTTGATAGTAAATGACTGCCTCTCTTTGTGGCATGTATGCTTCTCAAAATGTGTCTGTAAGGGGGCTGCATGGATTGCCTCCTGGTTATGTTAGTGAGTATTGTGTTATTTAAGTCAGTGTGTAACTGCCTCCATTAGCGCTAGATACTTATCAGTTGCGCCTCTTCGTGTGAGTGAATGTTTAGGTGCTTTTATTACAGTCTGAAAAGGTGTTTTAGTGTCTGTCTGCTTTTCTATTTAGGTATGTCAGATTAACGTTTGGGTGGCAGGGTGGATGAATAATTGCACACATGGGTCTCTAGGAGTGCATATAGCTCACTGAAACCAGAATATATGTGTCACCTTTGAAATATACAGCACCTTGCCCAATGGCCTAGCTACTTGATACTTTAGTGGTTAGTTAAACGTGCTACAACAGCAGTTTACATCTTCTGTAGGAGTTTTAAGTGACAAGACAGCCCTACCAGTAAAACTGCATGCAGAGGGTCAAGTTTAGCAGGCCAGAGACATGATGCAAGGGTACTTCTCTTCATGTTAGACTTGAAAGTGTCAGTTGTTTAGCAGATATCTGAATGACTGTCTGAGTTGCTATCCAGCACTGTGATTGCATGTGTATGTAAATTTGATAGTAAATGACTGCCTCTCTTTGTGGTATGTATGCTTCTCTAAATGTGTCTGTAAGGGGCTCCATGGATTGCATCCTGGCTGTGTTAGTGAGTATTGGGTAATTGAAATGTGTGTGCAACTGTCTCCATTAGTGCTAGATACATAACAGTTCTGCCTGTCTGTCTTAGTGAATGTTTATTTGCTTCTGTCATAGTCTCTATTGGTGTTTTAGTATCGGTCTACTTTGCTACTTAGGTATGTCAGATTAAAGCCTGAATGACAAGGAGGATGTATAATTAGGTACATAGGTCTGTACAAGTGCATAAAGCTCAGTGAAACTTCAGACTACATGTGTTACCTTTTAAGCCCTATCATATGGCCTACCTACAGGCTACCTTAGTGCTTACTTATATGTGGTAGAAGAGCACTTTATGCCTTTTGTAGGACTATTAAATGTGAAGGATGGCTTAGCAGTAAAACTACATGCACGGGGTCAAGTATAGCAGGCCCAAGACATAATCCAAACACTACTTCTCTGTATGGGAGACTTAAAAGTATCAGTTGTTTAACAGATATCTGAATGAGTATCTCAGTTGCTATGTGGGGCGCTGATTGAATATGTGTGTAAGTTTGTTAGTAAATGGCTACCTCTGTTTGTGACATGTATTCTGCTGTAGATGTATCTGTAAGGGGCTCCATGGATTCCTTCCTAGGTGTCTAAGTGAATATTGGGTTATCCAACTGTGTGTGCAATTGCCTCCATTAGCGGTAGATATATATGAGCTCTTTCTGTCTATCTAACAGCATGTTTATGTGCTTCACTTACTATCTCATGGAGGGGTTTACTGTCTGTCTGCTTTTCTAAATAGATATGTGAGAATTAACCCTGGCTGGCAGAGTGAATGTATAATTTGGCATATGGATCTCTAGCAGTGCTTAGAGCTCACTCAATCTTCAGAGTACATCTGTTACCTTTTAAACACATAGCACTCTTCCTATGGGCTAGGTGCAAATCTCATGAGTTGTTTAAGTAAATGTGCCAGTATGTGATTCTTGGTTTTGAAAGCATTATAGCTTTTTCAATCTGTGCATATATATGTTAATATACATCTCACTGTCTGTATTTGGAACTGCCTCCATTAGTGCTGCAAAGCTATATAGGCATCTGTAGAACTGCTTTGGAGACTGTTGAATATATAACTGGTTTCTAAGTAAATTAGTGAATGTATAACTCCATCTGTTGGTCTGTCAGTGGGTCAGAGAGACCATATATGGTTTGGAAACATCTATTTCACCTCCCTAATGGGTATTATAGCATATGTACTGCTTCCAATAAGAATCTGTGCAAGCATGACTAAGTCAATAAAAGTCAAAACAACAACTGCTACTTTTTTAAGCACAAAAGACTATGCTTTAAGGCATAATTACAGCATATCTCACAGTTCAGTTATCTGTTCTAAAAGAAACTTTCAGCGCTTCACAAAGACATAATAAATCAAAAGTCAAACTAGCAGTCATACTCCCCAGGGGCACTGTGCACCAGTAAACCCTAGCTCTCCTTAAACACTGCATATTTAACTATACCTTAAAGCCTCATACTATATATGTGACTTACTACAAGCTTAAAGAACATATCTCACCATCTAAGCATATACAAATCTGCATTATAATGTAGAAAAAGGTACGATAAAAATATCCTATAGATGGGTGGAAAGTTTTACAAGTTCATAATTCATATACACAGTGTATTTTTTCCTGTTTCATTTCTGAATGTTCTTGTCCTCCTTTACAATGAAATATATAGGCCTACAACTCCCACAATGCAAAGAAAAGCATTCCCTGTCACCAGCAGATCATGTATACACATATTGAACTTTCACATCTTGAAATACACTATTACATATAACTTTAACCATTAGAGTACAGTGTTTTTTCAACCATTTAGAGAATAGAGAAAAACAGTACAAGGGAATAGTAAGCTCCATGACAATACGTTGTCAGCTAATTTCACAAACACTTAGTGTGCACCTAACACAAACTGTGTTGTACTGTCCTATTAATAAATATGTAAAAGCACTCATACTACTATTCATAGACCATCATATAAATTTATGACTTTTTTTTACAATCTCCCATACACCTTCTTAATCAATCTTTTGGTTAAAACATATGCAATTTACATACCAAAAGATTGAGTTTGTTGATAAAATAGTTGTTTTGCTCTAATTAAATAGATGCAATAGTCTCAGGTTTTGTAAAAACTAAGCACAAGAATGGTACACCACTCTCATACAAAGCAACCATAAAGGGCAACCTTTTCAACTTTGCACCGTCTGATACTGCAGAAGGCAGCAAATGAAAACATTGCTTTCATATTTTAGTGTTGTAACTGCACTCTGCAATGGTTAACCCTTTCACTCACTTTTACAAACACCACCAAAATGGATGCCTATTTGTGTATACTGGCAACTTCATCGATATCATCCCAATAAACTTGCGAAAATAATGGGATGCCAAAAACTTATTTACCTGCATAGTTTTAGGACTTTAAGAGTACACTTAACTTTTTTAGCAAGCCCTCACTAGGAAATAAAACCCTTTTTATAGTAAAAGTACTCTAAACACCTCAAATTTATAAAAAAAATAGTGACCTGTGTCTTTAACACCCTTCCCTCAATACACTCTTAACACGGTATCCATGCCAACTCACTTGAACAAGTAGGTCATAAGTTCACATCACATTCTAGAAGGACCATACTTGTTACAAAATCAATTGCAGCAGGTGCGGTTTACTGTACACATTAAAAAGCATATCAATGTCTATATTACATTTTTTCTTTTTTACCAGAGCCAATCACAGATGTAGTTACTACTTCTCTCAACACACTACCTAATTTTATTCACCTATATGTTCACATCATCCAATCAAAGATGTCTTTTTTTAAACCAAGAGATCACCTCAATTTTAACTGCTTTTCATTTGGAAAGCTGCCTCATTGAGCTTCAGACTTCTCCTGTCTGCTATTGCTGCTTCACTTCAAAATGGTAGGAGTGTGGATTGTGGGCCACAGCTATGTCCTCTGGGCTAGAGAAGCTGCTAGAAAGGGTGGTATTGACAGAGACTTGGGTTTGGCAAATGTGGACATTAAATGGATTGGCCAGAGAGGGTTAACGTGTCAACATTTGCTGCCTTTGGTTAAAATCAATGTAGGATCCCAAACCCCTAACCTCATGATTGTGCACTGTAGTGGCAATGGCCTAGGCACACTGACTGGGGTAGGACTGGAAATCCTAATGAAAGATACCTTTGCAGAATTAATGACTCTTTTCCCTCACACTGTCTTGGTGTACTCCAACATATGGCAAAGACAAACATGGAAATGGTCTAATCAATTCTGTCCACAGATTGACAAAGCCAGAAAACATGTTACTAAAACTGTTTCTGAATTCCTCAGAGACCATAACGTAGGCTTTATCTAGAACAACCTGCATTTTGACATGCATGAAATCAATAGAAGTGATGGAGTGCACTTTACAGATGAAGGCAACAGGGTGTTTCTAAGCAACCTGAAACTCCACATCAGTCTTATGTGTAGCTGTTATATACACACAATCAACACAAAGGCTCTTGTCAAAGCCACCCTAGAGCCCAAAATATTGTTAATTTTCTTTATAAATACCCTTTTTTAATTTTTTAAAAATATTTTGACGATGTCACGATGGTCGCAAATACATCGGGAAAACACAAAACAAAAGCAGACATTCAATGACCAAACGCCCATTCAAAATTTATAAGTAAAAAAAAATATTCTAACCATCACACTACATACATTACTATCTAACTAAAATAACATGCATCACACTCTCAATGTGTCTGTCATAGCATGTATGACTGGCAATTATGGCGGGGTGCATTAGTGTCTGATGGGGTGAGTAAGTGCGTACACAAGTCTATGAATGAGTCTATGGGCAGATGCATCAGTGTCTGAATGGGTCTGTCAATGGGTACATCACGGTCTGAGTGGATTTATGACTGAATCTGTGAGTGGGTACATGAGTCTCTAAATGGGTCTGTGAGTGGGTGTGTAAGTTTCTGAGTATGTCTGTGAGTGAGTGGGTTTGTGAGTGGGTCTGAGAGTGGGTGCTTGAGTGGGTCTGAGAGTGGGTGCTTGAGTGGGTCTGTGAATGGCTGCATGCGTGAGTGGGTCTGTGAGTGGGTGTGTGAGTGCATGAGTGGGTGCATGAGTTTCTGAGTAGGTCTGTGAATGGGTGTATGAGTGTCTCAATGAGTCTGAGAGTAGGTGCATGAGTGTGAGTGGGTGCATGGGTCTGTGAGTGGTTCTGTGACTGGGTGTGTAAGTGTCTGAGTGGATCATTGAGTGACTATGAGTCTGTGAGCAGGTGCATGAGTCTGAGTGGGTCTGTTAGGGAGTGCTTGAGTCTCTGAGTGGATCTGTGGGTGGGTGCATGAGTGTAAGTGGGTCTGTGAGTGGGTGCATGAGTATCTGAGTGGGTCTGTTAGTAGGTGCATGAGTATCTGAGTGGGTCTGTTAGTGGGTGCATGAGTATCTGAGTGGGGCTGTTAGTAGGTGCATGAGTGTAAGTGTTTCTGTGAGTGGATGTGTGAGAGTCTGAGTGGGTGTGTGAGTGGGTGCATGAGCCTGAGTGGGTGTGTGAGTGGGTGCATGAGCCTGAGTGGGTCTGTGAGTGGGTGTGTTAGTCTATCAGTGAGTCTGTAGGTGGGTGTATGAGTGTCTCAGTGAGTCTGTAGGTGGGTGCATGAGTCTCTGAGTGGGTCTGTGACTGGGTGCATGAGTCTGTAAGTGGCTCTGTGAGTAAGTGACTGTGAATCTGTGAGTGGGTGCATGAGTGAGTATATCTGTGAGTGGGTGCATGAGTGTCTAAGTGGGTCTGTGACTGAGTGCATGAGTGTCTGAGTGGGTTTTTGAGTGAGTGCATGAGTGTCTAAGTGGGTCTGTGACTGAGTGCATGAGTGTCTGAGTGGGTTTTTGAGTGAGTGCATGAAAGTCTGTGGGTCTGAGAGTGAATAAATGAGTCTCTGAGTTGGTCTGTGAGAAGGTGCATAAGTCTAAGTGGGCCTGTCAATGGATGCATGACTCTTTGAGTGGGTCTGTGACCGGGTGCCTAAGTGTCTGAGTGGGTCTGTGAGTGGGTGCATGACCAAGTGGGCCTGTGAGTGAGTGTGTGAGTCTGCGAGTGGGTGTGTTAGTGTCAGAATTGAACTCTGAGTAGCTGTATGAGTCTCGGACTGGGTGTGTGAGTGTCTGTCACTGAGTGAGTTAGCATCTAAGTAAAACGGAATATTTTTGTTGTATTTTTTCACCAATATTCACGGCGATATTGCGATATTTACGATGTCATCTGTACATTACTCAGGAGGGCATGCTAGCAGTCACAGCATCTTTGCAAATATGTGTGGTAAAAAAATAAATCGATTTTCGACACATAGCTTGTGTCACTAACACCCCCATTTGTCAAACATGGGGTAAGAGTATCTCTACCCTGACCCCTTACACCAGTGTTGTTCCGAATTTTCAGCCCCAGGAATCGTTCCCCGATCCATAAAATGATGGCCCCAGATTTCTGTGCAGGTTGCAACCAGCCAATCACAACATTCCTGTTGGTGCGCGCTTCCGCGATTACTCGCGAAACTGTTGCAAAATATTCAAGGCCACAAATATCACTAACTGTATTTTCTTAAATTTATCAACAACTACTGAATGGATTTACACCAAATAACAAAATGCACACTCTGCGTTACCAAATCTACCTTTCTGCCAAATTAGGTGTCCCTCTGTTCAGTGGTTCAACCTGCAGGCGTGTCTAAAGGTCCTATGGGAATTAACATAGGAAAAAGGCACTTTTTTGACACCCGTATTTATCTAACCCCGCTTCACAGATCACCCTGAAACCTACCATGCACAACAAGACCTAACTTGACACTTATTTGGGAAAATGTTGTGAAGATTTGTCAACCGCCGCCAAAAATATAGGGAAGTCAAAAAATACTTTTCCTATGGAAACATGGTCCGAACTGTAACATATATACATATATATATATATATATATATATATATATATATTCACTGAAAAACCATAGGTTTTAGGGACAGTTCTAGTTAGTTGGACATTTCACTCGTACAAAACCATAGAAATTCCCCCGTTATAGTTAGTTCAGCTAACTATAACTCGCGCCCCGCAATGCACTGCTGATGGCGTCACATATTACATCACTCATGACATGGTCAGTGACATCACTGATGACATCACTGATGACATCTCAAATGACATCACTGATGACATCATCCAGTGACTGTGTGTTTCTGTAAAGTTTAAATATGTTTAATATATATAGGGAAAGGCGTATTGAAGAATGAGTGGGTGTATAAGTGTCTGAATGGATGATTTAGTACGTGAGTGACTGACTCTACAAGTGAGTGATTAAATGTATCTTACTGAATGCATGGGTTAGTGACTAAACTGTGTGAATGTCTGTATCCGTCTGTCTGTTGGTTTGTAAGCGGCTGCATGGCTTTCTGAATAGCTACATGAGTGTCTACATGGGTTATTGATTGATTGCCTGAGTATCTGTATGGGTGCCTGAGTGTTTGTGTGGGTGGGGTGTGTGTGACTCTGTGCATAGATGTGTGAGTTGGTGATTCACTGGGTGCATGGTTTCAAGAGTGCATCTGTGATGGACTGTATGGGTGGGTGAGTATGTGTATGGGTGTGTTAGTGATTGAATGTATCTCAGTGGTACATGTGTGAGTAACTACATATGTGAAAGGCAGTATATATGTGTGTTGGAGTATATAAATGGCTATAAGTGAGAGTGTGTGATTGTGAGAGTGGCTGTATGGATGAGTGTGTACTTGTATCAGTGATTGTATAAGAGCGTAAGAATGTGCTAGTATTTGTATGAGTAAGTGAGCTGGTGTGTGTATAACTGTATAGGTGAGTAAATGGGCGTGTGATTAAGTTTTTGCATGACTGACTAGGTGTGTGAGTACCTCTATGAATGAGTGGCGGTGTGTGAGTGTTTATATAGGTGTATGAGTGCATATGATAGTCCTGTACTGAGTGACTAAGTATGAGTGACTGTACGGGTGAGTGAGTGGATGTGTGTGTAGACCTAAGAATCAGTGAGTGGGTATGTAGTTTTGGTGTTGGAGTGTCTATGGTTTTGAGAATGGCAGTCTGTAATTTAGAGTGGGTGTATCAAAAGTTATATTAGGGTGTGAGAAGATGCATGAAATTATCACATGGATGATGTCATCAGTGATGTCATTTGAGATGTCATCAGTGATGTCATCAGTGATGTCACTGACCATGTCATGAGTGATGTAATATGTGACGTCATCAGCAGTGCATTGCGGGCGCGAGTTATAGTTAGCTGAACTAACTATAGCGAGGGAATTTCTATGGTTTTGTACGAGTGAAATGTCCAACTAACTATAACTGTCCCTAAAACCTATGGTTTTTTCAGTGAATTTCAAAGGTTTTTTTAAATGCTAATTTCTAACTATAACGTGCCTGAAACCTATGATTTTTTAAGTGAATTTCAAAGGTTTTTTTAAATGCTAGTTTCTAACTATGCCTACAGAGGTAGGACATGTGAAGAAAGAAGAAAAAACGCCCAGAAAGAAGCAAAAGATGTGCAGAAAGAACCAACAGAGGAGCAGAAAGAGGCCTTGTTGCAAAATCATCCTGTGCCCACAACTTTTTCAGACGGGTACTGGTGGTAACTGACTCTGACTAACCAGAGCCAGAGCTATGCTAAAAGACACTTAGAATACAGTGAAAACACCTACATACACTAGGGAACACTATGCGTTGGGGTACCCCTGTGATTAGCATGACCTCCTCTGCAAGTCCCTAGTACATAATAGGGCAGGGGGATTAAAACTACCTCTTAAAGCGCGCTACAGGGCGCGTTTGCACAGTGGTGAAGGGAGGGGGCCTGAGGTGACGTGTGCAAACGCACCCGTGGCGCGTTTTAAGTTGCGGGATTAAGTCCCCTTGAATTCTGAGGGTCCCTGGGGCCCAACTAGCCCCCAGGTACCTACAGTTAGGACCACAGAGCTGAGTTGCAGAGAGGCGTTCGAGGCCACGCACCTTTTTCACCTCTCTGCAACGCAACTCTGTTGTGCTTACTGAAGGTACCTGGTGGGCTAGTTGGCCCCCAGGGTCCCTCAGGATTCAAAGGGAATTAATTCCCCAACCTAAACGCACCACAGGGTGTGTTTGCGCACATGTCACCTGAGGCCCCGCCCCCTCCCTTCACCACTGTGCAAACGCGCCCCGTGGTGCGTTTTAAGTTGGGGGATTAGGTCACCTTGAATCCTGAGGGTCCCTGGGGCTCAACTAGCCCACTAGGTACTTCCAGTAAGCACCACAGGCCTGCGTTGCAACGCCTGTAACAAATTGTGCAGTTGTGTTTAGGTAGTGAAGAGGGTCGTGCTGGGGGTAGTGTTTTAGGGTTTAGGGTAGTGCAGTGGTGTTTGGGTAGTGTAGGGAGTCGTGCTGGGGGTAGTGTTTTAGGGTTTAGGGTAGTGCAGTGGTGTTTGGGTAGTGTAGGGGGTCGTGCTGGGGATAGTGTTTTAGGGTTTAGGGTAGTGCAGTGGTGTTTGGGTAGTGTAGGGGGTCGTGCTGGGGGTAGTGATTTAGGGTAGTGCAGTGGTGTTTGGGTACTGCTGGGGGTACTGCTGGGGGTAGTGTTTTAGGGTTTAGGGTAGTGAAGTGGTGTTTGGGTAGTGTAGGGGTACTGCTGGGGGTAGTTTTTAGGGTTTAGTGTAGTGCAGTGGTGTTTGGGTAGTGTAGTGGTTCGTGCTGGGGGTAGTTTTTAGGGTTTAGGGTAGTGCAGTGGTGTTTGTGTAGTGTAGGGGTAGTGTTTTAGGGTTTAGGGTAGTGCAGTGGTCTTTGGGTAGTGTAGGGAGTCGTGCGGGGTAGTGTTTTAGGGTTTAGGGTAGTGTAGGGGGTCATGCGGGGGGTAGTGTTTTAGGGATTAGGGTAGTGCATTGGTGTTTGGGTAGTGTAGGGGGTCATGCAGGGGTAGTGTTTTAGGGTTTAGGGCAGTGCAGTGGTGTTTGGGTAGTGTAGGGGTCGTGCTGGGGGAGTGTTTTAGGGTTTAGGGCAGTGCAGTGGTGTTTGGGTAGTGTAGGGGTCGTGCTGGGGGAGTGTTTTAGGGTAGTGCAGTGGTGTTCGGGTAGTGTAGGGGGTCGTGCTGGGGGAGTGTTTGAGGGTTTAGGGCAGTGCAGTGGTGTTCGGGTAGTGTAGGGGGTCGTGCTGGGGGTAGTATTTTAGGGTTTAGGGTAGTGCAGTGGTGTTCGGGTAGTGTAGGGGGTCGTGCTGGGGGTAGTGTTCTAGGGTTTAGGGCAGTGCAGTGGTGTTTGGGCAGTGTAGGGGGTAATGCTGGGGGTGGTGTTTTAGGGTTTAGGGCAGTGCAGTGGTGTTTGGGCAGTGTAGAGGGTCGTGCTGGGGTGGTGTTTCAGGGTTTAGGGCAGTGCAGTGGTGTTCGGGCAGTGTAGGGGGTGGTGTTTCAGGGTTTAGGGCAGTGCAGTGGTGTTCGGGCAGTGTAGGGGGTCGTGCAGGGGTGGTGTTTCAGGGTTTAGGGCAGTGGTGTTCGGGCAGTGTAGGGGGTCGTGCTGGGGGTGGTGTTTCAGGGTTTGGGGCAGTGCAGCGGTGTTCGAGCAGTAAAGGGGTCGTGCTGGGGGTGGTGTTTCAGGGTTTAGTGCAGTGGTGTTCGGGCAGTGTAGGGGGCGGTGCAGGGGGTGGTGTTTCAGGGTTTAGGGCAGAGCAGTGGTTTTCGGGCAGTGTAGGGCGGTGCAGGGGGTGGTGTTTCAGGGTTTAGGGCAGTGCAGTGGTGTTCGGGCAATGTAGGGGGTCGTGCTGGGGCTGATGTTTCAGGGTTTAGGGCAGTACAGTGGTGTTCGGGCAGTGTAGGGGGTCGTGCTGGGGCTGGTGTTTCAGGGTTTAGAGGCAGTGCAGTGGTGTTCGGGCAGTGTAGGGGTTGTGCTGGGGCTGGTGTTTCAGGGTTTAGGGCAGTGCAGTGGTGTTCGGGCAGTATAGGTGGTCGTGCTGGGGCTGGTGTTTCAGGGTTTAGGGCAGTGCAGTGGTGTTCGGGCAGTGTAGGGGTCATGCTGGGGCTGGTGTGTCAGGGTTTAGGGCAGTGCAGTGGTGTTCGGGCAGTGTAGGGGGTCTTGCTGGGGCTGGTGTTTCAGAGTCTAGGGCAGTGCAGTGGTGTTCGGGCAGTGTAGGGGGTCTTGCTGGGGCTGGTGTTTCAGGGTTTAGGGCAGTGCAGTGGTGTTCGGGCAGTGTAGGGGGTCGTGCTGGGGGTGGTGTTTCAGGGTTTAGGGCAGTGGTGTTCGGGCAGTGTAGGGGGTCGTGCTGGTGTTTCAGGATTTAGGGCAGAGCAATGGTGTTCAGGCAGTGTAGGGGTTTTGCTGGAGGTGGTGTTTCAGGGTTTAGTGCAGTGGTGTTCGTGCAGTGTAGGGGTGGTGTTTCAGGGTTTAGGGCAGTGGTGTTCAGGCAGTGTAGGGGGTCTTGCTGGGGTTGATGTTTCAGGGTTTAGGGCAGTGCAGTGGTGTTCGGGCAGTGTAGGGGGTCGTGCTGGGGGTGGTGTTTCAGGGTTTAGGGCAGTGCAGTGGTGTTCTGGCAGTGTTGGAGGTCATGCAGGGGTGGTGTTTCAGGGTTTAGGGCAGTGCAGTGGTGTTCGGGCAGTGTAGGGGGTCTTGCTGGGGTAGTGTTTCGGGGTTTAGGGCAGTGCAGTGGTGTTCGGTGCAGAGTAGGGGGTCGTGCTGGGGGTGGTGTTTCAGGGTTTAGGGCAGTGCAGTAGTGTTCGGGCAGTGTAGGGGATCGTGCAGGGGGTGGTGTTTCAGGGTTTAGGGCAGTGCAGTGGTGTTCGGGCAGTTTAGGGAGTCGTGCAGGGGATGGTGTTTCAGGGTTTAGGGCAGTGCAGTGGTGTTCGGGCAGTGTAGGGGTCGTGCTGGGGCTGGTGTTTCAGGGTTTAGGGCAGTGGTGTTCGGGCAGTGTAGGGGTCTTGCTGGGGGTGGTGTTTCAGGGTTTAGGGCAGTGCAGTGGTGTTCGGGCAGTGTAGGGGGTCTTGCTGGGGGTAGTGTTTCAGGGTTTAGGGCAGTGCAGTGGTGTTCGTGCAGTGTAGGAGGTCGTGCTGGGGATGGTGTTTCAGGGTTTAGGGCAGTGCAGTGGTGTTCGGGCAGTGTAGGGGGTCGTGCAGGGGTGGTGTTTCAGGGTTTAGGGCAGTGCAGTGGTGTTCGGGAAGTGTAGGGGGTCGTGCTGGGGGTGGTGTTTCAGGGTTTAGGGCAGTGCAGTGGTGTTTGTGCAGTGTAGGGGTGGTGTTTCAGGGTTTAGGCAGTGCAGTGGTGTTCGGGCAGTGTAGGGGGTCTTGCTGGGGGTGGTGTTTCAGGGTTTAGGGCAGTGCAGTGGTGTTCGGGCAGTGTAGGAGGTCTTGCTGGGGGTAGTGTTTCAGGGTTTAGGGCAGTGCAGTGGTGTTCGGGCAGTGTAGGGGGTCGTGCTGGGGGTGGTGTTTCAGGGTTTAGGGCAGTGCAGTGGTGTTCGGGCAGTGTAGGGGGTCGTGAAGGGGTGGTGTTTCAGGGTTTAGGGCAGTGCAGTGGTATTCGGGCAGTGTAGGGGTCGTGCTGGGGTTGGTGTTTCAGGGTTTAGGGCAGTGCAGTGATGTTCGGGCAGTGTAGGGGGTCGTGCAGGGGCTGGTGTTTCAGGGTTTAGGGCAGTGCAGTGGTGTTCGGGCAGTGTAGGGGGTCGTGCTGGGGGTAGTGTTTCAGGGTTTAGGGCAGTGCAGTGGTGCTTCGGGCAGTGTAGGGGGTCGTGCTGGGGGTAGTGTTTCAGGGTTTAGGGTAGTGCAGTGGTGTTTGGGTAGTGTAGGGGTACTGCTGGGGTAGTGTTTTAGGGTTTAGGGCAGTGCAGTGGTGTTTGGGCAGTGTAGGGGTACTGCTGGGGTAGTGTTTCAGGGTTTAGGGCAGTGCAGTGGTGTTCGGGCAGTGTAGGGGGTCATGCTGGGGCTGGTGTTTCAGGGTTTAGGGCAGTGCAGTGGTGTTCGGGCAGTGTAGGGGTCTTGCTGGGGATGGTGTTTCAGGGTTTAGGGCAGTGCAGTGGTGTTCGGGCAGTGTAGGGGTCGTGCTGGGGTGGTGTTTCAGGGTTTAGGGCAGTGCAGTGGTGTTCGGGCAGTGTAGGGGGTCGTGCTGGGGGTGGTGTTTCAGGGTTTAGGGCAGTGCAGTGGTGTTCGGGCAGTGTAGGGGGTCATGCTGGGGCTAGTGTTTCAGGATTTAGGGCAGAGCAATGGTGTTCAGGCAGTGTAGGGGTCTTGCTGGAGGTGGTGTTTCAGGGTTTAGGGCAGTGCAGTGGTGTTCGTGCAGTGTAGGAGTGTGGGGGTGGTGTTTCAGGGTTTAGGGCAGTGCAGTGGTGTTCGGGCAGTGTAGGGGTCTTGCTGGGGTTGGTGTTTCAGGGTTTAGGGCAGTGCAGTGGTGTTCGGGCAGTGTAGGGGGTCGTGCTGGGGGTGGTGTTTCAGGGTTTAGGGCAGTGCAGTGGTGTTCGGGCAGTGTAGGAGGTCGTGCAGGGGGTGGTGTTTCAGGGTTTAGGGCAGTGCAGTGGTGTTCGGGCAGTGTAGGGGGTGGTGCTGGGGGTGGTGTTTCAGGGTTTAGGGCAGTGCAGTGGTGTTCGGGCAGTGTAGGGGGTCGTGCTGGGGTGGTGTTTCAGGGTTTAGGGCAGTGCAGTGGTGTTCGGGCAGTTTAGGGGTCGTGCAGGGGATGGTGTTTCAGGGTTTAGGGCAGTGCAGTGGTGTTCGGGCAGTGTAGGGGTCGTGCTGGGGCTTGTGTTTCAGGGTTTAGGGCAGTGCAGTGGTGTTCGGGCAGTGTAGGGGGTCGTGCTGGGGGTGGTGTTTCAGGGTTTAGAGTGCAGTGGTGTTCGGGCAGTGTAGGGGGTCTTGCTGGGGGTGATGTTTCAGGGTTTAGGGCAGTGCAGTGGTGTTCGGGCAGTGTAGGGGGTCTTGCTGGGGGTAGTGTTTCAGGGTTTAGGGCAGTGCAGTGGTGTTCGTGCAGTGTAAGGGGTCGTGCTGGGGATGGTGTTTCAGGGTTTAGGGCAGTGCAGTAGTGTTCGGGCAGTGTAGGGGGTCGTGCTAGGGGTGGTGTTTCAGGGTTTAGGGCAGTGCAGTGGTGTTCGGGTAGTGTAGGGGGTCGTGCTGGGGGTGGTGTTTCAGGGTTTAGGGCAGTGCAGTGGTGTTCGGGCAGTGTAGGGGGTCGTGCTGGGGGTGGTGTTTCAGGGTTTAGGTGCAGTGGTGTTCGGGCAGTGTAGGGGGTCTTGCTGGGGGTGATGTTTCAGGGTTTAGGGCAGTGCAGTGGTGTTCGGGCAGTGTAGGAGGTCTTGCTGGGGGTAGTGTTTCAGGGTTTAGGGCAGTGCAGTGGTGTTCGGGCAGTGTAGGGGGTCGTGCTGGGGGTGGTGTTTCAGGGTTTAGGGCAGTGCAGTGGTGTTCGGGCAGTGTAGGGGGTCGTGCAGGGGGTGGTGTTTCAGGGTTTAGGGCAGTGCAGTGGTGTTCGGGCAGTGTAGGGGGTCGTGCTGGGGCTGGTGTTTCAGGGTTTAGGGCAGTGCAGTGGTGTTCGGGCAGTGTAGGGGGTCGTGCTGGGGTGGTGTTTCAGGGTTTAGGGCAGTGCAGTGGTGTTCGGGCAGTGTAGGGGGTCGTGCAGGGGCTGGTGTTTCAGGGTTTAGGGCAGTGCAGTGGTGTTCGGGCAGTGTAGGGGGTCGTGCTGGGGTAGTGTTTCAGGGTTTAGGGTAGTGCAGTGGTGCTTGTGTAGTGTAGGGGTCATTTTTAGGGTAGTGCAGTGGTGTTTGGGTAGTGTAGGGGGTCGTGCTGGGGGTGGTGTTTCAGGATTTAGGGTAGTGCAGTGGTGTTTGGGCAGTGTAGGGGTTCGTGCTGGGGGTAGTGTTTCAGGGTTTAGGGCAGTGCAGTGGTGTTCGGGCAGTGTAGGGGTCGTGCTGGGGGTAGTGTTTCAGGGTTTAGGGCAGTGCAGTGGTGTTCAGTGCAGTGTAGGGGGTCGTGCTGGGGGTGGTGTTTCAGGGTTTAGGGCAGTGCAGTGGTGTTCGGGCAGTGTAGGGGTCGTGCTGGGGGTAGTGTTCTAGGGTTTAGGGCAGTGCAGTGGTGTTCGGGCAGTGTAGGGGGTCATGCTGGGGATGGTGTTTCAGGGTTTAGGGCAGTGCAGTGGTGTTCGGGCAGTGTAGGGGGTCGTGCTGGGGGTGGTGTTTCAGGGTTTAGGGCAGTGCAGTGGTGTTCGGGCAGTTAGGGGTCATGCAGGGGTGGTGTTTCAGGGTTTAGGGCAGTGCAGTGGTGTTCGGGCAGTGTAGGGGGTCGTGCTGGGGGTGGTGTTTCAGGGTTTAGGGCAGTGGATGTTCGGGCAGTGTAGGGGGTCGTGCTGGGGGTGGTGTTTCAGGGTTTGGGGCAGTGCAGTGGTGTTCGGAGCAGTGAAGGGGATCGTGCTGGGGGTGGTGTTTCAGGGTTTAGGGCAGTGCAGTGGTGTTCGGGCAGTGTAGGGGGTCGTGCTGGGGCTGGTGTTTCAGGGTTTAGGGCAGTGCAGTGGTGTTCGGGCAGTGTAGGGGTCGTGCTGGGGCTGGTGTTTCAGGGTTTAGGGCAGTGCAGTGGTGTTCGGGCAGTGTAGGGGGTCTTGCTGGGGCTGGTGTTTCAGGGTTTAGGGCAGTGCAGTGGTGTTCGGGCAGTGTAGGGGTCGTGCTGGGGCTGGTGTTTCAGGGTTTAGGGCAGTGCAGTGGTGTTCGGGCAGTGTAGGGGGTCGTGCTGGGGGTGGTGTTTCAGGGTTTAGGGCAGTGCAGTGGTGTTCGGGCAGTGTAGGGGGTCGTGCTGGGGCTGGTGTTTCAGGGTTTAGGGCAGAGCAGTGGTGTTCGGGCAGTGTAGGGGGTCTTGCTGGAGGTGGTGTTTCAGGGTTTAGGGCAGTGCAGTGGTGTTCGGGCAGTGTAGGGGTCTGCTGGGGTAGTTTTCAGGGTTTAGGGCAGTGCAGTGGTGTTCGGGCAGTGTAGGGGGTCTTGCTGGGGTTGGTGTTTCAGGGTTTAGGGCAGTGCAGTGGTGTTCGGGCAGTGTAGGGGGTCGTGCTAGGGGTGGTGTTTCAGGGTTTAGGGCAGTGCAGTGGTGTTCGGGCAGTGTAGGGGGTCGTGCAGGGGATGGTGTTTCAGGGTTTAGGGCAGTGCAGTGGTGTTCGGGCAGTGTAGGGGGTCGTGCTGGGGCTGGTGTTTCAGGGTTTAGGGCAGTGCAGTGGTGTTCGGGCAGTGTAGGGGGTCGTGCTGGGGCTGGTGTTTCAGGGTTTAGGGCAGTGCAGTGGTGTTCGGGCAGTGTAGGGGGTCTTGCTGGGGGTGGTGTTTCAGGGTTTAGGAGCAGTGGTGTTCGGGCAGTGTAGGGGTCTTGCTGGGGGTGATGTTTCAGGGTTTAGGGCAGTGCAGTGGTGTTCGGGCAGTGTAGGGGCGTGCTGGGGGTGGTGTTTCAGGGTTTAGGGCAGTGCAGTGGTGTTCGGGCAGTGTAGGGGGTCGTGAAGGGGTGGTGTTTCAGGGTTTAGGGCAGTGCAGTGGTGTTCGGGCAGTGTAGGGGGTCGTGCTAGGGTTGGTGTTTCAGGGTTTAGGGCAGTGCAGTGGTGTTCGGGCAGTGTAGGGGGTCGTGCAGGGGCTGGTGTTTCAGGGTTTAGGGCAGTGCAGTGGTGTTCGGGCAGTGTAGGGGGTCGTGCTGGGGGTAGTGTTTTAGGGTTTAGGGTAGTGCAGTGGTGCTTGTGTAGTGTAGGGGGTCGTGCTGGGGGTAGTGTTTTAGGGTTTAGGGTAGTGCAGTGGTGTTTGTGTAGTGTAGGGGTCATTTTTAGGGTAGTGCAGTGGTGTTTGGGTAGTGTAGGGGGTCATGCTGGTGGGTAGTGTTTTAGGATGTAGGTTAGTGCAGTGGTGTTTGGGTAGTGTAGGGGGTCGTGCTGGGGCTGGTGTTTCAGGGTTTAAGGTAGTGCAGTGGTGTTTGTGTAGTGTAGGGGGTCGTGCTGGGGCTAGTGTTTTAGGATTTAGGGTAGTGCAGTGGTGCTTGCGTAGTGTAGGGGGTCGTGCTGGGGGTAGTGTTTTAGGGTTTAGGGTAGTGCAGTGGTGTTTGTGTAGTGTAGGGGTTCGTGCTGGGGGAGTGTTTGAGGATTTAGGGCAGTGCAGTCGTGTTCGGGTAGTGTAGGGGGTTGTGCTGGGGGTAGTATTTTAGGGTTTAGGGTAGTGCAGTGGTGTTCGGGTAGTGTAGGGGGTCGTGCTGGGGGTAGTGTTCTAGGGTTTAGGGCAGTGCAGTGGTGTTTGGGCAGTGTAGGGGGTAATGCTGGGGATGGTGTTTTAGGGTTTAGGGCAGTGCAGTGGTGTTCGGGCAGTGTAGGGGGTCGTGCTGGGGTGGTGTTTTAGGGTTTAGGGCAGTGCAGTGGTGTTCGGGCAGTGTAGGGGGATGGTGTTTCAGGGTTTAGGGCAGTGCAGTGGTGTTCGGGCAGTGTAGGGGGTCGTGCTGGGGGTGGTGTTTCAGGGTTTAGGGCAGTGGTGTTCGGGCAGTGTAGGGGGTCGTGCTGGGGGTGGTGTTTCAGGGTTTGAGGGCAGTGCAGTGGTGTTCGGGCAGTGAAGGGGTCGTGCTGGGGGTGGTGTTTCAGGGTTTAGGGCAGTGCAGTGGTGTTCGGGCAGTGTAGGGGTCGGTGCTGGGGCTGGTGTTTCAGGGTTTAGGGCAGTGCAGTGGTGTTCGGGCAGTGTAGGGAGTCGGTGCAGGGGTGGTGTTTCAGGGTTTAGGGCAGTGCAGTGGTGTTCGGGCAGTGTAGGGGGTCGTGCTGGGGCTGGTGTTTCAGGGTTTAGGGCAGTGCAGTGGTGTTCGGGCAGTGTAGGGGTCGTGCTGGGGCTGGTGTTTCAGGGTTTAGGGCAGTGCAGTGGTGTTCGGGCAGTGTAGGGGGTCGTGCTGGGGCTGGTGTTTCAGGGTTTAGGGCAGTGCAGTGGTGTTCGGGCAGTGTAGGGGGTCGTGCTGGGGCTGGTGTTTCAGGGTTTAGGGCAGTGCAGTGGTGTTCGGGCAGTGTAGGGGGTCATGCTGGGGCTGGTGTTTCAGGGTTTAGGGCAGTGCAGTGGTGTTCGGGCAGTGTAGGGGGTACGTGCTGGGGCTAGTGTTTCAGGGTTTAGGGCAGTGCAGTGGTGTTCGGGCAGTGTAGGGGGTCATGCTGGAGGCTGGTGTTTCAGGGTTTAGGGCAGTGCAGTGGTGTTCGGGCAGTGTAGGGGTCTTGCTGGGGCTGGTGTTTCAGGGTTTAGGGCAGTGCAGTGGTGTTCGGGCAGTGTAGGGGGTCTTGCTGGGGCTGGTGTTTCAGGGTTTAGGGCAGTGCAGTGGTGTTCGGGCAGTGTAGGGGGTCGTGCTGGGGGTGGTGTTTCAGGGTTTAGGGCAGTGCAGTGGTGTTCGGGCAGTGTAGGGAGTCGTGCAGGGGTGGTGTTTCAGGGTTTAGGGCAGTGCAGTGGTGTTCGGGCAGTGTAGGGGGTCGTGCTGGGGTTGGTGTTTCAGGGTTTAGGGCAGTGCAGTGGTGTTCGGGCAGTGTAGGGGGTCTTGCTGGGGGTGATGTTTCAGGGTTTAGGGCAGTGCAGTGGTGTTCGGGCAGTGTAGGAGGTCTTGCTGGGGGTAGTGTTTCAGGGTTTAGGGCAGTGCAGTGGTGTTCGGGCAGTGTAGGGGGCGTGCTGGGGGTGGTGTTTCAGGGTTTAGGGCAGTGCAGTGGTGTTCGGGCAGTGTGGGGGTCGTGAAGGGGGTGGTGTTTCAGGGTTTAGGGCAGTGCAGTGGTGTTCGGGCAGTGTAGGGGGTCGTGCTAGGGTTGGTGTTTCAGGGTTTAGGGCAGTGCAGTGGTGTTCGGGCAGTGTAGGGTGTCGTGCAGGGGCTGGTGTTTCAGGGTTTAGGGCAGTGCAGTGGTGTTCGGGCAGTGTAGGGGGTCGTGCTGGGGGTAGTGTTTTAGGGTTTAGGGTAGTGCAGTGGTGCTTGTGTAGTGTAGGGGTCGTGCTGGGGTAGGTATTTAGGGTAGTGCAGTGGTGTTTGGGTAGTGTAGGGGGTACGTGCTGGGGGTAGTGTTTTAGGGTTTAGGGCAGTGCAGTGGTGTTCGGGCAGTGTAGGGGGTCATGCTGGGGGTGGTGTTTCAGGGTTTAGGGCAGTGCAGTGGTGTTCGGGCAGTGTAGGGGGTCGTGCTGGGGGTGGTGTTTCAGGGTTTAGGGCAGTGCAGTGGTGTTCGGGCAGTGTAGGGGGTCGTGCTGGGGGTGGTGTTTCAAGGTTTAGGGCAGTGCAGTGGTGTTCGGGCAGTGTAGGGGTCGTGCTGGGGGAGTGTTTCAGGGTTTAGGGCAGTGCAGTCGTGTTCGGGCAGTGTAGGGGGTCGTGCTGGGGGTGAGTGTTTCAGGGTTTAGGGCAGTGCAGTGGTGTTCGGGCAGTGTAAGGGGTCGTGCTGGGGATGGTGTTTCAGGGTTTAGGGCAGTGCAGTGGTGTTTGGGCAGTGTAGGGGGTCGTGCTAGGGGTGGTGTTTCAGGGTTTAGGGCAGTGCAGTGGTGTTCGGGCAGTGTAGGGGGTCGTGCTGGGGGTGGTGTTTCAGGGTTTAGGGCAGTGCAGTGGTGTTCGGGCAGTGTAGGGGTTGTGCTGGGGTGGTGTTTCAGGGTTTAGGGCAGTGCAGTGGTGTTCGGGCAGTGTAGGGGGTCGTGCTGGGGGTGGTGTTTCAGGGTTTAGGGCAGTGCAGTGGTGTTCGGGCAGTGTAGGAGGTCGTGCTGGGGGTGGTGTTTCAGGGTTTAGGGCAGTGCAGTGGTGTTCGGGCAGTGTAGGGGGTCGTGCTGGGGGTGGTGTTTCAGGGTTTAGGGCAGTGCAGTGGTGTTCGGGCAGTGTAGGGGGTCGTGCAGGGAGTGGTGTTTTAGGGTTTAGGGCAGTGCAGTGGTGTTCGGGCAGTGTAGGGGGTCGTGCTGGGGGTGGTGTTTCAGGGTTTAGGGCAGTGCAGTGGTGTTCGGGCAGTGTAGGGGGTTGTGCAGGGGCTGGTGTTTCAGGGTTTAGGGCAGTGCAGTGGTGTTCGGGCAGTGTAGGGGGTCGTGCTGGGGGTGGTGTTTCAGGGTTTAGGGCAGTGCAGTGGTGTTCGGGCAGTGTAGGGGGTCGTGCTGGGGGTGGTGTTTCAGGGTTTAGGGCAGTGCAGTGGTGCTTCGGGCAGTGTAGGGGGTCGTGCTGGGGTAGTGTTTCAGGATTTAGGGTAGTGCAGTGGTGTTCGTGTAGTGTAGGGGTCATTTTTAGGGTAGTGCAGTGGTGTTTGGGCAGTGTAGGGGGTCGTGCTGGGGGTAGTGTTTCAGGATGTAGGGCAGTGCAGTGGTGTTCGGGCAGTGTAGGGGGTCGTGCTGGGGCTAGTGTTTTAGGGTTTAGGGCAGTGCAGTGGTGTTCGTGGCAGTGTAGGGGGTCGTGCTGGGGGTGGTGTTTCAGGGTTTAGGGCAGTGCAGTGGTGTTCGTGCAGTGTAGGGGGTCGTGCTGGGGGTAGTGTTTCAGGGTTTAGGGTAGTGCAGTGGTGTTTGTGCAGTGTAGGGGGTCGTGCTGGGGTGAGTGTTTCAGGGTTTAGGGCAGTGCAGTGGTGTTCGGGTAGTGTAGGGGGTCGTGCTGGGGGTAGTGTTTCAGGGTTTGGGTAGTGCAGTGGTGTTCGGGCAGTGTAGGAGGTCATGCTGGGGGTGGTGTTTCAGGGTTTAGGGCAGTGCAGTGGTGTTCGGGTAGTGTAGGGGGTCTGTGCTGGGGGTAGTGTTTTAGGGTTTAGGGCAGTGCAGTGGTGTTCGGGCAGTGTAGGGGGTCGTGCTGGGGGTGGTGTTTCAGGGTTTAGGGCAGTGCAGTGGTGTTCGGGCAGTGTAGGGGGTCGTGCTGGGGGTGGTGTTTCAGGGTTTAGGGCAGTGCAGTGGTGTTCGGGCAGTGTAGGGGGTCGTGCTGGGGTGGTGTTTCAGGGTTTAGGGCAGTGCAGTGGTGTTCGGGCAGTGTAGGGGGTCGTGCAGGGGATGGTGTTTCAGGGTTTAGGGCAGTGCAGTGGTGTTCGGGCAGTGTAGGGGGTCGTGCTGGGGCTGGTGTTTCAGGGTTTAGGGCAGTGCAGTGGTGTTCGGGCAGTGTAGGGGTCGTGCTGGGGGTGGTGTTTCAGGGTTTAGGGCAGTGCAGTGGTGTTCGGGCAGTGTAGGGGGTCGTGCTGGGGGTGGTGTTTCAGGGTTTAGGGCAGTGCAGTGGTGTTCAGGCAGTGTAGGGGGTCGTGCTAGGGGTTGGTGTTTCAGGGTTTAGGGCAGTGCAGTGGTGTTCGGGCAGTGTAGGGGGTCGTGCTGGGGCTGGTGTTTCAGGGTTTAGGGCAGTGCAGTGGTGTTCGGGCAGTGTAGGGGGTCGTGCTGGGGGTAGTGTTTTAGGGTTTAGGGTAGTGCAGTGGTGCTTGTGTAGTGTAGGGGGTCGTGCTGGGGGTAGTGTTTTAGGGTTTAGGGTAGTGCAGTGGTGTTTGGGTAGTGTAGGGGGTCGTGCTGGGGGTAGTGATTTAGGGTAGTGCAGTGGTGTTTGGGTAGTGTAGGGGGTACTGCTGGGGGTAGTGTTTTAGGGTTTAGGGTAGTGCAGTGGTGTTTGGGTAGTGTAGGGGTACTGCTGGGGGTAGTTTTTAGGGTTTAGGACAGTGCAGTGGTGTTCGGGCAGTGTAGGGGTCATGCTGAGGCTGGTGTTTCAGGGTTTAGGGCAGTGCAGTGGTGTTCGGGCAGTGTAGGGGGTCTTGCTGGGGCTGGTGTTTCAGAGTCTAGGGCAGTGCAGTGGTGTTCGGGCAGTGTAGGGGGTCTTGCTGGGGCTGGTGTTTCAGGGTTTAGGGCAGTGCAGTGGTGTTCGGGCAGTGTAGGGGTCGTGCTGGGGGTGGTGTTTCAGGGTTTAGGGCAGTGCAGTGGTGTTCGGGCAGTGTAGGGGGTCGTGCTGGGGCTAGTGTTTCAGGATTTAGGGCAGAGCAATGGTGTTCAGGCAGTGTAGGGGGTTTTGCTGGAGGTGGTGTTTCAGGGTTTAGGGCAGTGCAGTGGTATTCGTGCAGTGTAGGGGGTGGTGTTTCAGGGTTTAGGGCAGTGGTGTTCAGGCAGTGTAGGGGGTCTTGCTGGGGTTGATGTTTCAGGGTTTAGGGCAGTGCAGTGGTGTTCGGGCAGTGTAGGGGTCGTGCTGGGGGTGGTGTTTCAGGGTTTAGGGCAGTGCAGTGGTGTTCCGGCAGTGTAGGAGGTCATGCAGGGGGTGGTGTTTCAGGGTTTAGGGCAGTGCAGTGGTGTTCGGGCAGTGTAGGGGGTCTTGCTGGGGGTAGTGTTTCGGGGTTTAGGGCAGTGCAGTGGTGTTCCTGCAGTGTAGGGGGTCGTGCTGGGGGTGGTGTTTCAGGGTTTAGGGCAGTGGAATAGTGTTCGGGCAGTGTAGGGGATCGTGCAGGGGTGGTGTTTCAGGGTTTAGGGCAGTGCAGTGGTGTTCGGGCAGTTTAGGGGGTCGTGCAGGGGATGGTGTTTCAGGGTTTAGGGCAGTGCAGTGATGTTCGGGCAGTGTAGGGGTCGTGCTGGGGGTGGTGTTTCAGGGTTTAGGGCAGTGCAGTGGTGTTCGGGCAGTGTAGGGGGTCTTGCTGGGGGTGATGTTTCAGGGTTTAGGGCAGTGCAGTGGTGTTCGTGCAGGGTAAGGGGTCGTGCTGGGGATGGTGTTTCAGGGTTTAGGGCAGTGCAGTAGTGTTCGGGCAGTGTAGGGGGTCGTGCAGGGGTGGTGTTTCAGGGTTTAGGGCAGTGCAGTGGTGTTCGGGCAGTGTAGGGGGTCGTGCTGGGGGTGGTGTTTCAGGGTTTAGGGCAGTGCAGTGGTGTTCGGGCAGTGTAGGAGGTCGTGCTGGGGGTGGTGTTTCAGGGTTTAGGGCAGTGGTGTTCGGGCAGTGTAGGGGTCTTGCTGGGGGTGATGTTTCAGGGTTTAGGGCAGTGCAGTGGTGTTCGGGCAGTGTAGGAGGTCTTGCTGGGGGTAGTGTTTCAGGGTTTAGGGCAGTGCAGTGGTGTTCGGGCAGTGTAGGGGGCATGCTGGGGGTGGTGTTTCAGGGTTTAGGACAGTGCAGTGGTGTTCGGGCAGTGTAGGGGGTCATGAAGGGGTGGTGTTTCAGGGTTTAGGGCAGTGCAGTGGTGTTCGGGCAGTGTAGGGGGTCGTGCTAGGGTTGGTGTTTCAGGGTTTAGGGCAGTGCAGTGGTGTTCGGGCAGTGTAGGGGGTCGTGCAGGGGCTGGTGTTTCAGGGTTTGGGGCAGTGCAGTGGTGTTCGGGCAGTGTAGGGGGTCATGCTGGGGGTAGTGTTTTAGGGTTTAGGGTAGTGCAGTGGTGCTTGTGTAGTATAGGGGGTCGTGCTGGGGGTAGTGTTTTAGGGTTTAGGGTAGTGCAGTGGTGTTTGTGTAGTGTAGGGGGTCATTTTTAGGGTAGTGCAGTGGTGTTTGGGTAGTGTAGGGGTCGTGCTGGGGGTAGTGTTTTAGGATGTAGGTTAGTGCAGTGGTGTTTGGGTAGTGTAGGGGGTCGTGCTGGGGGTAGTGTTTTAGGATTTAGGGTAGTGCAGTGGTGCTTGTGTATTGTAGGGGGTCGTGCTGGGGGTAGTGTTTTAGGATTTAGGGTAGTGCAGTGGTGTTTGTGTAGTGTAGGGGGTCATGTTTTAGGGTAGTGCAGTGGTGTTTGGGTAGTGTAGGGGGTCGTGCTGGGGGTAGTGTTTTAGGATTTAGGTTAGTGCAGTGGTGTTGGGGTAGTGTTTTAGGGTTTAGGGTAGTGCAGTGGTGTTTGTGTAGTGTAGGGGGTCATGCTGGGGGTAGTGTTTTAGGGTTTAGGATAGTGCAGTGGTGCTTGTGTAGTGTAGGGGGTCGTGCTGGGGGTAGTGTTTTAGGGTTTAGGGTAGTGCAGTGGTGTTTTTGTACTGTAGGGGGGGTCATGTTTTAAGATGCAACACTCCAATACCTGACCAGTCTGCACTACATAAAACTGCAAAAAAACTAAAAATAAAAAGTGTTTTGCACACTTTTGTCATTGGGCTATATGTGGGCTACATCTGGGTAATATTTGTGCTACATTTGGGCTCTTTTTTCACTGGTTGCCATCTTGGAAGACTTCTTTGTTATGAAGTTTCCTAATTTCCTCATTTACTGCAGTCTCCTCAGTAGGAAATGCTTTCAGTTTTTTACTTTGATTCCATCAAGAAGGCATTCAGATGTGTCACTCATTTGCCATAAATTCAGAATGTTAGCACTCTAGTTGTTCATTAGATCACTGTAGCAAAGCTACTGCTCACCGAGGAGTTAACTGGAAGTCTACTGCTGGTATTGAAAGTGATTGTTTCAGTCTGCATGTCAGAATTTTCTAATGAAATAGAAGAGGATTTGAGATCTCACTTAAAACATGCACTAAATTTTCTTTTTGCAGCACTAACCATAATTTCTATGGCAAAATGAACCCCCTCATTTTGTTCCTTTTTAAATTAAATGTTTTAAGTGTTACCAGTTTATTCCAATCAAGATGGCTTCAGGTGTGCCATACTTTTGTCATAAGTAAGGCTGTTAGCACTCTAGTTGTTCTTTAGAACACTCTGGGAAGCTGCAGTAGAACACAAAGGCATCAACTGACAGGCTGCTCCTGTTGAAATATAACAGGAAGATATTTGAGATCTCACTTAAAACATGTCCTAATTTTTCTTTCTACAGCACTAACCATAATTTCTATGGCAAAATGAACCCCCTCATTTTGTTCCTTTTTAAATTAAATGTTTTAAGTGTTACCAGTTTATTCCAATCAAGATGGCTTCAGGTGTGCCATACTTTTGTCATAAGTAAGGCTGTTAGCACTCTAGTTGTTCTTTAGAACACTCTGGGAAGCTGCAGTAGAACACAAAGGAATCAACTGACAGTCTCTGCCCTTGTTGGATGTACATGTTTTACTGAGAATGTCAGACTTCATTCTCACATGACTGAGAAAGATAATGTGAATTTACAGAAAATATGCTCTCATTTTAGCTTCTGGAGCACCTTCCAAAACTGTATGGGACAAGCATGTGAAAATAGTTTTCTCTCAAACATGATTCATGATATCCCAGCAGAAGGTTTTTCACAGGGTAAAATCACCTTAGAACACACCACAATTCCTGAAATTAGTATGGTACCATCAACAAATGAATTCTAATGTAACTAAAGTCTGTTATCACCCTTTATAGTTCTCCTTTTGGTAACCCTCAAAATCTTCGATTCACTACAATGCATTTCAATGGGGTACTATCATTTATATTGGTCCCAAGATGGCTGCCAGCAATTCCAGGATGAAGTGCTGACAGCCAATCAGATCTCACGATGACATGTGTGGTTAGGCTCCGCCCAGATATATATGTGTTTTTACTTTTGATTTTCTCCGCAACTACTGAACGGATTTACACCATTTAACAAAAGGGTTCTTTCTGAACCAAGAACTACCTCTTTGCCAAATTTGGTGTAATTCCGTTCAGCAGTTCGGGCTGTAGCCGTGTCTAAAGTTTCCTATGGGAAAATGAATGGGGAAAACACGTTTTGGGACCCCCTTTTTCTCGGCCCCGCTTGACGAATCACCCTGAGACTTTCAGGGTAGGAGCGGACCGGAGCGGGCCATAAAGTTTGAAAATTTCGCAAGATTCGTCAACCGACGCAAGAGTTATTTCAAATAGAATGTCGCGGATTTCCTATGGAAAATAGGTCCTAACTATAACTATCTACTGGCGACCGCCAGTAGATAATATATATATATATACACACACACACACACACACACACACACCCACCCACCCTAGTGGCAGTCGCCACTAGGTAGTTATAGTTAGGTCTGTTTTTCCACAGAACGCATTTTTTGTTTTGCTAATAATTTTGGCACAGTTTGACAAATTTCCACGATACTTTCCTAAAATAAAAGTTCATCTACCTCAGCTCCTTCCTGGAAAGTTTTGGGGTGATCTGTCAAGCGGGGGCTGTGAAAAAAGGGGGATTCTAAAACACGAAATCAACAAGCATTTTTCAAAGACTTCTTTAGACAAGCCTACTGCAAAAACTGCTGAAAGGAATTACACCAAATTTGGCAGGAAGCTAGATTTTGGTCCGCAGATTGTGCTTTTAGTGATTTGATGTAAATCTGTTCAGTAGTTTTGGCGATATTAAGGGTAAAAGAAAATAGATATTTGGATGGTTGGGCTCGCAAGAGTCTCAGAGACTCTCTTGGAAGCGCCAATTTAAAAATAGAGTGTTCTGATTGGCCCAGGAAGCTTTATTTCCCTTGGGCCATCTTGCTCCCGTGGGAGTCAGACTCCCGCGAGCGCTCTGATTAGCTGCCAGTAACTGGAGAAAAATGTTGCCGACAGCCATTATAGGACTCAGTGACTTAGTAAAAAAATAAAGATATATGGTGGCAGTGTAGGGATACCCTGACCCCCTAGGCCTCATGGGGGAGACCCCAGAGGGGCCCCCTCTGGGGCCAAAAAGAAAAGAAAATGGCATAAAATACCGCAATCCATCGATTTTCTCACGGGAACGGAAAAAAATGGCGGTCAATCCTCTTTTAAACCCTTATGCCCCGAGGAGCCTACCCCCAGGGCTGATTTCATATAGGGGAGGGGGGACCCCCTCCCCAATCCTCATAAGGCCCCGGGGACGATACCTTTAAGGGAGGGAGGCTGCGCAGCCCCACTCCCTGAGCCATTATTGGCCCTGGGGACCCCATCCCCCAGGGACAGCTCACATGCTATGTCCTAGGGAGCCCTGTGAGCAGCGACATGGAAACATGTGTTGGCTCTCATTTGGCGGGAGCATTTTAAATCTCCCGCCAAGCGGGAGAAAACACCAAGTCTGCTCCTAGCTGGCAGGAGCTTTGAAAATGCTCTTGCCTGCTTGGAACGGACTTTAGATCTGTTTTCCTGCCTGCAGTGATGCGGGCAGGGAAATAGATCTAAATGTTGCTCCCACCCGCCGGGAGCAGCATTATCAGCTGCTCCCTGCTGTGGGGTTGGGGCGCTAGAGAGCCTGACACCAAGATGGCCACCCTTTAATGAAGCTCTGACGGTGGGACAGCAAATCCGGTACTTATCGATCTCCCCAATCGACATCACTGACATCAAATCGATGCAGGTCTGCCCGGAGAGGTCGCAGCCCTGATCGGCGTTAATTTTGGCGACGGCTGTCCCGGGAAAAGTGACTTGCCGGCGGATAATCAGAGCTGCAGAGCTGCGGCCTGGTTAAAGGGTGGGGAGCGGTGACGCAGCCTGTGGATTGCGAAGCGAGAACCCGCCGCCCGGAGCCTGCCTGGAAATGTGTGACCTTCCGGGGAAGGAGGCGGAACCCCTGTGTTCCGACTAGCGACTGCGGAGACACAACGGCAGCTACCCAAGGTCTCGGGGGAGAGACCGGCTCCCCCGTGCGACAGACTGGCCGGCCGGCCCTGCGCTGACTGCGGAACAGGCGAGCGGTAAGATCCACAAAACAGGCGCAGCAGAGGAACCCCTGGCCTAGATTAGGCCAACAAGCGACCATCATGGCGGGACCCAGAATGCCCCCTCGAGGCCCGCTATAAATAAACACACAGCCCAGGTGGAGGAAGTCAAGCCGCGGCCAGGCCTCGAGATGGGCGGCGCTCCCTATGTGAAGGTGCTGTTTGCTGCGTCGTAGGGAACGAACGAGCACAAGACTGCAGCGGTTAGAGGCCCCACCACAGCACAAGGAAACAGCAGGTAAGAGCGCCTGAGAGTGGCCTCTGCTGCACCGACGCCTCTCATCTATGTCACCCAGTGCTAATATTGAGACGCTGTGCCACTGGTTTTAGGGGAGCACCGCCTTAGTAATCACAGACAGTGTAAAGCCCCCAGCAACTGCAGGAGGGTCGGCATTAACTCTGCGCAGAAGTCTTTCTGCTCACTGAATGCCAGATCTCCATTACAACGATCTGCCAACTGACAGACACTGGCCACTAGGCCCACCGCGCCCCTGAACACAAACACCGAGCCTGGACTTGGCTCACTAAATCAACCACCAACACGTCTCTGCACTGTGTGAGACCCCGAGATGTGGAACAAATGAGAGACATGCAACTGGGGCACTCTGGGCGAGAGCTGTTCGGAGGCATATTGCCCCTGAGTGTGAATGGCTTACCATGATTGACCAAAAGACTCACTCCAGCCACTAGACAGCCGGCCAGGCACACAAGGGGAATTACACACAGTAGGCGAAACCCTAGCTGCTATTGATAAATACGCACCAGCAGAAGCCGCCACTATTGCGTCAAGCACACGACCCTGTGGTAGCGTACAGTGTACCCGAAGAATGGGGAAAACGGACACCAAACAACAAAAACTGGTCTTTGAGCAGCGGAAACCCACCGAGGGCCCCCAGCCATGGAGGGAAACCAACTGGAGGTGGAATCAGCTGGCGCAACCCCCCCTGAACAGGACATTTGAGAAATGTTCAGGGATCTCAAGCAATCCCTCACCGCTATTGACAATAAAATCGATTCTCTATCAGACAGATTCGACCGCCTAAAGGAGAAGGTGACGAAACATGGAGAATGCCTTGAACAGGTGGAACAGCGACCTCTGCGCTAGAAGACAAAGACGTGGCCACCCGGGAAAAGCTCCTCAGCATGGAGAAGGTACACGAGGTGATAAGGAGCAAAAATAAACATTTGGAAGCCAGGTCGCGCCGAAATAATCTACAAATAGTAGGGGTGCCAGAGTCCACCGCAATGTCACGGGTGGAGGATTATGTGGAGGAAATGCTGCGGGCCCTCTTTGGAGAGTCGCTGTCACCTTTGTGCATTGTGAAGCGGGCCCATAGATCCCTTGGCCCTCGTCCCCCTCCGGGCGCGACAGCAAGACCCGTCATTGCACGCCTCTTGAATTATTGAGATAGAGGCACGGTGCTGCCCCTAGCCAGAGACATGCAAAATGTTGTATATCAGGGGATCCCGGTGTCCTTCTACCCGGACTTCACTTTGGCAGTACAAGCAGCCAGAAGAGACTTCCTGCCAGTTAAACGTACCCTGCAACAGCTGGAGGTCAAATACTCCCTACTATACCCGGCAAAGCTTTGAGTGTTCCACGCCGGAAAGACCACCTACTTCACTGACCCTAAGAGTGTGGTGCACTTCGTAAAGGACCTGCGACTGGCCAAGAAGACAGACTGGTCCAGAAAAGACACAGAGGAAGAAAACCGCACCAGTGATAACGATCAGGCATGTACTGCAATGCTGAACTGACAAGAGACTGTCGTTGAGGATCTAGAGGAGTGGGCCAGTCCTGCTCCAAGGGACAATGACTCCTCAATTGTATCCTTTACCTCTAAATAATAATCTGCTCATTTGATTTACACTAATACTGGTTACTTACATTTGCAAACCTTGTCCCGCCGCCCGACTCCTGCGGGTGGACACGTTGGGCTCCTAGACTCTTCTCCCCTGGGGATGTTTCCCTTACACTGCATAATGGCATACCTATGTTGGGGATGTGGGATGACTGGATTTTATGCTCAGCCTGATTGGGGGGCTGGAGTGGGTGGGCCCTGTTGTGGATGTTTGCAGATAGCGACTGTTTGAAGTGGCATCCCTCCCCTTTTTTACCTACCTTTTCCCTCGACCGATTCTCCTGGCGCGATTTGCAACACTGGGCGCACATAGGCAAACAGTCAAGTAGGGCAACATGACCAGAGTGAAGTGTATTACTTGGAATGTCCGTGGTCTGAATAATGCGCGAAAGACTAGAATGGTAGCCGCACAATTGGACCGACATAAAGCAGACATTTGCTTCCTGCAGGAACTTCACCTCACTGAGAATACCCGAGGGCGGCTGCGAGCGGGGTGGGTGGGCGATAAACACACTGCATGCTACTCAAACTATGCTCGTGGGGTAGCCATACTCATCAGGAAAGGGCTGCATTGGCGCACGCGCGCAACAGTATGCGATAAGATAGGCAGATATGTCATGCTAGCGGGCTCGCTAGGGGGACACCCGATCAGACTAATCTCACTATATGGCCCTAACACTGATGACCCTGGCTTCTTTGTGGAGGTCTGGAGAGTGGTGAACTCTCTTGGCCTAGGTGCTATAATCTGGGGAGGGCACTACAATGTAGTACTTGATGCCAAAAACAACAGATCAGGAGACTCCCGCCGCCCCCATCCCCGAGCAGCAGCACAATTGCAAGCCATATTCTCAGAGGGCGACCTGATAGATGTATGGCGGCATAGATACCCTGATGAGAGGTGGGGCATATGTGTCGTCTGCTAGACCCTCCTGGTTGCAGATAGACTACTGGCTGGTCTCCCGAGATGCAGCGACGTGGGTCACGGAGGTGCTGCATTTGCTCTGTTCCCACTCTGATCATTCTCTGGTGATGCTAACACTGGATCTTCACGACTACCCTACCAGAGCTTTCACCTAGAGACTCCCGCCGGGCGCACTACGAGACCAGGTGTTCCGTGAAACCATTAGACAGGCCATATCCGTGTACTTCCTTCTCAACGAAGGCACAGTCGACCCCCCCCAACCCTATGGGAAGCTTATAAAACCGCCATTCGAGTGAATGCATCGCTAAACAGGCGGGAGTTCTTCGGTCACTGCGGGGGGACCTAAAACGGTTAGAAGGCGAAATACAGGCCTTAGAGCAGGAGTTCTTTGCCAGTAAAAATAACAATCTGCTACGCGCAATTGGAGTTAAATTAGATGAATCCAGGAGGCGGCCATTAGGGAAACACACTTCCTAAGCAAGGAAACTAGAGCCCGGCGATATGGAGAGGGAGAGCGCGCAGGAGAGACGCTGGCAGGGCTCCTACGGAAGCCCTGGGCCAGCAATTATATACCTGAGCTACGCACTGCTGACGACGAACTGGCAGTGGGTCAATCAGCTGTTCAAGAAGAAGTGATTTCCTTCTACGTTTCCCTCTATCGAGCCCAACAAGAAACTATGCCTCCCGAGTTGGTGGAATTTTTTGACACACTGCAGTTGCTGTGGCTGGAGGAGGGACATAGGGCTTACCTCGATGAACCCTCCACAGAGGATGAGATAATCAGAACCATTCGGGCTCTCCCGGGCAGAAAGACCCCTGGCCTTGATGGCTTATCAGCCGCATTTTATAAGGAATATGCTAGCTTACTCGCCCCACACCTAATAAATATGGACGAGGAATCCGTAGAGCAGGGGGTGCTTCCCCCATTGCTCCGTGAGGCCCTAATAATCACAATTTTGAAACCCGACAAAGACCCCCTCAAATGCGACTCCTACCGGCCGCTTTCCATGATTAATGTGGACAAAAAGATCCTCGCCAGGTTCATCGCGGCGCATCTCCTCCCACTGCCGCCTATGGTGTTACGCCCGGACCAATGTCGCTTTGTCCCGGGCAGGGCTACAGCTCACAACCTCCGAACGCTCTTCGTCACAATGCAGGAGGTGGACCCGCAGCTGTAGGCAGCTGCAATTTTTCTAGATGCCACCAAGGCATTCGATTCACTCGAGTGGCGATATCTATTTGCCCTACTCAGACGCATAGGACTTAGCTCCAAGTTCATTAAATTAATAGCGCTCCTTTACTCATTCCCCACAGCGCGAATAAGGGTCAACGGCGTGATAACGCCCCCATTCCCAGTCTCTCGTGGTACTCGACAGTGGTGCCCCCTGTCGCCCCTACTCTTTGCCGTAGCCATGGAGCCCCTGGCGGCCCGGCTGCGACAGCTCCATGCCCATAGAGACCTGGTGCTCCCCCTTTGGATGATCCTGGTCTCACTGTATGCGGACGACGTCACGCTATATGTTAAACACCCAGTCGTCAACCTTGATGCCCTGGTCAGAGAATTCCTCAGATTTGGCAGACTCTCTGGTATACTAATCAATTGGGCAAAATCAACAATTTTCCCGCTGACAGAGGCCACCACTCAGGTCCACTCGGAGTTCCCCCTGCAGTGGACAAGTGATCCTGTGAAATATCTGGGCATATGGATTAGTCGCGACCCCGAGAAGCTATGGCGCTCCAACTACGGTAGACTGATGGACTGGCTGGAGCAGCACATACAGAGCTGGATTGCACTGCCTCTGTCCTTGACTGGACGGTTGGCTATTGCCAAAATGGTTGTTTTACCCAAGTTCCCCTACCTTTTCACGAATATCCCACTCCCCCTCACCCACAGCTTTAGGAAGCGGCTATGCTCAAACATGATCACTCTTGCATGGGCGGGCAAACAGCCCAGAATAGCCTGGGAGATTCTCACCCTCCCATTTGAGCAGGGCGGCCTAGGTGCGCCGGATTTTGACCTATACTACTGGTGCGCCCAAGCGCAGTTTGCCTACCACTGGGTATACCCTACACAATTCATGGCGCACAATGCACCCGAGCACGATCAGGTGGCCCCGCTTCCCCTTCCATTGGCTTTATACCAGACACGACCCCGACCTCGGACCGAGATTGACACGGTGGGGTGTACAGTGGGGGCTTGGCACGGGCTGCCCCAGAAGGCACGACAGGAAGCAATGTATGCCCCCTTGGTCCCCCTGCTCAAGCATCCAGTGTTGCCGTTTTTGGCAGAGGGCGGCCCTTGCACTAGATTGCGATCCATGCAGCTCACTAAAATGGGGGCGTGTTCCCGGAGGGTACTTTTATCACGACTCGCCAAGTAAGGGAGGGGAACTTCCTCTTTAGAACAGATGACATACTACCAGCTGCGTGCTGCATTGCGAGTCTGCCTCCCCTCCTTTCCAGCTGCGCCTCCCTCATTCCAAACCTTGGAGTGCTTTCTAAAGAGTCCCTCCCCACGTAAGCTAATCATGGGCATTATACACAGATATGCAACACACAGCTCCAGTGCGTACACCGCGCGCCCATCAAGAGTGGGAAGCCGCGCTTGGCATCTCAATCACACAGGAACAATGGACATTCTGCTGCACGCAAGTGTGAGCACTCTCCCGAACTACAGACTGCGTCTTATACACTTTAAGTTCTTCCACAGACTATACAGGACGCCAGCTTGGCTTCATAAAGCCGGACTGATCACTGAGACGCACTGCCAGCGATGTAGCGCCCCTGGCGTGCCTTTCCTTCATCTTGCATGGGAGTGCCCCCAAATTAAACACTACTTGGCGACCATTTTTGACGCTATATAGGAAATGACAGGCATACCCATGGAGAGATCCCCACTGACAGCGCTGCTTGGACATGTTAGGGACCTATGGTCGGATAGCAGAAAGCTTCCTGGCTTTTTTTTTTTTTTTGCAGAGTTTTATATAGCGCGAACTTGACCCGAATCGGGTATCAGAGCGCTTTACATAGCACCAGTTACGTTACATTAGGACACACATTCATTTTTGTTAGGCACGGGGAGATTAAGTGATTTGCCCAGAATCACAGGATGTTCAGCGTCATTGCCGAGACTCGAACTCAGTTCCCCAGATTCGAGGTCGGACGCCCTAGCCGTTAGGCCAACTCCTTTCCTCTGCCTTGCTTCTACTGCTTGCTAAGCGACGCATTACAATGAAATGGGAGAGGACACGGGTACCACAAAAAAAGGAATGGCTCAGACGCGGCGTTTTGTCAAGAACAGTTGTCTGTATACTGGGACCTAAAGCCCACGCAAGATATATGGGGCCCGCTACAACTATATATGCGATCGCATGCAGAGGACGAGGAGCCTTCGCACCCTCAGATCCCGGGCGATCAGGAGTAACACGAGATACACTAGCCACGCACACCGGTGCAGCCGGTATCAATCCCTCTGACTAGACGAGCCTGAACGGTCACCCCCCCTCCCCCCCAACTCTCTTTCCCTGTAAGCTTCCTCCCTCCCTCCTGGTTTCTTGTAATGGCACTCTTTCTCTCTTTATGACTATAAAATGCATCCTGCGATTGAGCATTATTCTCTGCAATGGACACTATTGATTATTAGCTTTTGATCTGACTGCAACAAGGCCACATGAGTGGTAAACGAAACAGAAGGCAATTTGCCTGGGCATTTCGAATAGTCAGCCTGTTGCCACTATATATGACATCCATTGTAGTATTCTGTATAACTGCAAATTTTGAATAAAGAGAATTAAAAATAAAAATAAAATTGGGATGGGGTCCCCAGGGGCCAAAATCAGGATGGGGTCCCTGGGGCCAAAATTGGGATGTGATACCTGGTCCAAAATCGGGGTGGGGGTCCCCAGGGCGAAAATCAGGATGGGGTCTCTGGGGCGAAAATCAGGATGGGAGTCCCCAGGGCAAAAATCAGGATAGGAGTCCCCAGGGCAAAAATCAGGATGGGTGTCCCCGGGGCAAAAAATCAGGATGGGTGTCTCCGGGGCAAAAAATCAGGATGGGGTCCCAAGGGTCCAAAATCAGGATGGGGCCCCTGGGGCCAAAATCAGGATGGGGCCCCTGGGGCCAAAATCAGGATGGGGCCCCTGGGGCCAAAATCGGGATGGGGTACCTGGGGCCAAAATCGGGGTGGTGGTCCCCGGGGCCAAAATCAGGATGGGGTCTCCGGGGCCAAAATCAGGATGGGGTCTCCGGGGCCAAAATCAGGATGGGGTCTCTGGGGCCAAAATCAGGATGGGGTCTCTGGGGCCAAAATCAGGATGGGGTCTCTGGGGCCAAAATCAGGATGGGGTCCCCGGGGCCAAAATCAGGATGGGGTCCCCGGGGCCAAAATCAGGATGGGGTCTCTGGGGCCAAAATCAGGATGGGGTCTCTGGGGCCAAAATCAGGATGGGGTCTCTGGGGCCAAAATCAGGATGGGGTCTCTGGGGCCAAAATCAGGATGGGAGTCCCCGGGGCAAAAGTCAAGATGGGGTCCCCAGGGCAAAGATCACTGGCCCTACATTGGGAAATGAAGTAGATTTAAGTAGAAAAGTGGGTACTGTTAACAGTGTTTACTCTATGGAGAGAGTTTACTCGGGATCACACTGTTAAAACTCTCATGAGAAATACAACATAGAGTATTAAAAAGTATCTACTAAACACAGTGTACACTCTATGCGAAACTTGTCTTATTAGGCAATGGTCTAGTAATTCTGGAGCTGGACTATATTCAAGTTACTACAGCAAACAACCTAGAAAGTGGAAACTGAAAGATGTTGCATCGCGAAATGCAATGTTGAGGCACTATGTAAAGGGACAGTCAACACTGTTTTGAAAAAATGCTGAGCGTTAAGTAGCTTGGCAACGTCAAGAATGCTTCTGATCAGGAGGAGTGCAGTTATCTTTTTAAGGTACTAGACAAAACATGTTTGATACTATTAGGTACAAATTAAATAAAAGCAAATTGTGGTTGCCCCATTCAAAAAGTCAGGTTAGTTGGGGTACTTTTCCGCCAATTTTAGTGACCAGAGGCATCAGGCTCAGTAGGCCCATTGATTTTTGTCTTGACTCCGGACAACTATTTCAGAACATCAAAGGCAACAAGAATGTCTGAAGTACGGAAACTAAATTTGGACATCTTAAGGCAGTTGTATTTGCAGATGATATCCTATGCGTTCTTTTTCATTCTGATGAATCGTTGCAGTATTATTTGCGGAGTTAGATGGATTCTCTAGAGTGTCTGGATTTAGGATCGATTATACAAAATATTTAAGGATGGGCTCAATGTGAATGTTATGTTATGTGTATTTGTAAAGAGCACTATAGCCAGTGAGAGAATCCTGGTGCTGAGCAGGTGTGTGTGCTTAGCCCTGCCTATGATATGTTGGTTAATTGAAAAGCCAGGTGTACAGCTTCTTGCGGAATTTAAGAAGAGAGGAGGTGGCTCTGATGTGGAGTGGGAGGCCGTTCCACACTTTTGGAGTGATGTAAGCGAACGCCCGCCTTCCTGATCTAGTTCTAATTATGTGTGGGATATGTGCGAGTAGAGATCATGCAGGCGGAGGTGTCTGGGTGGTTGATGGAAGGAAATGCGACTGCTCAGGGTGGTGGGTCCTAACGTGTTGTGCCTTGAATGTGGGTGTGAGGAGTTCGAAATTAACTTTATTATGTATCGGGAGCCTGTGGAGCTCCCTAAGGTGTGGTGTGATGTGAGTTCTGTGTGGAGATGTTGAGGAGGAGTCTGGCAGGCGAGTTTTGGATGGTTTGTATTCTTCTTGTGAGTTGCTTTGTGATCCCAGCATAGATAATGTTCCTGTAATCCAGCTTGCTGGTGACTAGGGCATGAGTGACAGTTTTTCTACAGTTATTTGGGACCCATTGGAAGATCTTGCTCAGCATCTTCAGGCTCTGGAAGCAGGACACCGACGGCGTTGACTTGCGTGGTCATATCCAGTTTGCTGTTGAGGATTAATCAGAGGTTCCTGTTGTGGGTGCTGGGTGCGGGCCTAAGTTCTTCTGGTCACCAGCTGGAGTCCCATGGTGAGGTGTCCTTGCTGAAGATCACTACTTCTGTCTTGTCAGTGTTGAGCTTTAGACAGTTGGCTTTCATCCAGTTAGTGACTTCGGTGATGCAGGCAGTGAACTGGTTTCTTATAATGGGGGTCTTGTCCAAGAGAGAGTATGAGTTGCATGTCATCAGCGTATGAAGAGGATGTTGATGTGTGTGCTGATGACATGGGCCACAGGAATCATGTAGGTGTTGAGTGGGGGCTGAGCAATGAACCTTGAGGCACTCCACAGATGAGTTTGCAGGCTTCTGAGGAGTAAGGTGTCGGGCGAACAGCTTGTGTTCTATCCGTTAAGCAGGAGCAGATCCAGAGGAGAGTGGGTCCTTGGGTGCCAATCTTGGGCAGGCACATGATGAGAAGGGGATGTGAGACTGTGTCAAATGCTGCAGAGAGGTCCTGGAGATTGTGACAGGGTCCGGCTGAGGGTCAAAGTTGCCATATATGAAGATGATTTTGTTACGGAAGAATTTAGAGAGCTTGTTGCAAAGGTATTGTTAGAGGGAGATGTCGCTGGAGGCAGCAGGAGGTGCAGTAAAATAGTTGATGATGATAAAGATATCCTTGCAGCTGTTAGCACTGGCATTCATGGCATCTGCAAGAGCTATGCACTTGGTGTTCCTTATCTGCTGGTGGTAGTGTCTTAGGACTGATTTGAAGATGTCTTTATCTATACAATTAACTTGTTCTCCATTTGTGCTCTAGTTGCTTGCACTGGTGTTTCATCAGCTTGAGTTCCTCTGTGTAGCAGCTAGCCTGTGGTTGGCTCTTGCCATTGTGTTACGCTTGAGGGGAGTCAGGCTGTTGGAGCATTCAGGATGTTATGGCGTGATCTTCCTTTAATCATTAGCCACTAGAGGGACCTTACTGCCGGCAGGATATGCTCATGGCCTCTCAGACTGAATAAAAATCGGAAAGTAAGGTTCTGGAACTTTTTTATGATTTTAGAGTGATTTTGTGGAAGGTATTTTACCCATTGCAGTAAAACAGATGGAATATGACCATTACAGGTAGCACTGTGATTTACTGATAAAGGCTGAAGAAAGGCAGAATGTTTTTAACAGCCTTAAGTGGTAAAAACAAGTATGCCCAGATTAAGAGATTTCTCCGGGTTGTTGAGTGGGTCCAGTGGTTTTGGCTACAGATTAAGGAGAGGGGAGGGTTCACAAGGCTAGAATTTGCTGAGTGGTTCCGACTAAACAAAAGGGTGAAAGATGGGGTTAACAGAGCATTTGAGCAAGACAGTTTTCTTACCATTCAAACACAGCAAATGTTGCTGCATCCACAGTTGTAACTGGGAGTCACATCCGTGAGATCCCGAGAATTGTTATTCAATTTCCGATAGATCCAGGTATCCGGAACGTAATTTAGGTAGCTGCCTTTATAAATATCGAAAATAAGAATAAGCAGCACCCTGTGACAAGCCAAAAGAATAGGTGAGAGGGCTAAGCCAATATCTATCCATGTCTAACATGTGACAGTTGCGGATAGAATGGGGGGCAGACAATGAAACTTACTAAGTTGTGGTTTTAAAGAGAAGTTGAAAAATACATAAACGCTGTTCTGTTGATGGCCGTCGATGTTGACAGGTACACAATGAACACATAATGGTCAACATTTGAACTTTATCAAATGCAGATGAAAGGCGTAACAGAATTAGGGCATAAGAGTTACTCTTGTTTCAGGCATTCAGTCCCCCTTCCTTAACGTTGTAAGGAGTCGCATGCTGGAAACCGCATAACATGCCACTGGACTCGGGTGTGGGCAAGGTTGATGGGGAACAGATTTTTAGCACACACGTGGTGCGTCAGAGATTGTTCGGTAGAGGTTGTGCAGATCAGCAGAGCATTTCATTTGATGGGTTGCAAAGGCCCTAAAACGTGAATTTTGTATATGTTGCATTTTATAATGGTTTTAACAGTGTTTTTATTCTGCTTCGCATAATGTAAATGAACTTGTAATGATACTAGGTGTATGCAACAGTTTTACTAATCATGCATAATAAACTAAACCCTTAAACCCTCATTTAAAGCGGGGTGATGATTACGGTTTTGTGAATTTCATGGACGTTGAAGACCGAATTGATTTATGAAGGCGATGAGTGGGGTAGGACTAGATTGCATTGCATAGGTTTCCCATGAAGGGAAGTTTTTTTTAAGGAGGCCAGGATATGTATGATGTCCAACTCAGTGATCATATAGACTCACAGAGGTAAGTGGGACAATGGGTATCGGCAGATTAGAATGATCCAAACAAAGGGAAATAGAATATTGCATCTCCTTGAGTGTATACATGTTATAGGGGAAAATGATCAGGAATCTATCAAGTATATCTTTTGAGGGGGAAGGGAAATTATGCCCCGATATTAAGGCCATATAGCTTTATAAATGAAAATGTCACTGGTGCAATTCGAGATGTGGCGTAACGGTCAGAGCTGCCAATTTTGGAACTGGGGAACCAGGTTCGAGTCTGGGCAAGGGCTTACAATCCTGTGATTCTGGGAAAATCAGTTAATCTCCAAGTGCCTGGAAAAAAACAAAAATGAACGTGTACTTGTGTAATGCATCTAGCACTCATGTAAAGCGCTCCAATACCTTCGGTGGAGTTTGGCTATATACAACTGCAAAAAATAGAACATTGTGTGCATAGAAGTACACATTCCTAACTTCCTAAAGCAAGATGTGCAGCCTTCAGAATGTAGGGCAGCCAACAGTTGTGAGTTGTTTTAGCATTTATTAATTTCCAATCCTCTTTCGCACCACCTTGCCTCGCTTGGTCCCAGGGAACTCCACAAAGAGCTGATCCTCCACACATTGGTCTCCCATACTGTCAATATATAAACTAGAAGCTTTCTTAAGGCTAACCTGATGGAGCTTCTCCTCTTCTCTTGAAATGTGTGTCTGAGCGAAAAATGTCTGCAGGGCAATCAAATGGCTGATATGGAAGGGCATTACTCCCTTTGGAATGAAGGTAGCTAGAGTACGCAGCACCAATTTGTCTGGGAAGAAAGTGGTGCAGGGAGGTTGCACGTAGAGCGCCTGTAGGTCACGCACACAGCGTGAAGAAGTGATGATGAAAAATACTGTCTTAATCATCAGAAGCTGTAGCGAGCAATTGTGCATATTTGGGGCATCAGGACTATGTATATGAGGCATGACCGAGGTTTGTTGAAGGAACATATGCATCACTCCCTTCAGAAAATGCACCACAACTGGTGATTTACAAAGAGAGGGTTGATCAGGCAAACATAAAATGGCCAAAAGGACCCACAAGTACATTTAACTGCGCCAACTGTAAGGCAGTGCTGGGCCAATGACAAAACAAACAATACATCAGCGAGTTTGGTCTGCAGAGGATCAAGATGGCTTACCACACACTAGGCCACAAACTTTGTTCCAGTGCCTAGAATGACTGCAAGGATGCCATCTACCAGATGACATCTGTCACTTCAGATGGCAAGTCAAAAGAATTTAACTGTCGCTGCTAAAACCATAGATTGATGTGTAGGTTGTGGGGATTTGTGTGCAGGATCTTCCACTTTTGATGAGACAGGAGGTATTCTTGAAAAGTTAGCCAGATAGGAGGGTCATTGCTCAAGCCATCTCTGTGCCAGGCTCTCCTGGACCAGTCTGGGCCTATTAAGATGATCTTGGCCCGGCCTCTCCAGACTCTCTTCAGAACTCAAGGTTGGCTAGGTAGTGGCAGGAACGTTTACAGGAAGCTGTTGTCCCAGGAGGCCTGTGTCCCATCAGAGACAAGATGAGTCTCCCAATTACCTTTTGGGAGGAAACTCCAGTGTGCAGAACTGTGATACTGTGCATTCTCAACAGTGAGGAACAGATCTAGCCAGGCACACCACACTGACCAAAGATGCTCAGTGACACCTCAGAATGGAGACTTAATTTGTGTTCTGCCAGCTAACATCTGCTCAGCACATCCACTCTGGTGTTCAGGCACTGACAAGGTGGTTGACCATCAGAAAGACCTTTTGCTGATCAAGAGACATACAGCCTACTGGCACAGGACTCCATTCTGCCCTGCTTGTTGCAGTACCACATGACAGTTGCTTTGTTAATCAGAACCTGTACGGGGGCGGAGCTTGCCTGGCCGCAAGATGGCAGCGCCGTAGCCGAGCTCCTATACACACCGCTGCAATCCTTTAAATTAGCATCATCATCTATGGCTGTGGACGCCAACATTTATACCTAAAAAGCAGTGCTTGTTGCTGGCTACGCGCTAATCCCACTTTGTCGCAGATCTGCAGGGTCGCGGGGCGCTGAAGGAAACTGGCCTCGCTGCAGTGGAGGCGCCGGTGCGAAGGGCCTCGAGACGTGCACTGACTCCTTGGAGCCCGGCGCGAAGATGACGGAAAGACTGGATTGGCTCCCTGCAGCCAAGTGAGGCTTGCGATGAGAGGCAAGGCCGGGGGTGTTCGCGCCGGGCTGTCAATTTGTGGATTGGGGCATGTGCCGCACGCTGCCGCGGCCGAGTGGTAAGTGAATCGCGACCGTCGAGCTGATTTGATTGGGGAACGCGGGGCCTATTCTACCGGGCTCCGCTGTGGCGTGCTGTGCTTTTGGGACATGCCGGCGCTTCCCCTGCTGCAATTTGTAAGTAGTGGCTGACTTTTGCGAAGTGCCTGCATAGAAGTGCTGCGTGTCCTAGGGGGCACGGGTCGCAGAGGTATCCGGCCCGGCCGAGGAGGCGGTGCAGGTGTGGAGGACCTAGGGCCTACGCTGACATTAAGGGGCCCAACAGAGGGATAAAGAGTGATTGGTCTGGCCTCCCGCGATCGACTGAGGCCCATGAAGGAGCGGCGCGGCCGGGGGTGTGTGCCCCGTGCTGCCTATAGGCGAATTGAGCCCTGAGCCGCATTGTGCTGAAGCGTAGCGGTGAGTGTGCTGGAGCTGGCGGACTGTCCTTGCTGGGGAGTGTGGGGTCTGCTCTGCCGGGCTTCCCTGCGGTGTATCGGATTGCTGGTGTTAACGGAATCTCCTTGCTGTTGCCGCACTGCAGTCCATGGAGGCGCCGATCTGCATTGAGGGGCGCCATTTTGTTCTAGGACACCTTTGCGCCTGCTGCTTCGCGGTGCAACTCCAAGTTCCCAGGGGGGCCTCGGCGGCACTGCGTGTTCCTCCCCCATTCGCAGTTGGCGCTGCCTGCAACTATACAGTAGTGGCTGCACATCGCTGAGGACAGAGGTAAAGGGACAAATTTTACAACTAATGTGAACAGCTATTCTGGTGAGGAGAGGGTACTCAGTGGCCTGCCGGACGAGGGTCTCGCCCGCGGGTTGGGTGCGGTGCATAGAAACACATCATGGGGAAGCCAGACAAAACCCAATGAAAACTGCACTTTGACCAGCGTAAGTCTACTAGATTAAGAGAAGATGGTGCAGACTCTGACCTGGGAGAACAGGGCGCCACTGGTCCGGACGCAGGAGGGGACCTACGACACATACTAGAACCCATGCAGCAGAGCCTCTCTACCATTGATGGGAAAATAGACTCCCTCTCCTACCGGATGGAACGAATGTCAGAGAGGCTAGATAAACATGCTGAAAGGATCAACATGGTGGAGAGGCGTGTATCAGAAATCGAGGATCACAATGTTGAGATCTCTGGTCTCAAAAGCAAGTGTCGAAAATGGTGGAATCATTGCAGGCAAAAGCAGAGGACCTTGAAGCGCGCTCGAGGCACAACAATATACGTATTGTTGGGCTCCCGGAGACCACTGCGACAGGGATTATGGAGCCCTTTGTGGAGAATCTACTTATCACACTCCTGGGTCGAGACTCCTTTTCCACGATTTTTGTCGTGGAACAGGCACATTGAACATTGGCCACTATGCCCCCTCCTGGGGCTCCTACTCGCCCCATCATAGCTCGCATACTCAACTACCGAAACAGAGATTCTGCTTTGCAGAGAGCGCAGGAGCTCGGATCACTCAGCTATGAAGGCTCTACTCTGTCACTGTACCCAGATTTCACCCCCCAAGTACAGGAGGCACGCAAGCGCTTTGCACCTGTCAAACGGAAGCTCAGGGAAATGAACATCGAATATGCCATGATTTATCCCGCCCGTCTTAAGGTCACTGCAAATGGGAAATCAAAGGTGTATTTAGACCCAGGTAACATCCAGCAGGCGCTGAAAGGCTATGTGAAGGCACAGACTCATACTCCAACTACTGAAAGCCCTGCAGCGGACAATGGCTCCGTGAGCGCATTGGATCAGAATGAGCGCATTGGATCAGAACGACTGATATATCCCCATGTGCAACGTGGGGCTCAGCGACTGGAGACATTTGTAGCAGAGGAGAAATAATTCATTGAGTCTTCTCGGCTACACTGCAAAATGGTACTTGGTGACATGATGAGTTCTGAGTAAGACTCTTGTATATGTTCTGTTCAGTAGGCGAACTGGGTGGCTGGGTGGCGGGGGGCACACACTCTGGATTGTAAAATGCACTGTCATTGTTGTGATGTTTAGAAACTAGTATAGAATATCTTTCTGATGGGCCGGATTCACGGCCATGGATGGGCTAAATTAGTAGTACAATGTCTGCAGCGGTGTTTGAGGTTACCACAGTTGGTTGGGCACCCACCGCCCCACAGTGTATCACACCCTATTATTGTAGTGGGTTTAAGTTTTGAGGGGAGGGATCATGTCGTCATGTCAAACGTTGGGGGACGCGATGTGGGAGGAGGTGGGAGGGAGAGTATATTGCGCATTTTTGAGCAGTGGTGGCACCGTTATTGTTACCTATGACCACACAGGCGGCTTTGTGTTTAATGTACGAGACATCTCCTTGTATAGCCATGAGTGGGAGGCATAATCAAATGGACAATCGGGGGGATCACATTATTAGTTTAACCTGGAATGTCAGGGGGTTAAATGATCAGAGGAAGATCCGCAACGTGGTTCTATACTTGCTTAGGCATAACATAGATATTGCAGTGTTGCAGGAAACACATTTGGCGCCTACCACAAAGCTATTGACGCCTAGGAGAATGAAGGGTACCTTTGTGGCAGCCGGGTTCACTACCCATGCAAGAGGGGTCATGGTCTGGGTCAGGCAGGGATCTAACATTACGATACAGCCTGTGGTACAGGACACTGAGGGGTGGTATGTCATCGAGCATTGCCGTAAAGATAACCTGGAAGTACGGGTGGTGGGAGTGTATGGCCCGAATTATGACAACCCCCAATTCTATCGCACTCTGCACAAGAAGCTCACTACTTACCCGAGAATGTCCACTTTGTGGGGTGGTGATTTTAATTGCGTACAATTCCCTGCACTAGACAGATCCAGAGGCCCCCAACGTCCACCTGCAGCGGCAGCTAAGGCAATTGCAGCAATAGCGGAAACTGACGATTTGGTCGACGTCTGGTGACACCGGGCACCGGATGGCAGAGAATACACCCACTATTTGTCTGTACACGATATACATACGCGTATAGACTACTGGCTTGCATCCCGCGTCTTAGTACCATTCATTGTTAACTGTCAGCACCTTCCACGCACATATTCGGACAACTCCCCAGTTAAATTACAGCTGAAGATAGACTACCTACAGCCTAGGTTTCGTACATGCCGATTTCCCCAGTACTCACTGTTAGATGAGGCATTTAGAGTAGAGGTGTCAAGAGAGATCGACCTCTTCTTTGCCACCAACCTGGGTAGTGTACCCAAGATGGCCACTATATGGGAAACATTTAAAGTTTTTAGGAGAGGGGTGGTCATTTCAAAGCATGCTGTGGTGCTTAGGTCCATTAGGGGGCGCTTACAAAAACTAGAACGGGAATTATCGGAACGGGAGCAACAAGCGGTTGCAAATCCGTCACCGGAAGTGCTAAGCCAGATAAGAGCGAAGATAGATGAATATAATGATGAAGCACAGGCCGAGGTGGTACATCTGGGGAAATATGCTACGGCGAGGGTGTACGGAGAGGAAGAGAGGCCGGGTGCAACCTTGGCCTGTGGGGGGGTCAAACGAAGTGCTGGAGCCACTGGACGTAGCAAAACCAAAGGGGATGATGGACGGAGTGTTGAACATTGCAAGCACTCACCCCCAGTCAACTGATCTGGGTTTAATCCATCATCATTCTTTAGCTCACTCCGCCACCCCAGTTCAGACATGGCCATATGCAAATCAGTCTGACCCTGTGCCTCATGGGAACAGTCCAGCCCGAACTGCCAAGCCATGTCTTCCCTGGACCGGAAACAAGCATCCTGGGACCGGTTTCTGGCTTACAGCCGTCATCAGCCAGGCTATCTTGAATCCAGTGGCAAAGTGAGCAAGGGACCCACGTCTGGGCATACCCTGCCAACTTAGGGGCGAACATAGCACAACCAAAGGGGATGATGGACGGAGTGTTGAACATTGCAAGCACTCACCCCCAGTCAACTGATCTGGGTTTAATCCATCATCATTCTTTAGCTCACTCCGCCACCCCAGTTCAGACATGGCCATATGCAAATCAGTCTGACCCTGTGCCTCATGGGAACAGTCCAGCCCGAACTGCCAAGCCATGTCTTCCCTGGACCGGAAACAAGCATCCTGGGACCGGTTTCTGGCTTACAGCTGTCATCAGCCAGGCTATCTTGAATCCAGTGGCAAAGTGAGCAAGGGACCCACGCCTGGGCATACCCTGCCAACTTAGGGCGAACATAGCAAAACCAAAGGGGATGATGGACGGAGTGTTGAAAATTGCAAGCACTCACCCCCAGTCAACTGATCTGGGTTTAATCCATCATCATTCTTTAGCTCACTCCGCCACCCCCAGTTCAGACATGGCCATATGCAAATCAGTCTGACCCTGTGCCTCCATGGGAACAGTCCAGCCCGAACTGCCAAGCCATGTCTTCCCTGGACCGGAAACAAGCATCCTGGGACCGGTTTCTGGCTTACAGCCGTCATCAGCCAGGCTATCTTGAATCCAGTGGCAAAGTGAGCAAGGGACCCACGTCTGGGCATACCCCTGCCAACTTAGGGCGAACATAGCAAAACCAAAGGGGATGATGGACGGAGTGTTGAACATTGCAAGCACTCACCCCCAGTCAACTGATCTGGGTTTGATCCATCATCATTCTTTAGCTCACTCCGCCACTCCCAGTTCAGACATGGCCATATGCAAATCAGTCTGACCCTGTGCCTCATGGGAACAGTCCAGCCCGAACTGCCAAGCCATGTCTTCCCTGGACCGGAAACAAGCATCCTGGGACCGGTTTCTGGCTTACAGCCGTCATCAGCCAGGCTATCTTGAATCCAGTGGCAAAGTGAGCAAGGGACCCATGTCTGGGCATACCCTGCCAACTTAGGGCGAACTTAGCAAAACCAAAGGGGATGATGGACGGAGTGTTGAACATTGCAAGCACTCACCCCCAGTCAACTGATCTGGGTTTGATCCATCATCATTCTTTAGCTCACTCCGCAACCCCAGTTCAGACATGGCCATATGCAAATCAGTCTGACCCTGTGCCTCATGGGAACAGTCCAGCCCGAACTGCCAAGCCATGTCTTCCCTGGACCGGAAACAAGCATCCTGGGACCGGTTTCTGGCTTACAGCCGTCATCAGCCAGGCTATCTTGAATCCAGTGGCAAAGAGCCACTGGACGAGCATGGCATAGCCCTACATAGAGCTACACAAATTACAGATAGATTCCGTACCTACTATTCAGAACTTTATAGTTCACAGCCGTCTGACAATGAAGAGTTTGATGAAGAATATTTATCATATATAGCCATGAAGTGGCTTACAGATTCACATAGGGAGCACTTGATGGCCCCACTGCGCCCTACGGAAATTACTTCTGCTTTGAAAACAATCGCCAACAACAAAGCCCCCGGGATCAGATGGCCTAACTGTATCTTTTTACAAGGCATATCTTGATCAATTACCCCCACATCTGGTAAATTTATTCGAGGAGATGGCCGCGGATGGGGAGATGCCCCCGAACATGAGAGAGGCTACCCTGATCACATTGTTAAAGAAAGACAAGCCTCCGAACCAGTGTTCGTCATATAGACCTCTCTCATTGCTGAATACTGACACCAAGATATTTGCTAAAATCCTTGCCAACCGCATTGCCCCACTGCTTCCAACTGTCGGGCTTCGTGCCGACTCGTTCGTTGTCAAGCAATTTGCGCACACTGTTTGGAGCTATGGCTAGCATAGATCCAGAGATACCTGCTGCGGCTATATTTTTAGACGCGGAGAAGGCCTTCGATTCCATTGAGTGGCGCTTCTTGAGGGCAGTGTTGAGACGGGTGGGCGTGGGAGAGATGTATGTCAAATTGGTTGATGTCTTGTATGAAAAGCCTATGGCGTGGGTGCGTGTGAATGGGCTGTTCTCAGAACCAATTCACATCACAAGAGGTACAAGGCAGGGGTGCCCTCTTTCCCCTCGGTTGTATGCACTTGCAGCGGAACCGTTGGCTTGCGTACTGCGCGAATATCATGGGCACCGAGGCCTAAGGTTCCCTCAGTACAGTCTGGTGATCGCAGCCTGTGCGGATGACACACTCTTATATGTTAAGGAGCCATCATTAAATTTAAAGCCCATGCTGCAGGAAGTGGAACGGTTTGGTCAGCATTCGGGTTTGCGTATCAATTGGAATAAATCGGTGGCGTTTCCATTGACCCTTTGCACTGTACCGATTGAAGTTCCATACCCTATTGCATGGACGACGGAGCCCACTCGCTATTTGGGAATACAAATCCACACTGACCCGGAGATTGTGGTCCGTGTGAACTATGGGAAAGCGATGCATAAACCTTTGGATTCCATTGAAAAATGGATACGTCTGCCACTGTCCTTATTGGGGCGAATTTCACTCCTGAAAATGATAGTACTCCCACGCTTGTTGTTCTCGTTGGTCAATATACCCACACTAATGCTGAAATCCTTCTTTCGCACACTGCGTTCTCTTCTGATTCGGCTGGTCTGGGCCGGTAAGCAGCCACAAGTGAGATGGAAGACACTGACCCAACTTTACTACGCCGGTGGACTCGGTGCTCCAGATTTTGAACTATATTACTGCGCCGCACAACAGATGCACGCATTTCATTGGTTGCATGGTGCTCCCGACAGTCCACAGTTATTTATTGAAAAGGCGGCAGTGGAACCCCTTACACTGCTGCAGTACCTTGTTGAGGCTCCAATCAAGCGCTATCATACCATAGACCCGGTGGGTTGCACAAGGAGCCTCCTTTGGAGGTCTGCTGGTATGCAGGGACTCACCCCGCTATATTCCCCCAGATTGCCGCTGGAAATGTGTGTGTGGCTGAAAATGAGGAAAGAGAAGGAGTTCATTTCAGCCATGAATGTACTTGGTATACATACTATGGGCGATTATTTCCAAGACGGGACAGTTAAAAAGTGGGATACGTTGCAGGCGAATTTTCAGGATGGCCAGCTGCTCACTAGATTTCATTTTTTTCGAGCAAGGCATGCATTGAGAGCGACGCTAGGGGACGGCATGTCTGAACCACAGTAATACACTCCTTTAACGTATTTGCTACGGGAGCAATCCCCACATCGTATGATATCAATACTATATTCATTGACGGCCACAGTTTTAGACCCCCAACCATAAAAGCACTGCAGGAATGGCGCGTAGAACTACAGATAGATATCACTGATAAACAATGGTCATTTTGCTGTATGGAAACGAAGACAATTTCACAAAACGGTAGACATCGACTATTACATTTCAAATTCATGCAAAGAGTGTATTACACCCCAGTTCGTTTGCATAGGTGCGGGCTCAGAGATGACGACAGATGTATGAGATGCGGGGCGACAAACGCGAATTTCACACATTTGGCCTGGGACTGTCCTGGGATTCAAAGGTTCTGGGAGGCGGTACATGAGGCGCTGCAAGATATAGCAGAAGTTAGCCTGACTTTGACACCCCTAGAGGCCCTGTTGGGCTACACCAAAGAATTCCCTAAAGGTACATGCAAATTGCTAGCGCTAGGTATCCTAATAGCAAAGCGCAGAATCGCTCTGCACTGGATGAGGGGACCCACGCCCACAATACAGGAATGGAGGGAGGATCTGGCTCTTTGTAACACACAGTCAGAAAATTATAATGCTCTCATGCCTGCACGCTGTAGACCTAAAAACATATGGGATCCATACCGGGCATATCTGGCCACCAATGCCACTGATGCAGAAGCAGCTGAAGATCATGACAGAGTGGGGATAGGTTGAAATAATATTGGCTTAGTGGGCTGTGCATTGTCCTGTCGGTGCTGCCGATTACTGTGTGGGGGATGGGCTATGTTGCAGCGGAAGGAATAGTGATTTATTCCCTGATTGTTTATTGAGCTGTATAAGTACAAATGTATAATAGGAATGCCTCACCAGTTCTTAATGTAAGATGTGTATATTCACTTAGCTGCTATGGTTAAGACTCTTTTCTTTTCCTGTGTACGCCACCATCTGTAATGCAATGAACAGCAGATATATGTTTGTTTACAAAATGAAAATAAAGTTTAAAAAAAATTAGAACCTGTACCAGCATTCCCCTGAGGATCGGTAAGAGGGCCTTCAGTGGCAAATAGATAGCCTAAAGCTCCCAAAGGTTAATGCAAAGATGGCTTTCCACTAGAGACCAAAGGCATCTAAGCGCAATCTCGCTCAGATGTCCATTCCTCCTCTGTAGTAGCAGGCCTGTCACAACCGCAAAGCCTGGGTGGGGAAGGAAGAGCATTAGAAAGGCAACCCCTGTGCTGGACCCATTGAAATCTTAGGTCCCATTGCAGAGCCCGCACGTGGTGTCTGGTATACAGGATGAGGAGAATGCATGAGGTCAGAAGCCCAAGAAGTCTCAGAACCAAACTGTGACCCAGGGCCAAGCCTGAAACGTCGGGATCATATCCTTGATGCAGGGATGGAACAGCCTTGAATGCTACAGAGTCCTGGATAGCACCTTTGAAGGAAATTCTCTGCCCCTAGGCTCAGGTGGGACTTCAGCTCATTAATGGAAAACTCAAGACGATCAAGAGCTCGACCATTGTCCGGAGGCGGTTGTTGACTGATTGCGGAGAGACTGTCTTGAGCAGCCAGTCATCGAGGTATGAAAATACATATATATGCCCAACTTCCAAAGATGAGCCAGGACCACTAGCATCACTTTTATGAACACACTGAGGGGCTGAGTTAAATCTGAAGGGCAGTACACCAAATTGGGAATCTTCTGACCCCACCTTGAAGTAAAATTTGTGGGACTGCAGGCATCGGTATATGAAAATGTGTATACTGCAAGCCTAGGGACACCATTCTGTGCAGTGAATCCAGAGCAGAGAGGATTCAAGCCAAGGTGATCATTTTAAATGTTTCCTTCTTTGGAAAGGGATTCAATAGCAGAGGGTACAGTATAGGCCTGAAGCCTTCATCTCCTGGCATGAGGAGGTAGCCCAAATAGCAAACCTTGCTCCTCTCAGAGTCCAGCACTCGTTCAATTGCTCCTTTGACCATCAGAAGATTGACTTACTGCATTAGGATAGCGGGTGGTCAACCATAAATCTCTGGTGTAAGGGGAAAAAGTGGTGCGGCAGGATATATAGCCCCTTTGAAATATTTGTAAGACCCATCAGTCTAATGTAGTGCATCTCCAGCGGGGAGGAAATATCATATTTTGCCCCCTACCAGTTGATCATGGGCCTGGGAGAGCAAATCAAAGTGGCTTGGGAGCCACTGCAATAGGGGAGGAAGAGTTGGAGGATAGCTGTCCCTGCGGGGGTGAATAGCCTTGGCCACATTACATCCTCTGCCACAAAAGATGTGCATTTGCTGCTGCACCGGGTGGCTCTACTGGTAAATTGGGTCTCTGGAGCAGCCCATAAACCTTTTGTAAAGCTGGTGGAATAGACTGGCAAGAGATAACTCAAAGGATGGTATGACTATCTTTGAATTGTTTGGGCGTCGAGTTAGCCTTTCGGAAGCAAGTTGATAATGGGCAGTTGTAGATCCTCTGAAAACACAGTTAATCCCATACAGGCATACCTTCTAAGCACTACATTGGTACCAACAGCATGCACAATGCATTCAGTTATAGTCAGATCTGTACCTGACCTGTCCACCCTGAATCATTTGGTTCAGTGAGTTCCTAAGGTCCCCAAGAACGGCTGGCAAGATCTTGCTGGCCATGTCCTATAAGGCTTGGGTTTACCTGCCCAGAAAGCACATCACATTCAAAGAGCGTAAAGCCAGAGTAGCTAAAGAAAACATTTTCCGGTCAAAAGCATCACTGTTTCAACTCCCTATTTAAGGGGTTTGAAGGAACAGAATTTGGACTGACTTTGTTTGAGGATGCCTTCACCAGCGTTTAGGCGCTGGGTGTCTCATCAAAAAGTCAGGGTCACCAGGGGCTGTCTGGTCGTGATCACCAGACTGGAGGGGCCGAACATAGCTTAGATCAAGTAGCCATGAGAGTGTCCATAAGGCACTTGTTAAATGGTAACAGTGCCTCAGATGAAGTCAGACCTGGATGAAGAATTTCAGTCAATAAATTGCCATTTGATTTCCAGAGGTATAATTGCAAGTCTAGACCTTCAGCTCCTCTTCTCACAACTACAGTAAAAGAGGACGTTTCTTCCACTGGTGAACTAGGTGGTGACTTCAGCTCTGTTTATGGTGAAGTTTCTAGTTAACTGGCATTTTGCCTGTGTTGGAACTGACACTTTCTGGTTGGCTAAGGCGATGCCCTAGCCAGGCAGACCCTACCACTCCCGTCAGGGGTGAGTGAATACACACATTGTATAACCTGCGCTCACCCTTGGGTAGCTTGGCACTGAGCAGTCAGGCTTACCACAGAGGCACTGTGTAAAGCATTGGCACAGCACTCACTCACGATAAATACCTTGAGCACCACAAAAGAGACTTCACACATAAGGTATGTAAATAACATTTGTATTCAACACACAATAATAAACACAACATGAACATCATGTATTTCTGGGCATAAGTCACATTTGGAATTATTACTAGCAGTACTAGGCCCTGCTGTGTTAAAGTGACATCAGTAATATACACACTTGGGTAAGATCCTAATCTACACCCCCCGCACCCTTATGCGGTGCAACACGTTATCCACCCAGGGCCACTCTAGCAGTTCCTAAAATTCAATACCACACAGTTAGAGGGTGCACCTCAGGTCACAACGATATTAGAAATATGCACATACACAAGATTATACCACTTTTTAACAGCACCACGTGCTGAGGCTGCGCGGGGAAACCAATTTCAAACGTAATGCTTTTCTGTCAGGAAATCAATGTATCGGGTAAACCACTGTCCAGTGTCGTGAATCACGGATGGTTCCCCACGGTCACTCCCACACACAAAATCGCTACGTGGTGCAACGGATATCAGACCAGTTCATACAGAAGCACTCACGCACATACACACTTAGCACCCTAAAGCAGTGCAACAGATAGCCAGCAAGTTCATTAGTTACACACTGTAGACCCTGTGGCCCCAATCATCCCTCTGCCCTCCAACTCACCCCGACTATCCTACACCCCTGGATTGGAGACACCCCGTCCTCCTCCCCAGGGTACTAGGCCGCATGCGGCTGAAGTCACTCTCAGTCAGGGTCCCAAGATGCAGGTGGGCATAAGCAGCAAGGTCAATTAGGAGGCAGTCGGCAAAACGGGTTTGGCAGCCACAAAAGAAGTTCACCCACCGGATGCAGAACAGACACCGGCCAAAGGCAATAGTCGTTCACACCAAAGGGGTCCCCAAGGCCTTCCGGCACCAGCCCAGTTCTGTGAAGCATGGGTGGGGGGTCACGCAGTCTCTTGACCCACTTCCGATCATTCTCGGAAGCATTCCTCCAGCCCAAACAGTCACTCTCACCACCCAGGCTCGAGCCAGGCAATACTACCTGGCAACAAGGTCTCATCGGGGCAGGTCAGGTGAGGAGAGGGCAGTTGGTCTGCCGCACTGAAGGCCAAGTAAGGGAACAGTAGATGAATGTAGAATGAAGAAAGGGGGGCCTCTCAGAAGTTGTACATGTTGATCAGAGTCGCACCCAGGCAATCAGGGCACAACTCGGGTGCACGATGATACGGTGACACACAAGGAAGAGTTACACAATCCGTACATCCCTAACAATGAGTGTTAGAAATGGGATCTCTGGTTGGCTAAGGCTTGCGCCAAAGCCAGGCAGAAACCACCACTCTAGTCAGGGCGAGGGAGTTACACGCCGACGATAACCCCTGCTCACCCCCTTGGTAGCTTGGCACGAGCAGTCAGGCTTATCCCGGAGGCAATGTGTAAAGCGTTTGCGCAACACACACTCAGCAGCAACAAACTAGGCACACCACAAAAGAAACTCCACACAAGGTTATATAAAAATAGCCTTTGTATTGTCATAAACACATTAGAAACAGTAATCACATATTTACACTGTGCCACCTGGCACTAGGCAATATTCACAGGGGACTATTTACAGCTGACAGGGCCAATCGGGCCACTGCCAGAACCATCAGATCAGGTAAGTAAATGCAAATATAAAACACAACCAGTAACTACTGGTGCAATACTGACCTAAGCATTACCCCTTTGGGCATAAACCATGTTAGGTCCAAACCTCATTAGCATAAGACCCCCTCCTAAGCATAAACACCTTACGCACTAGGACATCAGCAGCCCAAACACATCCGGCACTAATCACGGGGGCATAAATCACATTAGGCATAAAACCTATTATGTAATAACCTCCAAATCCTGAATCACGCTAGGGGCATAAGTCACAGTAGAAAGTAACCTCATCACATAGACCACAGTAGAGGTATAAACCAGGGTGCATAAATCACAGTTCCTGCGCACCACATAAATCCCATGTAGAGCCTGGCGCCCTAACAACCTAGCGCAGCCCCCTGGCCAACTGGCCTTCTCAGAGGGCTCCAATGCCCTAGGTCCCAATAGTCAGGGCGTAGCTGCCAATGCAGCAGAACCCCAAAAGTGCGCAATTGCGCAGGCCTAAACGTAGCAGCTGCCGCTAATTGCGGTGCAGCTGTGCAGGCAAAAATGTGGGCACTGACACTCACAGTACCCTCTGGGCCCCTCTGGGATTCTCTAAATAATTATGCACAGCGTTGCAGCTGCCCACTGTCAGGTGGGGCAGCTGGGGGAAATGCCTTGGCACTACGGTGCCCTGGGAACCCTCAATCGGGTTCTACAATTGCGCCCCAAACGTTGCAGCTGCCCACTGTCATGCGGGGCAGCTGTGGCAGCAACGGGCACCGACTGTGCCTAACTGGGACTCTAACATAAAAAAATGGCCCTCAACGTGGCAGCTGCCCGCTTCTGCGGCGCAGCTGAGAAAATGCCACAAGCACCGACAATGTGCCTCGAGCGGCACCAACACTGTGGTGCCTTCAGCCCCCCTCACTCACGGGGCGCACCAGCAGATTTCTCTGGGTCCCTGTGGGTGGGGGCAGGCACCGACAACGTGCCTCGGCTCTCTCTCACCCCCGGGCCCCTCCTCACCTGTTCAGGCGGTCTCCTTCTGGTCACAGGAGCGCGGGGTAGGCTCCCGTCTGCTTCCTGCTTCTTTGGCCACACGCGGGGCTCTCTCCTCCTCACGGGAGCCCCGCTCTGTCCCAGGCCGCTGCTTCTTCTCGCCAGTGCGGGGTGGGCTCCCGCCTGGTTTCCTTCGCCGCACCGGACCTCGCCGCACTTCACCCGGGCCCCCTCCTGGGACCCGGGACTTCTCAGCGGAGCCTGCGAGGCTCCGGACTTCCGTTCTCGGGCCGCGCTACGATTGGGCGGCCTTGGCAACTTCCTGTCCTTGGCCCCGCCTACCTCCAGGCAACTTGCCTGGCTTCCTCGTCGCGGCGGAGACTTCCAGCGAGTCCCTCTCCCTTTGGCGGCGGCAGCAATACGGGGTGGGCTCCCGCTTGTTAAAATGAGCACCTAAGGCTGCCGAAACGCGGGGTGGGCTCCTGCTCGGTTTCACGGTCCTGTGGGGGAATCCCCACGCCGGGATTCCCTCGAGTCAAAGGGCAGCTCCGCGCTGCAGAGCACACACGCTCCTTCTCTGCTGCACAGAGCAAAGCGCTCTCAGGGAATAAAAATACAGCGCTCACGAGGCGCTATGCCCAAAAGTCCAGGGGGCAAAGGCTGGGCCCAGGCAGGCCAGCACACAGGGCCCTCCAGCAGGGAGGCAGTCCCTCGTGGCGGTTCCTCCTGGAGCCCAGCAACAGCAACAAGCCCCCAGTCACAAGAACAGCAGAACTGAACAATCATGGGGTCACAGCCCCTTCATTTATAGGACCTTTTCCTCTGTGACACAGCACAGGGCTGGGGATACCAGTTAGAACTGGTTTGGGGGAGCTTTGGAGCACTTTGTTTTGCTCAGCTCCTCTCTCTTTTCACAGGACAGGCTAGGGACATCAGACGCACCACAGGGGTGGAGCCAGCATTGTGGAGGGAAGGCACAGCCCTATTCAGGTCCCAGGTGCAACTCCTCCCTCCCATCTAGATGCAGATCTCCCTATTCACCACTGCGCTGACTCACCCTGCCCCTCCTGGAGCCACACACACCTCCCAGCCCCTGTCACTCACAAAGCCAGACATGCAATTCACATCAGGCAGGCAGACACAGAGCACACATAAATGCCAACTTCTAAAAGTGGCATTTCTACACCAGTCATAATAAATCTGCGCACACCATTGCGCAGCATTTATTCTCACGAGTTCGCACATACTAAACTCGCCCCTGCACTCCTCTCACACCAGGAATTACCATGGACACACATATCCCCCATGCATTCCTATGGGAGGGCAGGACAATCTCACCACATGCACTCAGAGTGCGCACGCACTTTACACTGGGACACAGTGCTAAAGTGCGCAAAGGCCAAAAACTACTAAGATCAGGTCATATTAACAGGCAAAAAGTTTAGGGGTGAACCTGCCAAAAGGGCCAAGTCCAACAATGAGGCACAACATCCAGTGCATGTCAATTCTGGCCACACCGGACAGCTCTGTTCACTCACACAATCGAAGAGTTACAAATTCTGTACCCCCCTGGAAATGAGGCACAATGTCCAGTGCACATCAATATTGGTCGCACCAGACAGTACCGGTCGCACACACAGGTGCAAGTTCAGCAATGCCTCACGAGGTAGAATAAGGCATTACTATGGTTACAGACCCCACCTCTGAGGATTGCATCCTGTGAATCGGACACCACACACAATAAGCATGCAGTTGGCGTGTTGCACAAGAGATGCAGCACAATCGACGAAGTGGGCCACACTGGTTCTAGCAACCGGTGAATCCGCTCTCCATCAACTAGACGCTTATGCATGCCAAGGTCCCCATGATGTGGGGGCCACGTGCCTTAGATGTGGGCTAGGCTTTGGGGGTTCCGCACCAGGTGATCTGGTCTCCAGGCACAATTCTTACTTCCACGCTGAGCCACCAGCTGGAATGCAGCAGACGATGTGGGCTCTTGAGAGAGCACCATGCTTCAGGTGTCAAAAGCAGATGGTGTGGGTACCTCGTTGGACATCTTTGATGTCCCCAAGACCTCCGAAAGACCAGGGGGCAAGCTCAACGAGCCCTTGGAGAGCACACTTGAGGGTGCCACACAACAGCAGGTAGTCGGCTCAGGACAGCCACTGTTAAGGAAGGGCACCTGGTATCTTTCAATAGCAGTAATCCTCCTTGTGCACAACAGAGTCCTCTGGCAATGTGCGCCACACAGCTCCAGGTTCTCTGGTCCCACGTCCCCACAGGCATATCACACTTTTTGCTGCAGGATGGCACCAGTAGTGTGCCTTTGAAGTTGGAGGTAATTCACGGGGTCTCCCTTTGAACCACAGATGTCTTCCCTAAATTCAGTTTAGTCCTGTCTGCCCTGAAGCCGTGGAATGCAGATCTTAATCTTTAGTGGGGCCACGATCTGGCTTTGAAGTGTCAAAACCTCCTCCTACAATCTCTGCAGCCAGGCCCACAAATGGAAGAGGTCTGTCGGTACAGTTAAATGCCCAGTGTTTTATAGCTGTCGCTGGGGAATGCCCAGATGTGCTTCCCCAACCTCCAGTGTGGACTGGAGCCACGCACCAAGGCACAAAGAGTTTTAGAGCATAGAAATGCCCACATTTTAGTGGTGGCATTTCTATGCGAATCAGGACAAAGCCATCTTGACCACTGACAAGGGGTTGTTGTTGAGAGTACAATGATAAGAAACATCCTGAGGCTACTCCTCTCCAATCCACTATTGCAGCCTGAAGTAATAGCAACCATTTCCCCATGTTAGCTTATGGGAAGAGCAAACCTCATAGGTAGCGAAAACACACATGGTATTCCTCACCACCGGGGCAGGGGACACACCTGTGTACCTGCACTGTCTTTAACCTACCACTCGCTTCACCATTAGGACATACCTTCGGGGTACTCTGGTGAAAGGGATAGGTCCTCTCAGACTTAAACAGGCCAGTCGGACTAAACGTGCAAATGCGCAAATCAGCCTGCAATGGCAGACTGGACAAATATTGAAGAACACCATCAGTGCAAAGCACACACCCACCTGCAATGGCAGACCGGACACATAGTTAGGTGCACCATTGGTGCAAGTGCGTACACCAGCCTGCAATGGCAGACTGGACACAGCTTTACGAACACCATCAGTGAGAGTGCGCACACCAGACTGCAATGGAAGGTCGGACATGCTTAGCACACCCTTGGCGCCAAGTGTCGCCAGCCTGCAATGGCAGGCTGGACACGCACTCAAATACACCATCGGTACCAGTGCACACACCAGCCTGCACTGGCAGGCTGGACCCAGGTCTTAAAACATAATAGGTGCAAGTGAACACCCACCGGCCAGCTATGGCAGCCCTGACTGATGTTTTAGAGACCTCAGGTGAGCTCCCCTTCCTAACATGTGTAGGAAGGCTGCGCACAGTTTCACACTACACTTACATTGGGAAAGTGCCCTAGGCTCCAAGGCCTTAACAAGAGAATCAGCCACACGCAGGAAGCGTCACATAGGGAGACCCGACCTCCCCTAGGTAGGGAAGACCCACATGGAGGTTCATTTCTACCCAGGCAGCACAACTACAGATGTACCTACCCTGCCACTCACCTACCCTGGTTTGGTGGTAGTGAACGGCCCCCTCAGAGTTGACTAGAGTGAGACCGGCCAACCCGTGTATGAGACATTTTTGACAGGCTATTCAGGTGGGTGCTAGAATCGGTGCAATGTACCCCTATTAGCCAGTGTCACACCAGCCCTGGGTATGTGGTGTACCTTTTTACAGGGCACTTAAAGGTACGACACCTAACCCAATCAAGTAAGATCCCTAACCCGACATGTGCAGGAAGGGCGCATGCACTTTCCCGCTGCAGTACAGTGGGAAAGTGCCCAGGGTCCTAAGGTCAGGAAAAGAGAGTGGGCAAAAACCAGAAGGACAAAAAGCAAAAAGATTTAGGGAAATTCCCCTAAGAAGGGCCATGTCCAACAGCCTGTCTAAATACATCCCTTCACCAGTGCAATGAGGGGGATAATTGGCCACTTCCTCAGTATCAGTGTTGTGAGGGGCATTGGGTATTCCCTGGACCAGATTGGAATTAGAGCATAAGATGGGCTCTGATGATTGACAGCACTACGTCAGAGGAAGAAGCCAGTTCTGCAGGTTTGGCTGCATAACCCCTGGTTGCATCTTAGTAGTTTCAAAGTATGATACCAGCTTAGTGTGGGTCGACCTCAGCTCATGGTCAGAAACTGCATCACAACTGAATCATGTACCAGCACAGGCTAGGAAGGAACTGCCGTGGACATTCTGGCAAGTTACAGTGGGCCTATGCAGCTCTGTGGGGCCTGAAGGCGTGCCAGAGGAGGCAGGCAGCATCTGGAAAATTTGCAGCATAGCATCCTTAAAAGGCCCCTATCTGCTGCAGGGTTACAGATAGCCTGGGGAAATCGAGGTGTGCCGGGACCAAATGTGGGAGTGCCTCAGAGTCAGAAGACAGGGCCGGCGCAAGGCATGGGCAGTGTGGGCAGCTGCCCAGGGCCTCGCACTCAGCCTACCAGCATGGGGCCAGCAAAAGTGCAACACACCTCCTGTGCTGATGTACCCCTGCCGATCCAATTAAAAGAAAGGTGTCTCGTAACACTTGGGCCCATGGGAGGGGGCGCCCCCTCCCTGGGCCTCTCAGGGATGGTGTGGGAAGGCCTAGTGGAGGGGAACACTCCCTCTTGTCCCAGTTGCAAAGAAACACATTTTGCAGGTTTGTCCTGCCATTAGGCCTCCTGCCCAGCTGTCCATTCAAAGACACTGTGGGAGGCCCTTTGTCCAGCACTTCAGCGCCCCACAGGTTTAACTCTCAGCCCACAAGCAATTCTCACACCTTCAGCCGGAAATGAGCTGTAAAAGAGGTGCTTGTAGGAGGCTGAGAGGAGGAGATGCGGCCCAGGAGAAGTCTCCACAAAGCAGCTTACGGAGCCCTGAAGGGTGTCACTTATGTAAATTAGAGGGGCCTCGCACATTCCCTCTACACCCGGGGCCCCAAAAATCCTAGAACCGGCCCTATCAGAAGATGATGGACCCTTTAAGTGATTTCCTTGTGACTTCTCGTCAGACTTCGTGCAGTGAGATGGGGAACGAGTCCCACTTGGCTTTCTCGTGCTTATGGCACGTTTTACTCTGACGTACCAAAAAACTTTGAGCAGGAATGGGACTTCGTGCAGGACCAACCTCGTGGCCGTGATCAAGAATAACCTGTGACATGGGACAGGAATGAGACGATTTCTTATGTTCAATGATGTAAAGCTTTGTCTCCTGCTCCCTGTTTGCTTAGGGTGCATGAGGGCACACTTATTAAACAACTTTCAGCCGTAACCGAAGAGCAAGCACCATAGGCATACGTCGTGTAGGTCAGTGGTCGACATCTGTTCCCTGAAGGTGCAGTGTGGCTTGAGTCCTGTCATTTTCAGTGGAGACGTCATCCCTGGCACACTGCCTTTAAAAAAAAGTTTGGAGTCATTGGGAAACTGACCAAGTCTGGTGTCGAGCTCCCGATCCGCCGTCAAGACTGATGTCAGGGCATAGGGGTGGAGCTTTTGTGCAGCTCTGCTCTGTCATGTTTAGGGAAGTATGAAGTTATTACGCAGTCATATTGCGCCACCTACATGTGCATGTGGAGCATTGCTGGAAAAATCTCCACATCCAGTCTGGTGCCTAGGAATGTTATAAAGGTGAGGGATCTGCGGTTAAAAGTGTGTATCAGAATGTTCTTTAATGTTCTTTAATTTATTTGTTTTTGGGCCTAGCTTGAATACAATGATGGCTTGTCTATGTATGGTGATTACTTATGCCCAAAAACAAACTAAACAGGACTGTGTAGTGGTGGATCAGTGGAAAAGGTATGACATCAAGTCCAGATAGCTACATTGTTTGTAGAACCATAACCAACTTGTGTCCTTTCCCAGATAATTGTGTGACATGGAAAAAAGGTCCATGTGGAGCATTACATATCTGAAGAATGTATGTGATGATTTGTGTCCACAGATTAAGACTGGCAAGAAGGACAAGAATAAGGGGGGGGGGATTGGGGCACAAATCAACTCACACTCAACAGTATTTGCCTGCTTCGTTGTTACTGATTATTCTAATAAAATCGCTATAGGCTTTGTCCTGAATCCGATGGCGTTTCAAAAGAAATTTCAACAGAAACATAATATTTCTTCCCTTCTCATGTGACTAGATGACAAAAGATATTACAAGCAGGTGAAGTTAGATGTGTGGGCCAGAAATCTCATGAAACCAAGGGTCTGTGATGGAAAGACGTACATGCTAACAAGTTGCAAGGGAGACCAGTTAGCAGCTACTGCATAGAGGCAGAATGTGTATTAATCAGTGCTCTCAATTAATTGGGTCCTGGCCTTTAGTTGACTGGTCTATGAGGACATATGGGAATTTTCGAACAGATAATAAATACCTCTGAAAGACCAGTGGAGTTTGGCCTATAATAGTTTCATCTCACACTCTTCCTAATATGCGACTGAATTTGCACCACCCCACCAGCCTTCCAAAAGCACCAGTCAGTATGGGAATTGAGACATTTCTCCAAATGGCAGCATTTCTTTAGTAGACGTTTCCCTACAATAAATGTTCAGTTAGTATCCACAACTGTGCACAATGTATGTGACATCCATAACCGTCATCACAGTATTTGTTTGACTCCAATAAAGTGGTAGCCCCTTCCCATACCGGCATGGCAGGATTATCATACACTAGGAAGGTGAATTGTGATATTGGCATAGCAGCACAATCAAATCAAGCATTACAATTTATGCCCAAAACAACACAATAGTTTTGGTGAAGGTACTAAAATTAACTCATGTGATCAGCTACATTTTCAGACCAGAGAAATAGGCTATTCACAAAAGGTAAATTTACACATTTGGTTAACTTTACTGCTTTGGGCTATTCCTCATTTAAGTTTAAAGTTAGCGCACAAGCATAGACTTGTGTCCTATGTTTAAAGTAAATATTTAAAAATAATTTACATTAATATTTAACAAAATATTTTTACAAAATCGTTTTTGAAGTTCATTAAACTTGGAAAAAATGAGTAAACATGTTTTATGTTAAATATTAATGTAAATTATTCTTATATATTTGAAATGTAGAACAAAATAAAAACGTTACAGTATTAATACCATAGTTCAAACTAAAATGTAATTAGTTTAAATATATTCATTTAAATTATTTTTCTGAAGTTTATATTTTATAAAAACTCCCACCTAATGTAAAACAAAGTGTATATTTTAATATGGATTAAGAATGATTGAAAGTGCTGTGTAGGATTCAAACTTAATTTAATCATTTTAATGACAAAATTAATGGTGCAGTTATTAAATTGAAAAAGATTAAAATATTTTAATATTACATAAACATGATTTACTTATAGATGTTTCAACATGAAATTAAATGTGTGTATGTGTATATATATATATATATATATATATATATATATAAAGACAAGTGTAGCGAAACGCGATTGTCAGTATTTTTTCTGTTGGTAACTTGTGATTAAAGAAATATTGAAAGCCCAGAGAGTGCATGGCGTTCCTTCGTGGAGGTTTGAGAAATTGATGCACGAGTTCTCGCCCTCGTGAGCCTTTGCACCCGCTACACGGAGAGTGGCGGCCTTCACAGTAAATTGGAGTAAAAAAATATATATATATATATATATATATATATATATATATATTTCTGTTTTGAGCTGGAGTATATTTACAACAGTTTTGGACTTTTTTTTGCTCTAATAACTTTAGAAGCTCAGTTTGTGATTATCAATGGGCTTACTGATTTGTGAGAGGGTTCATGTCCCTCCCCAAACTCATCTTTAACCATCCCTTAACACCCCCTTACTCCTTCTCAAATCCCACCTATTTTGCAGTAAGTATGCCCCATTTTTAAACACCCCCCCGGTCCTCCCACATTTACTACTACGTGATGAACTTACATGTGTGATGATCTTCCCATAGACAAAATAGGAGAAGTGCAGGTGTAGAGTCACACTTGTAGGTTTGTGAACTGCATTTTGTAGTAAGGAAGCAGTACTACCATGAACTACTTTACATACTACAAAGTGTAGTTTGTGAATCAGGCCCATAGTCTTGATCTAGTTGTCTTAATGCCCTTGAAAACTGACATTCGACTTACCAATACACACTGAGTGCTCCCACCAATTGGAGGAATGCAGGACTAATTTAAACGCGGGTGGGGCAGCATCCTGGCACAACAGCGGCACCTGAGGAAGGCTAATCCAGCCGAAATGCATCGTGCCTGACAGCTGTTTTAAATAAAGGGCTTCCGAAGAGTATTTCCCCGTGTGGCCTCTTTCCTTTCGGCAATGGAGGGGTTTGTTTGCATTTTTTCACGCTGGCCAGTAGCGTGATAAGAGGCCCCGCTCTGCAAGTTGGCTGGAGATCTGCTGGCTCCCGCGTTTGTAACGCTTTTTCTTTACCCGAGGGATCGGGTTTTCTCCAGCACGCCTCAGTGAGTAGAGGATACAAGGGCTGCTGCTTAATGCAGCTCGTGACTACACGAGGGGTTTCTTTCATTGTAATTGAAGCCCACAGCCCGGTGGACACTAACTTCAAGAGGCTTGAGCGTAAGGGGACCCGAGGAAGTACTTGTTTACACACGGCGACCAGGACACTTACATTCAGTCACCCATGTTTCTCCTGCTTGGCACCAGTTGAAAAGGATGTTTGACATCGAATCCAGCTCCGCGCAACCTCCACCCAGGCAAGATGAACTCTGGGAGATGTAGTGTTACAACATTGCATCGTGAGGGGCGAACACATGACCAGGAGTACTGAGTGCTCCCACCAATTGGAGGAATGCAGGACTAATTTAAACGCGGGTGGGGCAGCATCCTGGTACAACAGCGGCACCTGAGGAAGGCTAATCCAGCCGAAATGCATCGTGCCTGACAGCGGTTTTAAATAAAGGGCTTCCGAAGAGTATTTCCCCGTGTGGCCTCTTTCCTTTCGGCAATGGAGGGGTTTGTTTGTATGTGTATATATATATATATATATATATATATATATATATATATATATATATATATATATATATATATATATATATATATATATATATTTCTGTTTTGAGCTGGAGTATATTTACAACAGTTTTGGACTTTTGTTTTGCTCTAATAACTTTAGAAGCTCAGTTTGTGATTATCAATGGGCTTACTGATTTGTGAGAGGGTTCATGTCCCTCCCCAAACTCATCTTTAACCATCCCTTAACACCCCCTTACTCCTTCTCAAATCCCCCTATTTTGCAGTAAGTATGCCCCATTTTTAAACCCCCCCGGTCCTCCCACATTTACTACTACGTGATGAACTTACATGTGTGATGATCTTCCCATAGACAAAATAGGAGAAGTGCAGGTGTAGAGTCACACTTGTAGGTTTGTGAACTGCATTTTGTAGTAAGGAAGCAGTACTACCATGAACTACTTTACATACTACAAAGTGTAGTTTGTGAATCAGGCCCATAGTCTTGATCTAGTTGTCTTAATGCCCTTGAAAACTGACATTCGACTTACCAATACACATTGTGTTGATAACTAATAGCAATGATCAAGGCAATATACAGTACAGCTAAAAAATCATTGATTGTGTGATAGTAAGCAGACAATAAAGATATTGGGGCTACTTTGCACAGAGCACTTTATTTAGAGGGCATTTTAAAACATATTTTAACGATTTTTAACTATTCAGTCAGCGGTTACTGCACCTTTTAGGCTCCTGTCTCACGTCACTCCCCGGTCCACCACGGAACTTCCGGTTGTGTGGAGGGAGGCGGTAAGAGGAGGCGGGGCATAGGGCAGGCAGGCTGAATCCCGGAGGCTATTTAAATTGCAGGATGGCGCGGACGCGCAGCGACAAGTAAGCAGACAAGAAAGATATTGGGGCTACTTTGCACAGAGCACTTTATTTAGAGGGCATTATAAAACATACTTTAACGATTTTTAATTATTCAGTCAGCGGTTACTGCACCTTTTAGGCTCCTGTCTCACGTCACTCCCCGGTCCACCACGGAACTTCCGGTTGGGTGGAGGGAGGCGGTAAGAGGAGGCGGGGCATAGGGCAGGCAGGCTGAATCCCGGAGGCTATTTAAATTGCAGGATGGCGCGGACGCGCAGCGACAAGTAAGCAGACAAGAAAGATATTGAGGCTACTTTGCACAGAGCACTTTATTTAGAGGGCATTTTAAAACATATTTTAACTATTTTTAACTATTCAGTCAGCGGTTACTTCACCTTTTAGGCTCCTGTCTCACGTCACTCCCCGGTCCACCACGGAACTTCCGGTTGTGTGGAGGGAGGCGGTAAGAGGAGGCGGGGCGTAGGGCAGGCAGGCTGAATCCCGGAGGCTATTTAAATTGCAGGATGGCGCGGACGCACAGCTGGCGCGCCGAAGGCGCGCCTAAGGCAAGCCCGTCTGCGCCGATCCGGGACCTGGGGCCAGAACCCCTGGCCCTTCCCCCAAAGATATTCTGAGATACTCCTCACGCCAACTCCACCAACTGCGGATTCCTTGTGAAAACAGATGCCGGCACTCCATTTGTTTAACAAATGGCCTCGCACCATGCACTTATTGCTCTTTTGGCCCCCGTAATGCTCTACAGCCACAGCCGATAACTAAGACCCCAAAGGGTTATAAAATGTTTCTCCTTAATTGCAGGTCCTTACTTAAACACTCTTCTGAAATCTACATATTTGACGGAGAACAACCCGATGCTCTGTTCCTACCAGAAACATGGCTCCACAAGGAATCTGATCCCGACCTGATGCAAGCGCTTCCTCCTGGCTATCATATCTTGAGGAAAGATAGGGAACTGAGGAAAGGGGGAGGTATTGCCATCATTCTTAAAGACCATCTGAAGGGGCGTATTGAGCATGACCTTATTCAAGACTGCGAAAATATGTTCTTCACAATCTCTTTCTCTCCCACCCTCTCCCTATCCGGAATCCTCGTCTATCGCCCCCCAGGTCCGTGTGGGCAATTTCATAAATCTCCTACAGCTACCGCTGCTACGCTAGCAGGTACCTCGCCCAACATTACCCTATTAGGCGATTTTAATTTGCACTTAGAGGACCCTCTTAAATCTGAAGCCTGGGATCTTACCCAAGACTTATTGGCAATCCAACTGATCCAAAAAGTCACTAGTCCGACACATGATAAAGGTCACATCTTGGATCCAGTCTTCTCAAATAACGAAAAGCTCTCAGTAGGCAACCCCATCCCGGTGCCATGGTCAGATCATTTTCTGATCCCCATCCAATGGAACATCCAGTCACAGCCCGCTAATATCCAATCTTCCAGTAGCTGGGAACGACCCTGGGCGAAACTTTCAGTAGAGGCGTGGACCTTAGCCTTGACAAATACTAGACCTCTATTGGACCCCAACCCTAACACAGCCACTGATAATTTTAACCATTGGATTGAATCATCTCTGGATGCCACCTTACCGCTTAAACTGAGCCAGAGAAGGCCTAAGAAGAAAATGACACCCTGGTACTCACCAAAACTCCGGGAATTAAAACAAAACTGCAAAAGATTAGAAAGAGCTTGGAGGAAAGAGTACAACACCCTAAAAAAACAGAAATATAGAGAATCCACCAAAATTTACCAAACAGAAACAAAGAGAGCACAAGCACAGTACTTTGATGAAAAAATTACATCCGCTGCTGACGCCCCCAGGGAAATCTTTCGGATAGCTAAAAACCTTATGAAGTGTCCTTCGCCTGAGACTCCACCTGACTCTTCTCAGGCTCGATGTAATGAACTTGCAGAATTCTTCAATAAGAAAATTCTAGACATATACAATACCTTCCCCCTGGTCCTCTCCCTGACAACACGGTCGCGGAAGCTGATACTCCATCAGGCAGCATACCACGATTGGAGGAACTTCCAACTATGAACCTGTCCACCCTTTCTCAACTCTTTGCCCAGGTCAAATCTGGCTCCCCTCTTGACCCGGTACCTCTCCATGTGCTTCGTAAGGTAGAGGAAACCATACTCCCAGTTTTACTAGAAGTGTTAAATTTATCTATATCCACTTGCCAAGTTCCTTCGTCATGGAAACATGCCATGATAAGAGCACTGTTAAAAAAACCTATTCTTAACCCGGAGGTTTGGAGTAACTATCGCCCAGTCTCGCTTCTACCCGGGACAAGCAAAATACTAGAGAAATATGTCAATAGAATTTTCTCCGAGTTCTTAGAAACTCATTCCCTACTGCATACCTCTCAGACAGGATTCCGAGCACAACATGGAACGGAACAGCTCTTCTAGCAGTAGTGGAGGAATCAAGGAAAATCCTCGACCAGGGAGGAGCGGTGGCCATTATTCTACTTGACCTGAGCTCCGCCTTTGACATTGTCAACTATAACATTCTTTTTGACAGACTTAGAATGGTTGGAGTCTCAGGTGACGTCATGGCCTGGTTCAAGTCCTTTTTACTTGACAGATCGTTTCAGGTTTTTGAAAGCAACAACACTTCTAAACGTGCCCCACTCGCATGTGGAGTCCCCCATGGCTCTTCACTGAGCCCTACTCTGTTTAATGTCTATCTAAAACCTCTCGCTGAGTTAGTCCTGCCATATGGAATCCACATCATCACATATGCTGACGATACACAGCTAGTGGTAGCATTAAAAAATCTGAATAACCTGCCAGCTAACTTAGAAAGCTGTCTGGAAACTGTGGAAAAATGGATGGACCAGTCATGCCTCAAGCTTAATGGAGACAAGACCGAGCTAATGATCTTGGGCAATCACTCCATCTCCACATCTGGACTGGGCTGGCCCAATTGTCTTGGCCCTCCACCAGCCCCTAAATCCAAGATCAAAAGCTTGGGAGTCTGGTTGGATAGATCTCTCAAATTCGACCACCAAGCAGTGAAGCTAGCAGCCACCTGCTTTGGTATGATCAGACTGATTCGGAAAATTCTACCACTTCTTCCGTTATCCGCTCGGAGAGTCATGGTTCAGGCGCTGGTTCTCTCCCGCCTGGACTATGGGAATTCCCTCTACCTGGGCGCCCCGAAAGCTACTATAAGGAAACTGCAAATCGTGCAGAATTGTGCAGCTAGGCTGCTACACAACACTCCCAAAATGCATTCTGCCATGCCTGCTCTCAAAGCACTGCACTGGCTGCCAATAAACAAACGCATAATGTTTAAATCACAAGACCCTTTGGGGGAATGGTCCCAAAATTAATCATTCCCTCATCACCTTCTATCGCTCCTTAAGATGTCTCCGTTCAACCAACTTGTTTCTGGCATCTGTACCCAAAATCAATAGAGCTCGCTCCGGGGGCCGCTCCTTTTCATATAATGCCTCTAGACTATGGAACACCCTGCCTACCCATCTTCGATCTACGACCCATCACCTTTCCTTTCGAAAGCAATTGAAGACCTGGCTATTCCAGAATATATCTTAGAACCCCCAACTCTGTCTGCTTGCTGTCACTAGCGCTGGGATGCCTACGGGTAGCTATGCGCTCAACAAATGCGAATTTAAAAAAAAAAAATTGGTCTTTTGACCCCCAAAAGACTACAGCGAGCAGTTCTGCGTTGTAACGAGAAACAGTCCTTTTTAAATAAACTTAACAGGCTCTTCTGGCATTATTTTTGTCCTCATTTTCCTGTCATTCAGAAATACTGAATTCCCTTTTAAGGGTTTTGCCCTCTCTTGTCTATGTGAAAAGGTAGCATTGACTATCTGTGAAGAATGCCTGTAGGGCGTCATTCTTGAAGCTATTTGCGCATGCAAGTCAGATTTCTTTAATTCAAAAACGTTAAACGTTGTTTGTGCATTTACAGATGGATTTACTCACAAAGATTGTGAAAAGATTTACTCCTGTGGTTGGGAGTAGGTATTACAGGACAAGAATGCCCTAGATGTCTGTGCATACCCTCTAACTTACACATTTGTGGGTATTCAAAATTTACTTCCCAAACCTTTAACCCTGGGGATCATAAAGAGATTTATTCTCATCAACTGCAGGAGTAAATCTCTTTCTAGGACAGGAAGGGGACATTTCACAAAATTGGTTGGGATGTACGGTATGCCATTTGTCCACGTGAAAATATAGTTTTACTTTGGAGATAAATATGGTTTTCAAGTGTAACTGCAAAAAAAATTGCTCATTTTTAGCATAAAACATAGGTATGTGCACCATCGCATGTGAAAACTGAATTTTCAAAACTTTTCCAAGATTACAGCTAAAGAGCTGCTGCAAGATGCAACCTGGAATTTTTGTTGTGGATTTTTAAATGAGTAAATTTACACCCAAGTGCGGGTGTAAATGTCCAGGTACAGATTTAGGGGCTCATTCAGAGTATGGTGAGACGCGTGCAAGCCCACCAGGTTGGTAGAGGCCATTGCCTCCGTCCTTACGGCCTGGGATCCCCAACCCATACTTTAAGATCCCTGCCATGCCAGAAGGTGCTGTTGCTGAAGCAATTTTGCTAAAAGTAAAATGCCAGTACGCTGCAAGGTCATGGACGTCGGTTGGCGGTATTTTTTGTTTTGCAGAAACAAATCTCTAAAGTAAGGGATTTCTTTCTGCAAAACAAGAAGAAAAGAAAAAAATCAATGGTCCCCGACGCACACATTTTTCCTCTCGAGTGTGGATGGACATTGTTTTGTTTTCTTGTGTGTGACTGCCTTACCTGCCATATAAGTTGTGGCTAGGAAAAAAAAGAGCATCAGAAGGCCTGTGATAAGGCAGTCTTTGAGGTGGGCTGAAGCTGGCAGCTTATGATGGATGGCTGCTGATGGAGGATTTCCACAGGGACCAAGGGAGGCTTCACCATGGGAAACACTGCCGTACACCAGCCTCAAATTGAGGTGGGGGAACCACGAGTTTGGTGGTCCGACCAAATTCTAAAGGACCCCTTTCCTTTTTTCTTTCAGTAAAAACCTGAAATTCATAGAACATACTAAAATAAGAAATAGTCTAAATGGTAGTCAGGAGTTTAGGCAACTTCAAAAGGGATTCCCCAAATATGAACATCATGTCACAGGCAAAACATCCTTTGAAGGTCTTTCATAAAATGAATGGACGGGGAAGCCAAATATGCCACAACATATATTTTCCTACACTTGCAAACAGCAAAAAGCAATTGATGGTTGAAAAACAGGATGCCACCAAAAACATATTGAGTAGCAAAAACTGTAGTGATTGAACTGTACCCGACTTCTGAAATCTTTTTCAAAGAGTTGGTATACTACAATGGTCAACATTGTTAACGGATTGTTCATTTTCAAAAGATCACCAACCACCTGTATTCACTCATGTCACTTATAATTTTCACTGCACCATTCACTGGACAATCTAACGCAAATGTTCATGACCATACAGTGATTAAAGTACTGTTCAATCATACACAGTTGTGCATGAGAATTGTTTGGACATAGAAACCTAGGCATAACGATGCTCCGAAGGTAGTCATTGTTTTTTCACAATTATGTACCCTGATTTCCCAGGCATATCGGGTTTCTCCGTAATATTTAGACAATAGTACTGAATCAGCCTTATTAGTGGATCCAGAAGAATTTTTACTGGCTGTCGACAGGAACTCTACAAGTGTTCACATTCTATTGGATCTGTCTGCAATCTTTGACATGGCGGACCATGGCATCCTAATCACACGCCTTTCTGAATGTGGAATTATAGGACTGGGTCTAGACTGGTTTATCTCTTTTCTTAATGATAGAGTTCTCAAACACATTCAGAGAGCTGATTACAGCCTTCTCAGCGATACACACTGGAGTGCCTCAAGGATCTTCTTTACCTCGCTACCTCTTCAATATTTATGTAAAGCCTCTTTTACCTATCATCAGGAAATTGGGATGTATGCTTCACTACTATGCTGATGACACTCAGCTTACCTTTCTTGTAACCAAAACAGACCATCTTCTGTTCACTTTACCGGAATGCCTCAATGTTATCAGACAATGGATGACTTCCAACTAGCTAAAAACCAATGTAGGCAAATCAGAGATCCTCGTAGTTTGGAATGACCACTCTCCTTGGCTGTTCATTCCATTGCACTCAGACCTTGGTTTCTGTCCCAATCCTAAACCATCTGTAAAAAGCTTTAGGGTCAAAATTGACGCCAAATTGAAACTCAACCTTCAAGCTTCTTCAGTGATCTACTCCTGCGCTATGGTCTAATGCAGACTTAAACCTATTCTACCCTTGCTGACCCTAGATGGTAGGAAATCAGTAATGGGAGCTACAGTACGCTCCCGCCTAACTACTATAATTTCTGGTATACGATCATCTCAAAGAAGCAGTTGAATACTAGTCTGCAGTCCATTGAGATAAAAATTCAGCCACTCATCCCCTGGTGAAAAAATGCAACGATTTCCTGCGCTCTGAGAAAGTTTAAGGAAGGTGCAAACACTTGAGTAGACTTCAGGCGAGTTAAGCAATTGATGATATAACAAAATCAAGTGGCCCAAGCTAAAATTCAAGCCTCATGCTAGACATCGGCCAAACCAATATTACACAAAATACACTGGCTCCCCAGTAAGAAGAGGATTCTTTTTAAGGCCTTTGCATACTACTTAAATGCTTACATGGACATGCACCCAATTTCATCAAGTCTTGCTTAGAGTGGTATACTCTACCTTGGGAACTCCTCATGCCAAGCCAATATTTTTACTTGTTCCTTGCATTTGTAGATCTCTCTCATGTGGCACATCTTTTCTTATCTTTCCTCCTGCCAATGGAATAATCTTCCCCTGGATCTGAGGTCCAGCACTTTCCACTCCAATTATAGGAAAAAATTGCAGACCTATCTTTTTTCTTCATAACCAGCACTCCCCTGTCAGTTAATGCCGCAAAAGTGTTACAAGGTGGACGTAGTACTATTTAATGATCCCTCACATAGCATAACATAACCTAACATAGTATGTTATAGCTTATACACTTATGAAGATGAGATTGGAGATACACAGCTGGGTACTTTATGTTTCCAAAAAATCAACTGATATCCCAAAACTCTGCATTAAACGCAAACCTGCAACAAATCCCTGTTGACCATGGGGTGGTCATAAGCAGGATTTGGCTTAGAAAGGGTTTGATTCTCTGAGATTAGGTCTTGAGGCCCTCCACAATGGGCCCAGTACTAGATACAATACAATTGTCAATGCCTTGATAGACATAATAGACATATGCTAATGGCTCAGATGGGCATCCAGCCACTTCCTTGGGCCCACCACCCAAGACCAAAGGTATGCAATTTGGGGTCATGTTCCGCAAGCACCCCTCCTTCACATTGTTGTTGAATTTGTCAAAAGACATGGAAGTTAAAGAAATGATGACTATGTTTATAGAAGAATCTGGAGTGTCAAAATGCTCGCTGGGATCATTTAAGTAAACATATACAATTGGTAGAAAGAAATGTTTCTTTCTACCAATAGTATATGTTTAGGTAAAAAAATAGCTTTATATCATCGTTATAAACTCGAGTTGACAGCCAGTTTAAATTAAGATAAAATAATTATTTTGGTCCTAAAACACAGAGTTTTCTTTGGCTGGAAAGGCAGTAATATTAGTAAGCTCACACGGACTGAACCCGAGCTATGCTAGTGCACGTTTTTGTGATTGGAACAGTAAATATGTGTGCTAGTTTAGAGAATGGAAAATGCACGTCGGCAAGCATGATTTGATCCTAAATTACAAATATATTTTTTGGTTGAAAAACGAATATGTCCAGTTTACCTCAAACATAAATGTGTACATAGGCATCAAATACACCATGGCAAAAGCCATTACTGAAAAGTATGCTGCCAGGTCATGGACGTTGGTTGGCAGTATATTTTGTTTTGTAGAAACGATCCCCCAAACTAGGGGGATTTCTTTCTGCACAACAAGAAATATAATCAATGGACGCCGACTCAAAAGGTTTTCCCCTCGGGTGTGGTGGCCATTGTTTTGTTTTCTTGTGTGTGACTGCCTCACCTGACGTATCAGTTGCGGACAGTAAAAAGAGAGCATCACAAGGCCTATGATAACAATGGCGGGCTTACAGGTGCTCTGAAGCTGGTAGCTTGTGATGGATAGCTGCTGATGAAGGATTGCCCCAGGGATAATACCAAGAGAGGCTCCGCCATGGGAAACATTGCAGTACACCAGCCACTAATTGAAGTGGGGGAACCATGAGTTTTGGTGGGGCAGGAGAAATGCAGATTTAAGGCCGTCCTTGGTCCCACCAAATTCTAAATGACCCCCTTACTCTTTTCTTTCAAAATAAAGCCTGTAATTAATTGAACATCTTAAAATAAGAAAAAGTCAAAATGGTACTCAGGAGTCTAGGCTAGGCCCCAGCGGAGTATGCGTAGCGGTGGTTCGTGGAACTCCGCAAAGTGACAAAAAAATCTTAGCAGCGCTACGCGGAGTTCCATGAGCAGGCTGGGTTGCTCGCCGCACTCGCTCATGTGATTTTTTAGTCATATGCGCCGTGCGTTCTCGGGCCGGAAATCGCACGAGAACAGCACCACGCGGTTCGCATGTGCACGGACATCTTTTCCTTGCTCTGTTTATGGTGCTGGGGCCTACTTTTCAATCCTTCCTTAATCTCTTTAATCCTCCCCCTATCAAACTTATCTACCCCTCATTTTAATGTATTATATTATTGGGTGTCTTTGTGTATTTTACTTTTAACATTTTTTGTGTTTTTTCGTGACCTTTTTACTTTTTTCGCTTTACTTTCTCATTTTAGTTCCTTCCTTCCTTTTCCGGTTTCTATTCTCATCTTCTCTTCCTCCCACCCAGCGCCATGGTAGAGCAGGGAAGCGACAGCACCAGGGCCCCCAAACCATCAGTCGCCTACCTTGCAGCCGGCGGGGCCGCGAAGGAGTGCAGCCCTGCGGGCCATTTCTTCAGACGTGGAGGTGGCTGCGCTAGTTTTTTTTGTGCAGCGCCACCTTCCCTCCACCCTGGAAGCAGGCGGCAGGCCTGGCAGTGGCTATGGCCTCCGGAAGGATCAGCAGCACTGGGAGAGGGGGTGCTGGGCTGTGTGCCCCAGCTCTGGGGTCCGTTGCACCCAACAACAGCTTGCGCACCGGTGGGCTGACATCCTGGATAGCGAAAAGGACCTGCTCGACCTACTGAGCATGGAGGTTGCGGGGCTAGGGGAGTAATAATTATTTATTTGTTGTGTTCTATGCTAATATTTTTTTCCCAAATAGCAAGCATGCTGCTCACACTCAGGTAAGTTAAGTTTATATTACAAATATTATGTGATCATCATCCATACAGATGCTCGGCGCTACCTATTCATACTCATTGGCGCTCGCTTGTGCTGATTATTTAAGAAGTCATGCAGAGACTCTCCGTCATATCACTAAGATAGTGGTAGTCATTAGTATTAGTGAGTCAGAGTGTTCTCTCACTTCTCTGTGCCTTTTCTTTTGTAGCTCGTACAGTCCCAAGCAATTTTCCAGTGATATGTAGCATGCATGCACATGTGTATAGAAAAAAATGCAGACTGAGTTGGCCCGTCATAGGGGAATGAGAGATTGAGAATGAGATGAGAAGCAAAGATCATTTGTTGCAATTTATTGGTAGCTCCAAAATGTAGTTTAGGAAAATTGGAGTAGGGTTAGGTTTAGGAAATTAAGAATAGGTCCACGATACTAGTACTATAGGCGATCTCATTTAAAAAGGTTCAATGTTACTGCCTTTGCCTTTCCCTGTCAAAATATTTTTGGGGAGATTACCACTAATCTGTTTTTCTTTTCTTTTTTCTTTTTTATTTCTTACATCAGCATCCAGGGGCAAGAAGAGGGTTGGGCCTGGAACCACTGAGGTGGGTGAGGGAGCCGGAGGTGCCTCCACAAGAGCAGCAGTAGATGGCTCTGCTGGCCCCAGTAAGTCCTCCTGTTAATATTATTATTAATTTCCCTAACTTTTACCACTCCACATTTAGAATTATTTGTTTCCCTTTTCACTGTGCCTGTCTACTATTTTTTTTCCAATTCCTCTTCAATGTATCTGTTTCCTAAATTCTTCTCAACTCTGCATTATCCTATTTACTTATTTTCTATATTTCAAGTTGTTGTACTTGACTTCAAATTGTCTGTACTAGTCTGTCTGTATCTTCCTTTCTTCTGCTTTGTCAGTCAGCTTTCACTCTCCCCATATATATCGTGTGGACTGGTGGTACTGTAAGACTCAGAGAACCCATTTTATGTCAGGTACATTACTGTGAAGATTGCATGCCCAAGTAAAGTATTCTACGCATGTTTGTTGAGAAGGCTTTCTTTTTCTTGCCCATGCTCAAACAGTAAAACGAGAGAGTGGCCATGGTTATGGTGGACTCCCCAATGTTGTGTATATATTATCATAGTATACCAGCAACTGATGAACGGGCAGCATGGCTGGAAGTATGAGGAGGACGGCCTGTTGCATTTACCAACCAAGACCATATGTCCTTCATTGACCAATTATTGCACCCCTTCATTGCGCTTCATTAACTCAGATTCATCATAGCTCTGCCCCTCCAGTACAAAATGTTTTTGGTTGGCTAGACTACCTGGCTTTTCAAACATTGCCAACCAACAAAATGCCCAATGTGATATTTTGATAGAAGACTGTAACTGAACTGTTGTGATGTATTGTGGTTGTAATTTGCTAAAAATAATAATAATAATAATAATAATAATAATAATAATAATAGGTCGAGGTGTTTCTGGCATTTAAGATGTGTAATTTATTTTTAGCTGCACAGACCACCAGTGCCGGGGCCGGAAGCAAGAGCGCCAGCGGAGCAGGCAAGGCAGCGGCAGTCTAAAGTGGGGGGGGGGGGTCCCAGCGGCGGCAGGGACGGGCGGTGGTAAGTCACATTGCTTGCTTATTGACAATTAGTAACATACTCACTGCAAGGGCGTTGACTCGTGAACACCCCGCTTTAGCAGATACAGCAAGAGTTGATTAGTTAATGGCCTCTTCTATCTGCAGCTCAGCAGATAAAGGTTCATGATGAACTTTAACAATGATGGGTTGATGGAAAAGGGAAAAAATGATGGAAGGCGAAAGGATGGGTGAAATGTAATATGAGTGAAAGAATGCATGGGTGAAAGGATGCATATAGGTGAGTGATAGGATGCATGGGTGGTTGAAGGTTGGATGAAAAGGTATATGGGTGAAAGGATGCCTGCCTGGGTGGGTGAAAGGAATCCTCAGGTGGGTTAAAGCAGGATGGGTGAATGGGTGAAAGGATGCATGGGTCGGTAAATGGAAGTTGGTGAAAGGTTCGTTGAGAGCCATGTTTGGATGGATGGATATATATGGATGGATGGTTTTCAATGGTGAAAGACTGGATGAGAGAATTTAAAGCTTAAATGGTGTGTATCAAAGCCAAGGGTGAAGATTAAGAATACTAAAATAACAATGCAATGATGAATGGATAATTGCTTGGATGAAGAAACAAGGGAGCTCTTCTGGAAAGGGGTGTGTTCACATACTTCACTTCCTTGGAATGGTATATCAAAGCTTTGATTCAAAGGGTTGGAGTGATATTTCTGACTACTCCCCTGACTCACAGTATTTTTCCAGCTAGGCAGATATTATGTATCCCACCCATCATCAATCATCACCTCCCTCCCTACCCATGGCATTTTGCCAGTGTCACCCATGATGACCTACCTGCTGCATGGTTCAATTCGGCACTGCATTGTTGGCTGTGCAATATGCGTCTGCTTAAGTTATTGTGCATTTATGAAGTTTTAAATGCACGGCAATGCAAAAACAAGGTATGTTTCCCTTCCTTCCCATTGCCAACTCAGTCACTTCCTAATACTGCACTCCATTTTTCTTTCCTAAGTTCTTTCCCAGCCTTCCCAAGTATTTGAAATAACTTTCTTGGCATGCACCATATTTTTCTGGCCAAGTGATACATTTCATTATGGTTTCCAAAACAGATTTACACCTGTTCAAATTTTTCCCTTTCAACATTTGTCAACCCCAGTGGCTCACTAGCCAAAGCTTAGGCACATGATGATGATCAGTAAAACATCAACTTACCCAACCTAATCCCTCTAACTTACCCTGCAGTAGAGTAAGTTAAGTTTCCTTTCCTTACACCAAGCAAATGTAATGACAATTTAAACTGGTGTGCTGTGTTTATTCTGCCCTAATTCTTTTCAGACAGTTAGTGCATTTGCCTTTAGTTTTATGTGAGGCATGTGTGGGTAATGGTTGTGACTCTAATCACATCAAAATCGAATGGCCCTAAATGATCTGCAAATGTACTGTACTGTGCCACAACATAATTTTGAACAAGTGTTTTACACAGAGCATTGTTTACGTCTTTTTTCTTTCTTGATCTAGCTACTCCTGCTGGTCCATCTTGGCAGGATATAGCAGCCAGGCTGTGGCAGCAAAAGCTGGAGGCCATACATGCAGAGTACCAGTGGCTGGTGGCCCAGGAGGTGGAGGAGGAAGAGTGTTAGACCTGGCATCTTTTGGCGTGTTTCCCCTGTCTTTTTGCTTTCTGACCTCCAGGTTTTGACTCTGTTTTTGCTGGTTTAGTGTCTCTGCGCACTTTCTCACTGCTGTTCAGTGTTATAGTGCAAGTGCTCCTATTGTAAATTGTGTTATGGATTGGTGTTTCCATGATTGGCATATCTGATTTAGTAGAAAGTCCCTAGTAAAGTGCACTGAGGGTGCCAGGGCCTGTAAATCAAATGCTGTTATTGGGCCCGCAGCACTAATTGTGCCACCCACACAAGCAGCCCTGTAAAGGGTTCTCAGACCTGCCACTGCAGTGTCTGCGCGCAGTTTGTAACTGCCATGTCGACCTGGTAAGGGCACCCACTTGCCAGGCCCAATCTTCCCTTTTCTTACATGTAAGTCCACCCCTAGGGTAGGCCCAAGGTACCCCTGTGGGCAGGGTGCCGTATATATTAAAGGTAGGACATGTACTGGTGTGTGTGACATGTCCTGGTAGTGAATGACAGTGTATTTTGTTTTTCACTATGGAAAGGCAATCTGTCCCATAGGATAGAATGGAAGTTTACTTATGGGACTAGATAGGGAAATGGGGTTTAGTATGCCTGAACTCAGAATATAAAAATGCATCTTTTAGTAAAGATGATTTTTGTGTTCTGTGTTTGAAAATACCACTTTTAGAAAGTAGGTATTTTCTTGCTTAACCATCCTGTGTGCCTCTGCTGGGTTTGTGGATTGACTGTCTGACTTTGGAGGGGCAGGGGATGTGCATTCTCTTCAGACAGCCACTGGGGGGAGGGGGGGGGTCAAGGTGTGTCCTGCCTTTCCTGGATGAGGCAGGGCTGGGCTGAATAGACCTGGGCATCATTTGGAGTAGTGGGAGGAGATTTCCTTGCACCTGAATGGGCCTGGTCTGCCTTGGACAATGCTGTCTCCACCTCCTGCCAGGAAGCTAGGCCAGAGAGGAGCTGGGCACAGACACTCTCTGCTCCAGAGAACAAAGAGAAATGCAGTATAAATATTGGGGACCAGACCCCAGAACTTTAGAACTTGCTGGAATCAAGAAACCTGCCAAGAAGAAGAGCTGGAAGGACTGCTAGGAGGAGTACTGCCCGTTGCTGTGTTGGGTTGGCCTGCAGTTGCTGCTTCTGCCTTGGGCAGTGAAAGGACTGGACTGAACTTTCTTACCTTGTGCTGAGTATCTCTAAGGGCTTTAAGGAGAGCTTGCCTCCTATTCTGAAGTCTCAGGGACTCCAAAGACTTCACCGACTCTGGGTACCGCCTCTGGAACCATGGTTTCAGTTGCCACAGAGGGGGGGAAAGCAGCCGACTTCATCACCGACTCCGTGTCCTGAAGGTACTACAGAGGGCACTGCCGCATCTCGTACCACAACCCTGGTCTCATAGTCGACGACTACGGACGCCACCGAGCCATTGCTTGCACCGCAGCCAGTGGGCACCAGAATCCGCACCACCTCGCTTCACTTCACCACCCTCATCTCACCGACTTGGACGTTGCCTGCTGACTTCGGCACCCGTGACCGCACAGTGGTTTGGGGGCACCGCTCGTAAGTCTCGACGCACTGCCCCGTCCCACACTGCAGTCAGGACCAACCGACGGCAGCTCCCTGCAACCGGCTCTGTCCCCTGCACCGTGGTCTGTCAGCACCGCAACCAGCACCGATACATTTGTTTTGGTGAGTGGGACTTGTGAGTGGAGAGGGTAGGAATGTGGGAGTTGGGACCAGGACAATTTGAAGTGGACTTAGTTGTTGGACAATGGACATTTGATTTTGGACATTGGTTGGGGACAGGGAGATTTGTTTGGGGAGAGGGGTGGGCCAGTTTTGGGTGGAAGGGGTGGGTTTTATTATATTGTTAGGGTAATAAATATTTATTTTACGTTATTTATGCCTCAAATTTTTTTGGAGGTGTTTTACTTTGCACTGCTGCTTTTTAGCACAGCCTGTTTATAAAATCTGCTGATAGTGTATAATAATTAGTTATATAGTACCCTGGTCTTACTACTCTCCTAGTCTCTGCAGCCTGCAACTATACTGACCCCTGAGGAGGGGGATTTGCCATTGCCTATATTGCCCACAAATACAACAATGTTGCATAGTTCTTACTTGAATAGATGAAGTGAGGGCTGCATGGTTTCCCAAAGTGCAATGGTGGCGGCAGTAGAAGCAGGCTAGCGTACTAACAGTGAAGGAATCAGAAGCAAGGTTCCACCTAGGTGAACTCCAACTGTCGGATTAAACAGAAGGATTATTCATCGCAGGCAACTAAATTGAAATAAAAATTTTGTTAGTGGGCTATACATTATTATATCATAGCTTTACAAACAATTGAGACCAGACTACTACACAACAAAGAATACCTGATAGTGAAAATATAACAAGCAATACAAAATTATTCAGAGCAATGGTGAGCAAGTATTTTAATTAAAACTAAAGTTACGAAATACTCGAATTGTGAAGTGGACTCAAAGTCTGGAGAGGACAAGGTTAAGCGTTTACGCAACACACTGCCTGAATGATGATGCTGATGAATGATGTTCTTATATATCTAAAATATTGATCACTTTTTATGTGTGGGTGGTACATGGGGCCAGTGTGGGCTATCGTTTAGGTAATAGAACTGAAAATCCTGCACTGAGTTGGTGTTACTTTCACTACATCCGCCCCACCAAGTGAGTGATCAATTAATGGTGTAAATTATTAAGTCACACCTCAATAAATTAGACAGACTGGGGGAAAAGGGTTAGGGGTTTGATGAATGGATGGAAAAGGGGATTTGGGGAAAAGTATGACAAAGACAAACACTACACAAAAACAATATTAATCTTGGTTGATGAGTAGCCATCCATAATCAATCTGTTGTGGGAGGAAAGAAAGTAATGACTATGACACAGTTAACTTAAAGGCATTCCAAACAGTTAATCAGTTCCAGAAAGACATAAGTTACTATATTAATTTATATCGAAATGTTCTGTGACCCAGGTTTGAAAAATAGTAAATACAAATTATGTAAGAGTGAAGCGAACACAGCCAGTTCTAAAAAATTATTAAAATAAAACTGATATTGTATTGCCAAATTGGGTGGTGCATCTGCCTTCTTCTTGGGTTGCCTGTCAATCTTGGGTGCCTGCCTGGCAGAAGCAGTCCTGTAAGGTAAGCATGAGTGTTATGATGCTTTTGCCTTTTGTGCAGGAGAAGGCCTGCGGAATGTAAAATGGAAATTATACTGTAGAATCAAGGAGAAGGACAGAAGGAAAGCTTCATGGAGAGTAGTGTACCAAGAAGACTCAGAGGCAGAGCAAGAGCATTGTCCTTTGCAATCATTCATTTTATGACTGATGTGCGATCAATTAAGTGAGAGCAATTACAAAACCAACAATCACAGACAAGTGGATGCATGTATAGGGCTAATCAAACTTGCAAATGTCATGATCATCATCGTAACATTTAGCCTAGCGCGTGCATAATGTGATGATGCGACATCATCATATGTCTGTCTCCAGTTACCTACAACAGGCCCCCCACCCAACCACATAGTTTCAAATTTGAGCCTGCCAGCACATACACTCAGCAGAATTGCATTTCCCGAATCAAATAATTAATGCACCTCTCACCAGTCCACAGAGTTGAGTAGGCCTCTTAGAGTCATCACCATGTTGGTTTCCGTGAGGTTGAGAACTTCCTTCATCTGGCAGTTGTTGTTGAAGTAAACACACCCTGAGTCCTTCCATCCTCCTCCTGACTCCGATTTTTTGCGAATTTTTTGTGTAGACTAGATTTGTGTTTGTTAGCTAAACAGACTGGTCGTGTCTTTGAGGAGTTTGAGCCAGAAAACAAAGTAGTGTAGACCTGGCAAACAAATCTCGTCAAGTGTCAAAGGGGAAGGAAAAAAAAATCACCTTCAGGAAAAAAATGATCACCCATTAGGTCACCTACATTGTAAAGTTCTATGGTGGCCCAGGCCTACTCAGTAGTCATGGAACTAGAGATCGTCCGCAAAATCAGGTGGTTCACCCAGAAGTTGGTCAGCTAACATACTACCATTGCCTGAGTCTGACCAATCACCCTCGTCCTCCTCCTCCTGTTGTACTTCAGGTATGGTGTAATTCAGTGGTATAAAGTGCTGAATCATTTTGATCATGGTAAATCTCTCCACGTTTTGGAGCGAGAGACTGGTCCTTCTCACTGTGACAACTGCACCAGCTGCATTGAACACACGCTTAGCAGACACACTGGCGACCGGACAAGCTAGATACTTTATTGCCAGCCTGCTGAGCACTGGCCATTGGCGTCTCTTCCCATACCAATATAGCAATAGGTTTTGACCCAGATGCACCTCTGTTGGGTCATCCAGATAGGCTTGGACCATCCTCTCAATAGCCATTGGTGCTCCACCTTGCTCAACCTTTTTTGCCTTTGGATCTGTACTGGACTTAAGCACTGCCTTTAGAAACCAATTAAATGCATATTTTAGGGCTAATGGTCCAGTTCCAGTTGTTGTTTTTGCTGGTTTTCTTGTTGTTGGTATTGACTGGTGTGAGCTAACAGCACTGCCCTCAGGCTCAATGGAAGTTGAAGGCTGCACCCCAGAACTTCTGCTCATTAGTGGGCCTCTATTTCCCAGATGTTCTTTTTCTAGGTCGCTGGCTTGCTCAGCAATCCACATCTTGTAGTTTGAAACATACTCGTCTGAAAAAGGAATGAAAGAGGCCAGTAATTGTTTGCACCGTGGATCAAGAATTGTGGCACAGATGTAATGTTTGGATGACACAATATCTCTTTGCAGCCTTGTATTAACAGATAAGCGAAGGATTAAACTCTCCACCAACTTATTGCTCATCTGTTTTTTTCGTCCACACCTGTGTACATTTCAGACACCTCCTTTAGCTGTTCCTGTAGCACATGCAACAACTGGATAGCTTGGCCCATGGTACTGTCATTCTTCCTCACTTACCGAATGAAAACCTCAAAAGTAAACAGCATCTCTGTCAGGCAATTGACTAGTCACTATTGGTCCATCTCAATGATCATGCCTTACACAGATGCATCCCCTCTTTGCATGACATTCATTGATCGGTCTGTACTGCTCAAACACACGTTGCAACATGTAATAAGTCGAGTTCTAAGGTGTTGGCACCTCCTGTATGAGTGCTTGAACTGGCATTCTATTATCACACTGAATGATCCTCTACTGCTCCTAGGCTTTAAAAGAATAGCTGAAATGAGTGCAGATTCTACTGCAGGTGGACAGTAAGTTGCTGACTCAGTCTTCTTTTTTGATAAAGTCCTGCACAATGATGTTGATGCAGTGCACCAAACACAGGACCCTGAAATAGACACCATCTGTCATGGCCTTAGCTATATGACTGCCATTGTCTGTGGCAACAAATACAATTTTACGCCCTCTGGGTCACAGCCATTCAAAGACCTTGTTGTTAAACTCATCCAAGATGCTTGCAGCTGTAGGGGATTTCTCCATGGTGAACATTGCTACTGTTGCATGCTTCCGAGTGGCATTAAAAATGTCAGCAGTGCCGAAACCTGCAGATATCATTTCTCTAAACCCCACAAAAGAGATCCAGTGTGCAGTAATGCACATGTAATCAGTGGCTTGGCATTCGGTCCACATGTCTGTTGTCAGGTGGATAGTGTGAACAGCACATTGTGATGTAGCGCTGGAACAGCAACTCTGGCAAAATAGGTCCAGATGGGAACCTTCTATTTCGGGCAGATGGCCACCACAAATTCTAGAAAACCCACTCCTTCCACAAAACAAAAAGGGAGGAGGTCAAGCGCTAACATTTTTGCCAGCTTCCCGTTGGACAAATGTGCCGTTAGGTGGTAGCGTTTGTACTGCCCCTCCTGCCTTAACATGCCTGGAATAGTAGCCTGGATTTTTTTCTTTTCTGGTGCCACTGATGCAGGCCACTTTTTGAGAGCAGAAGGTGGCAGGCTCAATGTGTGTCTCAGCGGGGCAGTCACTGTAGGCTCTTGCCTTGGTGTCTCGACCTAACTCAGTCTTGTGCCATTGCAATGCTGCTGATGTGGGCAATACTACTGCATTGCTGGGGACAGGGCTTATTTACGTAATGAAAATGTCACCCTCTTCTTCACCTTCCACAGTGATCGGATCAGATTCCCTGCTCTCACCACCTTCACCAACACCACTTGCAATTTTTTGGCAGCTAAGGTGCGCCTCCTAGCAGATTGCATGGTGTTTTCTCAAATGGGTTGTTTGGCCTCTGGTACCATAGTTTGTACCAAGCATACCCGGACTAACACTTGCTCTGCAAATGGAGCATATGGCAATGTTCGGCTCCTTCTCGCTAACCATAAAGAAGTCCCGAACTGGGGACGTCAACTTTCTGACACTGGTGCCACTGCCAATGTCAGAAGAAGTGGCGGTAGGTGGGTGTTTTGACATTTGCCTCTCTGCAGTGGCTACTTCTACTGAGGTGGTTGTGGATATAGGTCACAGCCGGGGCCTTGCAAATATGGAAGCTGGCGGTGGTGGTATCTGTGTCACATCCCTCAGAGCAGGTTGAGATGGGGTAACGTTGGTCTCTACTGGGGCTGGGTTAACATCCATGATGACTGGCTCGCCGTCATCCTCCTCTTCTTCATCCATAACTTGAAGGCTTTCAGGGACCTCCCTTTTCACTAGCTTCTCCTGGCGTGTCTCAGACGGAGGCAGCATTCAAGTGGAGTCTTGTTCATCAGAAGGGTGCTTGGAGAGGAAAATGGTGGCGTACCCCTCCTTTTTCTTGCTGGAGATCTGGAAGACAATGGACCTTCTGAAAGGGGGCTTCTTCTACTTCCTCAGCATGAACCTCAATATCCTGAAGTGCACCTAATTCAGGAGGGACTACTATTGCTGGCTGCAGCGGTTGTTGTCCACTTAGCTGAGTTTCCGGCAACGAATAGGTACTACTTTGCGAAAGAGAACTCCAATTCAACGTCAGCTTTGCCGTGATTAGAGTGGCTGCCTCTGTGCTAGACATGGGCTTGGGCCTAGGTTGGGGTGGGGCTGCTGATGAGGGAGTGCTGCTCCCAATTTGCTCCCCGGAGGCCAGTGCGGTAGGCACACGTTTTTTGCCAGAAAAAGGTCTGGGGCAACATACCAGTGTTGGTAAACTCCTTCTATTCACTGGTCTCTTTCTTAGTAGCACCTTTCTTCTTGTGAAGCTATCAGTTGGCAGTGCCACTTAGTTTCACAAGATTAAGAGATTTCCGTGCTGAGGGGTGTAGCCAACTGTCTAAGATGGCGGTCGCATAAGCAACGAGCTCCGGGCCCGAGCAAATAATCTGTAACTATCCCTGCCTAAATTTTACAGCAACAGCCATCTACGACCTGGAGATCGACTGTGGGGAGGTACACTCACGGTTGATTGGAGTTTCCCAGAGATTGGGAGCGGATTCGGTCTCCCGGCACAGCAGACAGTGTTGCGGCCAGGCCGGCGCCGCCTGACTGAGTGGTGCCCAGGGTCGGAATACCAGCCCCAACGAACTGGAGGAAGCTGGGTTTGAGAGTCTGTCGTCCTGGAGGAATATCCCAGAGAAGCACCTGTGATGACGGAGAAGCGGAGGCGGCCTTTAGGCCCCCCCTGCAGCCTACGACGAGTGTGCCTGGTCCCGCGGCCTAGAAGCACGGTAGGAACTGCCGGGCCTGTTTCTCCCCGCGGTAGCTGGCGAGTGTTGTCGAGCCCCAAAAGTCTGGCTCCCCCAGCAGGGGGCCATTGGGCTGAGGCATCGAACGGCGGCGACGCCCTGGCAACGGAGCATCCGGAGGAGAGCCGGTACCTACGGACGACCGGAGACGACTTGTGGCGGAGGGTTGTCCCCCCGCGGCCTGGAACGGGTGTGTCTGGTCCTGCGGCCTTATCCCACGGTAGGAGTCTCCAATCCTGATTACCCCGCAGCAACCGACAGGCGCTGCCAGACCCCGGCACGATCCTGCTTCCCAGCGGGTTCCCTTAGACTGATGCGCGAACCCACGACGGCGCCCCGACAATAGAGAGGCAGTGTGGCCCTGAGTGGCGCGGTGGAAACGAGCTGTGTAGCGCTGATCACGCAAGAGGTTGGAGCTGATTCCGGGGGTGAGTCAGTGAGCCCCTGCACGCCCCTGGGGGCTGCCTGGCCCTTTAACATAACTGGTTACCCCAGGCCTAGCAGATTATAATTGGGGACTATCACCACCAACAACGAAGCATTTTGAAATTGGCGTGGGGGGCCCCAACCCCGCCGGTGTTGCTCCCAGTCCAATCCCGGGAGTGTGGGGTAGGTACATTTGGGAAACGGCACTAACCTCAGGGGAGCCTGGGGGACTGAGAAGCAGTGAGTAAGCCCTGGCTGGGGCGGTCCACGCTCAGACTGGGGGACAGAGTGAAGATTTGCCAGGACCAGTCTCCCCCTCTCTACATCTACTTGTGGTGTGTCCTGTGGATTGCTCCATGGTTATGAAGTGGATTGTTTATGGAATGGAGCCCTGCATTGCCTGCCTGTAGAAACTCTGGTGCGAGTACAGCAGCAACTGCTACGACCAATATTGGGACTATTGAGGTGCAGCTTGGCATTGTGGCATTGGCCTACTGATCTCACGCTGTGGTAGGGGCCTGGGGATGGAAGTGAGAGAACGCTGTTTACTGCTGGACACTAGGTGAGGTCATGGGGTGAGGGGCCTACGGTGCTAACAAGCGCCCACTGGGTACACCGCGAGGGGGTCTCTGTTGAAGACGACAAGTTGGAGTGATTACCTCTGGGGCTGTTTCAGTGAGAGTCCCACATTTGCTGTTGTTACCATTGGTGTGGCAGCCCTGTTGTAGGCGAGGCCTTGTCGACAGGTGCGAGATCGCGCTCCCCCTCCTCTAGATCCTCTCCGGCAAGGTCAGTGCAAGATGATGGAGACATGCCCCGTTCAGACAAACTAGACATGATTCTACTAGAAATACAAGAGTTCCGAGCAGCTATTGCCCAACAACTGGGAACGATTTCTACTGACCGTAACCTACTAAAGGACGACCATAGGAAGTTAGCAGACCGGGTGAAAACAGCTGAAGTAACTTTGGAACTAACAGCGCCTAAGGTCAAAGAAAATGAAGCACAGATCTCCCAAATGCGTCGTCAAATTGATATCCTACAGGCCCAGGCTGAGGATGCAGAAGGAAGGTCTCGGCGAAACTATTTACGAATAGTGGGCCTTCCGGAGGGCACGGAGGGACCGAAGCCCACACTGTTTATCGAGGACTGGCTGAGAAAGACAGTGGCTCTTACCGGGCTGTCTGCCTTGTTTACAGTGGAACGTGCGCACCGTGTACCTGCCAAAAAGCCTATCCCCGGTGCGAATCCCAGGCCGATAATAGCCAAAATTCTGAACTATAGGGACCGAGATCACCTTTTACAAAATGCTCGCAATAATGGTCCGATTTCGATCGACAATGCTAAAGTATCGATATTTCCAGACTACACGATTGAAGTCCAAAAGAGGCGCTCATCTTTTTTGGGAGTCAATTCACGAGTACGTGCTGTGGGCCTGTCATTTGCTCTCTTGTTTCCCGCAAAGTTAAAGATTCTCCACGAGCAGCGCTCCTATTTCTTTGACACCCCAGAGAGCGCCTGGGAATGGTTGGACAGAAAATTCCCTGACTCGGGCGAAAGTGGGCACCGAGCTGGATCGAGTCAGAAATCACACAGATCACAGGGACAACACAGAAGAGGACTCACCACCCAGGAGGGCTCATCCGGGGCCCCATCCCTGCAGGCAGTACTGGAGGGTAGACAGGAGGCTCTCCGCACTGCAAATACCTTACGTGTTCTCCGCCCGCCAATCAGTACTAGCCCTTCAGTGGAAGTGACATCGGACTCGGACTCTGACTCTGGAGGTAGTGTTGCTTTGTTTCCATCCGAAACTACGCAACTGAGCGCTGACCCGCTGGGCTGAGACCACTACAGATTATTGGTTAATGGCGTTGGGGTTACATTTATGGTACAGTTACCAGACATGCTAATATTGATGTCACTGCTGGGGGGCGTTATGGGTCATATGGGTGTCTTACACGACCTTGATGTATCTCCTACAATGCATTGCTTATAATAGAGAGTTGCCAGTTGATGGTATATGTAGCTTGTAACAACTGTCGACAGGGATAGTATAGACTGATATACTGCTTTTATCTAGGGCCCGGGCGGTATTGTACCGAATACAATGTTTTTACGATACCATATAATTGTCACATCAATACCTCACCCTATCGGCGAAAGCACTGGTTTTATCATAACATTAGGTTCTTAGTTTAAAGTTATTGTTTTGGTCGGATGATGTGGTCTCATTGGACCGCGAATTGGGAAGTTGATCACCTAAAATGCTTGGTGCTGATGTGTAGGTCTGCTGAGTTCTGGGGTCTAGGGGGGATGCTGGTGGGATGCTTCTTATATTACCAAAGGATGTTAGATGGCTACAGTGGTTGACCGTTATACTCTCATAACCTGGAATGTCCGGGGCATGGGCTCAGTCCACAAACGCCATAGAGTGTTGGCACAGTTACACAGACGGAGGGCGCAAATAGTATGTCTGCAGGAGACCCACCTGGTATCATCTGAACTTCCTAATTACAGAGGAAATGGAGAGGGCAGGTCCATGCAACTACCTACTCTGCCTTTTCACGAGGTGCTGCTGTATGGATACGGGCGGGGGTCCCCTTTTCTTTGCAAGTTAGCAAGATTGATGAGCAGGGCAGATACGTATTACTGAAGGGTACATTGGACGGGAAACAAATAGTCCTTGGGTCGGTGTATGGGCCTAATATTGACCAGGAGGCATTCCTTTTTCGTCTTACATTAGCCTTGGCAGACTGGACACAATACCCTTGGTTGTTGGGAGGAGATTTCAATGCGGTACTGGATGTTGGGTTGGATCGCTCACACCCTCCATTGCCAGGAACAGTAACGTGCCAGCAAGCCCGAGCCTTACAACGCTGGATGTCAGGGTGGGAATTGGCAGACATCTGGCGCTTGCATAACACGAATATGCGTGAATACTCCTTTTTCTCTTACCCCCATGGTTTGCACTCCCGATTAGATAGATTCATATGTACACCAACCCTGCTCTCACATGTAACACATACTACTTATTTAGGCAAGACTATATTGGATCATAATCCCCTTGAGCTGTCCCTCAACTGGGGCCGGACCCCATCCCCAATCCCAACATGGCGTCTACAGCCCCAACTTCTGGAAGACCAGGTATTTAAAAGCACTATAGACACAGCAATCACATCTTACTTCGAAATTAATAAAGGTACAGCTACCACAAGGTCGATTGAGTGGGAAGCCTTTAAAGTACAGATCCAAGGGGTATCTATGGGCACAGTGGTAGGGGCCAGATGTGAGATTTCTCGCGATCTTACAGAGTTAGAAACATCACTGCAGACATTAGAAATTGAAGCTCGGGTAGACACGGGGGGCAGGAAAGGCTTCAGGAAGCCAGGATAAAATACGCTGAATTACTGGAACGTTTACATCTCACAGACCTCCATTATTACACAGCTCGGACGCACGCAGAAGCAGACCGACCTGGCACATTGCTGGCCTGCATGACACGGCCCCAACCCTCCCCAACGCCAGTACTGGCAGTATATAATACCAATCAGGAATTCATGACTACGCAGATAGGAATCAATGAGGCATTTCATGACTATTACGCTCACCTTTATGCGGCTCCCCCTCAGGTCCCTCTCAAAAACTTGACTGACTTTTTAGGAGCTATCCCCTTACTGGTTATTCCACGTAATATTAGGGAAACCCTAGCTGCTGACATTACAATGCCAGAAATTCGTAGGGCAATAAGGGACCTTGCTCGTAATAAGACACCAGGCTCTGATGGGCTCCCGATAGAATTGTATTCTACATTCTCGGCGCGGTTAGTCCCCAAATTATTGCAATTATATACCACATCCCTGGAAGAGGGTACTTTTCCCCCACACCACCAAAGAAGCGATAGTGACGTCCCTATTGAAACCGGGTAAATCGCAGGTGGATCTTTCTTCATACAGACCCCTATCCATTCTTAACACCGAATATAAAATATTGAGTAAAATATTAGCAATGCGTCTTTTACCATTTGTCCCGGGTCTAGTACATACTGATAAGAACAGGTTTGTTCCACGTCGCAGCACTTCACTGAACATACGGCGCCTCTTTAATTTGTTCCATACTGCCCAAGCCTCCTACCCACGGGCTGGATGCTTGTCATTAGACATTCAACAAGCTTTCGACTCATTGAGCTGGCAATATATGCTAGCAGTGCTGAAGAAATATGGCATTCCCCCACAATATTGTCGTTGGGTAGAATTATTATAGACCTCACCAACAGCCCGTGCGAAGTCAGGGCACAATATATCCCCTGCGTATAATATATATCGTGTGACACGTCAAGGATGTCCCCTTTCCCCCCTCCTCTTTGTACTGGCTTTGGAACCCTTAGCACACCACTTACGATTAACAATGCACACACATGGTATCCCAATAGGTCCAACTACTCACTCAGTGTCGTTATATGCTGATGATATGTTGCTGTATTTTAAGGACCTGGGGGCAGACCTAAGTGCGGTGGAGTTGCTGTTGCATCAATTCGGTCGACTATCGGGACTCCAATTGAATGCATCAAAGTACATAGCATATTTATTTTACGATAGGCGTCCTTCATCCACCCTACACTTCGGATCTGAACAGCTCAGAGTCGAACCGGACACCTTCAAATATCTGGGCATCCAGTTTTACAGGGACACGCGGGACATACTAGATGGGAATCTCATGCGGGCCATTAATGCATTAAAATCGCAAGTGGCTTTCTGGATTAAATTACCACTGTCCACAGCAGGGCGAATGGCAATAGGAAAATGGTGATGTTACCCAGGCTCCTATATTACTTTGTTAATCTCCCTGTAGTGGTCCCGGCATGGGTTTTTAAAATGCTAAACTCCTTATTAATAACATTGATATAGGGGTCCGGGCGTCGTAGAATCGGTCTTGCCAAATTACAGATGCCAGCAGCAAAAGGAGGTATGGGAGCCCCAGATTTCAAGGCATATAACATAGTTAGTCAATTGCAGTGGTTGGCATATTGGTTGGCGGGGCATAACCTATCTGAAATAGGGTATACATCTACTCAATTACGGCGTGGAACACTGCAGACACTGATTTCCCCGGAGCCTGGAAGACCGAAAGATATCCCTGTGTTGCTTCAAGTAGCGCTTCATTACTGGAAACTCGCAATGAAGTATACAAATGTACCCACTCCATATGCTCCGAACATACCCCTATGTGGCCTCCCAACACCACACGGCCCTTTAACTGCGCATAAGTTGGCACCTTGGTTGGATGGGGGAATCACAACTTTGGGCTCCTTATTCACTGGTGGGCAGCTAATGCCTCACGAAGAAGTGGTACGTACATATGGAGTCCCTACTACGCTATTTCTGACTCACACTTGCATTGTACATTTAGTTTGCAAGTATTGGCTAGTCGAGCAGTGTGAACCCCCAACATTTCACTTATTGCAAACATTACACATAATGGGACATGGGAGACATTTGGTCCGATGGCTCTACAGGGGATTGAGAGAACATTTGGAAGTTTCACTTTCACCTCTTCGTCAAAAATGGGAAGTGGATATTAACCATGCTCTCACAGACAAGGAATGGGCAATAATCCTTGAATATCCAAAACGGGTAACCGAAATGTGCGGTTCAAGTTTATACAACTGGCCCTGTTGCATAGGGCATATTTGACACCAGATAAGATCCATGCAATGTACTCACAAGTCTCCTCTGACTGCCCTCGCTGCCGCCTGCCCGGAGCCGACCTGACCCATATGTTATGGTCTTGTTCGGTATTGCAAGAGTACTGGCGAGAGGTCACTGATAGTATAACACGACTATCTGAACATTCCAGGTGGACAACACCAGAAGCGTGTCTGTTAGGGTTATCCCCCCTACCACGGAAAGCAAAAGTGTTACGCCGGTTCACAGACCTCTCTTTAATACTGGCTAAAAGACTGCTTACGGCTCTGAGAAAATGATATTGGGGGGAGGAGGTAGTGAGATGGGCCCAAATAGAAGGAGAAGCTCTCAAACGGGAGGAGTATAGGGGGCTTTGCAAAAAAACAATATCACTAGACTGGTTTCAACTGTTGGAACAATTCAAAAGTAATGTCTCTGTTGATTAGGGCTGAGTTGGTCTAAACCATCGATATGTGATGGGGCTAATATACCTGCATATGAAATGTTATGAATAGAAATTATGTCACTGTGATTATCTTCTGTTTCCTTGTCTGCCTTCCTTTGGCCCTTCCTCCCTCCTAGTTCATCGCTCCCTCTCTCTCCCCCCCCATATGACCCCCTTAGCTCCCTCCCGCGCCTCTCCCCCCTCCCTCCCCATTGCTCATTTAGGACCCTCAGTGACCTATCTTCAAGAATACTGTAAGGACCGCGCAGATCAGCATCTACAAGCAAGAGTTATTGGGAAAGTTCTTTTTATAGGTGGGAGGGGGTCAAGTTGAGTGTATTGCTCCAAACTGTTCTTTGTTCTAAGAAAAACAATATTTAGCACAGATTCTTGCATTCCTGAGTAAGGGATATGTATCATCTAATGCTCCTAGTGAGATATATGTGACGTGGTGTAATAATATGCTTGTAATTTCATTTGCAATGTGACAACTAAATACACAATGTACACTACTCCTTGTGAATATTTGATGTACTAAGAATAAGAAAACCAATAAAATTATGTGCTAAAAAAAAAGAGATTTCCGTGTTGTGTGCTCATGCATCACGCCATGCACAGGCCTTCTGTGGCAGGAGTATGGGTGAAGTCTCTTCTCTTGTGCACCTAAAAGCAAACAAGCAAGAAGAACATCAGTGAAACGTGGCATTGTTGCAGTTCAATTAGTAGTACAAACAATATCATTTAGTGTGATTATTTAAGTTAAAAATAATGAACCACAATACAGTGTATCCATTCGTAAAACTACACCAACAAACTTTCATGTACACTCTGGAAGGATAAGAAAGAGCAACAACATACAGAAGTAACTGTTGGCTTTACGTTGGATGTGGCACTAAAGGAGGTGCTGGTGACAATGGAATAATCCTTAGAAAATGAATGCTGTTGTGCAGCTATGCGCCTCTGGCAGACATGGGGTTGATGGATGTTAGGAAAATGGGGAAAAGAAAATTGAAAAAAATATATGTTTTAATGCTAAAAAGAAAGTTACATTTTTTTTAAAAAAATGTACACAAATTTTTTTTTAAATGAAGGAAAAAAACAATTAACAAAAAAATTGACAAAAAATGGGAACAAAAATGAAATAAAAACAATTTGTGAAACAAATTATTTAAAAAAAAAAATATATATATAATTGCTGATGTTCTAGGGGAAGGGGACTACCATGAGAAACCCACTGGGATTTGAAAGGCAAGGAGTGGTGCAGGTAAAAAATGCAAAAAAAAGTATATGATAATATAGAACACTGGTCATACAGTACATTTAGAATGAGCAGTGAGCTACTAAGCCTCAAGCATAACACAGAAAATGGCCGCCAGCCACATGGTCAAACAACAAGCAGGAGGCATGGAAAACAAAGAACACATGCAGGCCTATGGCAAAAGCACACTGGCTGGCTATACAAAATGGCCGTCAGCCACATGGTCAAACAACAACCAGCAAGGAGGCATGGTCACAACAAAGAACACATGCAGGCCTATGGCAAAAGTACACTGGCTAGCTACACAAAATGGCCACCAGCCACATGGTCAAACAACAAGCAGGAGGCATGGAAAACAAAAAACACATGCAGACCTATGGCAAAAGCACACTGGTTGCCTACACAAATTGGCCATGGTAACACAGGAGAAAACAGCATTAATTCAGCAATGCCAAAAACGAAAATTAACTGGGCTAAAACTTTTTACAACAACCACATCCTCCAAAGGCATGAAATATATTACCCCACCTATACACTGTTGGCATTAAAAAAAAAAACGTGACATACCCCCCAAAAAACACATTTTGTAATTTAATCCAATGCCATCCATGGCCTAAATGATGTTTCATTTCAACAGACACCAGAGAAACAGTTGTTTCATGCACCCATGACTAATACTGGGCCTACTGGATGGAAGGCCCATTGGCAGACTAAGCAACATAGTGAATTAAATAAATATTGCAAATTTATCAAAAACATGGAGAAACTGAACTGAACGGTGCAACATTTTTCCTTGATGAAAAATTACATGCAAAAAATAACTAGGCCCCTACTGAAACTGCAGGCACCCACCACAATAAATTTTAATAATCGAATAAAAGTACAAATAAATCCTGGTGCATGCCCTGTATCAAAAAAACAACTCCCTTATACAACAGTTTTTCACTTACTTGTGATATCACAAAAACAAAGCCCTCAAAATCAAATGGTATATGTGCAGCAGACAAACAGAGTGATCCTTCCAGCTCAAAATCCAAATGAGAAGTGACCAGGAGGTGGACAAAGCACTGGGAGGAGCCTGCTGGACAGGAACAGGAAGTTGGAGTATCTGTGGCACTTCTTCAGTGTTGAAAAAAAAGTAAAATAAAAAAAGCGCTCCTTGCACAAAAAAACAACGTAAACGGTCCATTTGAGAAGGTTTTTAACTCCAAATTGTCTTTTTGAGGAGATTTAGCTGCTTCACGGAGAGAATCTTCTCCAGATTGCAGCCACGGTCAATCGCCCTCGCCTACGACACAAAAGAAGCGCTGGAAGTCACTGCTAGAGGCTGCAAAATCTTGCAGGAGCTCACAGGCGGCTAGAAAATCTTGTGGGAGCTCACGAGCACCCGAAAGTCTCTCGTTGCGCTCCCCCCATGCGCGAAAAGACATTACGAGCGAGCCAATGGGGAAAAAAACTCTGTTCCATTACAGGGTGCAGAGTTTATCAGTAACTCAGCGTTCTCCAGGGAACGCAGAGTTGCCAAATTCCTCAAACTCCACGAGCGCAGCTTTACGCCCAGGCCTAGTATAGGCAACTTCAAATGTATTCCCCAAATATGAACATAATGTAAAAGGCGAATCAATAAACCTTCACTTTGTCCTTTTGAGATCCCAAGAAGTCTAGAGGAACATGAGCGAACATCAAATTAAATAGTGTGACCAATTAAATAGTGTGTTAGTGCTAAGAGCACTATTCCAGGTACATGCTTTTGACATGGTCAGAAGGCTTGAATGCAAGTCTCCACAACAAGTATCCGAGTGGTCCTGAACACCAACCTAAATATCCCAGCAACAGAAATACTAAGGACATTACTAATGTCCAGATGGAAATATATAGCAGCTAAAATGCAGGCTCTTCAGATGACTATTGCATGTTACAACGCATGCTATTACATCGCGTTCTGTTACAACGACCGCGTTCTTAGAACGCGATACCTTTACATCACAAGTTATTAGATCGACTTGCTGTAGTTGGTGCGCTGGACTTAGGAATAGTATAATTTACTATTCCAACTCCAGCATGCGCAATAATAGGGAAGGTGTTGGAATAGTAAATTATACTATTCCTTAGGTTAGAGCGCCCCTACAGCAAGTCGATCTAATGACTTGCGATGTAAAGGTATCGAGTTCTAACAAAGCGGTCGTTGTAACGACCGCGTTGCAAAAGTAACGGAATGTAATGGCAGCGTTGTAAACGCTGTTTCCCCTTTAGATAAGCATTAAACCGCAATGATGGAACGGGAGTTTTGGGGAAAGAAAAGACTGAAATTTGTCCTCACTGTTCACTATAGAAGAGGTAAGAAACCATGGGTCTATCTCCTTTTTAGGTCGAGCCTGAGTCAGCGCACATGCGCTGCTCTGCGAGACTTGCTGTAGAAGAATATGGAAGAGAAGCCCTGCCCCCTCTCCGCCCATATTTTTTATTGGCTTGTGTCTTTGTCCTTCGTGAATACTGACTTCTGATTCAGTAATTGGCTTGTTAGTCCCTCTTTAGTACGGCCTTGTCTTCATTTGTAACCTCCCATGGCTACTGGCCCCTTTACTTTGGTTGTTACACGGTACGTCTTTTTAAGTCTGTAAGCACTACTTTCTTTTTTCTACTCTAGTTTTTCCTACTGCAGGCACGACATGCTTTCCTGCAACATTCAGTGCGCCATGCGCGCTTTCACTTTCCAAACAGTTCATCCTGTGTTTTCTTAACTAGTGCAATTCACCTAACTCGATCTTGACTGCACACAACATAATATATTTATTTAAAAGCAGTGCAGCTAGTATTGCAGCGGAAACGAGCAGCGACGCGCACGCTGCGTGTTCTCTTTTGTCAAATTTATGTTAGGCTTGCCTCCCTGTGCCGTGTTTGTCCGCCCCACCACCCCTCCGAGATCGCTGGTTTTTTTTCCTTACAGCGCGCGTACTCCACTTGTGGGACGCTGTTCCTTAATTTATGTTAGGCGTGTTAACTGTGCCTTTATTAGTTGCTTTTCCCTGCTGCTGTTTTTATTAATTGTTTTTTGCCGGTCAATTTTGTTTGATAATTGGTATCCGCCCATCAATGTTTTTTAATAATTGGTTCCCGCCCATTGCTGTTTTTATTACTTTCCAGATGGTGCTATGAACATCTGCCCTCAGACACGCTGACACGTAGCCCTGCGGCTCCAACCACACTCCCAGCCCGATGGCCTGGCGCATCGCTCTGGAGGCACCCGCCATTTTGGAGCACCCAGACACCCACCAGACTGCTGTAGCAGTGCACGTGGAGCACGAACACACAATCACCTTTCTAGGGGACACCCGTGGCAGTCTGCATAAGGTATGTGCACTGTCCTCTGCCATGGCTGAACCCATGTGCTCTTCTCAGAGCTGAGGGACAATTGTGCAAACATATGTATAGATGCATTGTAGGTTAATCGTACAGCGCTCATGTCTCCAAATGCTGCTTCAAAGCGCTTGGTCCGTTTTGATTATATCAATATATGTTTAGACACTTCAGTCTTTACATAAACTTTGGGTTTAGATGAAAGTTCTTGGGCGGTGCAAGAGGGGTCCGAAGATGGCTAGGGTTGGGGGCAGAGGTGGGTAACAGACATCCTTATGAACAGGGCTTTAAGTGGGCCGGGTCCTGCCAGTGCTCAGCAGTGGCATTTCTAAAAAGCAGGTGCTGAGACGGGTCTCTATCGAGTTCTCCCTTTTTGCCCTCACAATCAGGGGGGAAAAAAAATCGTATTTCTGCAGCAATGCCACCCTTCACTGCCTTTGATGTAACTCAAAAGAGACTCGTAGTTCTTTCTCAGTCTCATCATGTCAGAACTGAAGGATTTTCCTAATATATACAACAATGCCATAGCTGTTGTTTATTTATCTTATGCAACTAACAACCAATGACAAAGCTGATACTCCTGGCTTATTGTAGGTGTAATTTTACTTGTAGTGTTATATATGTGGAGGCAATAACAGAAGCAGCAAAATACCAGTCGAGCGACACTATGCTAAGCCCAATATTTAGTTTGTGTTTTGAAGCCGCGCCCTTAATTACATCGACCACGCCCATTTGAGAGACACCCCCCCCCCCCAGTTTTTTCATCACACTTAAAGCCCTGCTTATGAGTTTAGTGGAACCGTGTAGCACCTACGTCCCAGAATAATATTCGGAAAAGTAGCGTGTTTAACTTTGAGCCTTGTCTCCACTACATATGGGTTAGCAGTTGTTAAACACAGTGGCTTCAGGGCATTGGAGGCAGATTGGTGCGGGGGTGTCATGGTACGGTTATGAATGTGCACATCACTTAGGGGTGTTGTTCGGCCTGCCCTGTACCCTTAGTGTCCAGTACGCATCTGTGTGCTGTATTCATCCGCGCTCTCAGGTGGGTACATTTGTCTTACAGTGGCCCCTTTATTTGATGAAATCTGGACATCCGGCCTCAGAGTATGTAAATTGCAGTCTCGCACTGCGCCATTCGCCTGATTTCTTGACCTTGTTCTTTAAAGGATTCAATTTCTTTAAAAACGGAGTCCTTGGCCTCCTCCTGTGCTGCTGCAATCGATCTCTTCCAATCACTTGCCAACTTTATATTGGAAAATTCATAGAAGATATATTTGGGGTCTCCTAGAAACGGGCTACAAAATTTTAGAAGCCTTCAGGTCTCTGTTAAAACTGGGCTTTTAAAGGGACTGAAATATGATGCCTCTTAAGTTGTTTATCATACACATTCTCATGCACACATTTTCTCTCAAACGAACGCACCCAATTTATACTCGCACACATTTCTCTTGCACATGCTTTCAGACACCCCTCCCTTCTCTCACACACAGTTTCACCCTCACAGACACACTCTCGCTAAAGCTCTCTCACGCACACTCTCAGCTTGCCCTATCTGATACATTCCATCACCGGTGACCCTCCACATTTTGAACAGGTGAAAGAAAACAATACCTTTTTCATTCTTCATTCTCCCCTTAAATATGTTGCTTTAGGCAACCCCCAACTTTGGGAAGAATTCTATGTTAAAGAACAGTAGATGTTGCAGTGCCCAGTATAATGTGCTGCATGGCTAAATACTTGTAAGGTGCCAAAGGCGAGACCGATTGCATTGCAAATGCTTGTTCAGTGGAGTAGGCCAGCCAAAGTTCAGATGTGAATAAATATGCTCAGAGATGCAACTCTGATTAAGGTTGAAAAAATTCATCAATTCTATGTAAAGCATTTTTAGAGTTTTCTGATAGAGAGTTTGAAATATATTGAGGAACAGTGTCCAGAATGAACAAATCTCATCTTGGTCAAATGGAGCGCAAACCTATTTCTTTTGGTTGTCTATTCAATTATTTCTATTTATCAAAAGAGGGGGACTCTAGGAGCTATTCTAAAAGGTCCGGTGACCCGTGCTCCCGAAATTAAATTTATACCAAAGGGAGTCACCGTTCCTGAGTGGAGATGGAGAGAAGGGAAGTAGGGGGTACTCTTGTCGTGTGCTACTCTGCTTGTGGGAGGCAGGGTGTCCTCATCTTGATGCCCTCACACACCCCGAAGGATGTCATGCTTCATCATTGGGCTTTTGCTCCTCGTCGGGCCGGCGCTGCAATGCCCTACGGGTCCCCCGAAGGGTCTCTTTTCGGAGATCTTCTGATGAAGCCGTATGGGTGCGTGGGTGTAAGTAGCAGTGAAGTCCTAGAAAGTGTATTAAAAAATGGCTGGAGGGAGAGTGATTAATTTTTAATAAAGTGATCCCTCTGTCATTATTAAAACAAAGTGTATGGAGCTGCTTTAAGGGGTATTATGTCCCTTGGTAGCTGGGTGATTATATGACCCTAGAGGGCATATGTTATGGTCAACATGTTTCGCGCTTCAGTGGTCTCAGGGGGAGATCCAGGGCGCTTAGTCAGGACCAAATAAGAAGGTTATATCTACAGTGGCCCGAAAATTTCGGTGCCCCCGGATAAATGAAAGGAGTAGAGATTCTGAAACGACAAGAGTCAAAAAAACAAAGATACAATTTGCCATTAGGGTATTAATACCAATGGAAGTTATGCTCAGGTCTGGGTTCTCCATTGGAGGGCCAGGTGCTTGTAGTTCGTAGCATGATCATTGCTGTCAATGGTCGCGGTATGTTTACGTGAGCTAAAAGGTGCTGTGATCTTTCTAAAAATTGTTAAAAAGGAGGTTATAACTAGGTGACAGACAGACGTATAAGATCAATGATTAGTGCTCAGAGAATGGTGTCAGGGTTGTTCTCTGTATCAGTATTTTTATTTTTTATTTGTGAACATACCCTGGTTTTATCGAGTAGGCGTGAATCATATAAATAGAGTCAAAAATTCAAAAGTGAAAAGGTTCTATTATCCAGTAAGCTTGTGAACCTTTTAAAACTAGGTAAGTAATACCGTTAGGCCCTACCATTGATGGCAAACCTCGAGACGGTGTGTTTTTATGCGTAAGTACTTAGATAATATATCTCACCCCTTAGTAGGTAGGGTAAGATCCCATGAGATCAGTGAGGGTCACTTGAGAGCTATAATGGGAAGGAAGAAAAAAACAGTAAACCACATGCGTCATTTTTACAGGGCTTCCTAAGGCTCCAAGTTATAACTCGCAGTTGGTTTTTAGAAATTGAAGGGAGAGGATGCCGCCATGTGCAGGATCTGTCCTGGACTGATCTTGCCTCTTAGTTACTCACGGTTCTCTCGGTGCATCTGAGCGGTCTATTATTTCATCACTAATATCTACAATGATTCAACACAACTGCCATAATAAAGGACAAAAACATACATTAAAAAAATCTGTTGTACATTTCATACATGCAAGTAACGATGGACAACTTACAGTGCAGCAAACACATGATACAGCAGGGGTATCCAAACTTTTTTTAATAAGAGATACTTATGTTCAATAAAATATGCTGAGCTACTAATAAATATCAGTGTTGTATAAGCAACAGTTTTGTAGCGAAAGTTGCTGAAAAAGCAGCTAATAAACAGCTTACAGACCACATAAATAAAAACGACCTACTGCATCCTTCCCAATCAGGTTTGAGAATGGCCCACTCGACTGAGTCAGCTCTTCTTATAGCCACTGAAATACTGAGGAAATATGCAGATGAGGGACAAACAGCCGCACTGATTTTACTAGATCTCAGTTCGGCGTTTGACACTATCTCCCATAAGCTTCTTATTCAAAGACTAGAGGCGTGCGGCATAAGGCGGAGGGCATTGAGCTGGTTGACATAATTTCTCTCCACACGAAGTTTCCAAGTTGCTCAACAAACCTTTCTGTCTAAGAAGACCCTTTTGGCTCAAGGGGTCCCACAGGGCTCAATTTTGAGCCCCACTTTGTTTAATGTTTATGTGGGGCCATTGGCGGAGTGTGTGGAGAAGTATGGGGTGTCAATTGTTTCCTACGCTGACGACACACAACTAATTATGATGCTAGCACAAGATAGAGGCCAGGCTGCTACCCAGTTCTCCAAGTGTTTAGAAGAGGTGGCAGACTGGATGTCTAATCACTGCCTCAAGCTAAACGGGAGTAAAACAGAGGTCATGGTAGTAGGCAGAATGCCATCTTTATGGTCACACGCGTGGTGGCCTGAAACTTTAAGTCAATTGCCTCTCCCTAAACCAGAAGTTAAAAATCTCAGTATGTGGCTTGACCCCGAGCTGACTTTTGAAAGTCAGATTCGGAAGGTAGCGCGCAAATGCTATGGGAATATGAAAGTTCTGAGGAAGGTCTTAGACCTACTACCACCGAAATCCCGTAAGACTATAGTTCATGCGGTAATAACTTCAAAACTAGACTACGGGAATGTACTTTACCTAGGTGCTACTAAAAGGGGTCTTGCCAAACTACAAAGAGTACAGAATGCCGCAGCACGGCTGGTACTGGGTCTGCCAAGAAGAGCGAATACGAAGAAAGCATTGACAGCCTTACACTGGCTCCCGGTAGAAAAAGAGAATCTCTTTTAAGGCAATGTGCTACTGCCATCGTATTCTAGTAAAGAAAAGCCCGAGATATCTACAACAGTTAATAACCCATTATATCCCAGGGCAGAATCTAAGGTCTACGGGGATGGCACAGGTCACTGTACCGAGAATATTCAGAGCTAGAATGGGAGCCCGCTCATTCAGGTACCGTGCAGCCATAATGTGGAATGCCTTACCACTAAATCTAAGAACAGAACCTTGTGAAAGCAGTTTTCGTAGACAGCTAAAAACATGGCTGTTCAGGCAAACCGGATAGATGTACTAGTTAAGGTGTCCTTCACAGCATAGTAGTTTAGGTGGATGATGGCTATCTCCCCCCAGAGTATGTTCTCAGCGCGGGGACACACCGGTGGTGTAACCAGGCGCTCTACAAATGAATAAATAAATAAGAGACCAATCAGACATGCTAACATTACTGGTCATTCTGGGCAAGGTTACCAAATAGTGATGACTTTGGTGCATCAGCAGTAATGGGAAAAATGTATTAAACTGTAGGAAAGTAGGATCTGCTTTCATGGTTACCCCCACTTTTTGCCTGGTGTCACTGTGTTTTGATTGTAATTTGCTAGGATCCTGCTAATCAGGACTACAGCATCTGTGTTCTCTCTCCCAAAATGGATTTTGTAAGTACTCTTGTACCTCCACAATTGGCTACTGTTTTACCCTTATATGTCCCTAGTAAACGGTACTAAGGTACCCAGGGTATAGGTAGACCAGGGGTCTCCCGTGGGCTGTAGCATGCATTGCGCCACCTATGGGAGTCCACTTAAATTGTGACTACAGGCCTGCCATTGCAGCCTGTGTGAGGTGGTGTTTTCACCTCTCACAACAGATATAAGTTTCCTTATATCTGAGGTCACTACACTTAAAACATATAAGTCACCCCTAATGGTGCTTGGTTATAAGTAGTAGGATGCCCCTGCATGAGCAGGACACCCGTACACACCCCGGAGTCGATTCTCCAGGCTTTGTATGTGCGTGCAGCCATTTAAGACATATAGTGGACATCAGTCATTACGAGATGTCTAACTATATAATGGCTGCGCCGAACCTGGTCATATTTGGTATCAAACATGTTGGTATTATACCCCATCACCGATTCCAGTGTTGGAGTTATGATTCCATGTACTGGGGGCCTCTTAGATGAGCCCCACTGCACTCCCGGTTACAACCCTTCAGGGTCTGCCAGCAAGCTAGTGCTGCTGCAGAACGTAGACAGTGTTTTGCCCTGCTGCTGCTGAGCTTGAGCAGGGGAAGGTAGAAAAATAGCTTTCCTGTCACAGGTAGGAGTGACCACCTCCCAGACAGGACTTAGTGCATTGGGCTGGGGTGGGGGCTCTTTCCAGCACCACTAGACTGCATTGAAGGGCACATTTGGTGCCCTCCTTGCATACTCCGGTTTGATCCAGTTCAGGAACCCTTGGTTCCTGCTCTGGCTCGGAACTGGACAAAGAACATGGGAGTATCCTCCCCTCTGTCCAGCCCCTCCTCCTGGAGGGACCTGCGAGGCATTCCAACCCTTTCCTTGGGTATTTAATGGCTCCCCCGATGGTGGGTCCTCAGATTTGTCATGGAACAAGACTCACCTCTGAAACCAAGACACTCTCCAACCATCAAGACACTTGGACCTCGTTGGACTTCAACTGGAACAGACACTGTATCAAGGAAGACTACTGCTGCTCCTGATCTCTCTGCTCTTCAAGTCTTCTGCCTCGTCTGTGCTTTGCTCAGGTTCTCCAGAAGACCTGTGGGCATCAAGGACATCTGAAGAAATCTCCCTTGAAGTGAAGGAGTCACTCCCCTGCATCTGCAGGCACAGCAACGAAGATGACCGATATGCTGCTCCTGTCGTCCCATGGACTCCCCGAAGCTCAGCAAACACAGGTTGTGGTTCTGTGGCTCTGACCTGCCTTCCCTGCAATTTGGAGGACTGTATCCCTTGTCAGAGTCGCTGGGACCAAACCACTCTGCACTGCGTCGACTTGACGTTGCCAAGGCTTGTTGGCTCTGCACTCCAGAGACCTTCGGGCTACAAGAAGCTCCAGCCTCTGCACCTCATCCCTCAAAGATAAGCATCCTCCCTCCATCCCTTGCACCGTGGGCCTCCATCTTTGGTGAGCTGCCTGAGGTCCTCCTGCGACTCCTGTGCCTTCCGCCTGTGGGTCCTATTGAGGGTCTTCTGCTTTGGTGGGTTCTCCTACTTGCTCGGGTCTGCTCTGACTCTCTTGCACTTGGTGAGTCCCTTGGACCTTGCAGGTCCCAAGGATTGCATCGGTTTGTTCTCCACACCAGTTGCGGCTACCAAGGATTGTTGGTGCTCCCGCCAGACACAGACCCACTGCACACCGACCCCCAACGTGGGACAGCTTGTGCATGGCTCCTGCTCTTACTCCGCATCGCTTGATCCTCACAGCTGCAGCGACAAGGTCCTCGTCAACTCTCCTGAGCTTCTGGACAAGGGTGGGCATTGTGCTTCCATGCCTCCTGGTCACCTCCGAGTGGCATAGACTCGGTCCCCTCTGATTGCAGGTTCTCCTCTTCAAGAATCCACCCTTGGATTCCGCCAGACTGTAGTGTAGTTCCTATTTCCCTAATAGGCTCTGCGCATTGGAATAATATACCCTATAGGTTTGACATAGGACTGAGGTCAGTATGTCCCTATCGAGTATATTAAACTTAATTACTTTGTGCCAGCTAACTCAGAGGCCACTAGAAACTCCTTGTAAACAAGAAGGGAGTAGTTTCTGGCAACCGCATAAACATGACAACTTTGTTTCCCTTTAGAATCGGAACACTCTCAGAATCGTGGAAACAATAGATAACAGTTTCACTCAGCTAATCGTGCATGCTTAGTTTCTTCAGAGTTACACAGAAAGAATAGACGGGCGTTTCAATAAAAAGGATTTATTGAACAGTCTTGTTTCTCGTGTAAGAGATATGAGCTGTTATGTTCACAAGACAGTATGTGAGATATATAATGTACAGCGTAAGCAGTAGAAAGAAATAATACTGCGCTAGCATTATCTTTTAGCTATGACATATATATATTCATATACATAAATAACATAAGCTAAAAATGTGAGTACTCATACGATGCTTCTCTAAGCTAGTTCTATCCCAGTGTACCTAACCTAGGTGTAGGGCAAGGTAAGAAGTAGGTGAAGTATTCTATAGTATGGTATACTAAGAGTCAGATATGCCAAGAGTCCCTCTAGGTTCTAGTCAGCTCCATACCTTGAGAATGAGAGAGGTGGGAATCTCTTTCCGGGTCTCGAACTCTAACACCCCGCGAAGGGAGTCAGAACACTGGAAGCTGGATTCTCTGCGAGCAGGGATGACAGCGTCTCTTCTCAGTGCGTCAGGCCGGGATACGGGCTCCTCTAAAGTCGAGGTCTCCTCCTAATTGCTTGGGCAAGGGAAGGTATATTTATACCTGGTAGGTGCCTTGGAATGTTAGCATTGATGTAAAGTCGGGCAGAGGAAGACATCAGGAATGAACCCTTAAGGTATAGCGGTTCATGCATAATAAATGAGTTCTTGGAGAAATCAATAATCCTGTGCTAGGGGAACTCCCAAGAGCTTAAGGGTCTTAAGGGTTAAGCTTAAGGGTTTCTAAGAACTCATTGTGACGTTAGGGTGGACGGATGTAAGTGACCATGCCTGTATTTGGATAGCATGGCTAATGCCTAAATAAGGACTGGGATCTTATGCGATGTGCCTATATAAGGACATGTTTCAGGAAAACCTATATACGGACACCTAAAGCGGAATACAACACCCCCTCCACTTTCGAATGAATGATAGTACTAAATGCTAAACATTAAATGCTAAACATTAAACCGAGTACCACATGTTGCTAAAAATATTTCTATAAAGCATATTAAAAGAATATTTTAAAAGAAAACTGTTGCTGAACATGTAATGCAATAGGTACTGTACATTTTAAAGCTTTTTTTCATTCTAGGCATATATCATAAATAATATGCAACATGAATGAATAAACAGAAATATATGCATATGACGAAATGGTTGACAAGTATTTCAAAAAATCAAGGCAATTTCATAACATGGTGCTAAAATGAAATTATAATAAAATAGGTGACAATGTGTCTCTGGAAGTATTCAAAGAAGTCCGTTTTATATGAATAGTTCTACTGTAAGCAGATTTAGTTGCCATGTATTTTCAAGAAATAGAGAAAAAGTTCAATTTTAGGAAGAGTTCAAAGTTTTGTTATGTTTTGAAAATATGGAGGCCAAATTTCATTGCTTCCCTGGTACACTGTGAGCCGAATCAAAGTCAGTGTATGGGTCTGGTGTAAACATGAAATCATCTATTTCTGTAGACAAAAGATCGTCTACCGATGTCGGTGACAGTTGGAATACCTCATTTAGAAGGTTAACTGCACAGAGATGTGAAGCATCGCCTTCAGCATAGGATGCCGCAGCAATGTTCGCGTCCGTTGTTACCTGTGTGCCTGTTGATCCATCTCGTACCTCAGCAGCAGCAGGAAGCGTCTGTGAGATCTCAAGGAATGCCGTCATCAGGATTGGTAGCCTTTGGGGACAACACAGAGCATGGGCCGTTATCGGGTCCAGCAGAGTATCGATATCCGTTGGCATGACTGATGGGAGTGTTAGACAGGTGTCCAGCACGCATTCTTCACCACAAAGCAGGCAGCATAGAACAGGTAAGATGCAATCTTGCCAGATTGGTCTAAATGACAGAAACCATGTTGTATTAAGTTCCCGTAGACGAGGTATGCCCAAAAGTTGCACTATGCGCTCACGGCTCTTCCGTTCTAGGAGAGCTTTCTCCAAATTGCTGGGAGTGACGCTGGTGGATAGGCTTGCCATAGCGTAGCAGTAGGAATAAAAACAGGATTCCCGCAACCAGTGCTAGAATTAATGGCACACCACCAAACACCGAATGTGCAAAGTTTGGAATGATTCCGAGGACTGCCTGAAAAGGTGTTAACAGTCCTGGACAGATGGTCTTAAATACATGTACAATCCCGCTCGTATCAGAAATGTTTAAGATACGTCCCATCATTTCTACGAAATGTATAGGGCAGTTTGTACGAATTAAAGCCTGTATCTCTGCCGAAGTCCTTGCAACTTGCAGATCATAGGTTTCTTTGGCCGAGGTCAAAGGCACGGTCTGTTGCAAAAGCATGGGTTTCATTCTGCTTAAAGTATCAAAACGTATAAAAGAAACATTCAATGAAGGCCATAGAGCGACTCCCTGACTGTCTCTGTTTGGGGGAACAATACTTGCATACAACAGTAACCCTGGAGTCGACAGTTACCAGATATGGGATTCCTGGCAACATGCCACAGCAACTCTGATCATTCAACATGAGGTAACTCCCGTTAGAAAGTTGTCCAAACGTTGGATTAATCACAGCAGCTGGTGTACCCTGCAGGTGACAGGACAAGTTTGCCACAGAACCATTACAAGCCCTGTGTAAATAAATGTCCTGACAAAAGAGAGAACCGCTTAATGCCCTTTCACAGTCTGTACCGCTTAGAAACACTTCACGATCCCCACTCCAACATCTGTATTCGTAAGGTAAATCCCAGGATGTCTTAATGTATTCTTTACCCAACCTTTCATATTTGCCTGCTTGCATTTGTTTGAGGCAATACTGAAAATGAAAAGTAGTGACAGGCAGAGTTATTTTGCCATGGATAAGCCATTCTGTAGCTGGTTTTTCTGCCACTGTGAATGGTAATTTTTCCAGTTTTTCAATGCTCAGCACTGTATACTTTGCTCCCCTTTGTGCCAGTTCGATCTGTTTATCCGTTAGATTGTATTCCGAAAACAGAGACGACGTGTTGATAAAACTCCAAGGCACATAGCCCGCACGCAAAGATTGCAGCGTCCAGCCTAACATAATAGAACGTAACGGAGATTGGCCTTGTTGTAGCATGGCTAAATCTTGTTCCAGTATGTCAATAGCAGAGGATACAATGTTGTCCAATGAATAAATTCTGGATGACAAAGTTGTTAACCCATTGTCGACCACAGTGAGAGATGTCTCCAAGTTAATACGATCAAGTTCACGTATTCTTTCTGCGGCCTCTGCCTGTGAAACCTTCCATATTTCATTATAAGCAGCATAAATGCCGGCATATATGAAACGTTTTTGACGCGGTTTTCTTGGTCCTAGCAAGAATTCCCTAAGGTCTGCGTCTTCTTTAAGTAAAGATAAGTGTTGTTTCACATCCTCAAGTGTAGACTTTTGTAACCAGTCAAGGCACAATTTTCCTACACTGTATGTTGTTACTACCCCCGGATGTTGTCTTTGAACATAACGTGGGTCTGGCCTATGGATAGTAAAGCCCTGAATTCTATTCAGGAATCTTTCTTGACAGATGTTTGTGTCTGTGGGCCAGAGCAACCATTTTCTCCAATCAGGATCTGTTCTGTTGTTTTGTAGTATTGTGTCTACTGTGACCGCTCCCTGTGTAGTGTTATTACTTGCAGGTGTTGGTACAGAAGGTGTGTTCATGTCTTTGATCTTGGCTAAACCAAGGCAAGACGTTTGTTGCACAGTGTCATTTAAAAACATTATTTGATGTGGCATGATACATGCTCTAAACAAAGCTTCTATCCCCTGCACTTGCCAATCTTTAGAACCCCAGACAGATTTTGTGTCTATTGTGTCTTTCCAAAAGTCAAATCCTTGTCTACACAGTTGGGTGATAAAGGCTGCAGAATAAATCTGTTTTGTATTAGTTAACATAACTTTCTGTCCTGTTTACATTCTTATAGAAAAATGTTTCTGGATCAGATGTATTGTACCCTGAAAAATATGGAAACTTATTAGCAAACGTTTTTGAACTACCCTTTGGCGGTGTAGGACAATGTTCCCATTGGTTAAACAAACACATTTCTAGGTGTTGCAGATTTATGCAAAAAATGATGACCATAGTGGTTGTAACAATAAAGCTGTTCGTAGTCTGATGAACCCTCTAAATATTCATTGTTAGAGAATGCAGCAGACCTTTATAGGTCAGACATATCATTAACAGTCTCAAAGTCCCAATCATCAGAATAGGTACTGGAGGTAATAAAGTCACTTAATGAAATTTTAAATAAATGTGGAATCTTCAAAAGTTCCGTCGGGCCGAATATGTCGAAATCGGTTTTGTCCCAAACTATACCATCCTGTATAGGAACGGCTGTGATGTTCACTGCCGACAAGTCTCTTGTTTCACGATGGGATGATTTGTGTGGTTTTAAAAGTAAGTTAACATTTTTACTTTCAGTGTCCATACGGATGTATCTGCCATTTATAAGCATGCTAAGAGTCATAACCAAAGCTAGCCAAAACAGAAAGAAAAATATTCCAGAAATAATCCATTTCTCAATCCATGGTGAAACCAGATAAGTCTCTTTCAGAAAATGAAATAGGTCTTGTACTTGTTGTTTGAAAGTTTTTGATGCTGGCGTCGTTTCAGGCTCACTCGGATCCTCAGAAAACGTATCAAAGTTAATGAAATAGCCAGAAGCAGTTCGGTCAATTGTTGAAATTGCATCAGGATTCATAGAAATCGATGGAACCAGTTGATCACGTGTTACGTTGGTGTAGACAGGTGTATCTGGACGAACTGTTACTTGAGTTTCAAGAAGGATGAGTTCCATAGCATTGTTGCTTAGTCCTTCATCGGTTACTGCTGAATTCTCGATTGTTATGAGTCTTTCAGTCTGAACCTCTTGGATAGTAGCGAGAGGAGTGCGTCTGCTACTAGGTCGGAGTCCACGAGGCCTACTCTTTAGTATTGGCCACATACTGTGGTTTGATGAGGTCGATTTACACAAATCTTTTCTCCTTTTTTCCAGCAAGGGGCGGCAGAAGTACTGTTCTTGTTCCGTGGACGGCTAGGACAGGTACTGGTTGTCTGTAAGAAGGTCCAAATTCCTTCTTGTCCGCAATCTTCTCTCTGACTAGATCCCCAACTTTTGGGATCCAGACAGTCCTTGTTGGGTCGGCCGGTGTTTCCTCAGTAGTGGTTGGCTTCAGGAACACGTTGCTTTGTTTCGATCATAGTTCATTTAGATCCTGTAAAACAGCCAAACGATCTTTGATATCAAAGGGTTTATTTTCCACCACTGTGCCTTTACATTCGAGATCAGGAACCCACATTCTTGTCCCAAATAGGACCTCATATGGAGTGACCCCCCATGAGAACTTCTTGGCAAATTATTTAATGAGCGTTGGACCCCATAAAGATGTTTGACCCACTCATCACCCGAACCTAATACTCTAGCTGTTATAGACTGCTTTATGTCCCGGTTTTCCTTTCCACAACAGAATTTCCCTCAGGATGAAACGGAGAGGAGTACCGCAATGCTACGCCCAAACTGGCCATGGCTTCTTTGTAAGCCCGAGAGCTAAAAGCAGGGCCCTGGTCAGAATGTAGTGTGCCTATTGCGTATGTGCCGATAAAGACTCGCAAATCTTTTATAACAGTTCGAGCGTCAGCCGGCGCTGAGAGCCATATCCATAGGAACCTTGATTTAATATTTGTGGGATTGCATTTGTCCATAAGGACGCCTGAGCGTAGATAGTCTAATGCTGTCTAACAATGGTGTCTGTACTGGGCAGGCTACTTCGTAGTCTGGTGTCTGATGGCTTTCTGCACCACGCTGTCTATTGCAGTCTATGCAGTCATCGATGAAGATGTGAATCTGTGTTTTCATTCCAGGCCACCAGTACATCTCTTTTAATGTTAATATTGTTTTAGAGATCCCTTGATGTGACAGACCCTCCCCCAGATGTGCTTCATAAATCAAAGCTGCTCTACGTTCCATGTTTGGAATTACCCTATCCCCCACTCCAGTGATTCGAGCAAAAGGAACGTTGTTCGCATCAATTACATAAGAGTACTTGAGTGGAAATTTCTTTGGTAACGCTGCACCACTGCCTTTGCTTGAAGCATTGACAGCCAACAATATCTCACTGTCTATTCTCGTTTTTGAACGAGTGATCGCAGCTACGGAAGCCGTCTGAACAGCCCCCTTTGCGGCTTCATCAGCCAATGAATTCCCTGCAACGTGAACGCCATCACGTTGATGACTCAGCATGTGTATCACGTGAGCCTTTGGTAGTTCGTTTTTTAACTGAACTACTTGTTCCCAAAGCGTTTTATGCTTTATTGTGCCACCTTTTGCATCTTTGAACCCATTTTCAAGCCAATTCTGTATATATTCATTATACGACTGAACACAGAAAAAAGAATCGCACACTATAAGTGTGGGGAATTCGCGATCTGTACTTTCAAGTGCCAGTTTGAATGCTTGTAGTTCAGCTCGCTGAGCTGTACAATCTCCTAGAGATTGAGTTTTAGTGACCATTGGTCTGAAGTTACCATCTTGCATGCGACCTTTAACGATTGCGCACGCTGCACTGTAAGCTTGCTTACTCCCTGTAGCGGGTTGTGCTGATCCGTCAGTGTAAATTATAAATTCGTACTGATCTAGAGGCAAAATTTCATTGGCCTGAGGACATTCATGTTCATATTGCAGGAACGCTTGTGTTTCTAAATCAGGATCAAAAACATATTCAACATCTGTTGCAGCAAGAGAATTAACCCATTATATCCATCTAGGATGTAAAGCTTTTGCATTTGGGATGCTCGCTTTTGTAACCGCCTCGAAGGCTGGTACTGGGGTTACGACTGTAATGCGTTTTGCTAGAGCTCTTTCTTTTGCTACAGCGGTTTGAACTGCTGTCAGTATTTTTTCTGTTGAAGTGAAGCGCATTTCTGCTTGTGTATACAAATGTGATTTGTATGCTATTGGTACTTTTTCACCCTCATTAAATGTTAAATAGGTGAATCTGCATTGTCCCGAAATTATTCGGATCACTAAATTGCGTGTATTTACGCGTGTTTGTAAGTGATTTGTTGCTAACATGTTAGCTTGGAGTGAACGCAGGATTTCTGTGTGTTCCTGTGACCAGCGTTTTGTTGAAAAATCAGGTTTGATTAATTCGTAGAGAGGTTTAACCCTTTCTGCCTAATTTAGAATGTATGTTCTTCCAAAATTTAGGAAACCCAAGATGGATTGTACATTTTTCAGCATTTTTGGAGGTTGGAGCAGCGCACACTTTTCTAAAAAGTTAGCTGCCAGGCTCTTGCCTTCACTTGAAAGCTCATATCCTAGGAAAAGGACATTGAGATGGGCAATTCTAGATTTTTTAAAGTTGAATTTATAGCCTTCAGAGGCGAAGCCCAGTATAATGGTGCTCACCCTGTTCAAGTGTTTGTCCAGGTCATCGTCTGTCAGATAGATCTCATCGACATATGACAATGCCTCATTATCATAAATCTGTTGTAACTCTGTTACTCTTGCTGAGAATAACCCTGGGCTGTTTTTGAACCCTTGTGGGAGTCTACAAAATTGACGCTGGGTCCCCATTATTGAGAAAGCTGTTAAGTACCTGCTTTCAAGTGCTATGTTTTGACAAAAGAAACCATTTGAAATGTCCAATGTGGTTTTATATTTTTTGCGCACAATGTTATTCATTAATGGTGTACTATGTGCATTTTGTACTGCAAACGTTTTAGAACAAGTGTTCAAGTGTCTGCAATCCAAAACTAGACGATATGTATTGTCTGGTTTGGATACAGGAAACAAAGGATTGTTCATTGAGGAGGTGCATGTTTCAATCACCCCTTGGTATTCAAGTTGATCTAAGATCTCCCTGACCTGTTTTTAGCTTCTTGCTTTATTGGGTACTGCCTTTGTGCAGTAGGTTCATTTTTAGCTGTATTTTGTGGTGAGGTGAGTCCTCATCCCATCCTACATGATTTTTATATAATGCTGGGGCCTGGGCAACTGCCCATTTCCTGGCATAAGTATATTTTAGGTGAATTGGAATATGGTTGGAGAAGGCTGGCATAATAATGTCCTCGCCACGTGGGCACTCCCTGACAAAGTGTGGTGGCCAGTCTTTTTCTGCTAGAAGTATATCATAACCCCTTGAAAGTTTTTCCCAAAAGAGTATTTTCACTTTTCTTGGTATGTCTCCCTCCATTCGGAGTGTTATTTCATATAACGTTTGTGGAGTACTAACCCTGGTGTACTCATTCAAGTCCACTATCTCCACAAGTTCCTTCAGGTTCTGGCGAGCTATTGTGACTTCTGCTGCACTGTCCAGCATTGTCCGAGCCCATTCTCCGTTCTTGAGCTGTGTTCTCAGTATTATCGGCATGTCTGATCTTCAGACCTGCTACCTTCTTTTTGTGAATTGAGGTTTTGATTTATTTTTCTGAACGGGTTTGTCGTCTTTGGATTTCACGCGTTCTTCTCTATGTTCCGACCGTCCTCTTTCCGATGTCTGTGACGATATCTGAAAGGTACGAGAGGAACGTGTATCAGTATCTTGATACCTGTCAGGTTTTCTTAAATTATCCCTATTCCTGAGGTTATACCTCCTTTCAGAAGGCTACTTTTGAGGAGACCTCCCTCTGGATTGAGAACGTGTCTCGTTTGAATTTTATTAGTTTCCCACTTCTTTTTAGAAGATGTAGGAGTTTGTTTAATAGAGTCCTTCTCAGGACTTTCAGATAGTTTTGGCTTCAATGGTTTTCCACCCAAACTATCTCTGCCTAATTCTGCATAAGATTGTTCTATTATTCTGGGTAGTTCATGTTGATGTTCGGTTACATCAAATTCCCTTAAGCGTTGGAGGATCGCCACTGATGCTGCCTCCCCTTTAATATTAGATAATATTATTGTTGAGACCTGGTCGAAGTTTTTCAGTAATTTCATACCTAAATTCAGAGCAGGTTCTGCCCCGTATTCGTTTTGAATTTGTTTCAGGACATCTGGTATTACTGCCATTGACGGAACACCATGTGTTTTAGTATAGATTGCAGCAAAGACTGCGCCCCAAGTGGTGCAGTCTTCCAGTTGTGGTGTGATCCCCATTGGTAAACAGATTGTTAGGATTGTGTTTCTCATAAGGGCTATTATTTGGAAATACTGCTTCGATTTGAGTAATTTTTTGAGCTATCCAGAATTGAATTTGTTCACGCTTTGTGGGCATTTTACCCATGACTGCGTGTAAAGTCTGGAGTAATTTTTAGTGTATTCCCCTGTTGAGGGGTTTGATTTGGAATGGTCATTGGTGGTTGGACTGTGAAAGTCCGCATGACATATTGGACTAATTGTCTGTAAATTTTTATTAACTCTTGTAGTTGAGTAAGTAATTCCTCGTCTGACATTACATCGATGTCAGGATGAGGTGTGTAGCCAGCTAGAATCGGCCATGTTGCTCCTGGTCTACCTAGTGGACCGAACCTGGTAATGTTTTTGTGATGTTTTAGGGCGCCTTTAAACCAGAGATGATGTTCCTGGTATGTGAGTGGAATTTCAATATCCTCGAAAGGAATATATTCCTCTGGTGGTTCATCTTCTTTGAAGAAGTGAAACAGTTTTGTTACTGGATTTGATTCTGGGAATACGATCCATGAATAGAATACCTCGGTCTGAAAGGATTTGTGTGCCTCTACCACGAAAACTGCTCTACCACCTCTTGGTGGTAGGCCGTGTTTTATAAGTTTTAGAGTGATGGCTCTCCTTAAGTTTGGAGGGATGTCTACAACACCCTCCTCGGTTTCATTTAAACCTGTAAAGTTAAAAGCTGTTACGACTGGGTCAGCCGCAGCTACACGGTTCTCTGTGCCATTGTCCCCGTGTATGGACATTTGTTTTTGAAAAATGTAGAACAAGTTTCAAGGAAACAAAAGATAAGGTGCACAATATTTTGGAACACTGTATCCTTCAACGTTGAACAAACCAAACAGCTAATATATAGGGTTTTTGTCCTATTTAGCTTTGGCAGATACTTAACCCTACCCACTCCAGACGTCTTATGGAGTATGTGAGTAGGGGTCTCTGAGAAAAGCACGACTGAGTTACTCAGTATCTAGCATTAAATTAGTGCCTTACCAAACCATTGGGCGCCATGTAGTGTAGTTCCTATTTCCCTAATAGGCTCTGCGCATTGGAATAATATACCCTGTAGGTTTGACATAGGACTGAGGTCAGTATGTCCCTATTGAGTATATTAAACTTAATTACTTTGTGCCAGCTAACACAGAGGCCACTAGAAACTCCTTGTAAACAAGAAGGGAGTAGTTTCTGGCAACCGCATAAGCATGACAACTTTGTTTCCCTTTAGAATCGGAACACTCTCAGAATCGTGGAAACAATAGATAACAGTTTCACTCAGCTAATCGTGCATGCTTAGTTTCTTCAGAGTTGCACAGAAAGAATAGACGGGCGTTTCAATAAAAGGATTTATTGAACAGTCTTGTTTCTCGTGTAAGAGATATGAGCTGTTATGATCACAAGACAGTATGCGAGATATATAATGTACAGCGTAAGCAGTAGAAAGAAATAATACTGCGCTAGCATTATCTTTTAGCTATGACATGTATAGATTCATATACATAAATAACATAAGCTAAAAATGCGAGTACTCATACGATGCTTCTCTAAGCTAGTTCTACCCCAGTGTACCTAACCTAGGTGTAGGGCAAGGTAAGAAGTAGGTGAAGTATTCTATAGTATGGTATACTAAGAGTCTGATATGCCAAAAGTACCTCTAGGTTCTAGTCAGCTCCATACCTTGAGAATGAGAGAGGTGGGAATCTCTTTCCGGGTCTCGAACTCTAACACCCGCGAAGGGAGTCAGAACACTGGAAGCTGGATTCTCTGCGAGCAGGGATGACAGCGTCTCTTCTCAGTGCGTCAGGCCGGGATACGGGCTCCTCTAAAGTCGAGGTCTCCTCCTAATTGCTTGGGCAAGGGAAGGTATATTTATACCTGGTAGGTGCCTTGGAATGTTAGCATTGATGTAAAGTCGGGCAGAGGAAGACATCAGGAATGAACCCTTAAGGTATAGCGGTTCATGCATAATAAATGAGTTCTTGGAGAAATCAATAATCCTGTGCTAGGGGAACTCCCAAGAGCTTAAGGGTCTTAAGGGTTAAGCTTAAGGGTTTCTAAGAACTCATTGTGACGTTAGGGTGGACGGATGTAAGTGACCATGCCTGTATTTGGATAGCATGGCTAATGCCTAAATAAGGACTGGGATCTTATGCGATGTGCCTATATAAGGACATGTTTCAGGAAAACCTATATACGGACACCTAAAGCGGAATACAACACCCCCTCCACTTTCGAATGAATGATAGTACTAAATGCTAAACATTAAATGCTAAACATTAAACCGAGTACCACATGTTGCTAAAAATATTTCTATAAAGCATATTAAAAGAATATTTTAAAAGAAAACTGTTGCTGAACATGTAATGCAATAGGTACTGTACATTTTAAAGCTTTTTTTCATTCTAGGCATATATCATAAATAATATGCAACATGAATGAATAAACAGAAATATATGCATATGATGAAATGGTTGACAAGTATTTCAAAAAATCAAGGCAATTTCATAACATGGTGCTAAAATGAAATTATAATAAAATAGGTGACAATGTGTCTCTGGAAGTATTCAAAGAAGTCCGTTTTATATGAATAGTTCTACTGTAAGCAGATTTAGTTGCCATGTATTTTCAAGAAATAGAGAAAAAGTTCAATTTTAGGAAGAGTTCAAAGTTTTGTTATGTTTTGAAAATATGGAGGCCAAATTTCATTGCTTCCCTGGTACACTGTGAGCCGAATCAAAGTCAGTGTATGGGTCTGGTGTAAACATGAAATCATCTATTTCTGTAGACAAAAGATCGTCTACCGATGTCGGTGACAGTTGGAATACCTCATTTAGAAGGTTAACTGCACAGAGATGTGAAGCATCGCCTTCAGCATAGGATGCCGCAGCAATGTTCGCGTCCGTTGTTACCTGTGTGCCTGTTGATCCATCTCGTACCTCAGCAGCAGCAGGAAGCGTCTGTGAGATCTCAAGGAATGCCGTCATCAGGATTGGTAGCCTTTGGGGACAACACAGAGCATGGGCCGTTATCGGGTCCAGCAGAGTATCGATATCCGTTGGCATGACTGATGGGAGTGTTAGACAGGTGTCCAGCACGCATTCTTCACCACAAAGCAGGCAGCATAGAACAGGTAAGATGCAATCTTGCCAGATTGGTCTAAATGACAGAAACCATGTTGTATTAAGTTCCCGTAGACGAGGTATGCCCAAAAGTTGCACTATGCGCTCACGGCTCTTCCGTTCTAGGAGAGCTTTCTCCAAATTGCTGGGAGTGACGCTGGTGGATAGGCTTGCCATAGCGTAGCAGTAGGAATAAAAACAGGATTCCCGCAACCAGTGCTAGAATTAATGGCACACCACCAAACACCGAATGTGCAAAGTTTGGAATGATTCCGAGGACTGCCTGAAAAGGTGTTAACAGTCCTGGACAGATGGTCTTAAATACATGTACAATCCCGCTCGTATCAGAAATGTTTAAGATACGTCCCATCATTTCTACGAAATGTATAGGGCAGTTTGTACGAATTAAAGCCTGTATCTCTGCCGAAGTCCTTGCAACTTGCAGATCATAGGTTTCTTTGGCCGAGGTCAAAGGCACGGTCTGTTGCAAAAGCATGGGTTTCATTCTGCTTAAAGTATCAAAACGTATAAAAGAAACATTCAATGAAGGCCATAGAGGCGACTCCCTGACTGTCTCTGTTTGGGGGAACAATACTTGCATACAACAGTAACCCTGGAGTCGACAGTTACCAGATATGGGATTCCTGGCAACATGCCACAGCAACTCTGATCATTCAACATGAGGTAACTCCCGTTAGAAAGTTGTCCAAACGTTGGATTAATCACAGCAGCTGGTGTACCCTGCAGGTGACAGGACAAGTTTGCCACAGAACCATTACAAGCCCTGTGTAAATAAATGTCCTGACAAAAGAGAGAACCGCTTAATGCCCTTTCACAGTCTGTACCGCTTAGAAACACTTCACGATCCCCACTCCAACATCTGTATTCGTAAGGTAAATCCCAGGATGTCTTAATGTATTCTTTACCCAACCTTTCATATTTGCCTGCTTGCATTTGTTTGAGGCAATACTGAAAATGAAAAGTAGTGACAGGCAGAGTTATTTTGCCATGGATAAGCCATTCTGTAGCTGGTTTTTCTGCCACTGTGAATGGTAATTTTTCCAGTTTTTCAATGCTCAGCACTGTATACTTTGCTCCCCTTTGTGCCAGTTCGATCTGTTTATCCGTTAGATTGTATTCCGAAAACAGAGACGACGTGTTGATAAAACTCCAAGGCACATAGCCCGCACGCAAAGATTGCAGCGTCCAGCCTAACATAATAGAACGTAACGGAGATTGGCCTTGTTGTAGCATGGCTAAATCTTGTTCCAGTATGTCAATAGCAGAGGATACAATGTTGTCCAATGAATAAATTCTGGATGACAAAGTTGTTAACCCATTGTCGACCACAGTGAGAGATGTCTCCAAGTTAATACGATCAAGTTCACGTATTCTTTCTGCGGCCTCTGCCTGTGAAACCTTCCATATTTCATTATAAGCAGCATAAATGCCGGCATATATGAAACGTTTTTGACGCGGTTTTCTTGGTCCTAGCAAGAATTCCCTAAGGTCTGCGTCTTCTTTAAGTAAAGATAAGTGTTGTTTCACATCCTCAAGTGTAGACTTTTGTAACCAGTCAAGGCACAATTTTCCTACACTGTATGTTGTTACTACCCCGGATGTTGTCTTTGAACATAACGTGGGTCTGGCCTATGGATAGTAAAGCCCTGAATTCTATTCAGGAATCTTTCTTGACAGATGTTTGTGTCTGTGGGCCAGAGCAACCATTTTCTCCAATCAGGATCTGTTCTGTTGTTTTGTAGTATTGTGTCTACTGTGACCGCTCCCTGTGTAGTGTTATTACTTGCAGGTGTTGGTACAGAAGGTGTGTTCATGTCTTTGATCTTGGCTAAACCAAGGCAAGACGTTTGTTACACAGTGTCATTTAAAAACATTATTTGATGTGGCATGATACATGCTCTAAACAAAGCTTCTATCCCCTGCACTTGCCAATCTTTAGAACCCCAGACAGATTTTGTGTCTATTGTGTCTTTCCAAAAGTCAAATCCTTGTCTACACAGTTGGGTGATAAAGGCTGCAGAATAAATCTGTTTTGTATTAGTTAACATAACTTTCTGTCCTGTTTACATTCTTATAGAAAAATGTTTCTGGATCAGATGTATTGTACCCTGAAAAATATGGAAACTTATTAGCAAACGTTTTTGAACTACCCTTTGGCGGTGTAGGACAATGTTCCCATTGGTTAAACAAACACATTTCTAGGTGTTGCAGATTTATGCAAAAAATGATGACCATAGTGGTTGTAACAATAAAGCTGTTCGTAGTCTGATGAACCCTCTAAATATTCATTGTTAGAGAATGCAGCAGACCTTTATAGGTCAGACATATCATTAACAGTCTCAAAGTCCCAATCATCAGAATAGGTACTGGAGGTAATAAAGTCACTTAATGAAATTTTAAATAAATGTGGAATCTTCAAAAGTTCCGTCGGGCCGAATATGTCGAAATCGGTTTTGTCCCAAACTATACCATCCTGTATAGGAACGGCTGTGATGTTCACTGCCGACAAGTCTCTTGTTTCACGATGGGATGATTTGTGTGGTTTTAAAAGTAAGTTAACATTTTTACTTTCAGTGTCCATACGGATGTATCTGCCATTTATAAGCATGCTAAGAGTCATAACCAAAGCTAGCCAAAACAGAAAGAAAAATATTCCAGAAATAATCCATTTCTCAATCCATGGTGAAACCAGATAAGTCTCTTTCAGAAAATGAAATAGGTCTTGTACTTGTTGTTTGAAAGTTTTGATGCTGGCGTCGTTTCAGGCTCACTCGGATCCTCAGAAAACGTATCAAAGTTAATGAAATAGCCAGAAGCAGTTCGGTCAATTGTTGAAATTGCATCAGGATTCATAGAAATCGATGGAACCAGTTGATCACGTGTTACGTTGGTGTAGACAGGTGTATCTGGACGAACTGTTACTTGAGTTTCAAGAAGGATGAGTTCCATAGCATTGTTGCTTAGTCCTTCATCGGTTACTGCTGAATTCTCGATTGTTATGAGTCTTTCAGTCTGAACCTCTTGGATAGTAGCGAGAGGAGTGCGTCTGCTACTGGGTCGGAGTCCACGAGGCCTACTCTTTAGTATTGGCCACATACTGTGGTTTGATGAGGTCGATTTACACAAATCTTTTCTCCTTTTTTCCAGCAAGGGGCGGCAGAAGTACTGTTCTTGTTCCGTGGACGGCTAGGACAGGTACTGGTTGTCTGTAAGAAGGTCCAAATTCCTTCTTGTCCGCAATCTTCTCTCTGACTAGATCCCCAACTTTTGGGATCCAGACAGTCCTTGTTGGGTCGGCCGGTGTTTCCTCAGTAGTGGTTGGCTTCAGGAACACGTTGCTTTGTTTCGATCATAGTTCATTTAGATCCTGTAAAACAGCCAAACGATCTTTGATATCAAAGGGTTTATTTTCCACCACTGTGCCTTTACATTCGAGATCAGGAACCCACATTCTTGTCCCAAATAGGACCTCATATGGAGTGACCCCCCCATGAGAACTTCTTGGCAAATTATTTAATGAGCGTTGGACCCCATAAAGATGTTTGACCCACTCATCACCCGAACCTAATACTCTAGCTGTTATAGACTGCTTTATGTCCCGGTTTTTCCTTTCCACAACAGAATTTCCCTCAGGATGAAACGGAGAGGAGTACCGCAATGCTACGCCCAAACTGGCCATGGCTTCTTTGTAAGCCCGAGAGCTAAAAGCAGGGCCCTGGTCAGAATGTAGTGTGCCTATTGCGTATGTGCCGATAAAGACTCGCAAATCTTTTATAACAGTTCGAGCGTCAGCCGAGCGCTGAGGCCATATCCATAGGAACCTTGATTTAATATTTGTGGGATTGCATTTGTCCATAAGGACGCCTGAGCGTAGATAGTCTAATGCTGTCTAACAATGGTGTCTGTACTGGGCAGGCTACTTCGTAGTCTGGTGTCTGATGGCTTTCTGCACCACGCTGTCTATTGCAGTCTATGCAGTCATCGATGAAGATGTGAATCTGTGTTTTCATTCCAGGCCACCAGTACATCTCTTTTAATGTTAATATTGTTTTAGAGATCCCTTGATGTGACAGACCCTCCCCCAGATGTGCTTCATAAATCAAAGCTGCTCTACGTTCCATGTTTGGAATTACCCTATCCCCCACTCCAGTGATTCGAGCAAAAGGAACGTTGTTCGCATCAATTACATAAGAGTACTTGAGTGGAAATTTCTTTGGTAACGCTGCACCACTGCCTTTGCTTGAAGCATTGACAGCCAACAATATCTCACTGTCTATTCTCGTTTTTGAGCGAGTGATCGCAGCTACGGAAGCCGTCTGAACAGCCCCCTTTGCGGCTTCATCAGCCAATGAATTCCCTGCAACGTGAACGCCATCACGTTGATGACTCAGCATGTGTATCACGTGAGCCTTTGGTAGTTCGTTTTTAACTGAACTACTTGTTCCCAAAGCGTTTTATGCTTTATTGTGCCACCTTTTGCATCTTTGAACCCATTTTCAAGCCAATTCTGTATATATTCATTATACGACTGAACACAGAAAAAAGAATCGCACACTATAAGTGTGGGAATTCGCGATCTGTACTTTCAAGTGCCAGTTTGAATGCTTGTAGTTCAGCTCGCTGAGCTGTACAATCTCCTAGAGATTGAGTTTTAGTGACCATTGGTCTGAAGTTACCATCTTGCATGCGACCTTTAACGATTGCGCACGCTGCACTGTAAGCTTGCTTACTCCCTGTAGCGGGTTGTGCTGATCCGTCAGTGTAAATTATAAATTCGTACTGATCTAGAGGCAAAATTTCATTGGCCTGAGGACATTCATGTTCATATTGCAGGAACGCTTGTGTTTCTAAATCAGGATCAAAAACATATTCAACATCTGTTGCAGCAAGAGAATTAACCCATTATATCCATCTAGGATGTAAAGCTTTTGCATTTGGGATGCTCGCTTTTGTAACCGCCTCGAAGGCTGGTACTGGGGTTACGACTGTAATGCGTTTTGCTAGAGCTCTTTCTTTTGCTACAGCGGTTTGAACTGCTGTCAGTATTTTTCTGTTGAAGTGAAGCGCATTTCTGCTTGTGTATACAAATGTGATTTGTATGCTATTGGTACTTTTTCACCCTCATTAAATGTTAAATAGGTGAATCTGCATTGTCCCGAAATTATTCGGATCACTAAATTGCGTGTATTTACGCGTGTTTGTAAGTGATTTGTTGCTAACATGTTAGCTTGGAGTGAACGCAGGATTTCTGTGTGTTCCTGTGACCAGCGTTTTGTTGAAAAATCAGGTTTGATTAATTCGTAGAGAGGTTTAACCCTTTCTGCCTAATTTAGAATGTATGTTCTTCCAAAATTTAGGAAACCCAAGATGGATTGTACATTTTTCAGCATTTTTGGAGGTTGGAGCAGCGCACACTTTTCTAAAAAGTTAGCTGCCAGGCTCTTGCCTTCACTTGAAAGCTCATATCCTAGGAAAAGGACATTGAGATGGGCAATTCTAGATTTTTAAAGTTGAATTTATAGCCTTCAGAGGCGAAGCCCAGTATAATGGTGCTCACCCTGTTCAAGTGTTTGTCCAGGTCATCGTCTGTCAGATAGATCTCATCGACATATGACAATGCCTCATTATCATAAATCTGTTGTAACTCTGTTACTCTTGCTGAGAATAACCCTGGGCTGTTTTTGAACCCTTGTGGGAGTCTACAAAATTGACGCTGGGTCCCCATTATTGAGAAAGCTGTTAAGTACCTGCTTTCAAGTGCTATGTTTTGACAAAAGAAACCATTTGAAATGTCCAATGTGGTTTTATATTTTTGCGCACAATGTTATTCATTAATGGTGTACTATGTGCATTTTGTACTGCAAACGTTTTAGAACAAGTGTTCAAGTGTCTGCAATCCAAAACTAGACGATATGTATTGTCTGGTTTGGATACAGGAAACAAAGGATTGTTCATTGAGGAGGTGCATGTTTCAATCACCCCTTGGTATTCAAGTTGATCTAAGATCTCCCTGACCTGTTTTTTAGCTTCTTGCTTTATTGGGTACTGCCTTTGTGCAGTAGGTTCATTTTTTAGCTGTATTTTGTGGTGAGGTGAGTCCTCATCCCATCCTACATGATTTTTATATAATGCTGGGGCCTGGGCAACTGCCCATTTCCTGGCATAAGTATATTTTAGGTGAATTGGAATATGGTTGGAGAAGGCTGGCATAATAATGTCCTCGCCACGTGGGCACTCCCTGACAAAGTGTGGTGGCCAGTCTTTTTCTGCTAGAAGTATATCATAACCCTTGAAAGTTTTTCCCAAAGAGTATTTTCACTTTTCTTGGTATGTCTCCCTCCATTCGGAGTGTTATTTCATATAACGTTTGTGGAGTACTAACCCTGGTGTACTCATTCAAGTCCACTATCTCCACAAGTTCCTTCAGGTTCTGGCGAGCTATTGTGACTTCTGCTGCACTGTCCAGCATTGTCCGAGCCCATTCTCCGTTCTTGAGCTGTGTTCTCAGTATTATCGGCATGTCTGATCTTCAGACCTGCTACCTTCTTTTTGTGAATTGAGGTTTTGATTTATTTTTCTGAACGGGTTTGTCGTCTTTGGATTTCACGCGTTCTTCTCTATGTTCCGACCGTCCTCTTTCCGATGTCTGTGACGATATCTGAAAGGTACGAGAGGAACGTGTATCAGTATCTTGATACCTGTCAGGTTTTCTTAAATTATCCCTATTCCTGAGGTTATACCTCCTTTCAGAAGGCTACTTTTGAGGAGACCTCCCTCTGGATTGAGAACGTGTCTCGTTTGAATTTTATTAGTTTCCCACTTCTTTTTAGAAGATGTAGGAGTTTGTTTAATAGAGTCCTTCTCAGGACTTTCAGATAGTTTTGGCTTCAATGGTTTTCCACCCAAACTATCTCTGCCTAATTCTGCATAAGATTGTTCTATTATTCTGGGTAGTTCATGTTGATGTTCGGTTACATCAAATTCCCTTAAGCGTTGGAGGATCGCCACTGATGCTGCCTCCCCTTTAATATTAGATAATATTATTGTTGAGACCTGGTCGAAGTTTTTCAGTAATTTCATACCTAAATTCAGAGCAGGTTCTGCCCCGTATTCGTTTTGAATTTGTTTCAGGACATCTGGTATTACTGCCATTGACGGAACACCATGTGTTTTAGTATAGATTGCAGCAAAGACTGCGCCCCAAGTGGTGCAGTCTTCCAGTTGTGGTGTGATCCCCATTGGTAAACAGATTGTTAGGATTGTGTTTCTCATAAGGGCTATTATTTGGAAATACTGCTTCGATTTGAGTAATTTTTTGAGCTATCCAGAATTGAATTTGTTCACGCTTTGTGGGCATTTTACCCATGACTGCGTGTAAAGTCTGGAGTAATTTTTAGTGTATTCCCCTGTTGAGGGGTTTGATTTGGAATGGTCATTGGTGGTTGGACTGTGAAAGTCCGCATGACATATTGGACTAATTGTCTGTAAATTTTTATTAACTCTTGTAGTTGAGTAAGTAATTCCTCGTCTGACATTACATCGATGTCAGGATGAGGTGTGTAGCTCGGCTAGAATCGGCCATGTTGCTCCTGGTCTACCTAGTGGACCGAACCTGGTAATGTTTTTGTGATGTTTTAGGGCGCCTTTAAACCAGAGATGATGTTCCTGGTATGTGAGTGGAATTTCAATATCCTCGAAAGGAATATATTCCTCTGGTGGTTCATCTTCTTTGAAGAAGTGAAACAGTTTTGTTACTGGATTTGATTCTGGGAATACGATCCATGAATAGAATACCTCGGTCTGAAAGGATTTGTGTGCCTCTACCACGAAAACTGCTCTACCACCTCTTGGTGGTAGGCCGTGTTTTATAAGTTTTAGAGTGATGGCTCTCCTTAAGTTTGGAGGGATGTCTACAACACCCTCCTCGGTTTCATTTAAACCTGTAAAGTTAAAAGCTGTTACGACTGGGTCAGCCGCAGCTACACGGTTCTCTGTGCCATTGTCCCCGTGTATGGACATTTGTTTTTGAAAAATGTAGAACAAGTTTCAAGGAAACAAAAGATAAGGTGCACAATATTTTGGAACACTGTATCCTTCAACGTTGAACAAACCAAACAGCTAATATATAGGGTTTTTGTCCTATTTAGCTTTGGCAGATACTTAACCCTACCCACTCCAGACGTCTTATGGAGTATGTGAGTAGGGGTCTCTGAAAAAGCACGACTGAGTTACTCAGTATCTAGCATTAAATTAGTGCCTTACCAAACCATTGGGCGCCATGTAGTGTAGTTCCTATTTCCCTAATAGGCTCTGCGCATTGGAATAATATACCCTGTAGGTTTGACATAGGACTGAGGTCAGTATGTCCCTATTGAGTATATTAAACTTAATTACTTTGTGCCAGCTAACACAGAGGCCACTAGAAACTCCTTGTAAACAAGAAGGGAGTAGTTTCTGGCAACCGCATAAGCATGACAACTTTGTTTCCCTTTAGAATCGGAACACTCTCAGAATCGTGGAAACAATAGATAACAGTTTCACTCAGCTAATCGTGCATGCTTAGTTTCTTCAGAGTTGCACAGAAAGAATAGACGGGCGTTTCAATAAAAGGATTTATTGAACAGTCTTGTTTCTCGTGTAAGAGATATGAGCTGTTATGATCACAAGACAGTATGCGAGATATATAATGTACAGCGTAAGCAGTAGAAAGAAATAATACTGCGCTAGCATTATCTTTTAGCTATGACATGTATAGATTCATATACATAAATAACATAAGCTAAAAATGCGAGTACTCATACGATGCTTCTCTAAGCTAGTTCTACCCCAGTGTACCTAACCTAGGTGTAGGGCAAGGTAAGAAGTAGGTGAAGTATTCTATAGTATGGTATACTAAGAGTCTGATATGCCAAAAGTACCTCTAGGTTCTAGTCAGCTCCATACCTTGAGAATGAGAGAGGTGGGAATCTCTTTCCGGGTCTCGAACTCTAACACCCCGCGAAGGGAGTCAGAACACTGGAAGCTGGATTCTCTGCGAGCAGGGATGACAGCGTCTCTTCTCAGTGCGTCAGGCCGGGATACGGGCTCCTCTAAAGTCGAGGTCTCCTCCTAATTGCTTGGGCAAGGGAAGGTATATTTATACCTGGTAGGTGCCTTGGAATGTTAGCATTGATGTAAAGTCGGGCAGAGGAAGACATCAGGAATGAACCCTTAAGGTATAGCGGTTCATGCATAATAAATGAGTTCTTGGAGAAATCAATAATCCTGTGCTAGGGGAACTCCCAAGAGCTTAAGGGTCTTAAGGGTTAAGCTTAAGGGTTTCTAAGAACTCATTGTGACGTTAGGGTGGACGGATGTAAGTGACCATGCCTGTATTTGGATAGCATGGCTAATGCCTAAATAAGGACTGGGATCTTATGCGATGTGCCTATATAAGGACATGTTTCAGGAAAACCTATATACGGACACCTAAAGCGGAATACAACACCCCCTCCACTTTCGAATGAATGATAGTACTAAATGCTAAACATTAAATGCTAAACATTAAACCGAGTACCACATGTTGCTAAAAATATTTCTATAAAGCATATTAAAAGAATATTTTAAAAGAAAACTGTTGCTGAACATGTAATGCAATAGGTACTGTACATTTTAAAGCTTTTTTTCATTCTAGGCATATATCATAAATAATATGCAACATGAATGAATAAACAGAAATATATGCATATGACGAAATGGTTGACAAGTATTTCAAAAAATCAAGGCAATTTCATAACATGGTGCTAAAATGAAATTATAATAAAATAGGTGACAATGTGTCTCTGGAAGTATTCAAAGAAGTCCGTTTTATATGAATAGTTCTACTGTAAGCAGATTTAGTTGCCATGTATTTTCAAGAAATAGAGAAAAAGTTCAATTTTAGGAAGAGTTCAAAGTTTTGTTATGTTTTGAAAATATGGAGGCCAAATTTCATTGCTTCCCTGGTACACTGTGAGCCGAATCAAAGTCAGTGTATGGGTCTGGTGTAAACATGAAATCATCTATTTCTGTAGACAAAAGATCGTCTACCGATGTCGGTGACAGTTGGAATACCTCATTTAGAAGGTTAACTGCACAGAGATGTGAAGCATCGCCTTCAGCATAGGATGCCGCAGCAATGTTCGCGTCCGTTGTTACCTGTGTGCCTGTTGATCCATCTCGTACCTCAGCAGCAGCAGGAAGCGTCTGTGAGATCTCAAGGAATGCCGTCATCAGGATTGGTAGCCTTTGGGGACAACACAGAGCATGGGCCGTTATCGGGTCCAGCAGAGTATCGATATCCGTTGGCATGACTGATGGGAGTGTTAGACAGGTGTCCAGCACGCATTCTTCACCACAAAGCAGGCAGCATAGAACAGGTAAGATGCAATCTTGCCAGATTGGTCTAAATGACAGAAACCATGTTGTATTAAGTTCCCGTAGACGAGGTATGCCCAAAAGTTGCACTATGCGCTCACGGCTCTTCCGTTCTAGGAGAGCTTTCTCCAAATTGCTGGGAGTGACGCTGGTGGATAGGCTTGCCATAGCGTAGCAGTAGGAATAAAAACAGGATTCCCGCAACCAGTGCTAGAATTAATGGCACACCACCAAACACCGAATGTGCAAAGTTTGGAATGATTCCGAGGACTGCCTGAAAAGGTGTTAACAGTCCTGGACAGATGGTCTTAAATACATGTACAATCCCGCTCGTATCAGAAATGTTTAAGATACGTCCCATCATTTCTACGAAATGTATAGGGCAGTTTGTACGAATTAAAGCCTGTATCTCTGCCGAAGTCCTTGCAACTTGCAGATCATAGGTTTCTTTGGCCGAGGTCAAAGGCACGGTCTGTTGCAAAAGCATGGGTTTCATTCTGCTTAAAGTATCAAAACGTATAAAAGAAACATTCAATGAAGGCCATAGAGGCGACTCCCTGACTGTCTCTGTTTGGGGGAACAATACTTGCATACAACAGTAACCCTGGAGTCGACAGTTACCAGATATGGGATTCCTGGCAACATGCCACAGCAACTCTGATCATTCAACATGAGGTAACTCCCGTTAGAAAGTTGTCCAAACGTTGGATTAATCACAGCAGCTGGTGTACCCTGCAGGTGACAGGACAAGTTTGCCACAGAACCATTACAAGCCCTGTGTAAATAAATGTCCTGACAAAAGAGAGAACCGCTTAATGCCCTTTCACAGTCTGTACCGCTTAGAAACACTTCACGATCCCCACTCCAACATCTGTATTCGTAAGGTAAATCCCAGGATGTCTTAATGTATTCTTTACCCAACCTTTCATATTTGCCTGCTTGCATTTGTTTGAGGCAATACTGAAAATGAAAAGTAGTGACAGGCAGAGTTATTTTGCCATGGATAAGCCATTCTGTAGCTGGTTTTTCTGCCACTGTGAATGGTAATTTTTCCAGTTTTTCAATGCTCAGCACTGTATACTTTGCTCCCCTTTGTGCCAGTTCGATCTGTTTATCCGTTAGATTGTATTCCGAAAACAGAGACGACGTGTTGATAAAACTCCAAGGCACATAGCCCGCACGCAAAGATTGCAGCGTCCAGCCTAACATAATAGAACGTAACGGAGATTGGCCTTGTTGTAGCATGGCTAAATCTTGTTCCAGTATGTCAATAGCAGAGGATACAATGTTGTCCAATGAATAAATTCTGGATGACAAAGTTGTTAACCCATTGTCGACCACAGTGAGAGATGTCTCCAAGTTAATACGATCAAGTTCACGTATTCTTTCTGCGGCCTCTGCCTGTGAAACCTTCCATATTTCATTATAAGCAGCATAAATGCCGGCATATATGAAACGTTTTTGACGCGGTTTTCTTGGTCCTAGCAAGAATTCCCTAAGGTCTGCGTCTTCTTTAAGTAAAGATAAGTGTTGTTTCACATCCTCAAGTGTAGACTTTTGTAACCAGTCAAGGCACAATTTTCCTACACTGTATGTTGTTACTACCCCGGATGTTGTCTTTGAACATAACGTGGGTCTGGCCTATGGATAGTAAAGCCCTGAATTCTATTCAGGAATCTTTCTTGACAGATGTTTGTGTCTGTGGGCCAGAGCAACCATTTTCTCCAATCAGGATCTGTTCTGTTGTTTTGTAGTATTGTGTCTACTGTGACCGCTCCCTGTGTAGTGTTATTACTTGCAGGTGTTGGTACAGAAGGTGTGTTCATGTCTTTGATCTTGGCTAAACCAAGGCAAGACGTTTGTTGCACAGTGTCATTTAAAAACATTATTTGATGTGGCATGATACATGCTCTAAACAAAGCTTCTATCCCCTGCACTTGCCAATCTTTAGAACCCCAGACAGATTTTGTGTCTATTGTGTCTTTCCAAAAGTCAAATCCTTGTCTACACAGTTGGGTGATAAAGGCTGCAGAATAAATCTGTTTTGTATTAGTTAACATAACTTTCTGTCCTGTTTACATTCTTATAGAAAAATGTTTCTGGATCAGATGTATTGTACCCTGAAAAATATGGAAACTTATTAGCAAACGTTTTTGAACTACCCTTTGGCGGTGTAGGACAATGTTCCCATTGGTTAAACAAACACATTTCTAGGTGTTGCAGATTTATGCAAAAAATGATGACCATAGTGGTTGTAACAATAAAGCTGTTCGTAGTCTGATGAACCCTCTAAATATTCATTGTTAGAGAATGCAGCAGACCTTTATAGGTCAGACATATCATTAACAGTCTCAAAGTCCCAATCATCAGAATAGGTACTGGAGGTAATAAAGTCACTTAATGAAATTTTAAATAAATGTGGAATCTTCAAAAGTTCCGTCGGGCCGAATATGTCGAAATCGGTTTTGTCCCAAACTATACCATCCTGTATAGGAACGGCTGTGATGTTCACTGCCGACAAGTCTCTTGTTTCACGATGGGATGATTTGTGTGGTTTTAAAAGTAAGTTAACATTTTTACTTTCAGTGTCCATACGGATGTATCTGCCATTTATAAGCATGCTAAGAGTCATAACCAAAGCTAGCCAAAACAGAAAGAAAAATATTCCAGAAATAATCCATTTCTCAATCCATGGTGAAACCAGATAAGTCTCTTTCAGAAAATGAAATAGGTCTTGTACTTGTTGTTTGAAAGTTTTTGATGCTGGCGTCGTTTCAGGCTCACTCGGATCCTCAGAAAACGTATCAAAGTTAATGAAATAGCCAGAAGCAGTTCGGTCAATTGTTGAAATTGCATCAGGATTCATAGAAATCGATGGAACCAGTTGATCACGTGTTACGTTGGTGTAGACAGGTGTATCTGGACGAACTGTTACTTGAGTTTCAAGAAGGATGAGTTCCATAGCATTGTTGCTTAGTCCTTCATCGGTTACTGCTGAATTCTCGATTGTTATGAGTCTTTCAGTCTGAACCTCTTGGATAGTAGCGAGAGGAGTGCGTCTGCTACTAGGTCGGAGTCCACGAGGCCTACTCTTTAGTATTGGCCACATACTGTGGTTTGATGAGGTCGATTTACACAAATCTTTTCTCCTTTTTTCCAGCAAGGGGCGGCAGAAGTACTGTTCTTGTTCCGTGGACGGCTAGGACAGGTACTGGTTGTCTGTAAGAAGGTCCAAATTCCTTCTTGTCCGCAATCTTCTCTCTGACTAGATCCCCAACTTTTGGGATCCAGACAGTCCTTGTTGGGTCGGCCGGTGTTTCCTCAGTAGTGGTTGGCTTCAGGAACACGTTGCTTTGTTTCGATCATAGTTCATTTAGATCCTGTAAAACAGCCAAACGATCTTTGATATCAAAGGGTTTATTTTCCACCACTGTGCCTTTACATTCGAGATCAGGAACCCACATTCTTGTCCCAAATAGGACCTCATATGGAGTGACCCCCCATGAGAACTTCTTGGCAAATTATTTAATGAGCGTTGGACCCCATAAAGATGTTTGACCCACTCATCACCCGAACCTAATACTCTAGCTGTTATAGACTGCTTTATGTCCCGGTTTTCCTTTCCACAACAGAATTTCCCTCAGGATGAAACGGAGAGGAGTACCGCAATGCTACGCCCAAACTGGCCATGGCTTCTTTGTAAGCCCGAGAGCTAAAAGCAGGGCCCTGGTCAGAATGTAGTGTGCCTATTGCGTATGTGCCGATAAAGACTCGCAAATCTTTTATAACAGTTCGAGCGTCAGCCGGCGCTGAGGCCATATCCATAGGAACCTTGATTTAATATTTGTGGGATTGCATTTGTCCATAAGGACGCCTGAGCGTAGATAGTCTAATGCTGTCTAACAATGGTGTCTGTACTGGGCAGGCTACTTCGTAGTCTGGTGTCTGATGGCTTTCTGCACCACGCTGTCTATTGCAGTCTATGCAGTCATCGATGAAGATGTGAATCTGTGTTTTCATTCCAGGCCACCAGTACATCTCTTTTAATGTTAATATTGTTTTAGAGATCCCTTGATGTGACAGACCCTCCCCCAGATGTGCTTCATAAATCAAAGCTGCTCTACGTTCCATGTTTGGAATTACCCTATCCCCCACTCCAGTGATTCGAGCAAAGGAACGTTGTTCGCATCAATTACATAAGAGTACTTGAGTGGAAATTTCTTTGGTAACGCTGCACCACTGCCTTTGCTTGAAGCATTGACAGCCAACAATATCTCACTGTCTATTCTCGTTTTTGAGCGAGTGATCGCAGCTACGGAAGCCGTCTGAACAGCCCCCTTTGCGGCTTCATCAGCCAATGAATTCCCTGCAACGTGAACGCCATCACGTTGATGACTCAGCATGTGTATCACGTGAGCCTTTGGTAGTTCGTTTTTAACTGAACTACTTGTTCCCAAAGCGTTTTATGCTTTATTGTGCCACCTTTTGCATCTTTGAACCCATTTTCAAGCCAATTCTGTATATATTCATTATACGACTGAACACAGAAAAAGAATCGCACACTATAAGTGTGGGGAATTCGCGATCTGTACTTTCAAGTGCCAGTTTGAATGCTTGTAGTTCAGCTCGCTGAGCTGTACAATCTCCTAGAGATTGAGTTTTAGTGACCATTGGTCTGAAGTTACCATCTTGCATGCGACCTTTAACGATTGCGCACGCTGCACTGTAAGCTTGCTTACTCCCTGTAGCGGGTTGTGCTGATCCGTCAGTGTAAATTATAAATTCGTACTGATCTAGAGGCAAAATTTCATTGGCCTGAGGACATTCATGTTCATATTGCAGGAACGCTTGTGTTTCTAAATCAGGATCAAAAACATATTCAACATCTGTTGCAGCAAGAGAATTAACCCATTATATCCATCTAGGATGTAAAGCTTTTGCATTTGGGATGCTCGCTTTTGTAACCGCCTCGAAGGCTGGTACTGGGGTTACGACTGTAATGCGTTTTGCTAGAGCTCTTTCTTTTGCTACAGCGGTTTGAACTGCTGTCAGTATTTTTCTGTTGAAGTGAAGCGCATTTCTGCTTGTGTATACAAATGTGATTTGTATGCTATTGGTACTTTTTCACCCTCATTAAATGTTAAATAGGTGAATCTGCATTGTCCCGAAATTATTCGGATCACTAAATTGCGTGTATTTACGCGTGTTTGTAAGTGATTTGTTGCTAACATGTTAGCTTGGAGTGAACGCAGGATTTCTGTGTGTTCCTGTGACCAGCGTTTTGTTGAAAAATCAGGTTTGATTAATTCGTAGAGAGGTTTAACCCTTTCTGCCTAATTTAGAATGTATGTTCTTCCAAAATTTAGGAAACCCAAGATGGATTGTACATTTTTCAGCATTTTTGGAGGTTGGAGCAGCGCACACTTTTCTAAAAAGTTAGCTGCCAGGCTCTTGCCTTCACTTGAAAGCTCATATCCTAGGAAAAGGACATTGAGATGGGCAATTCTAGATTTTTAAAGTTGAATTTATAGCCTTCAGAGGCGAAGCCCAGTATAATGGTGCTCACCCTGTTCAAGTGTTTGTCCAGGTCATCGTCTGTCAGATAGATCTCATCGACATATGACAATGCCTCATTATCATAAATCTGTTGTAACTCTGTTACTCTTGCTGAGAATAACCCTGGGCTGTTTTTGAACCCTTGTGGGAGTCTACAAAATTGACGCTGGGTCCCCATTATTGAGAAAGCTGTTAAGTACCTGCTTTCAAGTGCTATGTTTTGACAAAAGAAACCATTTGAAATGTCCAATGTGGTTTTATATTTTTTGCGCACAATGTTATTCATTAATGGTGTACTATGTGCATTTTGTACTGCAAACGTTTTAGAACAAGTGTTCAAGTGTCTGCAATCCAAAACTAGACGATATGTATTGTCTGGTTTGGATACAGGAAACAAAGGATTGTTCATTGAGGAGGTGCATGTTTCAATCACCCCTTGGTATTCAAGTTGATCTAAGATCTCCCTGACCTGTTTTTAGCTTCTTGCTTTATTGGGTACTGCCTTTGTGCAGTAGGTTCATTTTTAGCTGTATTTTGTGGTGAGGTGAGTCCTCATCCCATCCTACATGATTTTTATATAATGCTGGGGCCTGGGCAACTGCCCATTTCCTGGCATAAGTATATTTTAGGTGAATTGGAATATGGTTGGAGAAGGCTGGCATAATAATGTCCTCGCCACGTGGGCACTCCCTGACAAAGTGTGGTGGCCAGTCTTTTTCTGCTAGAAGTATATCATAACCCCTTGAAAGTTTTTCCCAAAGAGTATTTTCACTTTTCTTGGTATGTCTCCCTCCATTCGGAGTGTTATTTCATATAACGTTTGTGGAGTACTAACCCTGGTGTACTCATTCAAGTCCACTATCTCCACAAGTTCCTTCAGGTTCTGGCGAGCTATTGTGACTTCTGCTGCACTGTCCAGCATTGTCCGAGCCCATTCTCCGTTCTTGAGCTGTGTTCTCAGTATTATCGGCATGTCTGATCTTCAGACCTGCTACCTTCTTTTTGTGAATTGAGGTTTTGATTTATTTTTCTGAACGGGTTTGTCGTCTTTGGATTTCACGCGTTCTTCTCTATGTTCCGACCGTCCTCTTTCCGATGTCTGTGACGATATCTGAAAGGTACGAGAGGAACGTGTATCAGTATCTTGATACCTGTCAGGTTTTCTTAAATTATCCCTATTCCTGAGGTTATACCTCCTTTCAGAAGGCTACTTTTGAGGAGACCTCCCTCTGGATTGAGAACGTGTCTCGTTTGAATTTTATTAGTTTCCCACTTCTTTTTAGAAGATGTAGGAGTTTGTTTAATAGAGTCCTTCTCAGGACTTTCAGATAGTTTTGGCTTCAATGGTTTTCCACCCAAACTATCTCTGCCTAATTCTGCATAAGATTGTTCTATTATTCTGGGTAGTTCATGTTGATGTTCGGTTACATCAAATTCCCTTAAGCGTTGGAGGATCGCCACTGATGCTGCCTCCCCTTTAATATTAGATAATATTATTGTTGAGACCTGGTCGAAGTTTTTCAGTAATTTCATACCTAAATTCAGAGCAGGTTCTGCCCCGTATTCGTTTTGAATTTGTTTCAGGACATCTGGTATTACTGCCATTGACGGAACACCATGTGTTTTAGTATAGATTGCAGCAAAGACTGCGCCCCAAGTGGTGCAGTCTTCCAGTTGTGGTGTGATCCCCATTGGTAAACAGATTGTTAGGATTGTGTTTCTCATAAGGGCTATTATTTGGAAATACTGCTTCGATTTGAGTAATTTTTTGAGCTATCCAGAATTGAATTTGTTCACGCTTTGTGGGCATTTTACCCATGACTGCGTGTAAAGTCTGGAGTAATTTTTAGTGTATTCCCCTGTTGAGGGGTTTGATTTGGAATGGTCATTGGTGGTTGGACTGTGAAAGTCCGCATGACATATTGGACTAATTGTCTGTAAATTTTTATTAACTCTTGTAGTTGAGTAAGTAATTCCTCGTCTGACATTACATCGATGTCAGGATGAGGTGTGTAGCCGGCTAGAATCGGCCATGTTGCTCCTGGTCTACCTAGTGGACCGAACCTGGTAATGTTTTTGTGATGTTTTAGGGCGCCTTTAAACCAGAGATGATGTTCCTGGTATGTGAGTGGAATTTCAATATCCTCGAAAGGAATATATTCCTCTGGTGGTTCATCTTCTTTGAAGAAGTGAAACAGTTTTGTTACTGGATTTGATTCTGGGAATACGATCCATGAATAGAATACCTCGGTCTGAAAGGATTTGTGTGCCTCTACCACGAAAACTGCTCTACCACCTCTTGGTGGTAGGCCGTGTTTTATAAGTTTTAGAGTGATGGCTCTCCTTAAGTTTGGAGGGATGTCTACAACACCCTCCTCGGTTTCATTTAAACCTGTAAAGTTAAAAGCTGTTACGACTGGGTCAGCCGCAGCTACACGGTTCTCTGTGCCATTGTCCCCGTGTATGGACATTTGTTTTTGAAAAATGTAGAACAAGTTTCAAGGAAACAAAAGATAAGGTGCACAATATTTTGGAACACTGTATCCTTCAACGTTGAACAAACCAAACAGCTAATATATAGGGTTTTTGTCCTATTTAGCTTTGGCAGATACTTAACCCTACCCACTCCAGACGTCTTATGGAGTATGTGAGTAGGGGTCTCTGAGAAAAGCACGACTGAGTTACTCAGTATCTAGCATTAAATTAGTGCCTTACCAAACCATTGGGCGCCATGTAGTGTAGTTCCTATTTCCCTAATAGGCTCTGCGCATTGGAATAATATACCCTGTAGGTTTGACATAGGACTGAGGTCAGTATGTCCCTATTGAGTATATTAAACTTAATTACTTTGTGCCAGCTAACACAGAGGCCACTAGAAACTCCTTGTAAACAAGAAGGGAGTAGTTTCTGGCAACCGCATAAGCATGACAACTTTGTTTCCCTTTAGAATCGGAACACTCTCAGAATCGTGGAAACAATAGATAACAGTTTCACTCAGCTAATCGTGCATGCTTAGTTTCTTCAGAGTTGCACAGAAAGAATAGACGGGCGTTTCAATAAAAAGGATTTATTGAACAGTCTTGTTTCTCGTGTAAGAGATATGAGCTGTTATGATCACAAGACAGTATGCGAGATATATAATGTACAGCGTAAGCAGTAGAAAGAAATAATACTGCGCTAGCATTATCTTTTAGCTATGACATGTATAGATTCATATACATAAATAACATAAGCTAAAAATGCGAGTACTCATACGATGCTTCTCTAAGCTAGTTCTACCCCAGTGTACCTAACCTAGGTGTAGGGCAAGGTAAGAAGTAGGTGAAGTATTCTATAGTATGGTATACTAAGAGTCTGATATGCCAAAAGTACCTCTAGGTTCTAGTCAGCTCCATACCTTGAGAATGAGAGAGGTGGGAATCTCTTTCCGGGTCTCGAACTCTAACACCCCGCGAAGGGAGTCAGAACACTGGAAGCTGGATTCTCTGCGAGCAGTGATGACAGCATCTCTTCTCAGTGCGTCAGGCCGGGATACGGGCTCCTCTAAAGTCGAGGTCTCCTCCTACTTGCTTGGGCAAGGGAAGATATATTTATACCTGGTAGGTGCCTTGGAATGTTAGCATTGACGTAAAGTTGGGCAGAGGAAGATGTCAGGAATGAACCCTTAAGGTATAGCGGTTCATGCATAATAAATGAGTTCTTGGAGAAATCAATAATCCTGTGCTAGGGGAACTCCCAAGAGCTTAAGGGTCTGGTTTCTAAGAACTGGTTGTGACGCTAGGGTGGACGGATGTAAGTGACCATGCCTGTATTTGGATAGCATGGCTAATGCCTAAATAAGGACTGGGATCTTATGCCTATATAAGGGCAATGCGAATTGTGCCTATATAAGGACATGTTTCAGCAAAACCTATATACGGACACCTAAAGCGGAATACAACAAGACATCTTCAAAGACTTCTCCAGAGGCCTTTGCTGCAAAGTCTTCCATTGTCGTCTAAGGCAGGCCCCGAATTCACTTCACCCCTGTGCACCCGGCTTCCATGGTGCAGATAACCTGGTTCCTGGGGCATCCACGGGTGGGGCGGCTCGCCAACCTTCCGTCCTCCAAAGGGTTTCTTTGGGGTCCTCTGGGAATGGTCCTTCTTTAAAACTGCAACCACGACTTCTCCGTAGACTTCCATTGGGCATGCGGCTTTGATCCCACTCTGCACACAGCCTCTATGGGGCTCCTAGGTACTAACCTTGGGTGGTTCCTTGCTCTCCCAGCTCCTTCGAGTCTTCTGGACCAAGGCCCATTCTTCCTTGCAGTTTGCATTCCACTTTCTTAGTATATGATTCAGTCACCCCCTGTATATTTGTGCTACTTACCTGATTTCTTTGAAGTATTTTTATGTGTACTATTGATATCTACGCCTAGGAATATACCAATGTGTTAGTGATTGTGTTGTGTAATCAATAGACTTATTTTTTATACACACTATGTGTTTCATCTAATCCACACTGTCGATTAAATGTGATACAACAAGCTGCTTTACACTCCTTCAAGATAACCCTGAAGGCTGCTCTCCACAGCTACCACTTTGAGAGCTTTCTATGGTTATCAAAAGATCACTAAAATCACCATAAGGGTTGCCTGGATTAGTCAAGGTGCATCACTCCTGGGAGCGTGCGTCATATACTAAGCCAGCCTCCTACAATAACACAACAGCCATAGTGCCGGTGGTGTCAAAGTTCATCTTGTATACATATATTAACTAACCAAAGCAAAAGCTTCTAATTTAAGAACAACTTTTTTTTATCATTAAATAATAAAAGCAAATACAATCCATAGAAACATGATAAATGAAATATTCGAGTCTTCATCATAGGACATTAAATTCAACAAGGATAAAAACATAAAAATTACTAAAATTAGATAAAAGTTCAGCCACTCATCCCATGGTCACAAAATACAATGATTTCTTGCGGCTCTGAGCAAGCTTAAGGAAGGTACAAACACTTGAGTAGACCTTAGGGCAATTGAAGATATAACAAAGCAGGTCAACATCTTCATAGACCAGAGACCCTCAGTACAGGACTCAAACATTTTCTTGTAATAAAATTTACAGAAAAAATACAAAATGGAACAGGCTCTGTGGGGCTCTCTCATCACATGGACAAACATGGATAGTGGAGCAGTCGTACTTTCTCAGAAGGAAACAAAGGTGAGATTTAAAAGTCCCCAATCTAAATCTAGTCAGAAGCATCCTATCCCACATATTTCTTACAGGTCAAGATACGGCTCCATACCTGGAGAAGTTTGGATCAAGATGTATTCAAGGTTTTGGGATTTAGTTAGCTCTACTGCCTCCCTTTCCCTCTGCCTAAAATCAATGAAAGACTTTCTGGTCCAAGATCTGTCCATTTTAGTTAGCTCGAGCGAAATAGAAAAAATGGTTGGTCTGCTCAATATCATACAAACCTGCTTAATATAACAAAACCACGGAATCAGATTGCCCAGATCACAGGATAAAAAATAAAAAATTACATCTGTGTTGAACATGGCATAAGGATTACACTAGACTGAAAGGAGCCAGGCTAATCTCGTCTTCCACATAATTAAGTCCAAGTTTGTGATGGATAGCATAAGTAGGACAGCTAGGTGGAAGACCTAAAGATGCCTGCAAACTCTATTTTCCTCGGCTTGTAAACCACAGACCTTTTTATACCCCCCACAATCTTTTGCCAGAAATTAAAACTTGTGTACATTTTCTTCTGCAAACTTACAGAAAGGGAGCAACAGGCTTCTTTCCAATTGTCAATGCCAACGTAAAGATGAACCCAACTGAGTTCATAAATTGATATTTTTTCCTCCCAATGCACGAAGCACTGCTGTCCCACAAATCAAAGGAAACTCCAAGATATGAGGACTCATGGGTTCTCGCTATTAGCTTGCCCTTGATCATCAAACAACGTGATTTAAAATTCATGGGACCACAAGCCATGAAGACATTTTTAGCTAGTTTTCCTTCATGGTTCCGTGTAACCATTTATTCAACAAATGCAGGGTTTCAAGACTGTTGGACGTTCTAGATGATAAACGGCTTCATGCATTAAAATCGCAAGTGGCTTTCTGGATTAAATTACCACTGTCCACGGCAGGGCAAATGGCAATAGGGAAAATGGTGATGTTACCCAGGCTCCTATATTACTTTGTTAATCTCCCTGTAGTGGTCCCGGCATGGGTTTTTAAAATGCTAAACTCCTTATTAATAACATTGATATAGGGGTCCGGGCGTCGTAGAATCTGTCTTGCCAAATTACAGCTGCCAGCAGCAAAAGGAGGTATGGGAGCCCCGGATTTCAAGGCATATAACATAGCAAGTCAATTGCAGTGGTTGGCATATTGGTTGGCGGGCATAACCTATCTGAAATAGGGTAGTCGTCTACTCAATTACGGCGTGGAACACTGCAGACACTGATTTCCCCGGAGCCTGGAAGACCGAAAGATATCCCTGTGTTGCTTCAAGTAGCGCTTCATTACTGGAAACTCGCATTGAAGTATACAAATGTACCCACTCCATATGCTCTGAACATACCCCTATGCGGCCTCCCAACACCACACGGCCCATTAACTGCGCATAGGTTGGCACCTTGGTTGGATGGGGGAATCACAACTGTTGGCTCCTTATTCACTGGTGGGCAGCTAATGCCTCACGCAGAAGTGGTACGTACATATGGAGTCCCTACTACGCTATTTCTGACTCACGCTAGCATTGTACATTTAGTTCGCAAGTTAGCTCTTCCACTACTTGACTATGCTACTGTAGCCTATGTATCTATTCATAACTGTTTTTCCTGAACGCGGAGACCTGAGCAACATGGCTGATGCCCGGTGGAGCTGCTAGACAGCTATTGAGGAGATTGGCCCTGGTTTCCCCCTCGACCGTCACCTACCCAGCCGGACATTGGGCACAGTTCTTCCTCGTCTCCCTACTATGGCTCCTTCCTCCCCTCCTTTCCTACGAATTCTCTCAACTTTGTTTTTGTTCACTGTACCTTACTACGCTATTGTAACTGATGTAACTTGTAATGCAATGATCCTCTGGTAAAGCGCTCCGATACCTCCGGGTCTAGCCAGCGCTATATAAAACTTTTTAGATGTACCTTGTAATGCAACAATCCTCCTTGTAAAGCGCTCCGATACCTCCGGGTCTAGCCAGCGCTATATAAAACTTTTCAAATCAACTCAAAACTGGTTTTCCTGAACGCTGAGACCTGAGCAACATGGCTGATGCCCGGTGGAGCTGCTAGACAGCTATTGAGGAGATTGGCCCTGGTTTCACCTACCCAGCTGGACATTGGGCACAGTTCTGCCTCATCTCCCTGCTATGACTCTTGCCTCCCCTCCATCCTACAAATTCTCGCAACATTGTTTTTGTGTACTGTACCTTACTATGCTCTTGGAACTGATGTAACTTTTAACGCAACGATCCTAAATGTAAAGCGCTCTGATACCCTCTAGGGTCAAGTTCGTGCTATATAAAACTTTATAAATAAAATAAATAAATTGGCTAGTCGATCAGTGTGAACCCCCAACATTTCACTTATTGCAAACATTACACATAATGGGGCATGGGAGACATTTGGTCCGATGGCTCTAGAGGGGATCAAGAGAACATTTGGACGTTTCACTTTCACCTCTTCGTCAAAAATGGGAAGTGGATATTAACCATGCGCTCACAGACAAGGAATGGGCAATAATCCTTGAATATTAAAACTGGTAACCGAAATGTGCGGTTCAAGGTTATACAACTGGCCCTGTTCCATAGGGCATATTTGACGCCGGATAAGGTCCATGCAATGTACTCACAAGCCTCCTCTGACTGCCCTCGCTGCCGCCTGCCCGGAGCCGACCTGACCCATATGTTATGGTCTTGTTTGGTATTGCAAGAGTACTGGCGAGAGGTCACTGATAGTATAACACGACTGTCTGAACGTTCCAGGTGGACAACACTAGAAGCGTGTCTGTTAGGGTTATACCCCTACCACGGAAAGCAAAAGTGTTGCGCCAGTTCACAGACTTCTTTAATACTGGCTAAAAGACTGCTTACGCAACGATGGAAGTCTCATACGGCTCCGAGAAAAGGATATTGGGGGGAGGAGGTAGTGAGATGGGCCCAAATAGAAGGAGAAGCTCTCAAACGGGAGGAGTATAGGGGGCTTTGCAAAAAAACAATATCACTAGACTGGTTTCAACTGTTGGAACAATTCAAAAGTAATGGCTCTGTTGATGAGGGCTGAGTTGGTCTATACAATCAATATGTGATGGGGCTAATATACCTGCATATGAAATGTTATGAATAGAAATGATGTCACTGATTATCTTGTTTTCTTGTCTGCCTTCCTTTGGCCCTTCCTCCCTCCTAGTTCATCGCTCCCTCTCTCTCTCCCCCATACGACCCCCTTAGCTCCCTCCCGCGCCTCTCCCCCCCCCCCACCCCTACCTTTTGTTCATTTAGGAGCCTCAGTGGCCTATCTTCAAGAATACTGTAAGGACCGCGCAGATCAGCATCTACAAGCAAGAGTTATTGGGAAAGTTATTTTTATAGGTGGGAGGGGGGTCAAGTTGAGTGTATTGCTCCAAACTATTCTTTGTTCTAAGAAAAACAATATTTAGCACAGATTCTTGCATTCCTGAGTAAGAGATATGTATCATCTAATGCTCCTAGTGAGATATATGTGACGTGGTGTAATATGCTTGTAATTTCATTTGCAATGTGACAACTAGATACACAATGTACACTACTCCTTGTGAATATCTGATGTACTAAGAATAAGAAAAACAATAAAATTATGTGTAAAAAAAAAAAAAAGATGATAAACGGCTTCATCCCATACAATAGCAGGGGGACAGCCCTATTCTTAAGAAGTGACATTCTGGCCATTTGTTGCTAAGACTGTGTCTAACCCAATAATTTATAATGAAAATAGAATTGGGGCAAGAACACAGCCCTGCTGAACCCCTAACCCAAACCGACCTAATCCGTACTTATTCCTTTCAGATAAACCCTAACTTTGTAAGATTATAGTCTAAAAAGCACAGAAAGCCCACTAAACCCTTTTCAACCCCTATGCATTCCAATATAGAACAAAGCTTTCATCTAACACTGTTGGAAGTGCTAGAGGTCCATAAGGGCTAGGCAGATGGGCCAACTGTATATTTGCATATAAAAAGATTTAAGTTGAGGCGCTGTTCCATTGTCCCTAGCCCAGCTCTAAATCCATATTGGACCTTAGAGAGAACGCCAGTATCCTAAGCCCATAAGGTTAGTCCAGAATAACCTAGCTATAACTTCACTTTTGAGTCTAGAAGAGAGACAGGCCAATAGCAACTAGTATTATGGTGGTTCCTTTTTTGTTTTTAAACACTGGCCCAATAATGGATGTTGAGGTAGTCTGCTAATGGTGTTGTGGGGCCCGTCCTGCTATACATCTTTAAACTTGGCCAAGTACAGCCAAATAGACATTGTAAGAGAAGCACTATGCTGTGCATTACCTTTTAGAAAAATAAAGTAGTTTTAATCTCATAGCAAAACTAAATATTTCATTGTTCCACTGTAAATGGTTTTCATAAGGTGTGCTAAAAATCATGAGGTACTATGCCCCCAGTCCTCCGGTACCCATCCTCCCTCCCGCTGAAGTCAGGACCCTGCTATTAACATCCCCACTCAACTAGGGTATAGCAAAGTATTAGGCGCAGGTGAAGACTGCTCAAAGTTCCTATGAATTCAGTTGCAAACTCAGTTCAAAATCTTAGGATGTCCTTTGTGATCTCACTCAAGTGAGTGTGGCGATCTTACCCACACGCTCAATCTCTCATCCCCAGATAGGCCCGGTTAGTTAACTGTTGTTGCTCCTCAGCTATCCAGGCTATGCAGCTGGAGTGGGTGAGTTCCAGCCCATATTGGGTAGACTCACCCGGGGCTGTTCACTAGAGCAACTCCTGTATTCAGGATGTTCTATGCAGGACAAGCTTAGGCAGGCTCCAGTGGCATCTCCAGCAGACCAGCCCTCCAGAGTCAGCTGCAAACCAGCGCTTCAGCTAGGGATAGTGGTGGCTTCCTGGCCAAGTACTCTTCAGGCACCAGGGCAGTTTCCTCCACCAGGTCAGAGTATGGCTTCAACAGCACTTTAGTCTGTCTGCAGTGGCAATAGCACCACTAATCACTCAGTCCGCAGCAGGTTGCTGTGTTGACTCAGGCTGACATGCCGTAGTACAGTCTTAGATGAATCTTCTCAAACTTTTTGCAGAAAGACTGGGTGACCCCTTTTCAGCACAGGTCACTCCTGTCATTCTCTTAAGTTTGTTAACTTGCTCTCCATGTTCCTCACACAGTGAACTAGCTGGGCCTCTGCTTCCTAGAGTCTCAACTACTGCAAGGCGAGGCACACTCCAACCCTCTCAGAAGGCAGGATTCTAGGTTTCCTCTGGCACATCCTCAGCACCTCCAGCAGGAAGTGGTGACTTCAAGTGATGTCCCCTCACCTGTGGGAAACTGGTTGTCAGGCAAATACCAGCCCAGGTTAGAGCAGCTCTTTGAGCACTCTGTGGAAAACGACCTTTCTTGAATAAGAAGAACTTGAGAGTGGAAGAAAGTGGGGTGGGCTGGAACCCACTTTTATACACATTTTCCAGAAAGGGGATGTGGAGCCACTGTTTCGGTCATCAGAACCAGTTTTGGGGTGGGTCTATTACAAGTGTCCTTCTCAGGCTGCTCTCCCTACACAGCTTGTGTGTATGTGTTTCTCACAGAGGGTAGAAAAGGGACTAGCTCCTGGGAGGAGTGGACACCACATTGGCACAATGAAGTGTCAGATCTCTGCACCTGGCTGTCATCAGCCTTTCTGAAATAGTAATCAGTGACAGACAAAAAGGTAGTACCTGCCCAGAAACATCCTCACTATAAGCAATAAACTGCAGCCCCACCCAGCACCATTGCCATCTACCAAATGGCAGTGCTCAGGAAGAACTAATCAGCAGCCCCTTGCTAAATTAAAAAGTCTACATAAGATTTCTGAAGGTAGCCATGTCTCCATCCTCCTCACCAGTGTCCCCAGGTCTTCACCCTCCAGCCACAGGAATGCAAACAATACACTTCTACTGTCTGTGGAGGTCATCCTCACCCTTCATTTTGGATGCTCATGGTGTAGCATGGTAAACATTTTCTCGTCCTTTTTTTCTCTCTCTCTCATTATCATATATGTATAACAGGCTCACTGTACAGGTACAAACACTCCCAATACACATGGGATGCCAGCACAAGGTTCTGGGTCACACAACACCGGATCTTCACACAAGAGGTCAGTAGGCCATGCTCACCGACACACATGAAATGATCAGTAAACAGGGTACACGGTCACCACTGTTTTATGTGATGAACCATGAACAAGGATAGTAGTCCACTGTTCACTGTGGTATGGCCCTCGAGGTCACAGGCTAGGTCGTGGACCTCACATCGTCAGGGGCAGACCTACGCCTCTGCACACATACTAGATTAGTGTGGCAACTGGACCAAAATAAAGTCAGGAAACCACTTTCAAATGCATTTGGGCACTTGGGGTTGGGAACATACCTTTCCCAGCAGCTCAACAGGAAGACATCTCCACCTCTAGGAGCCATCAAGGAAAGCAGTTTAGACAGGGTCTATTGGCACTGCAGTTTCAGAAGCAGCCCTTTAACTCCAAGGCTGTGATCCGTTCAGTCTCTACCAGACTTCAGATGGGCATCAGTATAGAAGGCTATTGTCTGCTTGAGAAACAGAACCACACTTCATTTAAAAGGCTTTTTCTATATGCCTTTTTATTTCTTTGATGTTGGCCTTAATAAATCTTCCTGAATAATTGGGACTTCCCCCTTGCCTGTTTTAAACTTCTCTAGAAACCTATAAAGGAGGAGTATTCCCAGAAGAGCTGGTCTATTTCCAACTATTTTTAGCCGTATTTAGATGTAGGAGTTTTTAGTTTTTGAACTACTGCCATGGTGCAAGTTGGTTAATGAGAATGAGAGCTTAATATTTTGATTGATTGACAATGAGAAAGCATATCAACAAAGTAAGCATTTTCCCTGTAAGCAGACTTTGGATTATGACATGGGGGGCAGACAATTTTTAATGCCAGGAAAGCTAAAGGATAAGTAGCTCTTAACCAGTGATTCACACCTATTGATGCATGTAAGCATGTAGTGTTAGGATTGCGTTACAGCTATTTTTACAGTTGTACAATCTACACACAGAAGCAAACAGAAGTATCTTTGTTTAGAGATCCAACTAAGAGTTCATAGACAGCCCCTTAAGTGATAGCAGTATCAAAGAGTGCATACCACCACTTGTGACTTATATGTGGGAAACCCACCTCACACTGGTCTTTACCTGAAAGGTTGCCCTACTAGTTGCTGTGTTGATATCTCGTCTGGGCTACTGCAACAGCTAGTGCGCGAGGCTCAGTAAGAAGAAGACACTTGTCAAAATGTAAGAGTTAGAAACATTTTTCCCATCATATATTTGGCAGATGATGCAAAAACCATATCATGCTCTACTAGCTCCTATTTACAGTGAAATGTCAATTCAACACCATTTGCCTAGTTCATAAAACCTTAATGTCTGTGTAATAGGCTTCCTTTCAAAACATTTCCCAGTCCTGCACTCCAACAAGACGCCCAAGGTGGCATCACTGAGGGTACGGATCAGGCACTACCAAAGCTCAAACAACAACAAACTAACAAGGTTCCACAACCCTTCATATTCCCTTAAGAATCAAGGATTCCATTAATCCCTGATGTTCTGACTACATCAAACTAGGCATGGAACCAAAAGATTACTTGCATATAACAAGAGATTGCGGCTTGCAACTATTCTAGATCCACATGTTGTGCTTTATTTTGATATCTAGTGATAAGGTATAGAATAGTCTTCCGGTAACTGTAAGTCAGTTTTGAGCATTCATCAGACGTAGTCACAGGGACTTACGATGTTGACCTAAAACATACAATGACCTACACTGCAGATATCCTGAAATTGTATTTAACTTGTCCTCCTTTATTTAGTGACTTATTGAGTGTGAAGATGTGAAGCACAGAAGTAAAACTGAATGTGGTAGGGATGGACAGATCATAATCTCCATTACTGTGAATCCGAAACAGCTGTTAGAGAGAACCTTTATCGTTTGCAAACTACAGCTTTGGGATCAGTGTAAATGGAAGGCAACTCAATGGCTTCCTCGAGAAACAGTCTCTTTCAAATAAACTCATGAAAAGCATGAGGCACACCCTGTTTTGAGGCATTTATAAATACTGCTATTGCACATGAAGACTCAATTTTTCTAGCTCTAAGCAAGGAGGAAATTTCTGCCTTCAACATAACTGCTTGAGTGTACAGTTGTACACTGGCTCAAATGAGAGTGATAATCAAGTGAGCAGCATATTTAAGTTCAATGTAGAAAGCAGTGTGAATCTGTTTCGACTGATCTTTAAGTATATTAGGATAAGTATTCCACTAATCAAAAGTGTATCTTTTATCTTGAAATAGGTATTTATTCAGCTGATATAGCAAACAGTGTTAAAATATCTTGGGCAAAATGCAATTAGTTACTGCTTTGGATTCTGCACTTTTAACATTGCTGTATAAGAGCCTCTGCAATTCCAAAGTTCTGTGTCCTTATCTACGGACTTTAAAAGCCTAGTACATGTAGAAGTTAGGGGGAAGTCTTCCTGCTCTGCCAGCTGGTGTTCGGGAACCCAGTGTTCTCTAGCACCCGCATTGCTTTTTTTTAGAGCTGCACAGCTCTTAAGATGCAGTGCACAATATGCTCTCTTCGTCGGCAGCTCCCTGATAAGGAAACCATTGGAATCAACACAGCACTCTGTTTCTCCGTTAGGAGGTAAAACATATTGATGCAAAGCCCTCTCTTCTCTAACTTTTGCACTCTCTGGCCTCGTTCTTGTATTGCCGAACGTATTTTTTGTTGGAGCTGGGAGTGCTCTGATCTACCACAGCACATTACACCCTATTAACGGGTCTTCTTGATCAAAACTGGGCGTGGTGGAGTCATGTTAAGCCGGCTCTACGCTTTTGCGGAACCATGGCAAGCTCATATTGAATACATGTGCAACACGGAGATCCTGTGCAGATATACTGTTGTGTTTTTATCATCTACATACGTAATTACACCTGGACCAGGTGGTACAGTAGCTTCATAAACAGTCCTTTGCTATGACATGGAGAGCGAATCCTCCAAACCTGAGAGGCATGATCATCATTTCACAGCTCCGCTGCAAATGCTTTGATGTGGTTGTTTGATGCTCAAAACGTTTCTTTGATCTAGCTCTTTCAAGTGTACCTTATCCAACCCCTATCATTTTTGTCTGGGGATCTTGTTGGGGTCCACCCCCATGGATGTCTCTCTTTGGGTCCCTTGCAAAGAGGTGCGGACACTAGTAGACATTAATGTAAGACTTGAATTTTTATTTCATCCAAGGTATCACTCAATAAGCAGAAAAGTGTGTTGCGCTCATTAAAGCTGACGGGATACAACAGGCTGGAAGATCGAAACAGAAGGAGCAATTTAAGAATTTTTGGACTTCTAGACGGCGCGGAGAATGCCGCTACCTCCCCTATTGAGTCCCTGGAAAGGTGGATACCACACACGCTGAAGATCAGTTTCATTAAGAACTATGAAATTGAACAAGCACATCGGATACTGTTGTACATACCGAAGAACTTGCCCTCCGCCAGGCCAATGATCTTCAAACCGCTCTGTCACCAACATTCTGAAGCTATCCTCGCTTATATGAGGAATTCAAAGCTGTCAGGTGGCAAGGCAACAGATTATCTATTTTCCAGGATTATGCTAAAGACACCGTGGCAAGAAGAAAAGGGTTCTTCGTCTAACGGAACAAATTAGTGAAGAAATCTATTGAAGATTCTTAACAGCCCACCAAACTTCAAAATATTCTTCAAAGGTCAGACAATAATCTTTACAGAACCGGCACCCTTCAAACGTTTATGAAGAACAAGTAAGAGAGAGAAGTTGGCCTACTGGCTAGGGCAGTCGACCTCAAATCTGGGGAACCGGGACAGAGTCTCGGTAAATCACTTAATCTCCCGGGCCTAAAAAAAAATGAATGTATCCTCATGTAACGCAACTGGTGCTCGTGTACAGCACTCGGATACCCGATACCTTCGGGTCAAGTTCGCGCTATATAAAACTCTGTAAAAAAATAAAACATAAAAGGAGTCAAGCATGGAGGTCGACCCCAGCCCGGTTGAAAATCCATCATGACTACTGCCATGCGAGTATTCTCACACTTAGGTTCTGAGTTTTACCTTTATGATGTTATTGATTGTGCTTGCTTGTTTGAAATGAGTTTATTGCCAGTACAAGCTACTTACTTGCCTTTTGTCAGTTGCTGTTAAGCTGTTTCTGAGCTGTTTCAGATGGATTCTGACGGGCGCTATTTTACTTGCCTTGTAGACTCCTACGTGGGCGTCATACTGCCAGGGCATAAGTCCTTTTTATTCTGTTTTGAGTTTTCTTTTCACACTGTCTATTTAGTTTGCTTTTAGTTCCATATAGACTCCTCTCAAGGGGAGCCTGTGTAAAGGAGCAGGAGTTGCCACACTCCAGAATGATTTTAATTTGGCCACGCGTTCTTTCCTTTCTGACGCGCTGAGTCTGATGCGCCGAGACGCTTTCAGATCCATAGCCCCACCCCTTGGATAGCAGGCTTATTAAACAACCTCAGAGCGCATCCGTACCCAGAGTGCCTGGTGCCAGAACCCTTGGTCGTTCCACCATGCCAAATACAGAGCTACTCGAAGGATAAGCTTCTTGCTCTCAATGAATCCGATAAGAAATGTTTCTGCACTATACTTGATTTTTGTACTACCACAAGCACTGCTCACCTTTTATGTAAGTGCTACAACTTTCTCAGTCAAAATCAGGGTTGAGGAATAGCCTACCACAGCACTTACAGCTGAAAATATGGTTTGCTCTAGAAAGTCACAAACGGAAGATAAAATAATATGCGTGTTCATCAACGCGAGGTCCTCAGTCAAAACTAAATTCGAATTCGCTGAATTTATTGAAAACCATTCACTTGACATAGTGTTCGTTACTGAAACCTGGGCAGACCCTACTTCTGGTCCGGATTCAGTTTCTGCCATTCGGGCAGACTACTCCTTATTCAGACTAGATTGCACATTGAAGCGGGGAGGGGGTATAGCGGTCATTTATCACAACCAAAGGGAAGCTACATTTCAGTCGGTGTCCTCTTTAGTCTGTGAAGCACTTACCTTCAAAATTGAGTTATCCAAGAATTGGAGTTGGCCTAAAGGCTAGGGCGGTCGACCTCGAATCTGGGGAAATGGGTTCGAGCAACGAGGCTGAACATCCTGTGATTCTGGGCAAATCACTTAATCTCCTGTGCCTAACCAAAATGAATGCGTGTCCTCATGTAACATAACTGGTGCTATGTAAAGCGCTCTGATACCAGATTCGGGTCAAGTTTGTGCTATATAAAACAAAAAAAAATACTCTTTCAATGGAATGTTAATTTATCATCCCCCTGGACCTAGGACCACTTTTGTGCAATCCCCGAGTACTCTCATGGAATCATGTCTACATCTATCTAGTTTTACCCTACTAGGGGATTTTAACTTCTTTAGAAGCCTCGGCTGAGAGATACTGAACATTTAGTAGATAATATGTTGAATATTGTCCTTGCTCAACTAGTCTACACACCCAGCTGGTTACAATCTAGATGGGATTTTCTCGAATAATCCTCTACTAACAGTTACGTCCACAATACCATTAACCTGGTCAGATCATAAGGCGGTCATGCTTATGCTGAGGCTATTGAACAAACTACCCTGTACAAGCACTCGGGACAAATTTTTAAGTGACGTGCCTGGCATAAAATTGAGCGATACCAAAGGGGATGATGGACGGAGCGTTTGAGCAAATCAAACACTCACCCCCAGTCAACTGATCTGGGTTTAATCCATCATCATTCTTTAGCTCACTCCACCACCCCAGTTCAGACATGGCCATATGCAAATCAGTCTGACCCTGTGCCTCATGGGAACAGTCCAGCCCGAACTGCCAAGCCATGTCTTCCCTGGACCGGAAACAAGCATCCTGGGACCGGTTTCGGGTTCAAAACCCTCATCAGTCAGGCTATCTTGAATCCAGTGGCAAAGTGAGCAAGGGACCCACGTCTGGGCATACCCTGCCAACTTAGGGCGAACAAAGCAATACCAAAGGGGATGATGGACGGAGCGCTTGAGCAAATCAAACACTCACCCCCAGTCAACTGATCTGGGTTTAATCCATCATCATTCTTTAGCTCACTCCACCACCCCAGTTCAGACATGGCCATATGCAAATCAGTCTGACCCTGTGCCTCATGGGAACAGTCCAGCCCGAACTGCCAAGCCACGTCTTCCCTGGACCGGAAACAAGCATCCTGTGCATTGGGATGAAGCAGTTAAGCTTAACCAGATCCTATCAGATACTCAACCAGCTCCCACATGTGACTTGGATTCAACAATATTAACTTATACTAACTGGATTAGCAATGCATTGAGTTGATTTGCTCCTCTAAAATCTTGCATCACAGAAGCAAACCTACAGCTCCTTAGTACTCCAACAAATTAAGATCCTAAAATCAATAATCAGGATTTGTAGAGCGCAGCTGCATCTCCCGTGAGGGTCTCGAGGGGATGGGAGGGCAAGCAATTTGCTGAACATCCAGGTCTTGAGGTCCTTCCTCACCTGCTGGAACAAAGGAGAGTGTGAGGTGTAGGGGATGTCTTAGCAGCAAGGTGGGAGAAGGCGCGGCCTCCACTGTTCGTCCAGTGGATGCGTTGGTGGCTGCTAGGTAGAGGGATAGAGAGCGGAGTTTCCTGGTAGGTTGGTGAAAGTCACTCGATTGTTAAGGTATGCCAGTCCTACGTTGTGTAGTGCCTTGTAAGTGTGGGTAAGCAGCTTGAACTGGCATCTCTTTGCGACTGGTAGCCAGTGGAGTTTCTTGAGGTGTGAGGCGAGTCTGTCTGGGGAGGTCTAGGATGAGTCTGGCTGCTGTGTTCTGGATATTCTGGAGTTACGTCATGAGTTGTGCGGTTATTCCTACGTAGAGGCAGTTCCCGTAGTCTAATCTGCTGGTGAGGAGCACTTGCGTGACTGTTCGCCTGGTGTTGGGTGGGAGCCATCTGAAGACATTCCTGAGCATTCGGAGGGTGAGGACGCAGTGGAGGAGATGGCGCTGACCTGCTTCTTCATGGATAGCTGGTGGTCGAGGATGATAACCAGGTTGCCGGCGTGTTCGGTGGGTTTGGACCCAGCTCAGGTGGACACCATGCGTTGTTCCAGAGGGTGCCCTTTCGTTTCCCAAAGAGGAGTATGTCGGTCTTGTCTGTGTTGAGTTTGAGGCAGTTGTTGTTCATCCAGGTGGCCACATCTTTCATGCATCTTTGGAACTTGTCCTTGGTTGTTGCTGGGTCATTAGTCAGGGAAAAGAGGAGTTTGGTGATGTTGGCGTAGGAGAGGATATTGAGTCTGTGGCTCTTGATGATGTTTGCCAGGGGTGTCATGTATACATTAAAGTGGGTTGGGCTAGTGATGAGCCTTGAGGTCCCCCCCAGGTGATGTTCTTAGGGAGCGATGAGTAGGGTGGGAGGATGACCTTCTGCATTCTTCCTGTGAGGTAGGATGCAATCCACTTGAGGGCTGCTCCTTGGATTCAGATCTGGTGGAGTCTGTTTAACAATGTGTGGTGGGATACGGTGTCGAAGGCTACTGAGAGGTCGAGGAGGATGAGGGCTGCTGTTTCTCCGTGGTCTAACAGCATTCTGATGTCATCTGTGGCTGCGCCTTGGGCTGTCTCTGTGCAGTGGTTAGTTCTGATGCCTGAGTGGGAGGGGTCCAGAAGGTTGTGGTTCTCCAGATGTCTAGTGACCTGGACATTGATGGCTTTCTCGATTACCTTGGCTGTTAAAAAAAAAAAAGAGCAGGGAGAATGGTCGGTAGTTCTTCGGTCTCCTTGGGTCCACGGATGGCTTCAGCAGCGGCTTCACGTCGGCATGTTTACATTTCTGGGGGAAGTGGTCCGTTGTGATTGAGAAGTCGAGGATCTTGATTGCAGAGGTTGAATGTATGGTGTGGGCAGGGGTCTGCTGGGGCGCCGAAGTGGATGAATCTCATGATGGACGCAGATTCCTTCTCGGAGAGGCTGTTCCACAAGGTGAGCTGGTGTGGGTGTATGTCAGTCGGCGGGATGTGGGCGATGCGGTCCTTGGCAGGGGTTGGGGTGCGAAGTCTTGGTAGATGTTGATTTTGTTGTAAAACAAAATCTGCAAAGGGTGACACAGAGAGCTTGCGAGGGTGTGATGTTTTCGGTTGCCGAGAGATTGGTGAATTATTTTACTATGTTGAAAAGTTTATTGCTGTTAGAGCGGTTCTTGATGTGGGTGGCTAGGGCGGTCTTCTTGGCGGTCTTCAGTAGGTGGTAGTATCGGTTGAGGGAGTCTGAAGTGTTTTTGGACCTCTAGGGTCTTACTGGCATGCCATCTCCTTTCCTTCTGTCTGCAGTCACGTTTCAGAGTTTACAGTTCTTCTGTGAGCCAATTGGTTTGTTGTGTTAGTTTCTTGGGGTTTGTGAGTTTCTGCAGTGCGACTTAGTCAGTGCTTGCCATGAGCAAGTTCGCAAAGTTGTCCGCCGCTTGTTCTGTGTCTCTGGTGGTGGTGGTGGATAGGCGCGAGTGGAGAGCGTTGGTCCATTGTTGTTCCGATACCTCTGCCCAGCTGCAGCATGTCTCGCTGGAGTTGGAGGAGGGGGTGTTGGGTGGTTCCTAGATGACGAAGTGGATGCAGTGGGGGTTGGTCCAGGTGAGCTCCTTGGTGTGGGTGTAATTTACTCTGTTGCTGGCTGAGAAAATGGGGTCGAGCGTGTGCCCTGTGGACTGGGTGGGGTCGGTGACCAGCTGTTTGAGTCCGAGGTTGGCCATTTGTTCTAGGAGATCTGCAGGGTTAGCGTCTTCAGTGTTTTCAAGGTGGAAGTTGAGATCTTCTGGGAAGATGTATAGATTTGAGTCGATGTTGAAAGGAGCGGTGGTGCGGTAGGCGAGGGTGCCTCAGATGGTGGTTTTGCTGTTGGTTTGGAGTTGGAAGTTGAGGTGCTCCATGAAGGGGGTGGAATATTCTGTGGTGGTAGTGCATTCAAGGTTTCCTTGTAGATTATGGCGATGCTGCTGCTGTTTCTGTTGGATTGGTCCCAGAGTGCAATCTTGTATCCATTGGGTGTGGCTGTGGTGATGTCTGGAGTGGATGGAGGGTTCAGCCATGTCTCTGTGATGAAGTCGGCGTACGGGGCGTGGGTCGTGACAGTGTCCTAGATTTCTGTGGACTGTTTTCAGAGTGAGCGCGCTTTGATCAGCAGGTAGTGGATCCTTCCTGAAGCGTTGGTGTCTGCCTTGTTGGTGGGTGTGGCAGGTGGTATTTTTGGTGTTGTAGATGAAGCTGCAGTTCCGGCACGAAATAGGATCTTCTGTGGTCCTGGGGCAGGGATGGGCGCAGTTGTTGTCCTGGCGTCTGGGGTTCAGCGCTAGACGTTCATCTGAGGTGAAGCAGTGGCAGTCCGTGGGGTCCTGGCACTGGATGTGTTCCCAATGCATGCGCGCCGAGCCCTCTGCATGCTTCTGCTACGTGGTCAAGCTGTGGGTCCCCATGCCGAAGAGGGAAGCGGGTGAGGGGGAAAGGAGTGGTACCAGACAGCAGAGAGGGGAGCAGGGGGGGGGAAGGAGGGGGGGGGGGTGACTACTGGCTTGCGGGTAAGAAGGGACCACAGAGATTCAGCTGGGCATAGGGGCAGGGGGCAAGCAGGCTAGGCTGGCCCAGATGGAGGTAAGGCAGCCAGTGAGGGCTGGAGTCTCAGGCTAAGGCTTCCTAGGGCTGGGGTGAGTGCTGCGGGCAGCAAGCTGCTGAGGGAGGAACTGGAACGGAACAGGTAGAGAGGCAGAGGCTAAGCATGGGCACTCAAAAAAAAGGAGGTGATGAGACTTAACTAAAAGCTGTGGCGAAGAAGGGTGACCCAGCCCAGCCTCCTCTAAGCACAGGACGGACCTGTGCTTTGCCAGGGCACCGCCTGGGCGCGCCCCACGATGCAGGAGTCGGCTTTGTCGGTGGGGGTGGGAAAACCAACTGGTCCCTAACTGCTCCCAGTGGTGGAGGCTGCTGGGAGGTGTAGTTCTGAGGGCCTGAAGAGTACCTCAATGTGGGAGTCAGAAATCGGCTTTAAGGCCAGTGGGGGCAGGAAAACTAGGAAGAACCAGTTCGCAACTCACCTCCCAGTGGCAGAGGCTGCTGGGAAGTGTAGTTCAGAGGGCATAAGGGTCTAAAGAGTCAACAACTCTGTCGACGACAGGAACATAAATGGAGGAAAAATTATAACACCTGTGAGAAAAATAAACACAGGCAGTGTATCTGGGATTATAAAGCCATGATCCAGACTGAAAAATCTATTTTCTACAACAATAAAATGGAATTGGCAAAAGATTCTGCCAAAGCACTTTTTCAGACGGTTAACACACCGGCCAACTTCTATACTAAAAAACACCTCAGGTATGAATCAATCACTTTGTTATAAAATTGCTAATCACTTTCAATCTAAAATAAGAGGTCTGATGAATTCTCCTTGAACATGCAAGTCAATCTACCCATCACCAAACATGCAAGACCTCTTACAATAACAGATTTTCTATCAATTTACCCCTCAATTTAATCTGGTTCTCCATCTGGTCACGGTCCTCCTACTAGAATACATCTGGTTCCAGAGACGCTAGCTCCACATCTTGCAAACCTATTTAATGGTATGTTTAGATCAGGATATTTTCCTAAATCCTGGAAAAGGCCTCAGCCTTACCTTTAATAAAGAAACCCACGCTCAACCCTCACAAACGCACTAGCTATTGCCCCATTTCTCGCATTCCGATGCCACCTAAAATAGATGAGAAGGCTATGAACAGAATTATCTTCTTTCCTAAACAGCAACCAACTGGTAGATTCTTTTCAGTTTGATTTCCGAGGCAATCATGGTACTGAATCAGCGCTAATTGAAGCACCAGACGACAGAGCGACAGTGGACAATGGTGGTAAGGCAACACTTATTCTCCTACATCTGTTGGCTGTGTTCATCATTGTTAATCATACAGTGCTTCCTCTCAGACAGGACAATCTGTCGCCCTTAATGACTTTGTATCTAGCCCTTTTTTGCTCGCTTGTGGGGTCCCTCACGGGTTGTCATTAAGTCAGATGCTTTTGAATGTGTATGTTACACCCATGGCTAATTTGATCAGCACATTTGGGTTCTCTATAATATCTTATGCAGACACTCAGATTGTCTCCATTGCAAGTGACCATCATGATGCAGCAAACAGGTTCCATTATTGTACGACGGAAGTTGGTAGATGGATGAAAAACCATTGCCTGAAGTCCTTTTGTTTGGCAACAATACTTCCTTCTGATCCCCCACGTGGTGGACACAGGATTGAGGAACTCTGCCATCTCCCGCAATGTAAAGTAAAGAAATTGAGTTACGTTTGATGACGAGATTAATTTTTTTAGACCAAATTCATCTAGTTACTTCATCCCGTTTTCATACTTTGGCAATAGAATTAAAAAATTTTTTTTTTTTAAAAAGTCTTCCGTCACTGGTTGCCAATTAGGAAATGGATTGCTTTTAAGGCTCTGTTGTATTGCCCATAAAGCTCTTCATGACGATGGCCCTACATGTAAGAAGCGCAGTTTTAAGTTGTATGCTTCCAACAGAATGCTACGATCCACCTTTACTAAAAATGTGGTGGTTCCTAAATTTAAACTGCCATCTTGGGGTGGCAAACGTTTCATCGGTTCTACTGCCAAACTTTGGAACAGTTCCCTCTACACATCTCAGAACAATTTGTTACATTTCAGGAAGGCACTCAAAACCTGGTTTTTCTCCAATTTAGAATTCTCCAGGCGGTTTCGTAATCTCTCCTTGGCAGTGCTAGCGCCAAGACGCCCTTGGGCAGTTGCGAGCTTCTAAAAAAAATATATATATGATAGCATATCATGATTATTATGCACAGTTTACGATGCACACTCTGTCTTACGCACCTTAAGATTGTGTACTTAACGGTATAATTATGTGCTCTTCCACACATTCTAGCTAAGAGTTGTTATAGTTGTACAACATATTGTATGCTATTTAGATCAAGCATTGTATTATATATCAGAACTTATATTGCTATACTCTAATATGTGGTGTTCATTTGCATATATTTATTATAATATTTACAGTCTAATGTTGCAAAGACTGTTCAAATGCTTGTTCACTACCCCCTAGACTAAACTGGACAACTTTTGATACTGAACTACAGAGTTTCTAAAATGTTATTTGAGGGACTTCGCTTTGTTACATACTATCTTGGGATTTGCGGGGACTCTCTCCACTCCTGCATAGGTGCCCCCACAACGTCTGTTAGAATACTGAATCTCCTTGATGTTTCCCCCGATTGTTCTGATTGGTTGAATAACCTCCCTTGGCTCTTTGTGCTCTTTTGATTGTAATTGGGGGTCTTTTGCCCTTATATGCATGCTTCCCTCCCATGTTCCTCTTTTATTGTTCAACTGTTTACTTGCCTTCCGGACTCTCTTCCTTGCTTTCCCTTTCAATGCCAAGCAGGTTACTTAGTGTGGTTGGTTGGATAGTGCAAGCTATACAGACAGACCACATTAATTTACTACCAGTTCCTACAATCCTGGTCCTTTGTAAGTCACTTATGACTTCCAATACCATTATTTCTTTGAAAACAAAGGGCTTGAATCCCTCAAAGTGGAAGATCTCAGATTATGCAAACAATTTGAACGGAAATCTTGTTTTCCTACAAGAAACTTAGACTGGATATAGACAAACAAGGTCTCATTAAATGGGGTAGGTAGTGGACCCAGCATGCTCAGGCGCCTTGGGGGTAGAAATGGGATAGTTACACCAATCTAAAAATCAGTCCTTTCCATTACATCAGTAGAGCATCATACAGAGGAAAGGTAGTTACTTACCAGACTTTAAAACAGAAACTGAGAACTGTGTGCAATGAATAGTAGCCCTCAATGGTGATGATCCTTCAACTCTGGTCCCCAGGAAATGCCAAACAATATCTGCTTCATCCCAATGCACAAATTCTGGGTGGAGATTTTATTCCTACAATGAATACCATTCTAGATTGTAAATCTGCCTTTAAATATAGACCACTGTAGGCTCATAAACAGATGCTTAATTTATGTAGAAATCATGGACTCCAAGGCGTGTGGATCATTCAATCAATCAATCGGGGAATTGTAAGCGCGCTACTCACCCGTGAGGGTCTCAAGGAGCTGAGGGGGTGGGTGGGGGGGGGGTCCGCAGATCTGTTTAGCAGAAGAGCCAGGTCTTGAGGGTCTTCCTGAAGGTGTTCAGGGAGGGGGCGCGTCTGATGTCTGCCGGTAGCTCATTCCAGGTCTTGGCTGCAATGAGAGAGAAGGATCTTCCGCCTGCTCTGGCTCTGTGGATGCGCGGGGTTTCGGCCAGTGCGAGGTTGGAAGATCGGAGGTTTCTTTTGGGTACGTGGAAGTTGATTCTGTCGTTGAGGTATTTGGGTCCGTTGTTGTGTAGGCATGAGTGAGGATTTTGAAAGTGACTCTTTTCTCCACGGGGAGCCAGTGGAGACTTCGTAGGTGTTGGCTGATGTGTTCGTGTCGGGGGATGCCGAGGACTAGTCTTGCGGCGGTGTTCTGTATTGTCTGGAGTTTGCAGAGTAGGGACTTGTTGATGCCGGCGTAGAGTGCGTTTCCATAGTCCAGTCTGCTGGTGATGAGTGTGTGGGTGACTGTCTTCCTTGACTCAGGGGGGATCCACTTGAAGGTCTTGCGGAGGATGCGGAGGGTGTTGAAGCAGCTGGAGGTGACGGCGTTGACCTGTCGGTTCATGGTGAGTGATGAGTAGAGTATGATGCCGAGGTTCTTGGCATGGTCTGAGGGGGGGTAGGTGGGCTTCCAAGGGCAGTCGGCCACCAGGTGCTGGCCCATGCAGAAGGGGTGGTGACGAGGACTTCTGTCTTCTCAGCATTGAGCTTCAGGCAGCTGTTGGTCATCCAGACTGCGACATCTTGCATTCCTTTCTGGAAGTTGAGTTTGGCAGTGGTGGGGTCTTTGGTGAGGGAGAGGATGAGCTGGGTGTTGTCGGCGTAGGATACGATGTGGAGGCCGTGTTGTCAGACGATGGCTGCGAGGGGGGCCATGTAGATGTTGAAGAGGGTGGGGCTCAGTGATGAACCCTGTGGGACTCCGCAGGTGATTTTCGTGGGGTCGGAGAGGAAGGGTGGGAGTCTGATTCTTTGGCTTCTTCCGGTTAGGAATGATCGGATCCAGTCCAGGGCTGTTCCTTGTATGCCTGCGTCGTGTAGTCTGGCGACTAGTGTGCGGTGGAAGGCGGTGTCGAAGGCCGCTGATAGGTCGAGTAGGATGAGGGCTGCAGAGTGGCCTTGGTCCAAGAGGGTGCGGATGTGGTCTGTGGCAGCGAGTAGGGCGGTCTCTGTGCTGTGGTTGCTTCGGAATCCGGATTGGGACGGGTCGAGGACGGCGTTCTCTTCAATGAATTGTGTCAGTTTCCTGTTGACTGTTTTCTCTGCAACTTTGGCTGCGAAGGGGAGGAGCGAGATGGGCCGATAGTTCTTGAGGTCGGTGGGGTCAGCTGTGGGCTTCTTAAGCAGGGGTCTGACTTCTGCACGCTTCGTCGTCTGGCAAGGTGCCTGTTTTGAAGGTGGTGTTGATGGTGCGTTGCAGTTCGGTTGCGATGGCAGCCGCGGCTCTGTGGTAGATGTGAGGGGGGTAGGGGTCGGTAGGGGTCGGTGGGGCGCCCCCCCAGTGGATGCTTTTCATGGTCGAGGCGGTGTCTTCGGCCGTGATAGGTGTCCAGTTGGAGATGGTGGGCTGGCTGGTGTTTCTGGGGGCGAGGGGCTGTCTGTGGCGCCTGGTGGATGGTCGATCTTGAGAAGGAAATAGGTTCCAAGCTTGTCGCAGAGGTCTTGGGATGGGGTGATGTCTGTGGCTTTGCTGCGTGGGTTGGTGAATTCCTGAATGACACTGAAAAGTTCCTTGGAGTTGGCCAGGATTTTGTTGTGGATGAAGTTCCTCTTGGTGGCTCTGATCTGGTCATGGTAGTCAGTCATGGCGTCCTTGTAGGTGGTGTGGTTTTCGGTTATCTTCGTGTTTCTCCAATTCTTCTCCAGGCGTCTGCAGGTGCGTCTGGCTTCTTGGAGAGCGGTGGTGAACTAGGCGGCTTTCCTGGGGCGTTGTCTGTCGGGGTTGCGTAGCGGGGCAAGCTAGTCTGCGCAGTTGAAGATCCAGGTGTGGAGTTCTCTGGCTGCGTTGCTTGCGTCGGGTGCCCAGGTGTGGTTGTCTCGGCTGAGGGTGGAGTTAAGTTGCTTGTCGGTAACCTTGCTCCAGTTCCTTCGAGGTGGACGTGGGGCTGGTTTGGGTGCCTTGGGTTTGTTGATGGCGAAGTGTACGCAGTTGTGGTCAGTCCATGGCGGCTGCGTTGTGTGGCTGAATTGGACGCTGTTTCCTACCGTGAAGATGGGCTCGAGGGTGCTTCCTGCTCTGTGGGTCGGTGTGTTGACGAGTTGTTTAAGTCCGATGCTGGCAAGGTGGTCACGAAGGATAGTGGAGTTGGGGGTCGCTGGGGTTGTCGAGGTGGAAGTTCAGGTCTCCATTGAGTATGTAGTTTGCTGAGGTGATGGCGTGGGGTGCGATGAAGTCGGTGATGGTGGTGGCGAAGGGTGTTCGGGAGCCAGGGGGTCTGTAGATGAGGGTTCATCGGAGTGTGGCTTTGGGGGTGGTCTGGATCTGGAAGTGCAGGGTGTTCAGCGGAGGGGAAGGTTTCGCAGAAAATAAACAGTGGTGGAATTAGAGCAAGGCACATATGGGCACAATAACAGTGGCACAACAGGGAAAAATTAAGAAAAAAACGGCTGAGAAAGGTTACGGTGGTTGCAGGCAATCTGGTCCCAGTTGGAGCGGGCAGCAGGAGCGGGCAGCAGCCTCGAACCTCCCAAGGAGGAGGTCGGGGTCTGGAGCAAGAGACGGCACAGCGGAGCGAGAGTGGACCTAGACCGAGGGTCAGAGGTCTTCCTCCACAATCCTACAGAGAATGATTTTACCTTCATTTCTGTACCCCACTAAAGTGTTTCTTGTATTGATTATATATTAGTTGATCATGTCCTTTTACAAACTTTGCTTGACTCGTCGATAGAACCCATACTTGTCTCTGATGACGCTATCTCTGGAACCCATAAAAACTCTCCTTGTTCTCCAGTGAAGTTCATACTGGCGCATGAACACAGAAATTACAGATAAACCTTCTGATGTACAAGATTTAGAAAGAGAAATATGTTTATTGTAAGAGAATGTAGCCTCTGTTGCTTCCCCAGGAACTATAAGGAATGCCTTGACATGTACCACGAGAGGACAAATGTCTTGTACGATGAAGAAATTAAAGAAGCTTTTGATCTACTTTCTAAAGAAATCAAAGCAAAATTAATTTGATTTAGACGATCCAAGAAGTCCCAGGCCCTTCAAGATGTTATAAAACTAAAATATGAATGTAACACAATTATTAGTTAATGTACATACCTATGGGTTCACACCCAGAAAGCAAAGAAATAGGTGTACTTGAACAGAGTCAGCAAATCACTCACCGCTGTTTTTGAAATTTAAAAAGAACAGCAAACTACTGACATCTATTAAAGATCTAGATGGATCAACCAAATCTAATACCAAAGATATACTAGAAGTCTTCAAAATATTTTATGAGGCTCTTTTCACCCTAATAAGACTACTTTAAAAAAGGAATGTCTTCAATCAAATTGATATAGAAGACAAAATGCTGTTAAAAGTATTCCAGGTGGCAACGCACCCAGTCCAGATGGCTTCCTGATCAACTTTTATAAGACGTTCTCTCACATCATTATTGATCCACTCAAGACAACCCTTACTCACTTTGCTATTTAGAGTAAAGTTACTGGTTCAGCTGCCGAGACCACAACTGTGGTCACCCTCAAAGACGGGAAGGGCCATTGGGACCCTAAAATCTTTAGGCTAATTTCATTATTAAACATTGAAGCAAAAAGTTAAGCTAAAGTTTCGGGCAAATGCCTTGAATCACCAATCCCCAAAATTAATATAAAATTCTCAATTCAGATTTGTTAAAAGCAGGCTTGGCAGTGGCAATACACGTGACTTCTCCCACATCATTGAGAAAGCTCACTTGGCATCTTCTCCAACTGCTGCAGTGTTATTGGATGCTGAGAAGGACTTTGACAGCTGTCATGGCCATTCCTTGAAGCAATCCTCATGAAACACCATCTTGGTGACACTTTTACCAAAATGGCAATGACTCTATGCACTAACCCAACAGTGAGAATCAGCATTAATGGCTGCCTTTCAGCTCCACCACGGCATACGCCAAGGGTGTCATATGTAACCCCTCCTATTCCTTCTGCCTACTTGATCCAATTGTTAAACAATATTAAAGGTTTCTGTTTTAACTAAATTCCTTCTAAAACTGTGGTTTATGTACACATTTTAATATTTTAAGAGCCAGCAGCTATCTCTTTTGCTGCCATCATTGATATTATTGTCCAACTAGCAGGGCATTGTCTAAATAGATATATAACGGAGGTTTTAACCCTTAATGCACTCTGTATCCCCTCACTTCTGGGCAACACTTGCCTCTCTTGGCATCCCAAGTACATTAAATACATAGCAATCGGATTCTTTAACCATCTATCCTAATTGGTTAAAGAAAATGTACAGAAAACTACTGAGATGATTAAAGGTTTCCTGACGTCTAGGTCCTCTAATTTTATATCACGGTGGGGTAGAATGGAATCTCTAAAAATGATGATCAGTTCCTTAATACATTTTGCTCCAGTATGTTGCCCTTTTGGCTGTTGCACTCCTCTTCTATCGATGAAATGACATCAGAATTCCTGTCCAATAGCAAGGTACCTAGAATCTCTTACAAAAAACGGTGACTAGACTATAAGGAGGGTGGCTGTAAATTTCCAAATTTATTTCACTATCAATCAGCTTTCCCGATTTCCCACAGAGCATATTGGCTTTTATAAGTTTCGATCTCCCACCCATGCTGGCTGCTAACTGAACAATCTTTGTTCTTCCCCTTTCATATTGCTTCCTCGTTGACTTGGTACATCTGGATGTTCCTCATTTTAAACAGATTTTACTAGAAAAGATTAAGGCCATAAACACACTAGACAAAAAACGTAACTACACTACGTAATTCAAATCCCATCAACCTGCGGAAAAATAAAATAATTCATCTGGTAAACTGTTCGACTGATGACCTTTCATGGGCAGCAAAGGTAATTTTTCTGGTTAGAGACTTGTATACTGACATTAGGCCACTGGCATTTGTAGAACTACAATCGAAAATTGGACTAAGTAATTTAGACTTCTACAACTTCTTGAAAATTGAAGTCAAGATTGCAAAAGTTGGTCCTCTTTAGGATTCAGACATAACTGCCCACCTTAAGCTGCGGTACTCGTCTTGACATGCAGCATCCAGGTGTCTTAACTCAAACACTAGCAAATCTAGGGCCCCTCCACAGATCCAAACCAAATGAGCTGAGCATTTCCCTGCATTACGATTTACCCCCCACTGTGGGAAATTGGAACCTAATCTGCGACAAGGCCTTGCGCCATAAGATTGTCCCAGCCTTAACTCAGTCTATATTTGTCACCATGTAGCTCTTGCAGTGGACTCCGGTTAAACTGCAGTTACCTGAAATTGATGAATGAAGGCATTGTAACACTGAGAAAGGATAAGCTGAACACATACTTTTTTTAGTTGCATGCACATTAAAGACTTTTGTGACTCTAGTGGTGCAACGCTCAACAAAATCTTCAATATCAATACTACGCTGATTTTCCAAAGGCGATAATAGGTCTGTGGGCTTCCACTGCACCTTATAGCCTGGAAGAAAATTAGGTTGACCTCCTTAATCTCCTTTCAATTATTTAATTATTGCAGCAAAAATCATTCTTACTGATAGGAAATACTACAAACACATCTCTTCTCACACATGGTAGTCTTGGGCGATCCCTGATGTATAATTCCAATCTTCCAATCCTTATACTAGGATCCACCAAACAGTTCCAGTATCTCTTTGGGGAATCAAAAGGATCTCCTGCAATGTGCCCCCATGCCAGCCCCACGAGGAGCAGGCCTGATAATGAAGCATTCCACCTTTGGCTGAATGAGGACACTTTATTCTAGGAGCAGATGCACCTAGTGACCAATGACGTTCTGGGTCTCCAATATAAAACCTTTAACTTAGATGCAAGAACAGTATACCCCATTGTTATTACTGTACTTTAATTATTCAGGGATTATCAACAGCTCTAGAGCACATTTTAATGCAATAGATTCTTGTATTTGCCACTTGAAGTTAGTACTGATAAGAGGGTAAAATACTGCCTTTAGTTTATTTTACTCATTTTTGTATCATTTCGGTCATTAGAATACTGGGCCTACTGATGGAAAACCGTCCAGATGGTAACCCTACACCTAGTTAGCCTAAGGACCAACCCTGTTTAACCATTAGTTTGTTTGAGTGTCATTTACATGTTAGATTAGCTCACCAAAGCGCCATTCATTGATTTGTTCCATCAGTCTTAACACGTGATGGCAATTTGCCTTCTTACATCCAAGCTTGCACTGGGAAGGTGTAAGCACTGACATGCAAAGAAGTCCGCAGTTTGCAGATGCAATTACTACTATGCCAAGGACATAGCATCTGCAGCAATGAGGCCAGTGCAGAGCATCTAGCCAGATTCTTACCCACTGATGCAGATTGTTCAAGGTAAGTTTAGATACTCTTGGAGGGGGGGGGGGGAAATCAAACAACATCATCATCATCATCATCATCATCATCATCATCATCAGGGGCTTGTTTCAAAGTATATTCACTGTTGAATCCAGGAGGGGAGACAACTATCTGCTGCTGGGGAACCAGAGCAAGCTTGCTGCCAGTGTCAACAATCCTGTACTGCGAATGTGCAGCGCTTCCACTAGTCACCACTTTAGTCAATGTAATATGTGCTACTAATTGCATTTTTACAACATTGTAAGTACTTTAAAATAGTTCTATTGGGCTCCAAGATGTTTTAAAGATCGAGAACGTTAACAGACAAGCCGAATTGAGCTAAGCATGACAAAACGCACCAAGACATTTTAAACACATCAGAAAACGAACGTCTAGAGAGAAGAAGCACTGGCAAAGCCATGCTTAACGGATGCTTTGCAATGTGGGTAAAACTAATTTGAAAAAGCGCTGTCACGCAGCCAGGGCTAATGCATTTTTTTTTTAAAGTGCATGCATCAAAGTCAATTTTTTCTTAGTTTTCTTTTAGCCACACTTCTATAGAGCATGACTAACAATCATTGCCAAAGTCGGAAATGCCCATGAACAAAAGGTAATGGCAGCACCAATAGTCTCAAGGGTGAGACCTATTGGCATTGTCTGTGGTTGTTAGGTCTTGGTGCAACACCCATGAGTCTGAGCAAATTAGTAAGTTAATCCTCCCATGAGTGAAAAAATAATGAGTGGAGAAATAATGAATAGTGAGAAAAAAAAGAAAATCATATCACATAAAGAAAGCAATTGCACCCATGTTGATGTCTTCGTGAAAACACATTTGGAAACAGGTAACATCAGTTGTCATAATAAACATCCACTTCATAGGAGGAAAAAAAGCTTCTTTGAAGAGCGTCCAGCCTAGTAAAATATAGCTACAAATGGCAAGACGTTTAAAATGGACAACAAAGAAGAAGAAAAAATAAAAGTAGTACCTGAATCACAGCCCTGACAGTGGAAGGGCAGCAATCAAGCTGAAGCAATCAGTACTCGGTCCGTGCTCCAGCCAAAAGAAGAGGAAGTGAAGCCAGCACACTGGCTAATTAGAAGGCAGCATTAAGAGTGACAATGAAGCCAATGAACATTAAGCAATGGGCTGGCAGCAAGCCCCTTTTTGTATACAATATCTCCAAGCGGGAGCACATGAAGTGCATAAGCAGTCGCAAGCAAGACCTAAAAAAACAAAGACTGAAACTGGATAAAAACTGGCATTCAGGAGCATTACACACTATAAACCTACATTGTTTGCTTTACAACTGCTTGTGCATCTCCTAGAGCACCAATAGCCACAAGTGGACAGTATTTTTCAGATGTAATATACTTACCAAATATAGCCACACGAAACCAGATTGTATTTTTGAAGCAAATGCATATTGAGAATCTAACATTTTAATTCAGGCACAAAGGGACTAAGGGATTTCACAATTTGTTCATAAACTTCAGAACAGACAGTAGAAATTAAACCGTAAATGGGATAAACTGGTGGTTAAAAGCGATGAAGAATTTTTAGACGCCTTAATGAAATTTATTTTGTCTGAGTTAATCATGCATCTTCCAATTACTTTCATTTAAACTGCACAGTAAAAATGAAAATCAATATGCACCCTTTCTTGGCATCGATAGTAAGATTATTGGTGCAGCATTAACATCATAATTTATAAAAGAAATTCTGAGCCCTAACCGCAATTTTTTAATTTATTTCAATTGCACGTTTCACAAACAGTACAACAATTTACCAACAGACTTGAAAAACAAAAAGTGTCAGGTAATTCTACATAAAAAATATACATATACACGTATAATATAAAAACAAATGTTTTACAGGTAGTAGTTTGGCAGCAACACAAAAATCAATGCATTCACAAATACTAGGCATTATGAATCCATTGAACCATAGTTTCTATAAATAGGTTAGAATCCATTTCTATTTAAACATATTGGGAATAACATTAGGAAAGTAAAAACTAGTACTAACAAAAGAAGCATTTAGGAAGTAGCTAGTGCTTCACGTATTAGTGTCAAATACATGTGTGTACATTTTAAATCGTGCCAAAAGCAGCATGTCATGGTATATCTTAAAAGGCAACGATACTTAAATTGTATTTCAAGTGCCATTTTAGTTTACTAGTAGAGAGGATATTTATAAGCGTTTTTATAGATTGACAAGCACAATGGGTGGGTGAACGCTTTATATGGGATCAATTTCTGAAAATCAGTTAAGAGGGATGTTAGGTAAAGCACACAAAAGAACAAAATATTAAGAACCAGAAAAGATTACGTGATGGACTAGGCCATTATTAACTGGAGTAGTTAGGGTAAAATGAGCACACCATAACCCAGCATTGCAGAGGCATAACTCTCTTCTAACAATCTGAGAGACCGAAATCTTTCATAGTTGAAAACGATCTTTTTCAATTCTTTGAAGGTGTCCTAGCATGCAATTGTCCTAATGGTCGGGAGTTCCGCACCTTAGGTGTGGTCCCAGAGAAGGATTGCTTGAGACTTTACCTTCTTAAAATCTGGAATTTCAAGTAAATTTACTTTCTTTCTTAGTGCGCGTTGCCTCTCGATCTAGTCTGCTGATATGCAAGATGAGTGGGAGTTTCAGGTAACAATGCTTTAATTATTGTGCAATTTCACTGTGTAAAATTAGTGGAATTTGTATAATGCATGCCAGACAGCAACCTGCACGGTCGGCGGCCTGGATGGTTCTCTCCTTCGCGGGTCTGGGGATCATGCATTCCTGAATCTGAATGTTAGTGTTGTATGGATGTGGAAGGTTTTTTTGGTGCATATGATGAATCATTACGAGTCATCTGTGCATGTGCCATTATGTATGTGTGCTTTATAGGGTGCCTCAATACATTTTGCTTCACTAGGCTTGGGAAATTCTTGCAGATCCCCAACCTTACCAATTTCGTTTCCATACATACTGCTCCAGACGTGCTGCACAACACTTTAAGATTGCATAATGACAGTGCCCATGACGCACTCAGCTTCATGCAAGGTGTACTGTTAAATTGTTTTTGGGGTTTTCTATTTTCGTGCATTAAAAATGTTGACTAATGTGTTACTTATGAATTTACATATATAGACTATTAATACGCTAGCAATCAAAACAAATTTCTCCGATGTGTAGAAATGGATTTATTAATGCGTTTTAGTTATCCCACATTTGTGTGTGAAGCGCCATTTTAGACAAGATGGATGCGGTCTTTCATTCACTCCTGTTCCTCCCTTCGCATCCCCGTGCATCAGTTTTTACCCAAAAAGCTTCACAAAGCACAGTCAAGTTAACGTGTAATGGTTTACTTCCACTTTTCTGATAACATTGCTTTTAATGAACTCTTCCTGTTCCCTGGGACATGTAACATTTTCAAGGCCCTTCCGCTGTGATTTGACTAATCTATTCAGCAATTGAAAAGTCCTATTGTTAAAAGTTTCATACGTGTTGGAACATCTCCGAATGATATTAGCGTAGAGGATGTTGAATAATAATATGCAGAACTGGGATGGTACTTGTGTGCTAAAATAAGGACGTGTATTTTAGTTCCTGATTTGCTAAAGAATAGACAAACTCAAGCGCAGCCAAGATGGTCGCACTTGCTTGACCTCTGCAACCTGCTTGGATCCTTACAGCCGCTTGCAGCGGTGCCATAACCGATTGGGACATATTGATGGCGGCCCGAGGACCTCCTGACGTCTGCGATCCTACTTTGGGTTCCCTGGAGTCCCCCCAATGTCAGCACCGGCTGAGTTGGGAGGCCTGGTTGCTGAGAGCGAGTGGGCCTTGGAGGCCCAGTTGGGACGGGGCAGCCAGTGAGCCTTAGGCAGTCCTGTACTTGCAGCTCATCGAACCGGGCGGTTGTGGGGGACTGCAGGAAAGGAGGTATAATCCTGGAGGCGGCCCTCAGTCGCTCATGTGCTTCTTCTCTCAGAGCAATCCGATGCGTGGCTGACCAAAAGCCAGATTAGGACCTGGAAGAGAGCACGGAGGGGCTGAGAAACCACACCCGGCACATGCTAACATGGATCAGCGCTACCCTGAGGGGGTACGTATTGATGCTTCCCAATATCTACTACACATTTTCCCAGGAGACATTGCCAGATTCACCCGGATCTGGGCTATAAGGTCGCAGCTATCATACACAACCTCCCGGCCCTATCTCTGGCATATGTTCCAAGGTCCTGGTACACAGCCACTCCTGCTTCTCTCTATATTGGTCTGCTCTGCTGTACCTATTGGGACCCACCAATATTTCCCTTACAGCATCTTCATCCTGGGCAAGTTGTGGTGATCGCCTTCTCTACAATGTATCCTGTGCTGTTTGGCCCCCTGGGGGATTTGCATCACCTGCAGCCATTGGCAAGGAGGACTACAAAAAGCAGACTCACCTTTGAGAGAAGCACCCCGATGGCCAATTTACCGCTGCTGGTTGAATTGGAGGGAGGGGGGGGGGGGCGAGAGGAGCATGCTCACAGCCAGAGGCATCCATTGAGGCCTTCCTGGTAGATCTAAAGGTAGGACTGGTCTCGATCAACATCAAAATAGACACCATTATTAGCCACGTTGATTGCCTTCCAGAGCACCTGGACACACAAAACCTACATCTGTACGGCACAGAAAGGAGGGTCTCCAACACAGAGGATGACGTTACCACTGCGACACAGGTTACCTGGCTTGAAAAACACATTTACTGTGGTGGTGGACCTTGAGGACCGCTCCTGCTGTAGCAATATCCAGATTGTGGGAATGCCCAAATCAACAAATATCAGGTGCCCAGATGCCTTCGTGAAGACAATGCTGTTGGACACCCTGGGCAAAAAATCGTTCTCTAAAGCCTTTCTGGTTGAGCGGGCACACAGCTCCCTAGGGCAAAGGCACCCGCCAGGGGCACCCCCCAGATCTCCAATTGCACCCCTCCTTAATTATCAGGATTGTAATACCATACTCCACCTAGCCAGAGAGAGCGGTCCCCTACGACATCAGGGTTTGGATATATCCATCTACCCAGTTTTCACACCAACTGTTCAGGAAGCACGACACAAATTCAGACATTAAGAACATGCTTTGCTCGCTGGGCAGAAAATACTCTATGCTAGATCATGCTCGTTTACGTGTTGCTATTGATGGCAAGACACTGATCTTCTCAACAGAAGCTAAACAGACATGCAGGAAGTGGCTTACTCCTCATGGATCCACTCCAGTCTCAGACTGTGCTACCCAGGACAGTGGACAGGTACCTTTGCCTACTCCAATGAGTGATGTCGAGTGAGACAGCAAATTACCCTTATTCTGTTTGCTACAACAGCATGGACCCATGGCTCATTTCTTAGGCTTAATTACTGCCCTTATAGCACTACTCTGACATTATTTCCTGACCTGCACCACTGGCAGACCTCAGCATGCACGGTTTATTTTCCCTATCCTGCTTGGACACCGTACATGATCCTTAACCAAGTAACCTAGGTGTTTAAACACTGATGAGTGAACATAAGGCGATAGTACTGATTTCAAAGGGCTAGGGGCACAGATAGTTGGGGTTTTCAGTGCAGGAGTGTGGTGGAGAGGATTTGAAGACATTCTTTTTGATTCATCGCAGTAAGATTACAGAGCACTCTATCATCACCATTGGGTTTAAACTCACAGCTCAGTCCATGCACTCACTCCACATGCGTGTCACAAGACAGTCAGATGCTGAAACGATTATCCTGGAATGTTAGATGTCTCAATAAAGCTGGCAAAGTTAGACGAATACTTGCATACCCAGAATGCAGTCATATAGACATTGCTTTGCTCCAGGAAACCCATTTTCACCAATGTGTCCCGCTAGTCTGGCCAATAGATGGAGGATCACATCAATACTTTTCCTTGTACAGTTCCTATTCTAGAGGGGTCAGTATCCTAATTTGCCAACATGTTGATCATTTGGAGGCACTGGCATCTCGCGATTACCGAGTTTTCCTATATTCTCTCCACCCCATAATTCCTTCTCTCCGATAGATTGCTGGCTGGGAACGCCCAATGTGAGCTCTGGGGTGGAGGGAGTGTGACATCATCCCAGAACACTCTCTGATCACTCACCAGTAGAGTGGAGGGTAGCTATGCCCTGGTCGCGCCCTGCATGGTACCTTGGAGGTTCCCAGCTGATGCCTTACATGATCCGGCATTCCAAGAGGAGATGCAGACCTCCATCAAAGAATACTTTTAACGTAATAAAGGCCCTGTGTCGTCTGTGGCTACACTACACTATGGGAGGCCTTTGAAGCATACACCGAGGGATAGTCATTGCCAAACATAGTGGGGTCCTCTGGGACATACAGTGGTAGTTACAGCTCCTCTGTAGTGAAATGAAACATCTGGAGAGTAAGCTAGGTGGCCAGGATGCAGGCATGCCTTCTCCAAAATCTAAACTCACTTTTACTTCAGTACAGGAAATTGGAAGACCGGGAGGTAAAGTATTTGGAAAGATTTGTACGGGCTCATATGTATAGGAAGGGAGAGCAACCAGGGCGTACTCTGGCCTTGATCTTAAGGACGGATCATCATCGCATTCTAGAAATTACTACACTCAAAGGGATTGGAAATACTGCCAACGAGAAGCTACTCGATGCCTATCCTACTTAATATACAGACTTATACATACTATGTGTTACTGATGCCTCCGATCAGACCTCAGAGTTATCTTGAAGTAGCTCTGGTGAGGCTGTACCATAGCCATATGCAGTTCCTTGATTCCACAGTGGTGCCGGAACTAAGCCCTGATCCGCTGGGCCATGGACTTGGTCAAATATCTAGAATATTCATATATAGAAATAAGGAGGAAATAGTCCGGCTGAACTATGGCCTGGCCATGGACAAACTGCAACAGCAAGTAAACACCTGTATAAAATTACCATTATCCTTGGCTAGACAAGTGGTGCTTACAAAAACCCGGGGAAGACCATCTTTTTTATAACAGTTTCTAAATATACCAATTATTTTCAACAAGGGTCGTCTTCCGCTCTCTGCGAACGCTTCTACTTAAGCTAATCTGGGCGGACAAACAACCTAGGATACGTTGGGAGACACTCACCTGTAAGTATGGGAAAGGGGGATTTGAGATGCCAGACCTAAAGACCTTATACTTCGCAGCCCAGTGACATTTTGTCAGGTGGTGGCATGATCCAGACAGGAGACTGTTATATCATTCCTAAGAAGGAACAAAACACAGCTACTCCCCTGGCATCCTTTGCTACCCCAGAGCTGATATTGTCACTACTGAAGTTTCAACCTGGTCCTGGAAGAAGATGGAATCAATGGTGGGACTTCCTCTGCTATATTCCCCAGTGCTTAGACTTGCAGATAACGCTCTCCTTCCACTGACGAACACGATTAGTGTTCAATGAGCCTTGTCAAAAACAGGCTTAATGGAATTAGGTTCACAGAACTTTGTCTCATGACCAATTCTTACAATGTAGTGACCATCAACCCTCAATACCTACGCATACTTGAGGCTTTGGAATACAGCTAAGGAGACTTTCCTGGGGTTTCCGAAAGAGCCTTAGAAACTGATCCGACTGACTCCGATAATCAACTTCCTTGATGTAACTTGATCAGTCTCTCAATGATACAGGGACTTCACACAGGGGACTCGCTGCATTCCAAACAGGCCTGGGAAAGAGGCCTAGAGGTTGAGATGGTGGCAGCTAAATGGACATACTGGTGCACTCAAACTCTATCCATTTAATTCAGTCACTGCCATAAACTCTTACACTACAAGTTCCTACACTGAACATTTTATCACACCTGTCAAACAGGATTGATTCTTCCAAACCCCACAACCGCCCGAGATCCAGAAATAATTGGGCAGATTTTTTTTCCATCTGGCTTGGATGTGACCCTCTATCCAGCCATATTGGCACAGATTTCATACCCTGACTGATATGACCAGTAGTTTGTAGAAGAGGGATATGTCAAAATGGTACCACCACCTGGAATTGTGCATAAGAACCCCTTGATTTTGGGAGTGAGCAATTTTTGTGCTTTTCTTGAAACTACTAAGGATGCAGTCCGACTTTTTCTTGAATTTGCAGCTCCTTTGGGAATAATTCTTTGATTTTTGTATGCTCTCAATTACTTTCCATATGAGAGCTTTCATGGCATTTACTCTGTACAGCTTATTTTAGAATTTGGTAATATAACGCTTTAACTTTTGATTGATCCATAACTCAAATATTGAACTGTTTTACTCTGCTAATTGAGGTCTGGGAGGTTTCCTTCACAAGAAGGATTAATCTGTGGGAGAACGGTACGAGGTAAAATTTCATAGTATTTGAATTTTGGGGTGTCTAGATTCTGGAGTATGGCTTTGCTTCCACAGTACCATGGTAAACAATTAATGTGGCCTAAGTGTAGAAGAAATGGCCCAGGGAGAGGCATCAATGGAAAGAAGAGTTGCTCGTTTCCCGCTTTTTTGTGCAGCACTATTTCCCCCCCAAAAAAACCTGAAAACCAAACAAAAATTTTACTATATTTTGGCTATTTTCTTGGTTCCTTCCAGAGGACTCCACAAATTCTTGGTACCTTTAGAGTCCAAAATATGTGGGAAACTAGGATGCAAATTCGGCTTCAGATACATCTTGTCAAAAAAAGTTACTGAAGGGTTAAGCAGGCTGGGCGCCAATCATCAAAAATGGCTCAGCACTAACATGGTGTGGAGGTAGCCTCAGCAGCTATGTGGTTAACAGTAGACTAACATAACTAACAGCGGAGAGCTAGCAAGGTAATGTCTGCAAACTGTCTAGCATGGCGCTTCATCCAGTGTATGGCAATTTTAATGAATTTAATTCAGTTTCAGCAAGCAATATTTTGTTCAAATGTGCAGAAGATGTTCATAACATGCGGTGTCACAAATTCTTATTATATGTACAATGCTGCAGGCGCACAACTGAAATTTTCCAGTGGCCCTGGCTTAATGTTGCACTACTAATGCAATGGTATAGTGCTGTGGCCTCAGTCTATCTCCAGAAGGCCTTTTATATGGATGGGTGAGACTACATGTTCTGGGTTCTGAGGGAGATGAGTTTTGGACCAGGTGTGACCAGATGCATCAAATTGCTATGGGAGTTGCAGTGGGATACGCTTCAGGGGACCCCAAAGTCACCTCTGCGATTTGTCCTGCCCATTGAACCAGTCAGTTGTGCAGCGAGATGGCAGGCAGGGGTATTCGAACTGGGCTTGCAACAAACGTGGTGTCAATGTACACAGATGACACCCGGATTTACATGAAGAACCAGACTGATTTGATGCCCCAATTACTGTGCCTCCTGGAAGATTTTCGGAGGGTGTCCAGACCGACCACCAATTGGAACAAATCCAGACAGTCTCTATAGGTGCCGGAGGGACTCCCAGATTAGTGGATGGTGTGGCAGCCCAGGTCCTTCAAATATCTGGGGATACACGTACCCCATACACAGGCTGAAGAGCTTGACTTGAATATTGAGGGCCTCCTTGCGGGCCTGGAATGGTCTATACCCTTCTGACAGAGGCTGCCTCTGTCCCTTACAGAGAGGGTGCTGGTTTGTAAAATTATTGTACTTCCTACATGTCTACACAAGTTTCAGGGTACAATGTGTCTGTTGTCCCAGTTTATCTTTCAATATAAAGCAATGGGGTAACCCAGTTATGTGCAGAACCTGGGGATTCGTACATTAAGTGAACAGTGGTTCTGCCACCTATTAGCTTTAGAAAGCGTCAAAACTATTTTTTCACTGGTCCCTCTACTAAGATGAGACTATCATTTGATGAAGAATGTCCAAATTAAGTCCAAACAAAAGAAACTCATGTACTTCTGAATCAGTGTATGATTTTATAACAAATTGGTGAAAGTTATGTACTCAGAAATGAGAACAAAACATATATGCACACACATATATAATGTACAATACACTTATGATCAAGTTAATGACGTGAAGTGAAAACAAAGAAATATATTTACATATCACAACACAATATATACAACACAAATGAACATATATTCAAGACACACATTTAAACACAGTGTGAGGTATATGAAAATATGTTTCAACCCAACTAGCAATTAGTCTAGTTATTCTCGATTGTTCTGGGTGAACATTAACCCTTGAAAGTATGCGTCGACGTTTCGACCCCTGGACATTAGTGCAATTATGTGATCGTCTGTGGGGGGTCTTCTTCAAGACTATATATAGAGTCTGTGTGTGGCCTGTATGAGAAAAAATGAACGCGCTTTAGAGTTTATGCGGGGTTTGGACAATTATGGTTGTATGTGGAGAGACCATCTGTCTCTGCTCACCTTAAATAAGATTCCACCTTGATACCAGATTAAAAGGTATTGACAGCACAGCAGCTTGTACAAAATACGCGGTCGACCTGTCAGAAATAAATGATGACTGTCAACACCTGTTTTCAAAAGAGCATTCTTAGGAATACCTATACAACGTGCCCTTGCAGGGACTGTACCTGAATCAAAAGCAGCTCTCCTTATCAGCTGGTTGGTTTAGAGGTCAGTGGCACAACGTGCCTTCAACTCTATGTAAATAAATGATGGTTTCAATTAATCACAGCGTTTGACTGCTTTCAGTCAAAAATAATTAGTAGAATGTCAAAAGTCCACAAGTTAAAACAACTAACCTCCGGCGTCTGGCGCTCGGGGTCTTCAATTATTATTCAAACTTCACTTGGGGCAATGGTTTGTCGGGGCCGGCCGCCTCCAGACAAAACTTCCTTGTGGAACTCAAGGCTAATTAATGCCTCAGATTTCTCTGAAATATAAATAAAGGGGATGCCTACATCAGTTAAAAGAAACACTGGACAAGTAGTTCCCCAAATAAAACGGGTAGAGATGATAGCATCTACGTTTTACCTCGGGCATTGAATGTCCTGAAATAAATCTCTGGGAGCTGCCTTCCAGAGTGCCTCCGATCACTTCTAAATATCGAATCCTTCCGGAGGCATTTACGTGTCGATAGCGTCCTCGTGAGAGGATGCTACATGAATGACACGGCTGCCCTCTGGTGGGGATCAGCTGCAAAGAGCATTCCCTGGAGAAGCCCGGGGAATGAAGCAAAACTCACGGGTTGGGTTAATAAATCAAGGCCAAGTTGGTGAAGGCCGATAATGGTCTGCATAAATAAAATGAGGAACTTAAGTGTGGATATAAATACCTATATAACTGTCAAAGTAAGGCCTTGGAATGGACCTATTGATGGTATCTGGGCCATAAAATCGATCGTGTTGACAAAGTGTAAAATACATTCCTACATCATGTTTTAGTGACATTACTTTACAAGTTCACATATTCCAATTCGGGACACATCCTCCAATAACTGCATGAAATTGCGGTACATAGTGTAATTTTTGCATTTCAGAATACATTTACATACTGTGTCTATATATTACATACGAACTTGCAAATCAATTGGCATTTACACACATATTGGTTTACATTATATGATATGGAATCATCATTCGTGTTTGAGTTCGGTTGCTGGAAGATTACAGATCCCTGTTAAAAATATTTAGCCTAAGTCATACTGAGCAGAGAGATTTGTCTGGAAATCTTTCTGCTCGTTCAGGCCCCCATTAACCGAGTCAAGCAAATTAATCCATTTGCATTCGCGTAGGTTCATAGTTGTAGATAGTGAGCCCCCTCTAGGGTTTGGTAGTATCTTTTCAAGTATCCACCACTCTAAGTTGTTGCTAGAGTGTTGTTTCTCACTATAGTGTTCAACTAGCGGAGCACCCTGCACTTTGCAGCGGATGCGTGAACAATGTTGTAGAATACGTGTCTTTATTTTCTGTTTCGCCTGCCCTACGTACACTTTGACAGGGACAGTTGATTAAATAGATTACGTCTTGGGTGTTACAATTCGTATGATGGTGTAAGTTGTATTTTTTGCCATTGTGTACAGTTTATCTTTCGGCAGATCCACTGTGATGGTGCACATCCTAGGATTAAACAGAGTACACTTACATTTTCATATGATGAGGTAAGGCTGTCACTTCCAGACTTTGAATATTACTATTTGGCCAGACTGTTGCAACACCTCCTGCTGTGGCAGTCGAATGCCCCTAATATTGAAAAGGAACTCTTTGCGGGCTGATGCTTCTTGGGGAAGCAGAGTGTGGCACACTGACATTACGGCGGGAGTCCTGGATGATGCAATATCTTGTGGTACTCATGCCTCAAGTCTGGGACAGCTTCTGTAGATATGTGGCAGGGAGTACGCTTTTCGATTCCGATATGAAGATTTGGACCTACCCGGCTTTTCAAGATCTCAAATCAATTGCCTAGAGGATGGGCTGGCAAGACAGGGGCTGCCAGGACACCCCTTCATGACATTTGAGGAGGATAGACAGACAATTAACATCGGACCGGGCCAATCTGACCTTTGGTAATTTGGCCGCAGAGGTGCGTAGGTGATGGATGGGTTTTCAAGGCGACCTCCAGAATCACACACACTTAATGCCATGGTGGAATTACAAAGGGTGGTGGCAGATATGTGCCCCCGATGTATAAGGCAATGGTACAAGATAGGACACATCCTCCCTTGACAATACGATTTAAGTGGGAACATGATGTGAGTGTCCTGTTTACAGGCTAAGTGGAACAGTGTACTAGCGTACCATACAAAGGTGTCTAGTAATGCTAGGTTCAGTCTGGTACAGTTGAAGATACTTCATTCTGCCTAACAGCATCAACATCCCTAGCGAACTTTAGCCGACGCAGACGGGGAAGGGCCTAGGAGCAGACAGACAGTGGCTGATCTACTCCATATGTTATGGACATGCCCAGTGTTTGCAGACTATTGGACACTGGTGACTGAGAATTGATTTGTAATACCAACGGTGAGGGTGTAATGCTCCCCGAGGCACCTTTTACAGTGCTTGCACCCATATTTAAAAAAGAAAAAAATCCAATATCAGTTTACATCAATGGTATTGCTGCTGGAATAATGATTCATTGGACTTCGACTGAGGGGTGGGGGTATGGGGGGGAATCCCGCAATAAAGTTGTGGTTCAAAGATGCTCTGGAATGGCCGTTAGCCGAAGAAATGCTGCTTACAGTGGTGTGAACTGATGACAGGGCCTCCGAGGACATCCAAGATTGGTGTGCAATGGTGAATACTTCATTAGAGAAGGACCCCGACCCGCCATAAATGACATCTTAAAGCAAAGGGTTCCCCTCAAGTAGCCCAACTGCCTACGCTGCCTCTGTGCAAGATAAGATTTGGTATTTCATTTAACAGGGTACTGCTGCGGATTAGACACTGTAGACTGTCTGGCATCTTTACTTCAATCAAATACCATCCATAGTATATAGGTACAGACTTTGAATCAATACTGTCCCTCAGTGGATAACAGTCAATCCAGGCTTATAAAACAGAAGTTGTCGATGTTTCAATCCAAAAACATAGAAGGCCAATTAGAACCTTGTTAGTGGGTCTTCATCAGGACAGTTGGGAGCAACCTGGAATCTCAATTGTTCCGGTGATACATAAAGCTTATTTCGCAGTGAAGGCACCCCGGCTCTTCATCTGTTCAGATATTACTACAGTCCTCTGCCAAATGGTAATGGCCTAAAAAGGTCCAATAATGGTTTGCAGCTGCCACAGGCGCTAAGTTTCCTTTTGTTAAGCAAAATACGAGCCATCCGATTCATTCAGGCAAGGGCTCTTTGAGCAACAGAAAGTCACTGGCACATATCACAGGTTGCTCCCAACTGTCCTGATGAAGACCCGCTAACAAGGTTCTAATTGGCCTTCGACGTTTTTGGGTCGAAATAGTAAGAACTTCTGTTTTAAAAGCCTGGATTGACTATGTTATCCACAGAGGGACACTAGTGATTCAAACACTGTACCTATATACTATGGATGGTATTTGGTTGAAGTAAAGGTGTCAAACAGGCTAAAGAGTTACATAAATTGCGGTTTCAATTTGCCTGAACTATGTAGTATTCCTTTTGACTTCTTTTCACCTATGGGCAAACACTTTTTTTCTATCGCTTACATTCTACACAATGGAGCAAAAGCGTTAAGATAACATGTATATATGTATATAACTTAAAGCACAAGTTACTAACTTGTGTAACGATATATCTGTAAGAGACAGTAGTTAGTGACAGATTCCTTACCTTAGAATATCCCCAGGCGTCAGGCTGGATCCGGAAAGTTTTGCGTAGCAGTACCCTTGCGCGTCGGTAGGCGGCGTCGTGCGGCTCCGCGTCAGTCGTCGGCGTCGTGATCGCCGGGATGACGTCGCGGGCAGTACTTAGGCGCCGCCCCTGCGCGCTGACGTCAGTTCTGTACACGACTTTCCGCGCCAGGAACGCAGAGCCATGCAAGAAGCTGACACAGGTGTCTGAAAAATACTAGGGCCCTGAAAGGGATGTCCTTAACCCTAGAAATCAGTTCGCAGAACGGGGAGGATGGGTGGGCGGTAAGGAATCTGTCACTAACTACTGTCTCTTACAGATATATCGTTACACAAGTTAGTAACTTGTGCATCTGAAAGAGACACGTTAGTGACAGATTCCTTACCTTAGAATAGATACCCCAGCAATACCAACCCCGGTGGTGGGTCTGCGAACAAAGATCAGACAAGGAAGTCCTGGAGGACAGAACGGCCAAAGAAGCCGTCCCTCCGGACCTGACTGTCAAGGCAGTAATGCTTTGTAAACGTGTGCAGCGAGGCCCACGTAGCTGCCTGACAGATAACCGGCAGCGGAACACCGCGGCCTAAGGCCGTGGTAGCAGCCGTTGCCCTGGTGGAATGGGCACGCAGCCCAACAGGAGGCTCCTTCTTGGCCAAAGAATAGCAGGTTTTGATGCACAAGGTAACCCAGCGGGAAATGGTCCTCTTGTGCACCGCCCGACCTTTTTGGCGCCCACGTAGCCAACAAAGAGCTGGTCATCCACCCGGAAGTGTTTTGTGCGGTCGATATAGAAGGAGAGCGCATGTTTTGGGTCCAGACGGTGGAGCCTCTCTTCCTCTCTGGAAGGATGCGGAGGCGGAAAGAAGGTGGGCAAAGTGATGGTCTGCCCAATGTGGAAAGCAGTAACCACCTTTGGCAAGAAGGACGGACGCGTCCGAAGAACAACCTTGTCTGGATGAACAGACAGAAAGGGAGGTTTGCAAGATAGAGCCTGGAGCTCACTCACCCGCCGAGCGGAGGTGATGGCCACCAGAAAGGCTGTCTTCAGAGTCAGAAGACGAAGAGGACAGTTATGCAGAGGCTCAAAGGGAGCGCACATTAAAAAGGTAAGAACCAAGTTCAAGTCCCACTGAGGCATTACAAACGGAACAGGAGGGAAGAGGTGAGTAATGCCTTTTAAGAACCTGTTAACAACAGGGGACTTGAAAAGGGAGGGCTGATCAGGGAGCCTGAGGAAGGCCGAGATAGCACAAAGATAACCCTTGATGGTACCCAGGGCAGAACCCTGTTGGGCCAAAGAGAGAAGGAACAGAAGGACCTCAGAAAGAGGGGCAGAAAGGGGATCAACAGCCTTTGCTGTGCACCATGCCACAAATGTGTTCCACCTGCAGGCGTATACCACCTTAGTGGAGGGACGCCTGGCTGCCAGAATCACATCACAAACTTCGGGAGGCAAGTCGAAAGGAATCAACTGCCGCCGCTCAATCTCCACGCAAGCAGGTGTAGACTGGACAGGTTCGGGTGGAGGACCGTACCCTGCTGCTGCGACAGAAGATCCTCCCGAAGAGGCAGACGGATCGGGGGATCTATGCTCATATTGAGTAGCTCGGGATACCAAACTCTTCGAGCCCAGTCCGGAGCCACAAGAATGACTTGGGCCCGGTCGTGCCGAATCTTCTTCAACACTCTGGGTAGAAGTGGTATAGGCGGAAAGGCGTACAACAGACCGCAACTCCACTCGCGACGAAAAGCGTCGCCGAGCGAGTGCCGCCTTGGAAATTCCAACGCGCAGAACTGATGACAGTGCGCGTTCTCTTCGGTGGCGAATAGATCTAACCAAGGCTCTCCCCACTGTAGAAAGAGTCCTTGCGCCACTTCCGAGTGAAGACGCCATTCGTGATCCATCATGCACCTGCGGCTGGAGTTCGTCCGCCCTGGCGTTCAGGGAACCTGCCAGGTGTTGAACCATCAGGAACATGCCCTGATGTTCCAGCCATGTCCAGAGGCGCAGAGCCTCCTGACAAAGGGTCCAAGACCCCACCCCGCCCTGTTTGTTGCAGTACCACATGGCGGTGGTGTTGTCTGTGAACACCTGCACTACCTTCCCTTTGACAGAGGGAAGGAATGCCTTGAGTGCAAGCCGGATCGCCCGGAGCTCCAGAAGGTTGATATGGAGCCGGGACTCCGCCGGAGACCAGAGGCCTCTGATCTCCGCCTCTCCCATGTGACCGCCCCATCCCAGAAGGGACGCGTCCGTCACAACTGTATGCTCTGGCTGGGGAAGGGAGAGGGATCTGCCCATGACCCATTGCCGGTTCGAGAGCCACCACTGCAACTGTTTTGCAGTCCCCTCCGAGATCTGGACGTGATCGGACAGGTTGCCCTGGTGCTGCGCCCACTGGAACTTCAGGTCCCACTGCAGAGCCCGCATATGCCATCTGGCATGATTGACCAGCAGGATGCAGGAGGCCATGAGGCCCAGCAGCCTCAGGGTCATCCGTACCGAAACCCAGGATAAAGGCCGAAAGATCGGAATCAGAGCCTGAATATCCCGGACTCGCCGTTCGGGAGGATAGGCCCGAAACTGCGTCGTGTCCAGAACTGCTCCGATGAAAAGGAGCTGTGGAGAAGGAATCAGATGCGACTTCGGCACATTGATGGAGAACCCCAGCGAGTGCAGGAGTTCGGCCGTAGTCTGGAGGTGGGAGACGACTGCCTGGGACGAGCCCGCCTTCAGCAGCCAGTCGTCGAGGTAGGGGAAGACCGAAACCCCTGCCCGGCGCAGATGAGCTGCGACCACCGCCATCACTTTCGTGAACACCCGAGGGGCACTGGTAAGGCCAAAGGGGAGCACGGTGAACTGAAAATGCTCGGGGCCTACCGTGAACCGAAGGTAACGCCGGTGGGCCGGCAGGACGGGGATGTGGAAATACGCGTCCTGCAAGTCCAACGCTACCAACCAGTCTCCAGGGTCGAGGGCAGTCAAGACCTGAGCTAGGGTGAGCATCTTGAACTTCTCCTTCCGGAGGAAGCGATTGACGTTCCGGAGGTCCAAGATAGGACGCATGTCCTCCTTGTCCCTTTTGGGCACCAGAAAGTAGTGGGAGTAGCAACCACGCCCTACTTCTGGGGTCGGAACATGCTCGATGGCCCTCTTGGTCAAGAGGGCCGTGACTTCCTTCTGTAGAAGCACCAAGTGATCCCCTGACATGCGGTGGAATTGAGGTGGCATGGCAGGGGGGTGGTCTCGAAGGGGAGGGAGTAGCCCCTTCGGACAATGTCCAAGACCCACCTGTCCGAGGTGATGGTGCGCCAGTGGGGAAGGTGATGGCGGACCCTGCCCCTACTGGCGTGCCGTGCACCTGAAAGGAGGGACTAGGAGGGCTTGGAGGCCGCGGACGGGTTGGAGGTGGTGGCCTGACCCGCACGCTGGTTGCCCGATCCGCCACGGCGGAATCCACGTCCTCGGCCACGCGAAGACGCCTGCTGCGCGGGCCGGTGGCTGGGCTGCTGACGTGAAGGGGCGCCCCTACCGTGGCCACGATGGGGGCGAAAAGCAGAAGTCAGCGGAGGGCGTGTAGCAGAAAGGCCCAGGGACTTGGCAGTAGCCCGTGAGTCCTTAAAGCGCTCCAAAGCATGGTCTGCTTTGGACCCAAAAAGACCGACTCCATCAAAGGGCATGTCCATGAGAGTATTCTGGACATCCCCTGAAAAACTAGTGGTTCTCAGCCAGGCGTGGCGTCGGAGCGCCACCGTCGTTGCAATAGACCTGCCCAGCGAGTCGGCGGTGTCAAGGCCACAACGGATAGTGTATTTGGCCGCATCCCTTCCTTCCGCAATGGCGCGGGAAAGCAGTGCCTGGACCTCCTCAGGGCACCGGGGCAAAACATCCGCCACCGAATCCCACAGGGAGTGGGTATATCGGCCCAAAAGACAAGCGGTGTTAACGGACCGCAAGCCAGCACTGGAGGAAGAAAAACCTTTCTTCCCAAACTGATCCAGGCGTTTGGATTCCCTATCCGGAGGAGCGGTAGGGAAGGCGGTTTGGGAAGCGGAGGCTTGGACAACCAAGCTCTCAGGAGTGGGGTGGACAGAAAGAAACAGGGGTCGCTTGGAGCAGGGCGATGGCGTCGTGACACGTTCCGATCCACAGGAGCCCCTGTGTTGGGCTTGGACCAGGCGCCCAAAAGAACGTCAGTGAGGGCGTCGTTAAACGGCAGCACAGTCTCCGCAGAGGAGGCTGCCGGCTGAAGCACCTCTGTCAAGATGTTAGGCTTGACCGTCAAAGTAGGGAGCTGGAGACGTAAGGCCCCAGCTGCCCTACGCAACACCGTACTGAAGATTGGCCCCCTCCTCCGTAGCCACGGGAGGAGACAGCATGCCAGTGTCAGGGGAAGTATCCAGACCACTGGCCTCCCCTAGACTCTCTGTCCAGTCCTCATCATACTGACAGTTGCGCGTCAGAGGGTCATCAGACCCCTCCCAGTCCAACTGGTCCTCCTCAGGGTCAAAATAAGGAGGAGGGACAGTTGGGACCCAAGGTCCCATCGGCGCCGGAGCCGGCGTCGAGCGACGTCGCTCCGGGTCCATGTCCGGAGCCGGAAGGAACTGGGGGACGACGCCGCCCGGAGCCCAGGGCGGCGTCGAGAATGGCACCGGAGACATCGGCGCCGGCGGAGGTGTCGTGAGGTCGACCGGCGTCGATTGGGGTTGTGGAGCCGGGATCGAGGCCGGGGCCGAAGCCGGAGCCGGGATCGAGGCTGGAGGCACGGGCGACGCCGGGGCCGGAGCCGTCGGCGACGCCGGAGCAACCCCATCAGGGCCCGCGGGGCCCGAAGGCTCACCGGAGGGGCCTGAAGGCCCGAAGAGGCGGGCCATGGCCGACAGGAACTCCTGTACCTTGGCCGGATCCGCCCCCGAACCCGGGAAGGGCGGGTATGGCGGGGGCGACTCCACAGGCAAGTCCGGGGCCGCGGGGGCGGGGACGGTGCCGGGAGGGGCCTCAGCCGAGTCGCGAGACCGGCGAGGCGAAGTCCGAGAGCGACGATGCTTCTTGGACTTCTTGTGCTTAGACTTACCGGACGAAGAAGACTTCGACGCCGACGACCGGTGTGCACTCCGCGAGCGACCCCTGGACCTCTCACGCGACCGGGGCCTCCGTGGAGCCGAATGCCGGGCCTCGAGGAGCTTTCGAGACCGCTCTCGCAAAGCTTTCGGGTTGAGGGCCTGGCATTCGGGACAAGACTCGGTGTCGTGGCCTCGGCCGAGGCAGAAGAGACACTCCCAATGCGGGTCGGTGACGGACATCGTCCGCGCACAGGCGCCGCATCGCTTGAAGCCGGGCATCCCTACGACACCTTTAAGTATGGAAAAAACAGTGAAAAATTCACCAAAAAGAATGGTCAAAAAATGACCAGGGCACTGCTCTTCCCGGATCTGCGCTTGCTGGCGCGGAAAAAGAAGAACTGACGTCAGCGCGCAGGGGCGGCGCCTAAGTACTGCCCGCGACATCATCCCGGCGATCACGACGCCGACGACGGACGCGGAGCCGCACAACGCCGCCTACCGACGCGCAAGGGTACTGCTACGCAAAACTTTCCGGATCCAGCCTGACGCCTGGGGATATTCTAAGGTAAGGAATCTGTCACTAACGTGTCTCTTTCAGATTACGAATTTTGAATGAATTTCAATTGACTTTCGTGTTTGTGAGTTGTAACATTGTTCTGCTCGTTTCTTGACTGATGAATGGTAATTTCCTCTCGCTCTCCTAGATTGGGGTTCTATGACACCTGGCATAGAGTCAGGATAGGCCAATTCAATTGCCTCATCTAGAGAGGTTCCCTTAGGACCCGATCTTTCCTGTACCAGACTGTACACGGGTCCTACGGTCTACTGGGTTACCCCATTGTTATGCAATGAGCTGAATAGACCGGCACAGGATGCATATCTTGTTTGTTAACCTACACTGGGAATTCTCTAGTATGGGCTCTGTCATTGTTGGCTTGATGTTGTAAATGTTTATAAAATAAATAGATAATTTAGAATTTGTCAAAATCCTTTATATTCTAAACCATTGGCATCAAACAAGTGCAATTAAATCCAAGTGATTTTTTTGTTTAGTATAGGAGCATAAATGTTCACATTGTACTTGATTATTTGCTTTTAAGGAACATAAAGCAAATAATTTTAAAAACAGTATTTTTATAATATGGAATTAAATCTCGTTTGTCAGCCATAATAATTAGATATGAGGTTTTTAGATGTAAAATGAGCGTTGAAACTTTTTTGTTTTAGAAATCCATATAAAATTTCAATATTTAAAATGTTTATGTTCTTGTTGAGCACTGGTAATAGAGAAGCATTTTGTAAAATTTATTGTAAGCTTGCTTTCTTCATTATTATTGGAGTCATACATTTAATAGATCATTGCTGAAATAAACATACAACTGAACACCCAGGTTTGACATCTACCTGTAGTGTGACCAACTGTCACCCGTAATGAAATATGTTCAGTTTTTAACAGAAAAAAAACCCCACAGCTATGTCAACATATTTTCGAAATAGTTTGCATATATTTATTTACAGTGCTAGAAAAAGGCATTCAGTGCATTAATACATATTCTGTTTCTCAAATATTTCCTTACGGTTTTTAAAACTAGCCTGCACAACCCTAGGCAGCAGCTAAACAGAATTAGAATACAGATGTTATAATTTTCCTGACAATGCACTGAAAAGATTTAACTCTGCACTGGCCACAGGAGCATAATTACAAGGCAACTGAACAATCCAACTTTACTGTACCACACTGAAAGAAGTCTTAATGCAATTGCTTAATCAAAAGGGGATACAAAACAAACATGATTTTGCATAGCGTAGGTCACAATTTTAAAAAAGGTTGTACAAATGACTCATTCCAATTTTCTTTCAATTATTTCACATTACGGGCATTATACAGGTCACATGATGCATAAGAAGCTTGATCAGTGTGCATATGACTCTTTACTAACAGTCTCTTCTATTTCTGTTCAATTTGAAAACAGTAACTTTCAGAAAAAATATTTCAGAAAAGATAAATGCATGGTCAGTGTTCATTCCAAGTACATATTAGCAATTAAATATTTTGTAAAAAGTTTCTGAAATATATAAGAATTTTGTAGTCTTTCACTAAAGGTTCTAAGGCACACGATTAGTCTTCATACTGTATTTGAGCCCGCATCTCCCTGGTCATGTAATCTATAAGCGCCTTCACCACAGTTTGCTTCAAAGTTGAATTCCCCATCACAAGAAGAATCAACTGTGAAGCAGTGGTCCAGTCCAGTGTCCTGATAACGGATGAAACCTCATCATAAAGTTTCTGCTGCTCACATGGAGTCATTTCCATAATGATTTGAGGTACAGGTTTGAACTGGCCGTTAGTCATCCAGGCACCTAGCAACCCCCCCACTGCACCACCTAAAAGGAAACAAACAGTAGTTAACAATGAATCAGTTTAACTACAGTGTGTTCAGAACCCCAGTATCCCAGGCTCAGAGAATACAGTTCAGATCGAATATCCGAAAAGCATCTTGATCAAACCAAAACCAAAAGCTGCTAGACACCCCACCCTTTGCTCAAGTTATGTGATTTCAAATTGCATTAATTTTTTATGAACGTTACAAACCTCATGAGAACAACCAAAGCAATAAAAAGATCTGAAGATAAAATGTACTCACCAATATACACCACATAGTATATACACAGATGCAGCAGTGTAATATGCTTGTTATAATCAGAACCCAACATTAAGAGGTGAAGCTTCGAACTGGTCAATGCTCCCTCCCCCCAGTGCTTGATTTGACCGGTGGGGGCACCGGCACCCATTTTTGGGGGCCGGCACTTACTTTTTTCTCAACAGACATTTCCAGAGAGCACGAAAGAGTTAAAAAAGACTCAAAGGGGAAAGGAGGAGGAAGAGAAAACCATAACAAAAGGAGAAAAAGCAGGGCCATGCAGGAGTGAAATAAGGGGGAGGGTGTGCCTCGCAGTGGATTAAAGAGGCCCGAAGTGGTTTCTCGTCTGCGTAGCATTGGTATTTGGAGCACAGCATTCAATAGCCGCAAGCTGAGCAGAGCTTTGGGCACCAGCAATAATGCTTTTACAAATCAAGCACTGTCCTTCCCTAATTTAACTTGCTCGATCACAGAACACTGTTTGTGCCGTACTATTTCTCTCATAAGGAACAGTATTTAACAAAGATATTTAACAAGCACCACAGCACAAGGAATGGCCCATTACTTACTGGTGATCTTCATTAACTTTAGTTTAGTCCTACTTGCCCTCGTCACAGTCGTTAGTCATGAGGTGTCTCCACCTCAGATAGGAGTCAAACAGGAAATCAAGGACAACTCCGCCCATCTGCTGGATGTAATAAAGGGATTCCGCACCAAAACTACTTTCTGAACATACCAAGTTGAATGAAGGTCAGCTTTCAATTGAACGACTGTGGCGATTACTAGCAGGACGGAGGATAATGAAGATTACTAATAAGCAACTTGTGCATTATCTCTACATTCCTTATCCTTGTCCCAGTAATTGCTTATGAGGTACACTAAAGCTTAGCAAGTCTTCTAAAAGAAAAGCAAAAATTAAGTGAAGTACAAAAAGATTCACCAATCATGCACCACCTTTAATTAGTGAATATGTACACCACTGGCAGCTCTCAACATGGTTAACAGGTGCAGTGCCAAAAACAGAAGAGGTTGACATCCGTGTGCCAGTACAGAACATGGTTACTTAGGCTGTGACCGGGCTGCTCCAAAAAACAATGACCTACGATTTAACTGCTACTTCACAATAAGTGAAAATATTGGGCCTTTCAGGATGTTCAAGTGGAATTTCATCTAAGTGAAAATAGTGTCAGAACTCCATATTCACTCACTTACCTACCTATAGATTCCACTCAATGCGTTAAGCACCCTCTCCAGAGACCGGTTTATAACCTACATGTCACTCATGCCTTAACTGTGCATGTTCTGTGAGCGATGAAAGCTTTTTTTACTTGCCTGCCCTGTTGGATCGGTTCTGCTGGGAATGGAAGATTGCACTTGCTACCTTCGGTGAGAGCAGGAAGCTTGTTTTGCTACTGCCATCGTGTACCAATTCTGTGAGTAAGTAAAACTTGCTCTGCTGCTGCTTACTTTGTATGCGTCCTGTAATGATGGGGGAAAGCGTGTCCTGCCCTAACTAGATTTGCTCTCTGTTGGAGGAACGATTACACTATTTATACCCAAGGTGTACCTGTTCTATGCTGAAGGGAAAGGGTCTCCAATGTTTACACAAAAACAAAAAGGTATATATGGAGTGTACTTTCATAGAATGCCCTACGAACAGGGACTTTTCTGCAATATTTGATGTCAGCTGCCTGTTGTCCTGAGGAGGTTCCCATCCACCAAAGAAGCAATATTCAAGCACCAAAACATTTTGATGGAAAAGAGAAGTAGAGTCTGTTGCTCTACCCTCCATTATTTATCTTTTCGAAGTTCAACACAATTAACACAATTTTAATATAGGTGTGAAAATTTAACAAGGGGCGGGAGTTGGGTTCTTACATTTTGACAAAAGGGACATAACTTTAAGAAAATTATGGAGCCCATAAGAGACAGGGATTAGACTGTCACCAAGAAGCTGAATAGCTTCTTGATAAAGTGTAAACTTGCTGACAGAGCAGAGACAAAGGCCTAGGGTGTGGGGAGGTGTTCTTTCCCACAGACAGGATGACCATCTGGGTGGAGTCCAGAAATAGAATTATTTCAAACTGGCCTATCCTGTCATAGGCAGTCTAACACCTGGGACTACCCCCGACATTTGTCCTTCTGGCCAACCGAGTACCAATCACAGTGGGGAGTAGCAGCCCCAAGAACCAGTTTTGAGTGATCACAGAGAAGGGGTTGCTAATTTCCCTGGCCACAGCTCTAGGGTAGGCACAATAGCTCTGCTCATGAGAAGAAGGGTTCTGCCATCTTGATTTTAGTTAGAGAAGGGCAGCGTGGGATAGTTTACAGGAGGGCACAAGGGAACTGCTGCAAACGTAGGTAGGGTTACCCTTGGGAACTTTCCCTGATTGGTTGGGGGGGGGGGGTGGGGGAAAGCACAAGACACCCACAGGCTAGTGCTAGGCCTGAGCACACTATTGAGAACACTAGTGGACCTATGGAAGAAAGAAGGGCTGTGCCTCCCATTGAGGCCTGTAAGTAGAACTCCAAGGGCTGGACCTGCTCCCGCTTTTTCTCAGGACTAAAACGTGGACTCCAAGGGTCTGCTGGCTAACCTTCTGTTAAGCTACAGGAGCACAAAATATGCAAGCCCACTTTGCTGAGATGATGTATCCAGGGCTGAGGCAAAATAAAATGCTGCCTAAACTTTGTGAAACTGAAAACACCAAAAACTTTAAATCTTGGGTTCTCAATTATAATTACACTGTTATTACAGTCCAGAGTGAAGAAACAGACAGAAAAAACTTCAATGCACACCAAACGTCATCTGGGAGGTCAATCCGATGAGAAGCTCAAGTCAGCAGCATTCACTGAATGTAATTCCTTCGTCCCTACCAAACTGTAAACCATTTAAATGGAGGGGAAACAAGAATCTCAAAGGAAGATAACTAGCGCGATGCTAAAAATCCAACAGGTGATCCTCCAGGAACCTATACCAACAGGATTTTTACTAAAATACATCTAAAAGGACCCCATTTACTCAAAGACTTTTGGTGCAGTGAAAAAAACAAACAGAAAACCATTTCCACATCAGATGATTCAGGACAAATACAACATATTAATCACCAAAGTCCAGACACCCATGAATTGACGAACCCAGGTATATACTGCAGAGCAAAGTCCTAATTTGGCTGCATTCCAAGGTGAGCCCTAGTGTAATAACTCCTGGGGACATACAAACCACAGCTGAATGGCTAGTTTTCCTCAAAACCCCTGTACGGTATTATGGTGGGTTGCAGAAGAACCAATCTTGATCAACTTTCTTACTTTAGTGCGGGATTATCACCCAAGCATTTAAATAAGGAGCTCTAGCTAGAGACCGCCTCAGATACAAGAAAAATCCCTTCTGTAATGCCATCTCGCCCTCATTGATAAATACACTGAATACTAAAGGGAGATTACCTTAAAAGATACTATTTGATATCAGACACTTCATGACAAGCTGCAATGTGGTGTTGAGCCTGAAACAGAGTGCCTATGTGGAGCCAGATCTGGTTGGCCATTTTTAGAGCCTCTTAAAATACTTTAGATGTAAAACATTGCCATCAGGGACTGCAGGGTCATCAAAAGGAGGATTATTGCAGTCATGCTTAACACGGTCTTTGATGGAGCAGCATAGTCTTATAACATTCGACAGTGAAAATTTAACACCATTCAACTTGGTATATATCATTTGAAAATGAAGGACTCTTCCACTTGATCATAGGCCAGGGCAGGAGAGCACCAGATGGACTAAATCTTGAACATGCAGCAAGAAGAGATGTTTTGCAATGCAAGGATGCATAATATTTCCAACCCACTGCAGAACAACTGAACATTAATGCCCAGAATCCTCTGTGAATCAGACTGCAGTAATTGAAGCTACCCCTACGTATTTTTTAAAGTCCGAATTCCTTTCGGTTTTGGTTGCCCACGGATCTTATTGTCAATATAGTGTAGACAGACCCCAGAGCCCCCTTCATATTTAAAGCTTTAATTCTCTGAAATTGTGTATTTGTTTTCTTCCCTTTTTAATCTGTGTGTACCAGTTTTTATTTTGTTATCTGGCAAATGTTAAGTGCAGCTACATGCTCATAAAATTAAACTTTCACCAGTATGGCATGAATGTTATACCCAAGGAAAGTAAGTTTCAAGACAGCTGGTAAAAGCTGCTCATAAATGAAATTGCTCCATTAGGTTTCATGCATACTTGAACATATACAGGATTGTGATGGTAAAATACACCAACATTTCCAGAATCCCATGTGTCTGGGAAGATTTCCATGTTAAATATGTACTTTTTTGGCTTTTTGGAGACCGCTGGATTATTTATCACCCATGATTTTGCAAGATTTAAGAATCGAGCAGTATAGCCAACACATTTCAACCCCTAGACTAGAAGATTAGGGCTTTACAGGGATGAATATAGAAGTAATATTATTATGCCGCTAATCTTTTGCATGCATCAAGTGTGCCACTGCACGTGATGGCATTCTCTCATTTGAATTATACGCACTTTTGATTCCTAGAGATTTTTTTTTTTTTAATCACCTAAAACATGAAAAAAGTGACTAAAATATTTTGACAGTGCGCCTATACACTGAATTAATTTGATAAAATGAATAGGTAAATTGTAGCAGATAAGCATTGTACGGGAGCCAGTGTAAGCCTACAATTGTTATATACCGACTCTACTCACATGTAGTGCTGCAACATAAATGTTGTCATTCCACCTTGAGTCCTTGCTTCCAGACTCAATGACAAGTAGAGATGGGAATTGATTGGAAAAAAAGGGAAGGAAGACTGGCCAGTTACTGTGTGATTATAAAGGAAGTTCCTGATGGTGAGCTTGCCTTGCAGACTTTGCCCTCTCACAATCACTTTATTTGCTTGGTGTGGTAATGCTTTAAAAACTTTCATAAATTCTGCTAAATTATAAAATGAAACAAGTATGAATCTACGAGCTAAAACTGTATAGTCAGAATCCTCAGCAATCCCGATACTTCCACTACAGTTGAGAGACTATTGTTATTTGCGGTTTCTGGAATGTTGGTGACGTAACCAGAAAAAGAGCCTAGCCATCAGAAAATGTAGTCTCCAATAACAACTAAACCATCTCCATTGCTGAAGTGGAGGCTTTGTGGAAAAACAGACAATGCAGTACTTCTTATCGCAACTGTAGAAGTTGCATTTGTCTTCAATCCGTTTAGCAACACAGATATTTTGCTTAAAAAAATAAATAGGACACTTACCTAGAAAGGTCAACTCCCCTTTCAAAGTACTATTTGAAGAAACATACTCATCTACCTTCCTCCAACTTAAAGAAACCCACAATCTTTTTTTTATTATATTTTCAGTAAAGCCTACAGAAAATGCAATTTTACAAATACTCACTTGCCCATGGCGATAATCAAACAGAACTACTTGATATGCTGGAGTACAACCCGCAAGAGGCCAAGTTGCCCCATGGCCCAATGGGAAGGGGTGGCATCTCATGAATATATAAATCCTTGTAATTAATGCACCAGATATATTTACCAGTCTCAAGGACAAGTAGGAGGGTTGAGTGGGACCTCTGGGCTAAAGCGACTGGAAGGATGCCAAGATAGCACCAGAAGAAACGGTCATCTTTACCAGAATAAGACCAATACAACATAATTACTTACATACTACTTACTTCACCTCGATAAGATTGTGCTACAATGACAGGCTCGCTTCGCTACGCCATTTTCAAAGTAGGTCAGAAGAGGCTAATTTGTATGTGGTCTGGACCCGTTCTATGATTCTGGCTTATTGAAACACAATAGGCACTATGTTCTTAAATGTACTGGGCAGCCCAAATGACCAAATAAAACATGCTGCTCTTTTGGGGATATTTGAAGATCTCAGTGGCTGTTAGACTTGGCATCTTTTGGCGTGTTTCCCCTGACTTTTTGCTTTCTGACCTCCCGGTTTTGACTCTGTTTTTGCTGGTGTGATGATTCTGCGCACTTTCCTCACTGCGGTCCAGTGGAAAAGTGCAAGTGCTCCTGTATAAAATGTGTTATGGATTGGTGTTTCCATGATTGGCCTATTTGGTTTATGTGTCAGTCCCTTGTAAAGTGCACTGCGAGTGCCAGGGCCTATAGACCAAATGCTGTTGGTGGGCTGCAGCACTGGATTGTGCCACCCACGCAAACAGCCCGTAAAGTGTAACTCGGGCCTGCCACCGCAGAGCCTGTGCGCAGCCTGGGGCTGCCATGTCGACTTGGCAAGTGCACACACTTGCAAGTCCCTAAACCTTCCCTTGGCTGCATGTTAGTCACCCCTAAGGTAGGCCCAAGGTACCCCTGTGGGCAGGGTGCGTTGTACGCGAAAGGTAGGACATGCCCGGGTGTGTGCGGCATGTCCTGATAGTGAATTACAGCCTAGTTCGTTTTTCACTATTGCAAGGCTACCTGTTCCCCCTAGGCCAGAACGGGCGGTTTTGATTATTACAGTATATAATCCTAACTGACCCCGGGAACATGGTAGAAATTCGAGTTTAGTATGCCTGGACTCAGAATGATAAAATGCAGCTTTTAGTAAGGTTGGTTTTAACATTCTGTGTTTGAAAATACCACTTTTAGAAAGTGGGTATTTTCTTGTCTAACCATCCAAACCTGCCTCTGCGAGATTGTGTATTCCTTGTCTGGAATGTGAGTGACAGGGGCTGGGGGATGCCAGGAGACAGGGTGAGTCAGCGCAGGGCTGAATAGCCAGATCGACCTGTAGATGGGTGGGAGGGGTCGCACCTGGGCCCTGAATAGGACAGTGCCTTCCCTCCACAATGCTGGCTCCACCTCCTGTGGTGCGTCTGATGTCCCTGGCCTACTCACTGAAAGAAGGGACGGAGACTTGTCAACAAAGTGCTCCAGAACTGGTTTGGACTAGGCGAAGGCCTCTCTGCCTTCAGAGAACAAAGGAATTTGGGATATAAATATTGGGGCCCTGACCCCATGAATTTAGATCTCGCTGGAATCAAGGAACCTGCCAAGACGAAGAGCTGGAAGAGCTGCCAGGAGGAGTACTGCCCCTTTGCTGTGTTGTTGCTTTGTTGGGTTGGCCTGCAGTTGCTGCTTCTGTCTTGGGCGGTGAAAGGACTGGACTGAACTTTCTACGAACTTGTGCTGAGTATCTCCAAGGGCCAGGAACCGAGCTGGCCTCCTGTTAAGAAGTCTCAGGGACTGCAAAGACTTCACAAGCCTCTGGGTACCGCTTCTGGAACGCTGTTTCAGTTGCCACAGAGGAAGGGAACTGCAACCGACTCAGTCAACCGAATCCATCCCTGGCCGGTGACCTGTTTGCACCGCAGACCGCATCGCCCCGCTTCGCAACCCTGGTCTCACCGTGGGCGACGTCCGACGCCGCCAACATCGAGCCGCTGCTTGCACCGTGACCTGTGGGCACCGCAGTTCGCATCGCTTCACTGGGCCAGCCGGACCAGACCGACACTGTCGCTGCAACTGGCTCAAGAGTCGAGACCGCACCGCATTTGGGGCACCGCTCGCACGTCTGCGACGCACCGCCAGCTCCCGCACTCCGGCTAGGTCGCCTGCATCGCAACCTGTCAGCACCGCATCGAGCATCGTCTCGCCCTGCATCGCACGCCTTGGACTCACCGACTCCGTCTGCACGACGCTCATCGAGCCGCTGCCTGCACCGCATCGAGGGACACCGCACCTTGCATCGCTCCGTCTTGCACCGCAACCGCGACGAACGCCGACCGGCTCGTACACTCCGTACCAGCCACAACGAGAAAAGGTACTGTGACCGAGTCTGTTCATGACTCTGCTGGCCCGTATCGACGCGGTCGGCTGGAACTGTTAGACTGTGGTTTTCAGCATCACGGTAGGCTCGGACGGAGCTACCGACTCGTACGAACTTTGCTTTTGTGCTATTCCTGCAAAGAAGAAGTTAACGTATCAAGTATTCATTCGTAAAGTATAGTATTGTGGATTTTTGTCGTAATTGGTCTTGTCTTGAGTATATAAAATATTGGTTATTTTTCTAAACTGGTGTGGTGTCCGTTTGTAGTGCTTACACTGTATTACTGTTGGTTATGTGCAAATGCTTTACACACTGCCTCTGAATTAAGCCGGACTGCTCGTGCCAAGCTACCACGAGGGTGAGCAGGGGTTACTTCACGAGTGTAACAACCCTTACCCTGACTAGGAAGAAGGGTCCCTACTTGGACAAAGGTGCAAGCCCTTGCCAACTAGAGATCCCATTTCTAACAGTGGCAAAATAGGGTGAGCGGACTCTGGTGGGTATCAGTACTGCGGAGAATAAAAGGGCTATCACCAAATATTGGAAATCCTCAACCGCACCTCCAGTGTTTGAGTACCGGAAGGCAATGGATAGGTGTGCCAAATTGGAGTCTCCGCACAATACCAGGGTTTGCCCCTGCAAGTACAACATTGGGAGTACTTTGGCAAATATGGGTCTGCTTAATGTAATAATGCAGAACATGCTATTTGACAAATGCTCTTCCTAACATGCCGTATTGTATTACTTTGTCAATACCTCGTTTAAAACTGAAAACATCTGGTTTATAAAAAATTATTTCCGATAGGCCAAAGAAAGCTACGTGTAACCAAACCAAAACTTTCCCTTTCTAAACAAGCATTGGCATAGCCAATAGGTCTCGCCTTTGGGGCCTTATAAGTGTTTAGCCAGAGCTATTGACTTTGCCAATGTCTTCAAGCTGTGCTGTAGAGAAGTGTGGCTGCTGTGCAGGCATGCTGAAAAGTTATAATAAAAGAAAGTGTCAGAAGCATTTTTGTTACTTTATATATGACCAAGAAGGCATTATGTAAAACTGAACGACCATATTAAAAAAGTATTTACAATAAAAAATTCTCAGTTTTCTTTTGTTCTTGCAATGCTGGCAAAGCTGTTGTAGGAAGAACTATTTAAACAAGTTATTAAATTATAAACATTCAGACCAGCGCTTGTAAAATTTGTCAAATGTCTCCTTAGAAAATGCACGCTTTTTAATTAAAAAAAAAGGTGCGCCCACAAACAGTTTTTACAAGACTTTTTGTTTAAGCGATATTTTAAAAAAACTGTATTTTGTAACGAGTTTTAAGAATCAAGCGTATTCCCGGTATCGTTTATTCGCACTGTATCGATGTATTTACCGCACTCCCCTAATTACATGTAAGGAGAGATGCACGTGGGGGATACATGTTCACATGACACCTTTTCAAGCACGACAGACACTATTGAAATTCATCTAGTGTCGGCGACAATGTATCGCGTGTCCTTTATACTGAGCCACACGAGAACGTGTTGTATACAAGTCTACGCAAAGAGGCTAAACGTAATATAAAATATTAAACAAAATCAAATAAGCGGCAAAAGCAGGCTACGTGTAAAAAAATAATCTTAAGAATATACATTCTAAGATAAGTGGAATAGTTTAATAAAATGTTTTGATTGTCTTAAATACGAGCGTTGGCCATTGGGTGGAGCCCCCTGATTGGCTATATTGCTAAAGTTCCCTGTTTGTTCTGAATGTCCCAAGGCATGCCCAAAGCACGGGCTAGCTTCTCCTGCCTCCCGTAGCCCTCTATGGGGCGAGGGCGCAGCCCTTACCTTGTCCATGGGGGCCGGCAGCGCGGGACGTCCTTCTCCAGTTTACACGCAAACATCTGCTCGCTCTTCCAATACATGGCCCTAGTGGGCGGCTCAGCGCATGCCAAGTGGGGGCTCCGGGCGCGGGCACAGGAGCGGCCCTGAGGTACGGGCCACCAGGATTCAGCTGTGGGGGTCAACAGAACTCCGCTCTGGGGGACATCCGAGCACAGCTGTGTGTAGACTGCCCTCGCGCACAGCTCTGGGCAGGGGCCACCAGTGGCAGCTTTGTGGAGAGCCAGGCGGAACGAGTTCTGCGGGGCACCAGAGCCCTCTTTCCAAGAAGCACCCGGGGGCAGCTCCGAGCCGGCGGCACCAGTGCAGTGGCAGTTCTTGGAGGCACGTGATGGGTTCAGTTCGGCCGGTACTTCAAGAGGACGAAAGGCGCCCGTGCCCTCTCTCTGCACAAGGGGCACCCTGGAGCAGCTCGGATTCCTTGGCTACTTCTGAAGGGTACCCGGTGAGCCTTATGCAGTTAGAGCCCCGAGCAGCAGAGAGGAGTAAAGGTAGCAGCAGTGCCCTCTGTGCCAGAGGGACCAGCGGGCAGCTTTGGCACGGCAGCACCGAGGCGCAGTGCTGCTGGGGCGGTTCTTCAGGCTCCAGCCAAACTACTACCAGCGCTTTCAGAAACTAGTGACGAAATAAAAAGAGAGGCCGACCGGGCTGGGGTTCCTGTGTGATACGGCGTTGGGGCGGCTGCAGCTGCTTGAGAGAGGCTGGTAGGGCTGGGGCTCCTGTGAGGTGCGCGCCAGCTTCCTTCAACTCTGGGTCCGTCGCGCGCGCGGTTAAAAAAAAAAATAAACAGTGGTGCGCGCGCACCACAGAGGAGCGGAGGGGGGGAGGAGGAGCGCGGCAGCCTGCTCAGCTGATCAGACGCTCGTGCGTCATGGCCTTTTGCCGGCATGTGTTTACAATTATCGCGCCCGCGTCTGGGCACGATAATTGGAAACACATGTTTGCCGCGCGTACCCATCCCAAAAAGGCCAGCCACGACGCACAAGCGTTTTTGGGACTGCTTTTCAAACTCGCTTACTAAAAGTCTTCGCCTCTAAGCAGCGCTTGCGCGCTACTCGAGGCTCGACCTAAAAACCCTCTTTCGACACACAGACACTTGCTGTCACTATTCACTCAACATCCATTTGAACACTTTGTTTTAAAAGCAATTACCATGCGTCTCTTTCTGCCCAAAAATAAAAGTTCAAAAAGAGAATATGGGGATTGGATGGAAGAAAGAATGAACTAGAACTCTTTGGTCAAATGAATATACGGTTATGAAGCATCTCGACTTCCACAGACCAATAACACTAGGACACTCCAATCCCACAGGGATCAGACAAATAGACCACTCATTTGTTCCATTGGCGACACTAACGACATTCCAACCGTTCAGAAACAAATTGGCTCACTGATCTTTGTGCAGCTCTTTGGGGCCGATTGGTCCAGAAGTGGTAAAATGGCTACTCCCAACTGAATTTTGTAAAAGACGAGAACATATTCTCGGCATACAACTTGTACAGACTTCTTCGGCCATGCTATGCATCAACTATATCAGAATCTCAGGTAAAATGGCCCAAAGAATTAAGGATGATAATATGTGAACCGCACTAGAAGGGTATTCTTGGTAGCAGTTACTCATCTGCCAAAGATCAGAATCAAAGTTTAATTTTAAATAAGTGGTTCTTTCAGAAATATTGCACACTAATTTGTCTGAAGAAATAGGATTTATCAGCTGTTGCCAAGCACCGAGGTCCCAGCAAGGAAAAAAGGAACAGTGATGCACATGGTCTGGCAGTGAGAACAAGTATCACTGTACTGAACTGCACTTTGAGAGGTCACGGTTATTTAGGAGATACCAAATTCGATTAGTTCTTCAACAGCAAGAGGAGTCTAAACTCAAAATTTACTGAGACTTTCATCTGTAGTACACCGATTATTGTCAAATAAAAAATAGTTTAGGCTACAGAAAGCCAATGATGGGAAGGCTGTTGCCATCTGAAGGTCATATGTTTCAAATTATAAACCAAAAGTCGTGTTGGCCTGAAAATTCGACATTTCAAGCAGTGATAGGAAAGGCAATGAAGTGTTACAGTCTCACACTGCTCATGTTCAGATCGCTATGCATTTTTTAAGGCAACAATTACAATGCACGAGTTAGGCCTTTACAATTGTAAATGTTAAAGGCTTGAAGGGTTGGGTTGTAACTGTTGATCCTCCTACCTCTCGTCCCCTACCACCTATGCTGCAAAGCTAAGTCCCCTAGGGTGTAATACACAAAGGGTAAACTTACACTTTTGGTTTAAGTTTACTTTGCTATTCACAAACTACGAGTGCAGTTTTACATGTAGTATCGTTACGACTGCAGAGACTGTCCTGTCTTTTAATGTGCAGAGTTCTCCACAGTCAAAGATACTACACGTAAAACTACACTCGTAGTTTTTGAATAGCAAAAATTAGTAAACTTACACCAAAAGTGTACGTTTACCTTCATGAATAAAGGCCGCTTGTCTGTGTGGGGCTTTTGTCTCAGATAAAGGCAAAAATAGGGAACAAATATGGAGCAAATGTCTTGCTAGTTTATAGTCTATAACATGAGCACTCACAAACATTTTCCAGGAGGCCAAAAAGTTTGGCCTGTTGTATGACCGAGGGCTGCAATGATGCCAGCAGGGTAGCAGATGGGTGGAGAAAGCAAAGTGGGCATAGGGGAAGCATGTACATATAAAGGCTGAATTGCAAATTGTGAAATCAGAAAACCTGGCATTAATCGGGGCTTCCATACTTGACCAAATTGTGTGATCCTAGGAGATTGTTTTATTTCACTTTCCCTCCATTTCCTTCATTATCACATATAAGGCCACCTTGAAATACACGACTTCAGGATGTGTGCTGTACAAAACCTTCCCTTGTGTTTATTTTGATAAACTACAATGTTGTACATGTATGATAGCAACAAAGGCCATTCAGTCGATGAACATAACTGACTTTCCTCTTAGTTCACTATTTGCATTGTAGCCGAGGTGTGTGTGGGGGGGGGGGGTATGAATGTTTCTAAATTCATGTTTGCAAACTATCATTTAATCACAATGTACTAGTATAATCTGGTGTACTAAGGAGAAACGCTTCTGCATGTTAATGAAATACACTTTTGAAGAGACGTTATCGTTTGTGTGTTGCAAGAGTCCTTTAAAAATTAAGGTGTTCCTTTCCTTAAGTTAAGAGGTGCAGGACACCTTAGTTACTTCCTTGAAGTTCGTTAAGCTGTAAATAAAGGCTTACCAGTTTATTTAAAATGTTTCTCAATGTTCGTGCTGAGTCGAGTGAACAGCAGCCCAGTGCTTCTGTTGACCGGTGCCACATGTAATCAGGAGGACCGCACGTGGTCCCTCGGGCCGTATTTTGAATAAAAACTGGTCTATATAACCGTTATGCCGGAGCAAGAGAGTAGAATCTGTGACAGACCTTTTTCCATTTCTTTTTTTTTTTTTATGTAAAAATATAAAAACATGATGCCCAAATACTACAAGCCACTTGCACCACTCTTGTGAAAGTACAATTAAACCTAAATTATCATATACTTTGTTGGAGTTACTTTGTGGTCCCAACTCAGTGAATGTGGAATTCCCTTCGATTTACACGATTTTGTTACAATTCTTCATTTCAATAACTGAATTAGTGACCTAGTTCGCCAGAAGTATGAATCTACATGTACAATCATGGTTGCAAAGGGCTTAAAGCAGGGGCATGTTCTAACAACGGACAGATGTACAGAGTCACTGTCGGAAAACCTGTTCCTTCCCACCCAATATTAGCGTAATGGCATTGCTGACTCACACAAGCTTAATATGGGAACACAATATCCACGACAATGAACAAAAACATCATTTGGGTTTTTTAATTTCCAATAGTTTAGTATGTGGGGCATAAGATTCAGTGTGCAAGAGATGGTATTTTTGCAGTTTGAAGCCTTCGGCCAAAGAGAATTTTTGTTCATGCTGCAAGTATACATATATGTCAACATTCTCAAACTAGGAAGTGGGAGCTTTTGAGAAAAAGAAGAAAAAAAAAATCAGGGTAATGTATTTTCCTCATTGACATATTTTAACAGAGGCAATTTTAGGCGGGAGATACCTAAAAGAAAGCCATTTCAGGCTTCAAAGATCGGGAGTCTCCCGCCCGAATCTGGCAAGTATGGAATATATGCCTGAAAAAGTATTCGCCCCACTGTCTTTACGGGCCTATTGGCTTTAATCTTAATGCTTTAACAACTCTACGAAACTGAAAACAAACTCTGAAAGTCATAACTTTCCTGTAAATAACAAACAAAGGCTAAAGATTAAGAATAGACTCTGGACTTTCAGGAATGCCCCATCGAGCATACGCCCATTTAATGGTTTAGCAACGATCACCGTTAGCATTCTGAAATCGCTAATCTTATCTGAACTGACTAGGGACTCCGGTAATGTCTCCTGATACAGGCAGATACTTCAGGTTGCCCAAGTATTACAAACGAAGTGATCTCGTAAACTACCATGAAAATGCTAAAGCTATGGTTAAAAAAAAACAAAAAAAAATAAACAGTTAAACCCTAGAGCTTCCAAAGGGACTATGGACATAAAATAAAAGTAGGCTAAATTTCCTTCATAAAGTTTTCGGCTGAAACATGCGATGCTATTGCTAAAGTAGACTTGGAAACTAGGCATTTGTGATTGAATTTAGGGATGGGTTGCCTTCTGAGAACCATACATAGACGATGAAAACAAAGTTTTGGTCAGTAATCGTTGTGAGCTAAGCTCATGCCCCACTCAGGAACTTACACAACTTTTATTTGTGTACCAGGAATAGGTGGAGGAGGGAGTACTCTAGGTCAGTCTTGCAGTCAGTCAGAGCCCTGAGTTTGCATCAGGGCCGGACTGGGAACCAAAACCGGCCCTGGTAGAGTGCTCGGCCGTCCCCCAGGGGGGTTGGGAGTGCGGCCGAGCTGTTTGCCAGGGCCGGTTTCGGCCGATTTTGTTACAGGGGCAGATATTGCAGCTATGCTGCAAAAACGGCCCTGTAACAAAAACTGCCCCCCAGGGGCCCAAAACCGGCTCCCACCCTGGCGGCCCAAAGGGGCAATGACGGTGCCCACTGCCAGTACGGCCCTGGTTTGCAAGTCATAGGATAAGTTAAGGATACTTTAACTCTTCCCCCGAATTAATATGGCTACCAAAGGGCACCCTGCACTCCCAGACCAGCACTCCATACATGGTACTATTACCCTGAGGCACCGAAAAACCCATTCTAGAGCGGACCACAGTGAATGGGGGGGTTGAAGAGCAACAGATTACAAACTAGTTTGTCCGAGTCTCCTCCCTCCCTGCAGTATGTACACCCTATGTTAAGGCTGACAAGGATGCAGGGCAGGTCCTAGGGTTCGTGGGGCCCTGGGCAGAATTGGAGCATGCGAGGTCCATCTAAGATGCGAGATTACAGGAAGGGGCATCGATTGAAAATTAATGTTCTGGAATTGTTGAAGCAGCTTTGCAAGAAACTAATTACCTGTTGTGGATCACTAAAATGGCTAAAAATATAAATAATAATCCTATTATAATAAGAATAAATATTTTAAAGCTGTATTACGTGGAAATACATCACATTAATCAAACTGGCTAAGAAAGCCAGCCTAGGTCTCTCCAAAACGGATATGATTGCTACAAAGTTAACTGTTTCCAGATTAGGACATGATTAAAATTCCAAGTTAGATTGTCCCAGAACTATATAGCGGGACTTCAAGTGACTCCCCAAGCTCTCCCTTTACACTAGTAAAGTTCAAGATAAGGCATTTGGGGCAACATATACGTACTTTAGAAATTGTGAGTTCCTAATAGCGATTCCATGCGAATCGCAATTGGGAAACCACAATTTCAAACGTACTTTACACCTGCTAACCAGAGATAAAGTGCTTGTGCTCCCCCTTGCAACATGGTAAAATTGGTATTCTCCTATTTAGCCGATTTAACTTGTAGTATATTTAATGCCCCTAGTATGTAGCACGCACAGTGCACACAGGGCCTGTAAGTTACAGGTCATCAGTGGGCTGCAGCACTCATTGTGCCACCGACTGCAGTGACAATGCAAACATGGCTGCAGGTCTGCCAGCAATAACCCTGTTGTACAGGTTAAAAGTGCAAAATCGGGCCAGTCAAAATAACCCCTTTTTGACACACTTCTAAAGCATCTGCTAAATAATTATAAGTCACCCCTAAGTAAGACTTGTTGCTCACTGAGCAGGGTGCATGGTATTTAAAAGTAGGACATGTAAAAGTTTAATGTTAAGGATGTCCTTACAGGGGGAGCCTGGCCAAGCTGCCGACCAAGATGGATGCGTAGCTCTGCCGTTCTCCCCGCAATCCTAGTCTTGCACAGGGCTACAAGAAACATCCGCAAAGTGGAACCGGTGCTGTAGGCACTGGAGTGAACGCGTAGCCCGGTTGGGGAAAAATAGGACAATGGATACTGCGATGCAGCCAGCATTTGTAACGGTGCAGGAGCAGGGCTGCAGAGGCCTAGAGTGACGAACCCATGAGGCGGTGTGGCGCACTAAATAGTGGAGAGGCCATGTACACGGGGCGAGCGGCGGCGGCAGTGCAAAGAGTCCAGACACTCCTGTCGGAACCTGTGGAGCTGGGAGGCGCCGCTGCGCACTACTGGAGGAGGCGGGCCCGGATAGGATCGGGCTAATGCGGCGAGGAGGACCCCGGGTGTGCCGGAGACGACGCTGCAGATGCCTCGAGCCAGGTAAAGCGGGCCCACCACACCGCCAGAGGTCCTGCAGTGACAGGAGCAGCAGGTAATGCAAGATAAGGGGACCCCCCCCTCTAAGCAAGAACTTTTGAGGTCAGGGAGAAAAGGGGAAAATAACAATACAATCTAAGAACGCTCCCTCGTGACCTACATTTCTTTTATCTAATTGAAAATGAATTCAACATGGGCTGAAGTAGAACTAAACAACAACAAACTCCAAAAACAATCATTTTTATAAATCTTCACATTTATTAATTTTTTTTATTTTATCAAAAATATTTTTATACTTTTTACATATTTTTACATATAAAATCAATGTTTTAAACATATACACACAATGTTACAATATAATGACATGACATTTTCATGTGTAAACGTCATAAACCCCCGGGTAGAGAGAAAAAAAGGAACATTCATACAAACTGCCTCACATACATTCCTCCTCAACTACATTCATACCACATTCTGCATATATCTGGAGAGTGGGAGACAAGAAGTTGTTTTCAATCTCCACGACCATTTAAAGCAACTGCATATAGCAGGATCTAAACAGCATTGGTCGACTCGTTTCGGTGGCTCGAAGAATGGATAACACCACCTTCCTCAGGACCTTAGCTAGATATCAGACCAATATCACTACACCCAGGGGATACTGCCAATATTACTCCACCAGAAATTGTGTTATTTGCTTTGCAACTCTTTTTCTAAGTACTATTGCCGAACTCTAAATTTCTTTTATACGCTGTGCATTGAGTGGGGCATAAATGCAAGTAGATTGTCGGCAAAGAAATGCGTCCTTCTAGGGTCAGTCCAATCGGATCTATGTGTCCTACTGTATTGCACTGCACCAATCCATTACGGCAACATCTCAGATTAAGTGTATGTTAAGGTGTGTTGGTCTAAGTCCAACAATGCTTAATTCAGCAGCAAAAAGTCCTAACGGGATCGACAAGCAGACGGCCAAACAGTGTGTCAGGAAGAGTCAGCAGATATCAGACCAAGAGGCAGCAGGTAAGCCTGGGGGACGGTCGCTGGACCGAGGTGGGTCTGCCCGGCTCCGGGCAGCCTCCTCTTTTGAATTTCCCCTGTGCTGCTCCCTGGTTTGCCTGAGCCTCTGTCTCGTTTTTGTATGGGCCAGCTGGGACGCGGAGTGGCCTTGGTTTTGCAGACATTTGGGCGGACTACAGCACTGGATCAGCTGCCCCAGGCAACGAGACGCACTGCTGCCCCTTCAAAAGTGGCCTCCTTGCCTGAAGTAGTGGAGCTGCCTGAACCCTGGGCAGCTGAGGAAACAGTCTCAAAGAGGCCACACAGGTAGGCCACACACATGGAGTTTGACTGAGGAGAGCACGCTAATAAGTCAGTGGGGCACTACTGCCCAGCAAGAGAAGCACAGGCACAGCAGACACTCCTCCCACCTCCTCTTTCTTAGTACTTGGGCAGGTCATATCCTGCAAGAATGCCCAGGCACATGCTGAGCTGACCAGACTGGCCGAAGCACACCACTTACACATCCTCCATTTATAAAGCACGGAAGCCCCCAGCATAGAACACAAGGCCTGGCTGAGATCAGAGTCCCACCCTGTGCAAGTACATAGCAGCAATACTGTTCTTTGACAGGAATGGTCCGTGGGGACCTGAAACAGCGCAGACTGACTTTTTGAAAAGTCAAAAAGTACTGGGGAGGGACCTGGACCCGAAATGGCAGAGGGAGAAAACAAGACAGACACTCACGCTGCAACACTGGCTGGGGCAGAGGCCCTTATGGGAGAGCAGGCTTCAAAGCCCTGGACACTCGTTTTGATGCATTGGATAAACGTCTAGACTCAATGGGGGCAGGCCTGGACCGGCATAAGGGACGGCTGGACACAGCAGAGGGCAAGATTTCTGATCTGGAGGACGGTTCAGCACAGACGACCAAATGGCTAGAGCAAATGGAAAAACTCCTAAAAACAGATGCAATGTAAAATGAAGATTTGGAAGCTAGAAGCAGACGCAACAATATCCACATTTTGGGCATTTCTGAATCCACAAACACGGGCCGCCTTGATGGATTAGTGGAAGAACTCCTGACCGACTTGTTTGGTCAGGACTCCTTCATACCCACGTTCACGGCTGATAGAGCTCATCGTACACTAGAGCCACGCCCGAACACGGGCTGCTCCCTCCCTGCCTGCTTATTGCCCGGCTTCTAAACTTCAGGGACAGTGACACAGCACTGCGCTTAGCGAGAAAAAAGGCCCCCTTAGCTGACAAGGATCATCAATCTCTTTACCTGGACTTTACAACAATGGTTCAGGATGCCCACCACAAATACACTAGAGTTAAAGCTATGCTCCGTAACTTGAGCCTTAAATACGGGATGTTATATCCAGCACGCTTAAGAGTAGAGGTCAACAACAGGTCATGTATTTACGACAACCCGACAGCAGTACAGCCGAACACTGGCTACAGCACAGGGGTCGCGCCAACCGATATCGCCGGATCGATCGCCTCCAAATGCCAACTCTGGGGCTAGTGTGGACCTTTCCTCTGCAAGCTTATCATCTTTCCCTCGCCAGGCCCAGAGGCCGCAATATAGGGATGCACCACTCCGGATCATAAAACGGCAGGATTCATCATGTACCAGCTGAGGCTAAATGACATGTAATACCTTGCATTACCAATGTTTTTCCTTGCAGGAAGTCGGCGTGGCATTGCCGCCCCCAAAGTGTGTATGCACCTCATTGTTAAAATGACAGCTTATGGTTCTAAAGTTTCCATATATAGCATACATTGTTGGGAATGGAATTTCCCCTTAGTATTAGGAACGGGGATGGGTGGGGGGAGGGTTTCATAGTTTGAGATTGACTTACACTCAATTGTTGATCAGAATGTTGTTGGTACCACACAATTATTATCACTGTCCATCCCATATTCCCTAGTACAACAATGATTGTCGACGGCAAGACCCGCCCCTATGCAGATCTTACACTAGCGACTTGGAACATACGTGGGCTTAATAACACACGTAAGGGCAAACAAGTGTTGCATTACCTACAGAGGCATCAAGTAGACTGCCTTTTTGCAAGAAACACATCTATCCCCTACATCGTCCACCACCTGTGCTGTGGTACGAGGTCCCCATCGTTGCTTAGTGGGGTACAGTACGTACGCGGAGGGGGGGGGGGTCTCCATACTGGTCCATAAACGTGTCCCCTTCCAGATGACACTACTCGGGAAAATATGCAGTGGCTGGTAGACACAGGGAAGGAGAGAGGCCAAGTCGCACTCTTGCAAGATTGCTGCAGCTTCCTAGGAGCCAGTCTTACATTGCTGCTCTCAAAGGCCAGATGGCACCTACATTGCTTACACTATGGTCATTCAAGACGGAATACTTAACTACTACACTGACCTATACACGACACGGGTCGCTGCTGACGCGCCAGAGAGTAACAGTTATTTAGATGAGGTGACATTGGTATGGCTTGATTCGACACACCAACAATTCCTTGGAGAACCCTTTACAGATGCCATGAACGGGATGAAGGCAGCCGGCCTGGATGGCTTCTCATGCTGTTTTTACAAGGCGCATAAGCACCTACTTGCCCCGCACATTTAGAGACTTATCAGGAAGCAATGGAGAAAGGGGTCCTTCCACCTACGCTTCGCGAAGCAGTCATAATACTGCTCCCCGAGCCGGGTAAAGACCCTTTGCAGTGCAGTTCCTATCGCACGCTCTCACGGCTCAATTTCGATAATAAAATCCTGGCCAAAATGATAGCCACCAGGATCTCTCCATTATTAGACCAAACGATATCAGCAGCTCAATCTGGGTTTGTCCCTCATAAATCGACGGCCATGAACCTGCGTACGCTCTTTGCGGTACTCCACAGAATTTCACTCATCGTACCGGCGGTTGCAGCGCTGCTGGATGCTAAAAAGGCATTTGATTCACTGGAATGGCCATTTCTACAGGCAACACATTGCAGGATGGGGCACCCACGTGGATTCGCTGCACTTATTAAACTGCTATATACGGAGCTCACAGTATGCATTCGCTTGAACAGGACGCTGACATCACCTCCATTTCCCACCCAGGGAACAGGGCAGGGATGTCCTCTATCCCCCATACTGTTTGTAATAGCGCTGGACCCACTGGTGCACCACTTGCAGGAATGGCATCTTCACAGGAGTCAGCAATTTAAGACCGGCCCGCTCCTTATCACCCTCTATGCTGATGACATCCTTTACATACGACACCCAGATGAAAACCTGGAACCAGTGTTGAGAGAGATCATTCGCTACGGTGCCTTATCTGGGCTACATATAAACTGGGGTACACATTCATAAAGACAATGATCAAATACTATGGCTTAACAATGGGCCAGCGCTGGAAAATCTGTCTGCCCAGATAGAGCGATGGTTGAAACTCTGATTATGGCAGGCCGCATAGCAATCGACAAAAAGGTGATATGTATGGGTTCATAACATTCCGATCCCACTAATTCGTTTTTTGCAGCACTTCGTACATTACTACTACGTCTGGTATGGGGGGGAAAGCAGCCAAGAATTAGCTGGGACACTCCGACACTACCATATGAACGTAGGGGCTTCGGGGTTCCCAACTTCCATATCTACTATTTGGTGGCCCAGTGCAGTTTTGCCGGACATTAGTACCACCCTGATGCTAGGATACCACACACCAACCCGGAGGCGGACCTTGTGGATCCACTCCCGCTGGCAGCGGTGCTGCCAGTTGGAGTACCGCGCAACATCCAGACAGTATCTACGACTAGCTGGGCATGGAAGAGGCTGATTCGGGCAACGGGTGGGCACTTATTATACTCATCTTCCCTTCCCATAGCTAGGAATAACTGGTTGCCCATCACCCAGGAAACCCTTGGAAAACGTACTCCAACTAAATACTCCCTGAATACAATTGGCGACCTGTACCCTGATGGTAACGTCTTCTCCCGGACAGAAGATGCCTGCGTCGGGGACGCACCCATTATGGATCAATTTGTCTTGAGACGGATACAGGGAGCGCTCAGGTCCCAGATCCCCAGCTATCCCCTTGAGCCGAATGACTTTCCACCTAAACTGTACAAATCAGCCCTGGCATTGCTCCCGTCTGGAGATACAGGGATACGTGCTGCATGGGAGCAGGACTTGGGGTACTCACTTACTGATTTTCAGTGGCAGCACTGCTGTACGCAAACTTGTATGGTATTTCTTAATCATCAACACAAACTATTACATTTCAAGTTTTAAAGGCAGGCTTACATTACTTCAAATCAAAGTGCACCGCATGGACCCCTCACACCTGTCCCAAATATCAAGCTCCATCTGCTGATTTCGCTCACATAACCAGTTTCTCACAGGTCCAAGTTAAGTACTGGAAGGTCAAATTTCTGGAACTGTCAAGCATGACTCAAAGCTAACTCACGCCGGATCCGCTGTAGGAACTCCTTGGTTTTGTACACAATGTCCCCAAAACGTTGCACTGATTCGTAGCTATAGCGCTCATGCTTGCCAAAAGGGAGGTGGCCATACATTGGGGAAGTAGGCCTTCACATGGACAAAAAGCATGGCTTAACAGCTTGATATATTGCAACACAAACAGTTACCTCTACGCGCAACTACAGCCACCAACCTCGAGGCCACGAGACATATGGGAGCCATTACGCACATACCTACTTGAACTAGCTGACTCTGTAGACACACAACCTGAATAATAATGTAAGAAAGCGGAGCACAGAATTCAGGGGGTTACTGTGCGCATACAGCTAAACAGTGAACAACCCCTTTGGTTAAAAGACCTTTGCTGAAACACCTGGTAAAGTGGAACCTACTGAGACTGGAATATACTACTGTATGTAAGCAGGATGGGATGTAATGATCAACACGTGATAAAATATTAATGTGTATTTTCGGTACCTTTTTTACTAAAAAGGAAAAATAAAGTTTTTTAAAAAAAGAAAAAAAGGGATGTCCTTACAGTCAAATTGCCATCATTACTGTAGCAGAGTTGGCTGTTCCATGGGAAAGCATTGGGATACAATATTAGGTTAAAAAAAAAAAAAAAAAAATTCCAGTTTAGGAAACCACTATAAATTTATTTTTTGACTTTCTGAAATATTTATTACAAGCTCAATTCACTGTTAAAGTCAGATTAGTCAAATATTCTGGAAAGAGCTTTTAGAAAGCCACTTAGGCCTTGTCTGAAGTCTCTGGAAGCTAAATCTGCATTTTGCGCTCTCCCTTCTGCTAAGCAGTAATTAGCATTTCAGTAGAGGTGACTGAGGTGTGAACTTGCTCTCAGGAAAGGGAAAAAAGCCCTTGGGCATAGGGAGTTGTTCTGCTTTTGATAAGATGACTTTTGAGCTGGGCCCCAGGGCTTGATTAACTTTATAGAGGCCTACCCTGTCACAAGCATATGTAGCTAGCACCCAGGCCTGCACCCCTTTATTGTTCCCTCAAGCCAGATCGGCCTTTATCACAGTGGGCCTCTTGTTCACATCAGTGTCAGATCCTGCTGGAGTACCTGCTTGACAGGTCTGCTGAGGTTTTTCATATATTTGAGACACACTTTGATGGAAGGAAACAGAATGGCAATACAATGTGTGTGTATTTACTGTCTGGTTGCTGAAAGCTTAACTTTGTACGACCAGACTTGTCTTGAGTTTGTTGGGGGTACAGTGACTGCCTAAAACTGGCTTTTAGTGTTAAATGTGGGAGGCATAGAATTACCATAGTGCACTCCCCCGACACACACACATACACACACACACAGATCTGGGAGCCCAAGCTCAGTGTGCAAGATTGGGACTTTAAGGACTAATGTCAGAAGGTAAAGTCTTAGAACTATTTGAACCTGGTTAGTGTATCTGACCTGCGCTTTACTATGGACAGCGTCAAATTGCACCTATGTCCTGTTCTACGACAACCATTGACTATTGTATTGTGCCTGTATTAAACCATATACAGGAGGAGTGGATATCTGTGGGAGAGAGCTGAGGAGTCCCACATTTTGGACCTGGTGACCGTACTGTGGAGGAGGACTTATACTACAAATTTAGTGTTTAGGGGATGCTGCTGCTGGTCTGACCTTCACCGCTGAGGGGACTACAAGCCCCAAAATTCCCTGCTGCAAGCTCACCTGCAGCCATATTCTGCAGGAGTAGATAGTAGCGGGAATGAGCGGAGGCGGCCAGTATTTTGGACCTGGTGACCATACTGTGGAGAGAGACTTGTGCTACAAATCTAGTGTTTAGGGAAAGCTGCTGCGGGTCCGACAGCTGCTGCTGGGGACTACAAGCCCCATAATCCCCTGCTATGAGCTCACCTGCAGCCTATCAGTGACTGGAGGAGGCTGGGCTGCCCCTCTTGGTTTTTCCATCCGGATGCACGGCAAGTTCGGTTATGTGGTGAAGAACGTATAGAGTTATAATTACAATGTTTTGCGCACCATTGTGTCTACTAGTCGAGTCATGGTAAAGCGAAAGCTTTAGGGGACCGAGAGCAGGTGGACGTGAATACTAAGCAAGCTAACAGAACTGTCAAAACTCTTGATTCCTTTCTAACAAGGGCAGTGGGTGTTCTCGCAAAAGAAACTGATCTAGCAGAGCGACTCCTTTCCCTTAACTTCAGAGGCCCCTCTCTTGTCCAGACAGCTGATCATCAACTGGTAGCAGAATGGGAGGTCGGTTCTGAGCCTGTGTAACGAGATCAACTGATTAATACCTCAGTTCACCAAACACCAGTTCAGGGGTCTGTTTTATTATCCAATTCTGTGCCACTAAGCAATGGTGTTAACGGTTCCCCTGCTGGTGGCCCCTAGGCAAAAGGAAACGCAATTTCAAAAAAGGGGCTTCAACTAAACCTGATAGAGGACAAGGTGGAGTTCCCAAGCCATCTGAGTCTATTACTCCATAGTCTCTTCCAACTAGCTCAAATGGCTCCTTCATCTCTGGTGTTGCAAATTGTTCAAATGGAACTTGTACCCCTGGTGTTGCTGGGGCTGTGGCTAACATCGATTGGTCTGGTTTGCTGGATATTATAAAAGCTACAGTGGCGGATTGTATTTCCCCTCTAATGGCCCGGTTGCAGAACTTGGAGGACGTTACTGCTCAGTTATCCCTTTCCCATACAAAGTTTCTCGATAAGCCAAATTCTGTGCTGATACCGGCAAAGGATTTAGTAGGGTCATCGTCCTCGAGCATTGCTGCTGCCCCAGGCCACACCACCATGCAAAGTCCTTCCTCTGCTAATAATGTCTAGCCCTCTCTTGCGAATGAGTTGGGAGTTCAGCCTGCAGGCTCTACCAGTGTGGGGGCTCAACGACAACTTGAGGCGCAGGCTGTTTTTTAATCAGGAGGAGGCGCTCTGGGTATTAGCACCATTCCTAATAAGTCCTGCCTCAATCTTCCACCTGAATGTTGCCCGTATGTAGCAGTGTTAACTGGCATACCGTATTTACAAATCGAGTAGGGAGGAACATACCTTCGAACTTAAAAACAAAGTTTGTCATTGGCGGTCTTGCAACGGACTTTAAGCTGAGCGAGTCCACGCGGGTTGGTTGGGTCTGCTAGAAAAACAACTTAACGGGCATTGTTTTGTTAACAACTGTAAATACCATGGCCTAGCTCATCGCCTACTAAAATCAGGTGTTGCAACAAATTTGTTGGGAGGGGGGGGGGGAACACTGTACCATTGGGCTATTTATATCAATAAAGAGGGAGGAGGGTGGTCGAGGGTCTGTGCTTTCCAGATCTGTGCCATTGTTAAGCCTGCGGTTCCGACCCCAAATCACTTCCTTCCCCTGTCTGATTTGGCGAACATAGATTGACGCCCTAACCTTAATGGGGGTTTTAATGCTCCCAGTGTAGAAGAGATAGGGCATCAGGGGGACGATCATATTTATTCAGGTTCGGTTGTTAGTAGTCCTGTGCAGTAAGCACATGTTATCCTTGCTCACCCAAAGCTGAAGAAATATCTGTGCACTTCATAAAACTTCCCTCATGGAATACTGCTGGCTTAATTTCTAATATCCCTTGTGATGAGTGTGCGTTTGTTGCTGACCATGGGGGGGCAGGGGCGAAATACAGATAGGTCAACTAAGGGTAGGTCGGCAGGCTCGGACAGGGCCATTAAATTTGTATCTTGGAAAATAGCGGGTCTGAGGAGGAAATTGGAAAACTTAGAATGGGTGAGGGGAATTGGCAGGTATGATGCGGTATATGGTTGCAGGAAACATGGGAGGTAGAGCCCAGTTTTTTGGATGGTTTTCCCTCCATTCTCCTGCAATTCCTTTTAGGGCAAGTAGAGCAAAAGGTGGCCTCCTCACTTTGAATTCAAACACCTGCTTGGAAAAAGTGTATACATTTCTCAATGCCTCCCCTGATTTATATTGTCTGGTCTGTTAAATGTGAAGAGGTTGGGACTTGCTAATTGTTAACTTTTACAATAACTGTTTTACTGGAAACATGGGCCAAGTAGCGTGCGCACTAAAGTCCAAGTTGAGGTCCATCCAATCCCATCACCCTAAAGTTTTTAATGTAATTTGGATGAGCAATTTCAATGTGCATTACTGCCAGAGGTTTGGAAAATCTTTTTGTGGGCTAATGGATAATAAAGTTGAGCCATTGGTTCATTTTCAACACAATGAATATGGGGACTTTTTGAACGGTCTCCTTATAAAAATGAACCTGGTAATAAGGAACAAAGTGGATAGCCAGACAGCATGTTTGGCTGGTACCTTTGGGGACCCAGATAGGGGCACTACGATTGATCATATTATTACCTCGGAATCTTTTTGCACTAGGTTTACTGACACAAAAGTGCTTTTCTCAGGGTTTAGTGACCACTCTGTCATCCTGCCCTTTGAGGGTTTATTACAAATCAACAGAACTATGGCCCCTAAGTTTTTCCCAGGGTTCCTCCATTGTAAACAATCAGAGGTGTCCGCTTGCCTGAATCCAGAGCTTACCCAAGGACAGGTTATTTCTGCTTTAACAGATATCCTGTCACACATAAAATAACAGTGGACACGTGACTGTCAACCTAAAAAGCAACCAACACAGTGCTGGTTTGACTCTTCGTGTTCAGGGGCTTTAGCCAATCTGCATGTGGCGCTTTGCAAGGAAGCGAGAGATAGGGTGCTGGTGAAGAGGTTGCGCACAGCATATAAAGAGGCTAAAAGAGTTAGGTTAAAGGCCCTGAAGGAACAGGCCTGGGAGGATCTTCGGGAAGCAAGTCTAGCTAGAGATAGCTCTAGATTCTGGAAGGTGGTGAATGTCCCATATCTCAAGGACTCTAAAGGTCCTTCTTTAGTGGTTCACGTAGGGGAGGCGGGTTGGATAGACCATTTTATGCAGATTTATCAGTGTAGGTCTGCCCACATAGTGTATGCCAACCACCCAGTCCTTGGTGAAGGTGATCCCCCCCCCCCCTCTCTTGGTTTTTGACTTAGAGGAGGTAAAGAGGGCTTTGGGAAATGTAGCAGTCTCGAGGCCCCTGGCCTAGAAGGTGTATCGGTGGATGTCTTCTTGTAGCACCAGGATCTGTGGGCTCGGTTTTTGGTGGTTATGCTTAATGCCATAGTAAAGGTTGGCCCATTGGTATCTTGGAACCAATCGGTTATTGTCCCGATATATAAAAAGGGAGATAAGTCCAGTCCCAAAAACTATAGGCCAATCGTGTTGCTGGATTCCAATGCAAAGCTAATGGAGCGCCTATTGCTACACAGGCTGGATAAATGGGCAGAGTCAAATAGTATCTTGGTAGACATGCAGTACAGTTTTAGGAAGGGCAGGGGTACGGTAGACCAGTGCCTAAATTGAGTATGTTGATAGGCAAGTATGTGTTGGCGAAGAAAGGTGCCATTGATCTGGCCTTTATGGACCTCATAGCTGCCTTCGATTAAGTTTCTCACTCTAAATTGTGGTCCATTATGGCTAAGATGGGTATTGAAGGCCCCATTATCACTTTTATAAGAGAGATGTACTAGAGGGACTCTGCCTTTGTTCGCTTTGGCCAGAAAGGTGAATGTACTAAGCACTTTAAGATTGACAGGGGGGGTAAAACAGTGTTGTGTCCTGGCCTCCTTTCTGGTTTCCCTTTATACGAACAGATTGGAAGCAGTTTTGGTGGAGAGGCCCAGGGACGTTCCTTACATTAGATCACACCCACTCCCTATACTCCTCTATGCAGACGATGCGGTGCTCATAGCACAAACTCGTCGAGCACTGCAGGGTCTCAGAGGATTACACAATTTTTATGAGGGAGCTGGACCTCCAGGTGAATAAAAGTAAAATTTTCACACTGGTTTGTGGGAAATGGCCCAAACCACGTCCCATGTTCCATATTGGAAACCGTAGGGTGGAAGAGGTGGAGTCATTTTCGTATCTGGGTATTTTGTTTAACTCGAAGAATTCATGGAAAAATATGGTTGGAAACAGAGCTTTGACATTGGAAAAAATTATATCAACCATGTTCGACTTCACAAACAATCTAGGGTCGATGCATATGCCTGAGATACTAAGCATTTAGGCAGCAGAATCGGTCACAACAGCCAGCTACGGGGCAGCTGTTTGGGTCATGGCGGATGTTGATGAAATCCAGCTAGTTGAGGATATATTTATTAGGAAGCTTCTAGCCTTACCCAGCTTCTGCTCTAATAAAATATGCCATAGTGAGATGGGGGTGCCTTACATAATATATATAATGCGATTCCCTCTTGCCCTGGTTTGCAGTCTTATTTGATGTTAATTCAGAATTTGCAGCATCGTTTCATACTAGATTCCATATGAATTATCTTCCATTAATGCTCGGCTTTCCGGTAGCTTGTTATTCACTTAGGGAGCTCGGTTTGTGCCCATGTGACAGTGTGTCAACTCAGTCCAACCTGCTTCTTATGCACTTTATATCGTTCCCAGCAGCAGAAATTTATTGTTCTGCTTATGCTTAGGTATAATTTTAGGCAGTACAAACCAGCCCTATGTTTTTTGAAAAGCTGGATGGCTCATTGGTGTGCCAGGCGGTTTCAATTCAACTTTGGCAATGTCTGAAACTTAGACGTTGGCTGACACACTGAAAGGACAAATTGTACGATTTTATTAAGTACGGTCTTAAATGTATTTAATTAATTTAATTTTTTTAAAGTTATATATTGTCTAGGTATTTACCAAAGTGGTTACTAAAAAGTTGTAATACCTACAAATTGTTTTTAGTGATTGTTGCTTTAAATGTATTTATGATGGTTTTTATAGGAGTTTTTATGCTTTGGAAACTAAGCGAAATAAAGAGTGGATGATGATAACCATCGTTGGCACATTGTACTTCTTGCGCCATTTCTACTTAAAACATTTTAAAAACTCATATCTCCAGTTCCCCTTTTTGGATTGGTGTGTCATTTTATTAGGTTTTACTCTATTTTTTGATTCATTATGTAATTATTATTTTGCATTTCAACTAAATGACTGCTTTAGTATGCATAAATGCTTTACACATTGCCTTCAAGTTAAGCCTGTCTGCTCTGCACCTAAGCTACCAGAGTGTTGAACTCAGATTTATTTAGAGATTTTAGTGGTTCACCCTGACAAGGATTGAGATTATTACTTGATGTAGGTACATACCCCATCAACTAATAATCCAATGTCTTACACCCATGGATTTTTTGCTTTTAAAGGAGTTGGATTTTGGCACATTTTGGACAGCGAGAGACTGCAGACGTATGTGGTGGGGAAGAATCCAAACCCTCAAAATGATGATCACACCCATCGTAAACTTTGTTTCGGCCATGCTTCCCTTTAATATGTCATCTTCATTCTTCCAAGACATTGATAGATTAACTTCTAAATTTCTCTGGAGAGACAAGAGAGCCCAGATCTCGTACAAAGTCCTTAAGAAGAATATCTTTTTAGGGGGCTGCAAACTTCCCAACTGTAGTTTTTATCAGTTATCATTTGATCTGCCCAAGGTTCTCTCTGGTTTGCTCCTAATTACCTGTGCCCACCATGATGGGTGGAAATAGAGACTGCTTTGTGCGCTCCATTTAATCTTCCTGCCATCATCACGATGCCTAAATTTAAAACTCTTAATCACAGACTATCTTTCCCAACACTGTAGGGGCTCTTAAAATACTAGTTAAGCACATGCAGACAAATTACAAAATTCCACACTAGCAGCTCTGTGGTATAATTCCCAAACTAGGATCAATACTACTAATTTTTCTCCCGAGTCATGGGCATCTTACAAATCAAAGATCTATTCGATAACAATTGTCCCTAACCCTTCTATAGCTTAGCTCAAACTTACAACCTTTCTGCACAAGACTTCTATAGCTTTCAGTGGCGGCTCCTCCGCTATGGCAGAGGAGTGTTGCCCTACTGCTTTCTCGCAGTGCGAGAAGCAAAATCATAAAATGGTAATCACTTTTATTTATTACCATTTTATGTTTCTTTTGCGGGTGGGGCTGGTCTGCTTATGAGCAGAGCAGGGGAGGAATGGTTTGCCCACTACTGAGTGCGCAATGACTGTTTGGTCGGCCCTCTCGGGCCGCCCAAACCAGTCATGCGCATTTTCCCCTTCTCCATGCAGGCCGTATAATGTAGAACATGCCCAGCCCCTGGCTGAGCGTCGTGTCACGGCGCTCAGACCAATTACAACGCTGCACTGCAGTGTTGTGATTGGCTTAGGGGAGGGAGCCTGGCTGCTTGCTTCTTGCTCCTGTCGGACACAGGAGAGCAGGAGCAGAGAAGACGCGGGACCCAGGCTAAAGGTAAGTTGTATTTTTTAAATATTATTATGACCCTCGCGACCCCCTTCCCACCGTGACGCCCCCCCCCCGCATCTCCCACCCCACCCGCAAGGCATACCGGACGCAACTGATGGTTTTCTAAAGTTATAAGTCAAACTTTCTAAGCTTTGCAGGCCAGAACTTCCCTCCTTACCAGGCCGCTTATTGAGCTGGCTTAGGCCTGGGCACATCGCTTCTAAAATTAACAAGACTCTCTAGTTCGCCCCAATCACAACGGTCCTCTCTTGCTATTGAATAGGCCAGTCATTTTGATGCAGAAACAATTGGACACATTTCACAAGAAGGTTGGCAAAACATTAATACACTTACTTTGAGGGACAAAATTGCCCCCTCTATTTTCCAGGTAAAATACTTTGCTATGAACCTTCTGCATTGGACACCTGCTATTCTATATAAACTGTGGCTTTGTGAGGACAGAAAATGCTGGAATTGCAAAGAGGAGTCTGGTTCCCACCAGCATATGTTCCATCACTGGCGACTTCTCAAATCCCACTGAGACCAAGTCCAGTCCCAATTGACAGCAATGTTCTACTTCACGATAGCTCTAGATTACTCCACAGTAATATTGGGTCCCTGGGCATCTAAATCTACAAATACTTTATGCAGTACTGATATGGCTCAACTAGGCCTACTCTTATCGGTTTGCTATGATGGTTATTTTATCTGAATTGAAATCGTTTAACCACATTTCTAATCATACATGGTGGGTGTGGGTCTCATTCCTAAGAAGTGCCCATAATTCACATAAAATAAATTAAATGGTCCTTTCCCAAGACCTCTCCTGTCTGGTTCACCTTAGACAAAATTTGCTTCACTAAAAGGAAAATGATAACAATATGGGTTATACACTTGCCATGGTCCATACAGTATGTATGGGGCTTTGCTGAGCACCCCTCTCCCCCCCCTTCCTCCTCACTACATATATTGGTCTCTTGACATGGTCGGGTGCTACACCTCTATACATGATTTGAGATTTTGTTCATTGTTTTACTTCAAGTAGCCCTATTAAGAGAAACTATTAAAGGCACGTAATATTACACCTTCTTGATATACGGAAAATTCTTGTATATTCCTCTGTGCAATTCTGTCTCTCAATAAATTGCCCTTCGATATCAGTACTATTTACCTAGGCATATATGGGCCTGTTATTTGTGCCCGTTTTATATATTATCTGCACTATGTTATTTTGGGTAATCTATCACGCTTGTACTCCTGTTCTATGTATTGTAATACAATAAATTATATTGTACTATCTTATGCTTTCTATATGCTGCAAGGCCTACGCATCTTCAAACTGTCCAATGGTAATTGACATGGCAAAACTTTGGACCTTTAAAAGAAAAAAGAAAACACAGCAATGAAACAGCATCAACCATGCTGTGAAGGGCGTGCGGTCAGAGCTGCCAACTCAAGAGTTAGAGTCTCAGCGTCGGCTCAACATCCTGTGATTTTGGGAAAATCACTTAAAATACAAGCAGCGATCTCGGAGGGGTGGTGGAGGCAGGCTAAATGGAGAGAGAACAGAGCAAGCCACAAGCAGGAAACAAGACGCGGAGAAAATGAAAGTGGGCATCGTTAAAAGGTGCACGGCCTCCAAAGTAAAACAATAATTAAACCCGCAATGTAAATGCCGACCGAAACATGAAGCACAGCGTAAGTGAAGCTGGCGCTGTGCGGATACACAAGCTGAGGCAAACAAGAAAAAAAAAAAATAGTGCGCACAACGGAACCTTTATAAAAAAAAGCTCAAGACCACATGTAACAGCAGTAGTCTCCTGGGAGGGTTTGAGACACAAAAAAAGGAGGGACTAATTAAGCATGCTGACCAACCAAAAGCATGCATTTATGAAGGGCACAAACGAAAAAGATGGGAGGTGCCACAGTCTAGAATTTTTCCGCAAGATCCCCCTCAAAGTATTTTTCTATGGGAAAGCGAATTGTGGCAATACTGAACCTTCTGGATTAACCAAAAAGTCAAATTTTAATCCACCGGCACACAGTATTCCAAAACAAATACTGGCCTTTGAACAGGCAGTCTTGTCCTCCATTACACAATTGGAAAAAAGTAAACCATTTACAAAAAGAAACATCACCAAGCAACAACAAGAAGCCATCAGGGATCTACAGAAAGATGACTCAATAATCATAAAACCCGCCGACAAGGGCGGAGCCCTAATCCTATGGTCTAAAGAAATGTATGTAGCTTAAGCACAAAGTCAAATATTGAATACAGAATGGTATCGACAGCTTAAGGAAGACCCTACACGACAAATAGAAGGAGATTCACAACAAACTTAAATGGTGATTGGAGCAAGGAATTTTAGGTCCCAAGAAATTAGAGTTCCTTAATAAATCTCATCCAAGGATTCCAGTCATCTTTCTCCCTAAAATTCACAAAAGCTTGACGCAACCCCCCGGAAGACCAATTGTCTCTGGCTGTGACTCAGTGCTGGAGCCTATTGCGAAGTATGTAGACGTCTTCCTTAAAACATTCATGGACCAAGTACCATCTTACTTAAGGGACACAACCGACTTAATCAATAAGATTGAAGGACAACCATTTGATCCATGCCACCAGTGGTTAGTTTCATTTGATGTAGTTTCACTATATACTCAGATCCCGCAGGAGGAAGCGCTTGAAACCATTGAATACTTCTTGGAAACACGCTCGAAGCCCCACAGAGTCCCTACTGATTTTATATTGGATCTAGCTGGAATAGCCCTCAAGAAGAATTATTTTAAATTCGAGGATACATTCTTCATGCAGACCAAAAGGGACCACGATGGGATGTCCCTTCGCCCCGGAAATGGCCGTATTGTTAATGGCTTTATTCGAGGACAAGTTGATCATCAACCACAACCCATATAGTGAATAGATTTCACAATGGTACCGGTACATAGATGATGTCTGGTGCCTTTGGAGCGGTACAGAGGAACATCTGCTGCAGTTTCATGAATGGCTGAATCAGAGACATCAAGACATCAAATTCACTATCACGAAGAGTAGGACTTGCTTTACATTCTTAGATGTGGAAGTCATTACGTATGACTATAAACTTACAACAACTTTACATCGCAAACTGACGGACAGGAACACAATCCTCCATTATCAAAGTTTCCATCCAAGGAGTTTGAAAGATAATCTTCCTTATGGCCAATTATTAAGGATCCGGAAGAACTGTGCACAGAAGGAAGATTTTTTGATACATGCTGTAGTGCTTTGCGACCAACTTAAGAATAGAGGATATCCAAGAAAGAGGTTAAAACATGCAACTAAGAGGGCCTGGTACACACCACGAGAGGTATTGCTCTCCAAAAAAGAAAAAAAAAACCTCTAGGGAAACTCGTGTGTGTGTGTCTACGTTTGGTCCACACACCAACAAATTTCGCCAGATAATCTTAAAAAATTGGCATCTCGTTACACAGTTAGATTGCCCCATGGAACGACCGCTATTCGCAATGAAAAGGAACAGAAGCATCGGTCAAAGAATCATCCGAGCAGATCTTGCTTGCACCACAAAGAAGACAGATCTAAGGGCACAATGGAATATGCAGCCCATTGAAGGCCACCATAAATGCGGTAATTACTCCGCTTGCAGTACTACCATTGAAGGTCACGAGTTCACATATGATTCCATCAAATGGACCCACAAAGAGTTTACCAATTGTAAAACTAAGAATACAGTCTACGCTATTCAGTGCCCGTGTCCCAAACTGTACATCGGGAAGACAAACCAACAAATCAACCAAAGAATAGTGAAACATCGGTCTCGAATCAAAAAACAAGTACTAACTGCACCGATGGTGTCCCATTTCGTTGAAAATAAACATTCTGAGAAAGATTTTGTATGGACGGTGCAAGTAGGACTAAAACAACCTCCACGCGGAGGTAATGTTGAGAATCTAATGCTGAAAAAAAGAGGCTTATCTAATCTTGAAATTTAATTGTATCCAGAAAGGCCTTAATGAAATGTCCGAATTAAGTCAAGCAATCAACTAATACATTTCATCGAATTTGTCCAGAATTCAGTCCTAAAACACCAACAGGCAAGGACTGTATTATCAGTACAATGTGAAATCATCATAATCGATCAAATGCTTCATTTGAGCATGCCCAATACTACATTTCCCACAAACTCACAAACAAAACACACGAGCGACTTTCTGCCTTCGAAATTCAAAAAGCGCAATTGCCCGGGGAACCGTAAGCGAAGGCCGTGTCACCAGCGTAAGCTCATTACGGAAGAGGAACAAAGTAAGTGTGAGCGCATCTCTTTTCTCCTAACGCGGTCGCAACTCGAGGAGATAGACGATTAACAGCTTGTCTATTTTGTTACAGTTCATTAACTAAGTAAGAACATTCTGATTTCGAAAAGTTCTCAAAACAAATCGGCAAGATACCAAGTAAGTCGCACTCGTGTATGAAGCGGCTTTGTTAATATACGCGCCTTCCGTACAGGTTACAAGTTGAGCGATACATTGTGGCGTTCTTTCTCCGTCTCTTCCAGACATCAATCATCCAAAATAATTGTCAACACTGCACACCGGTGGCTCGGCCCCCACTTAGCCATAACTGACGGCGCACGCTAATGCCCACCTGTCATGAAATTAAACAAAGCCGGAGTTCCAAAAGAAGTAAGCGAACTCTGTAAACACAATATGCCTAAATGCCCCAAAGCATGAAAGCCTGACAGCGGACAATTAAATAAAATAAATGTCCATTGTTTTAGGTTTTCATTTAAAATCACGAACGCTCTGTTGAAGAAACAACCGCGTAGGCGGAAAGAACGCTTCACAACCAACAGGTATATTTAAACTCGTAAACTAGGGAACAGTTGAGCGGAGGGAAAGGGAATACGTCATTGAAATATTTTTCCCTTTATTATTTACAGATTACACCGTGTGTCAGCCCTGATGATAATCCCTTAAGCAGTCTGGGGATTGGAAATGCGTCGGCATTTTCGTTTCATCCACGAGGGTGTTCTAACTAATAACGGACTCTGGAGAGGGTTTAGTGTACATATATATATATATCCCCACATAGACCTAGTTTCTCCCCATGGATAGCTTCTCTTTAAAAAAGGCCAAGTATAGGGCGTTTTGAGAGCGCTTAATGTGTCATTAATGTACTCAATATATACTGGTGTAATTGTTTCCAATGTATTGACTTTGTTTCACATTTCACGCTTTTTACTATCACAAGTGTTGTTTATTTGTGTTTTTGCAATTCTATTTTTCAATGAGTTGTGTATCTTTGAATGCCTCACTGAAGACTCAAATGTTTATATAAAATGTGTTAAGCATGGCAAAATGTTTAAGCATGGTACAATGACTAGATGCATTGTCCCACAGTCTGTTGAACTAAATAGCAGCCTTTAAAATTGGCGGCCAGGTTCCTTTCTTGCTTTAAAACAGTCTAGATTACAGCATGCCTCGCAGAGCAGCGCATGCGCTGCCCAGGCTCGACCTAAACATTTAAAGACTGAGCTAAGATTAGATAGTAAAGACCCAGGTTTTTAGGTCCTTCCTGAACCGGAGCAGGGTGGTCTGTGACTTTAGGTAAAGAGGGAGGCTGTTCCAGAATTTAGCAGTGTCGCCAATGAAATTCCTGCCTCCCCATTTTGCCAGCTTGAACCGGGGAATGATGATGTTTTAAGCCGAGACAGAATGCAATGCTATTGCAAGGGTATACCATTAAAGGATTGAGTGCCTGAGCCACGAAGGGCCTTGTGGGCGATACATAGGGCCGTGATGGTGATACATTTTTGTGGGCATCCAACGAAGTTTGGGTAGACCCTGGGAGGCCTATTGGATCTATGGAATCCCAAGTAGAATCAGAGCAGCTGCATTCTGAAGAGTCTGCAGCTTTCTTAGCAGTATTTGTTGTACTTTAAGATAGAGGTCGTTACAGTAATCAATTTTTGATAAGACCAGTGTAACAATCACTGTGTTTTTGGAGTTTGTGGAATAAAAGGAAGAACTTTTTAAAATTGTTCTTAAGGTGTTGAAGCGGATGGAGTAAGCGCGCACATCTGTGCTCCAAATGTCAGTTTGTCGTCGAATAAGACGCCGAAGTTTCTGACTTTCTTGACATGAGTTGGGAGGGTCTCCAGGTTCTTTGGCCACCAAGTGGGGGACCAGAAGGTAAGACCGTTGCCTAAAAGGAGAGCCTTGGTCTTGCCAGAGTTTAACTTCAGACAATTTTGCTTCATCCATCTTCCCACTTCTATGCAGTTGTGAAATCTCACTGCTGTTTCAAGCAAATCGCTGGAGATTGAAACAATGATGTGTGCGCCTTGGGGCTTACTTTCCTTAGTGCACTTCATTACAGGAGAGTCATTCAGCAGACCTCATGTTAAGGATCCATCACTTGGTCCTTGTGTACTACGGACCACTGATTAGGGTATCTGGGAAGAATTCCACTGTAACTGCTGCAACATGTTTGTTTTTTAACTTTAACTAGTCTCCCATCTGTACCCAGATATTAATTAAGAGGTCTTGAAAGGAGTCCACTTGGAATTATTAATTTTTTTTTTTTTTTATTTAACATCCTTTAGAAGGATTCTTTCTTAGCTACTCAACAGCTAGAGATGAGCTTCCAAGACAACACTTTTCAAAACAGTTTGTAGGCCATAATTAGTAAAGACTGACTGTACCAACATATTGCCTTTTTGCTATTCTTTACACGATTGATATTATTACTCGTAATTAACCTTTTCTTGCAACTCATGAGTAGGACCACTGTTCACCTGTTTATCAGCAAGTAATCCTTCAGCTGTCTGTCATCAGTCTTAACCCTGTTCCAATAGGCAGTTCAGCCCGAACTGGTTCAGGGAAGACCTGGCAGTACAGAATACAAGCAACCCAAGACGAGTTTCATCATAAATAGGACAAGAACACCGGATTCTCTGGCGCAGCCACATGGTCACCCTAGAATTAGGTTGGAGCTCTGGAAACATAACAGGCCAGCAGAGGATAGACCAGGGCAATGGCCTGTGCTTAAGCAGCCTGTGGAAGGCTATTCCTCAGTTGTGGCATATCTCTTTGATGAGAATCCAAAGCACCCTTTCAAATAAAAAGGTACCCAGTACTCTACCTTCCTTCAACTTTATCTGCAGCTCTAGGCCCACTGGTGTAGGCGTAGGTTATGGTGCGCAGCATGAAACCATTGTGTGCATATGATGTTTGTAGGGGACAGGCTTCCGTTTCTGTGATATCTATATCTCCGAATGTAGAAAATGGGTTTTGCCCATTTAGTCCACCCGGATTTTACACTTATGACTACCCAATGTGTTTACTCTTGGAAAGTTTTACTACCCGACTCTCACTCACGATAAATTCATAGTAATTGGAATGAGCGTGTTCACCACCGGTGTCTGCCTCTGAAATTAAAGCTGCTGCTGCGCAGCTAGGGGAAAGGGCATCTGAGCTGGCTACACAAACACAAGTGCACACACGTATGGGGGCTGTGCGTACGACTACAGTTGTGAGCAGCCCGCTACACAGGTAGCCTGACGCAAACGGAACTTTGCTGACGTGGGGTATGTTATATATTAGGAGTGGGTCGGTAGTGCTTACTGGAAACTCTGCGGTGTTTTCGGTGTTTATACATATAGATGCATCAGCCCTAAAGTATAATTTCGCTCCACTTAGGCCTGCAGGGTCCAGCAAGGTATCAATATGGGGTACACATGCACGCCGAGGTGGAATCTGCAGTTCGCAACACACCATGTCCACATCTTATGGGACTTCATCATATGTCTCTGGCTTATCTCATAATCAGATTCCAAGCCCACTAGAAAACAGGGGGAAAAGGCTAGAACTCTGGAAAGCTTTTTGCATAGAAAACTTGAAGTCGTCATGTTTGATTGTCCCAGAATGTTGTGCAGGAGGGTCGTGACAGGGGTGGAGAGATGAGATGGCATCACAGGATTGGCCAGGTGTGTCATGTTATCTAGAACTTTCCACCCCACTTAAAAACCCCTGCATAATAGAGACACAGTTGAGAAGAACCCAGACCTGGAAGGCAACAATGACAGAAAGGATGCTCAGATGCAAAGAGAAGGTAACCGATGCCCTGCAAAAATTGTCTAAAGACTTCGACCCTAGCTGACCCCCTGGACTAGGATGGTCTCCCCAAGGCCGGTGGTACTGGCCCTCTTATGCCTCCTGAGGACTAGTTGGGGGAACGACATGGACTCCACTGTTCCCATAGGTGCTCTGCAAGACAGCCAGGAGGCTCTGGTTCCTGGGGTGTACGGGCAGGATGGTGCTCTGCTGGCTGGTCACAGAGGGGCTGCACAAGATGCCCCCCCCCCTTCCACCAGTAGCACAAGAAGCCAGACAGAGGAAAAGGCTGGCACAGGGAGCCAGGAAACCCAGCTCCCAAAAAGAAGCGCCCTTATAGAGGATATGAAGCCTGATGGAAATGCTCCTTGAGGCCAACGCTCGCACCAAGAGCAAAACAAGCCAATGATGGAGATAATCAGTCCAAAGGGGCTCAAGATATGCCTTTTGAAAGATTTGCCCTTTTTAAAAAGTTATTAAGAAAGTGATCGCTTGGCGCTCAGCTGTATTTTTAAGACCCCCTCTGGGCAGAGTCAGACCCCCAGGAGTCACCAACGGCCCATTTAAATAAGGAGAGGAGGTGCATAGGGCTGCCTCCCCGAGCAGAACTCCATCCCCCAAAGGCGCGGTGCAAGAAGGAAGGAGGCCCGATAATAGTTCGGAGGGCAGAGCTCCCACGCTCCCCCATGTAATTGTGCTGCCTCCTACTCCTCATGACGGGGGAGCAGGGTGGGACAGCAAAAGCAGCCGCCCACCGTAAGGATGCGGCCAGGGGAGTGAGAATGCTGGCATGGAACAATGTCAGCCAGGAAGGGAGTCAGCAAGGGTGCGCTCCCTGTACTGTCCAAACATTATAGGAGGCTGGAGGTGCCCTGGGTGGGACCCAGGCATCCTTAAAAAGCAGGTCCAAGATAAAAATGAGATATGCGTCCAAACAAAGAACAACAGGTGAACCCGCTGTTTAGGTATTCACCGATTCCAGCCTAGGTACATCCCATGATGCTCACAACACCTCCCAGAGTACGACATGGATAATCACGCTATGAGTGGCCAGGACACTAAAACGGAGATTAGGGAATGCTCCACCAGAGTCAAAAGAAGATTGGAAGACTTGGATAACTCTCCTCCACTACCCTGAGGATCAGGTGCTAAATGGGTATCCTTGGTAATTAGTCATAGGTCAAATAGGAGGTCAGGAACATCAGTAGTAAAAGGCGCCAATTGGCACAACTGGTTCCCAGCAACCCCTGTGGGACATGAAATTCCCAAAACAGCTCACACAAGAATTAAAAAAATAAAAATCTCAGCAAGGCAAAAGCCCTGGTGTGCCAATTAGAGTATACAGAAAGTGTCCACCGCCAAATCTTCGCCCTGCATAAGGAGGATCCAACTATGCAACATTTCCAGAAAACGATACCATGCCTACACCAGGCTCCAGTCCATTTTAAGCTTGATGAAGGCGTCACCATAGCAGACACAGAAAATAAGCTTAAAGGCTTACTAACATAAAAGGTTTAGAAAATGTCCATTAGAGATCTAGAGATCTATGCAGCCTGCTATGTAGAAGATTGCGCCACAAAAACCTGAAGCTGGATATTTTATGGCACATATTTAGGAAACTGGCATCTTTCAAATTATTAGAAGTCAGAGTGCAAACAAAAGAAACTGTTTGAATGTCAAATTAAGCCTACAGCAAAGTCCTTTCCTGCTCACATGGGGAGCAACACCTATGACAAAATCTGGGGAACAGTCACGTCACATTTTTGATTAGCGAAAAAGGGAAGATTATCCCAATGTTCCTAACTGGCATGCTCAATTTAACCAAAACTTAAGTTAGCGATCTTTGTGCCCTAAAAAAAGGGTCGGTCTAGCTGCATAATGCCTAAATTTACATTTTAAAAATGAGCTGTACAGTTAGACTGCACAATGTCAAACGTTTGTTTAAAGTTTTCCTCACAACAAATAACACATGAAAGTGAAAAGTATTAGTCAACATAGAATTTTATCTTATATCTTGCAAGAATTACTTATTTGGTTGCGATTTATCTGATCTGTGAATAATCAGCTTGGCTAATGATGTTAACGTTTTCCCATTTGTTTATTTGCCCCCTGCTACCTATCCCAGGAGATGCGTCACCCTATGCGAGGCCTCTCAGGACAAAAAGGCTTCCTAACCTCCAGTCCACTCATCTGTCCTTTTCTGACAACCATGAGTCAAAGGCAGTTTGCCACTGATCAAGCCCTACCTCAGATGGAGGAATGCTTAGCTGCTACTGCCTCCTGCAGAGTAAATTCACAACAGGTGTTTAACACTCTTCAAGGAACAGCTTCCACAAATGTACCCCATATACTAGATCACCAATGCCTTGCTAAATAAGAGTCAAAAGGAAGCTACAACAATAGCCTCCCTTGAAGCGTGGGATTTCACAGAAAGACAGGGAGCCCTACTCCTGGGTAGTACTTAGAAGATGGTGTTTTGCACTGATCCACAAGAGACTGGTTTGGGGAAGGACCAGATGTGGGAAAAATGAGAAATTTAGATAAGGCTCAGTCCAGTCATCTTGCAAAGCTGGGGAACAATTCCTTTGGTATGATTCTGGACTTAATTCAGCTTTGGGAACGAGGAACTCGGTCATAGTGCTGAGAAAGGAGGATCTAATATATGCAGGAATTCTGACAAGATTTCATTATTTAATTAGGGAATTCTGCCAGTCATTGCTGCGTTGAACTTATATAAACCATTCTGCTTCTTAGCACTGAGAAGCGCTAAGGAAACTGCCTTGAGTCAAATCCTGCATGCTTGTGTCTGGTGAAGCAATGTGGGGTGTGATTCCTGCAGCAACTTAAATTTTTGACTTAGAAAGGCTAATCTCGATGGCAGGGGAACTGATCTGGAGGAAGAACTAAACTAGGAGGATCTAGTATCTCTCAAGGGCAATCACTGCGATTGTGGAACTTTTGCTTATTTGAACCCATAGCTTGGTGTCCCATGAAAATTTCCTGGACGAGTTTGAAGGTTTGGAATACTAGAACGCAAGTTAAAAAAATATATAGAAGTTTTTTTTTCTCCATATTTGGAGTGCTGGGACAAGGTGCTGAGGCTACATGTCAAAGGCACAGCCTTGGCGGGCAAGAATTTGTGGTCTGCCCTATTCAGAGATTTTTGTCAAATGTATAACGGCATTAGCAAGACATCGCAAACGAAGAAGCCATTCCTGTTGAATTTTCCCACCTATGACTTTCAGATTCACCCAGTTGATAGATTCCAACCTGCAAGAAGGTTTTCAAGTCAAAAAGTAAACCACGAGAGGAGGACAAAATGCCAATGCGTGCCCAATTGCACAGTAATATTGGCAGATACAAGGTGAAGGTTTGTCTTGCTGAGCTTTCCAATTTGGCTCAAGGTTTCAGAAGGACACAAAGTCAACATATCTGAACCTGTGAAGAACTGCTGGTCCACAGTATACCACCTTGACCAGTTTGTGGACTTTGAGAAACATGACTAAGCCTACGATACAAACCTTAACCAAATCAAACTGTGGAGCTCGTCGCCTGCTCTCCTCTTTGGAAAACCATTGAGGGTGTATAGGACCCAGTCAAATGACGCTTTTGCATAACATGTGTTAGATTCTAGATTAGTCAGGAGAAAGGCTAGGAAGTCAATGCCTTGTTATCTAAAACAGTTTTATTGAGAACACCTGAGGTGAACCCTGGCTGGAATCATGCAAAGCTGTAGACTTTTCCTTAGAAAGATGCAAGTTAACCATGTACACTACACAAAAACAACATTAAAATAATAAAACAAACGTCAATTTAGTAAAAATATTTTTTTTTTAAATGCACACAAACCCACAAAGACAACAATGGAAATAAGGAGATTGCCAAGTATGATTTTGTTAAAGAAAGCATTAAAAGAATATCTCCAAGAACTAAAGAGGTGCAAAACATTGCTGCTCCAATCTGCATATTATTACGAAGAGAGGCCACTCTTCCGTCAAAAAAGCAGTTACCACCACAATTATAGCCCACAGGAGGTACATGGAAGCACACTCAAAAACCTCCAAAATTCAGGTTGGTGGATACTTTCCCTATGACGCCCCTAAAGTTTGTAAATTGCTGGGAGAGGTTGATAGGTTTCAGGCCAGCAGGGGAGGCTGGCTCAACTATTGTCTCCAGCCAAGGCTTCAGCACATGTCCCTGTGCCAATTTATCCGTTCTTTCTTCTTACAAAAAATCCTTTTTCTGTCTTATTGACCTGAGGCTACATGGGAGTGCAGATCAGATCTTAGTACTCTTCCAGACGGATACAGCAACAGGATCTTCCTCTTCTGTTCTTCCTACAAGTCCAGCAGTGTTATTAGGTGCTGGTTTGGGAACCCATATAGGAATCACTTATCAGCGATACCTCCTAATCTAATCACATGAAAATTTCCAGATCCAAACCAATCTTCCATTAGAACACTTGCTGTTTTACTGAAAACAATTACAGGATATTTTGCTCTGGAGGTCTTTCAAGATGTCAGGACCCAGTGTTAGTGTGTCAAGCTATGAATTCCCTTCCTTAAACTGTCCCACTATGAAGAAACTCCTGTAGACAACCAACCATGGTGGATTCTGAGGCAGGGTCCCAATCTGTTGTAGTCAGAGGCAGTGTGGCTTTGAACAGACACCAACAAACACCTTCCTCTCACTAGGACTAATGTTTACTACAAATATGACAACTATCAGTCTCCAGATTATTCTTCGTGATGTTACTATCCACTTCCCTCTCCCACATTCAAAGATAAATAGGGGCAGGTGGCTTGTGTAATTAACTCCTTCATGAACGAATGCAGCTGGTAGAGCTAGCCTATTTTCTCAAAAAGCTGTGTCACACCTTAACCAACAGTTATTTAGTGTTTATGGAAAAGGGAAGGCATTGCAGAATCAAAATAATTATTGTGCAGGCCTTCAGGCAAAGAAGAGTAGGTTTCAATTAAATCGCCCTTGGTAAATATTGCAATGGTGCCCTGGTGTTTTTGTAGCGTTTCTGGAAGCCACTCAAAAGAAATAACTTTTATTCCATCCGATTTTACCGCAGGAAAAGCTACCATAGCTTATACAGCAAATGTTTGCCATTGTCAATGCAGGGTAATAACGCTCTGAAACATCAGCCATGACCCACCATTGGGCATTACGTAACTATCACTCTGTATGCCAATGCACTAATTAGAAGTATCTTGGAAAATGTCAAAAGTAGGATTAAAAAAATGTCAGAACAGTTTCTGTTTACATATGTTTGCTACAGTTTGGCTCGCAACAGTTTAGAGTTGCAATGTCACACCTGAAGTCATGGGCTAAATTCACTCATGCGAGTGGTGTGAACCGATAAGCAGCCCACATGACATTAAGCTTGTATGCCATAATCCACAACCTGCACCATATATCTGGGGCCTTAAGTTAAAATAGGATTATTGGGTTAGCTATTCTTTCCTGACAATTAGGAGGGCTAAGCACTGGGAATGGTTTAGCAGTTTTCCAGCGCACAGAATCAAAATAAGCATGTAAATACAGTATCATATAGCAGAAACATCTAGGAAGACAACGCAGAAATGTGAACTGCCTACAGTGGTATTATAGGGAGTCAAATACTTCTATATCACCACTTTTTATTACTTTTATAACTGCATCATTATATCCTTTTTCACTTTGGTATCTTTCTAATAATTAAATTTTACACTTCTCAACTAAATAGAGTTGGGAATTTAAACTTAACTGTAAGGTGGTTCTGATACACATGTACTTCTTTCTGCTAGCGCACGCTACCAGGGGTGAAATTGGGATTCCTTACAGACACTTCATTTTACTTTTAGGTACCAGATAGTTTTGACTGTGAGAGAGCTCAGCAACAGCTCATACCAAGGGTGACGCATTTCTCTCCCACAGTCCAAGAATTCAGTTTTCTGTAGCATCTCTCCCCAAGTGAGGGTCTTTTGTAATGAGAAAATATGCTAAGAGGTGGTTTGCATTACGTTCTGTATGAAAAATGGCATACAATTTAAAGCTTCTGCTGTTAAAAAAGTAGTATTATTTGCCAAATGCTTCTCATGCTTTGCACATTTAAAGTACCTTATAATGACAGAGTCAAAACTGTGCAAGCCACCCCCAATTATGGCTCAAAGAACACAGCCACACAACTAATATGACTGCAGGGTCAGGACTGATAATCTTACAAGTAAACTGAATACATGTCTCCCAATGCAAATTCTTACTTATATAGCAGTCACCTACAAACCGGGGACAAACTCTCAGTCCATAGGTTGCCCCGGGGAGATAAGTGGATGTGTTTTTTTTGTTCTGCTAGCCAAAATTGACAATTCCTTTTGATAGGATTTCAATCTATGCAGATCTTGAAAATGGTGATAGAAAAATTACTTACCAACCGCTATTCCTGGTGGCCCTCCCACAAGACCTCCCATGAAGGCTGCTGCACCAGCATAGAGTGCTCCCCTTGCAGAATGCTTCACTGTAGCTTTAATTTTATCAGTCTCAGCGACATAGCACAGAAGTTCCATGACAGCTTCCACCTCGGCAGCCACCATGTTGAGATAAAATATCCCCTAGAAAACAATAGATACAGAACTTGTTAGCATCTTTTCCCACAAAAAAATAATTCTCATTATTTTATATTACAATGGGGAATGCATGGTAAAGACAACACGAGATATGGTAACCTGCTACCTAATCGGAGTTTTAAGCTTTAGCCTTAGTGACTGGCTGAAAACAACTCTATAGCACACTAAACCCCTTTTACAAAGTGTTTACAACTACCTGGATCGGCCCATTTCTAGGCTTCAAGATGAGTATTTTAGATGTTTGAAAAAACGCAGTCAATGTGGGTTTCTCTCATAGATGAAGAGATGGTTTGTCCCACGCCAGGTTGACTTGTATACGAAAGTCTGTTCTTGCTTTGGGGCTCAATTTTTAATGTAATGAAGATGCAGAAAAGGAGCCTGCCAGTACTATGTAAAACTCGCACTAGAGCACCCCATTCACACAGGCAGCCATTACACAGACAGACATACACTTATATGGGCAAAACCGCCACAGCTACATAGTTACTACCTCAACCTGCCATAAACTTGACAGGACTCCAGCATCCACATTGTACTGTACTGTAGCATTTATGTAGCTTTTTATACCTTTAATGAGACCACAAGCAAATCACAAGCAGGCCAAATCCCATTACCTTTGGCCATCTCAAATAGGTGGATGGTTCTCAGATCCTAACTCCATGTATAAAGCATTAGAATAGTTCAGCCCTGCGAGGACTGTTGTACCTACAATAAAAGAACTACGATACAGCAAAATTGCCTGCAAGTTCTTCCTAAGGGGAGAGCAATGATAAATTAAGTTGTTAACTAAAGCATAAGCATGTGGTTGCAAAACCATTTTGAAATCACAAATTGCTTCCATCTGCTTTACCATCTTAGAGGTTCCAGCATCGGGGGGGGGGGGAGGAAATCAGCAAATGATCATGCTTCCCTCTATAATCCATTCTTGATTGACTGAAAGGAAGCAAGACAGATAACAGATGGTTGCCACCAGTATATCACTGTACCTAAACCCACGAGGAACCCAACCACATAGGTGTGTTTTGGTGCTGAGGGGAAGTAGGGGCACAAAGAGGCATATATACACACACTAAAAAGTACATTTAGCCTAAAAAAATTCAAAAACTTATTTAAAGGAGGACAGTGTACATGTCGCAACGTACAGAATTGTTTTGCAGGGCTGCGAGGGTTAGTGGGAAAGAATAGTGACTCTTGACGAGACACCAGAGCTAATTGTAGCTGTGCTGATGGAGGAGTGACAACAAGAGATCAAACACTGAGAAAGCCAGTCAGTTGTGAGGCAAACGCGAAGTCCCTTAGAGTGTGGCCTAGCTGTATGCTTGAGTGTCTACTCGGTCAACCTGAAGAACAAGGCTCCCACTATGGCCATTTGGAATTGTGAAGACAGAATTTGTCCAGCAACTGGAGTTACAACTCTAATATGTCACATGAAAGTTACATTTTAAAGCAGCCAGACAAAGTAACAAGCTTTGAAATTAGAGCTCAAAAACAAGGGTTTCATTCCAAACAGTGGGCAGGTTAGTGTGATGTTCATGTGGCCCTCGTATGTGTGTAGGAAACAAAGGGCAGTGCAACATTTCTCTCCTAGTTATACGAGTGGGGCAGAGAGCATGTGCATGCACAAAAGGATGTTTTAATATCACATGAAATCTCATAGTATAAGTAAATGCTAGATTATAAACTAAACAAAATTCAGCAGTCACTGGAATTAATGGCGTTAAAAATGAAGATGAATGAATTGTCACCATGAAAACTGATCAGTTGAGAGTTTTCCTAAGTTTTATCAGAAACTTTATAGCATGCATGGAAAAAGAATGTCAAAATAAGAAAGATTCTTGCCAAATTATATTTTCCAACCTTGGAAAGGAATTACATTAATCCACGGGCAGGGGAATTCATCTGAAATTAGTGCAATAGGCAAAAAAAATAAAACAAAATTGTGAAACCGCCTTTACAACATGGCCGTTACCACGCACTTTTTTTCCACAAATAAATAGGGTTGTGGGCTAAAGTAAGATATATATGTGTCTATACTTACATTTTCGTTGTAAAGGCATATGAGTGGTTAATATTTTCGTGGTAAAGGTATATGCATTGTAATGGATGTGTTGTAATGGCAATTTCATCAATGCTAACAGCTTTGCAATTCATCCATTCATCACTGGTTAAAGACAGAAAGAAAGAAAAAAAAAAAAAAAAGAAAAAAACTCACGAGAATATTTGTTATAACCAAGATTCTGAGATGTTTGCTGACTGATATCTGGACATTTAGGGCCTCAGCAATTGCCTGTTTCACCAGAATCTGGGATTTACCCGTCCAGAGCTTCACCCAATAGATCAGCAGTTTAAGTGCAGCAATGTATGCAACATTCCTCAGCCCTAGGTGAAATCACATCAGGATAAGTGGTGCATTTTAGGCAGGGCCAGTAATGACAATGCATTAATTTTCTACTTTGTCTAGGCCCTTGGTTTGATCGAATCCACATATTTCTGTTCCATAAAGGAAGGGCCTTGCCTAGGCCCTTGGCACAGTAGATTTCAAGGGCAGGTGATATTGGGCGTAAATTAGATTTATTTATTTTCCTAATAATTGCAGCCTCAACATGCTGTAGGGACATCCGACTTTTCATTAGTTGTGGGGTCCATGATAGATTACTAGCTAGTCTCACGCACAGATAATCACAAGCTTTGACGTGCTCCAAATTGCTGTGCCTAAGCATCACATTACCTTAAAAGGTTTTGTGTAGCCGGAAAGTCATTTTGTTTTGGTGACATTGATTGCCAGGCCAAATTTGACACAAGCAACCGAGGATCAGTCTAGAATGTTCTGTAGACACATAGGAGTCTTAGAAATTAGCAGTGTGTCATCTGTGAAGAGTAGGGTCAGAATCCGTGGGTCTGCTAATGATAGCGTGTCAATTTGTTTATAAAGAGTGTGAACAAGGTTGGGGCTATGACACACCCCTGTCGCACCCCTCATTTGATGTCTATGCGGCCTGTCCCACCTCAGTTGTGCGCAATTTCCGCTGTATAAGGTTATCAATAAAAGCAGGAATTCCAATAGGACCCCATCTCCTTTAGTACAAGCTGCAACTTCTCCATGGGAATCAGATTGAACGCATATTTTACATCCACGAATACTACGTACAGATGTCCTTTATTGATGGAAAATGTCTTCCAAAGAACAAGAAGGGAAGTACCTGATCTGTAGTACTAGAGTGTGCTGTGAATCCTGCTTGTAAAATAGACAAGATTTGGTTTTCATCCATCCAGGTCTGTATCTTCAGCAACAGCCGCTTCCTGAAGATTTTTTGGGCATTATATATCAAACTGATAGGCCTATATTTGGCCTGGTCACACTTATCCCCTTTTTTTTTAGATTGATAATATTTCTGGACCCTTCCATGTCGCAGGTATCTCTGCCCCCTTTGCTATGGCATTGGAAATGGTGTTCAATATATAGTCTCACACAGCCGTCTCCGACAAACACAGGTCACCTGGTATCCTGTTTAGTCCTGGCACTTTACCCTTTTTGTGTGTTTGATGGCTTCTATTGTCTCTTCCAAGGAGTAGGTGGCTGTAGGGATACTAGCCCTATCTTGTACTTCAAGCAGAATATCTTTTCCAGCCGTAACTCCCTCACTGATCTTTTCAGTAGGATATAACTCAGTGAAGTATTGTTCCCAGGTACAGGGTTTGATATGAAAATTATCTTCACTTACAACAAACTGTACCCCTTCACCAAGCAAATGCCAAAACGATCAACTATCTTTCGTTGTGGCCACACTGACCAATTTTCTCCATGTATTCTCTTCTCAGTTCTCCTTAGCTGTTGCCTGTAAGCTTTTGTACAATTTCCTCCCTTCCGATATAGCAATTGCACTACCACTTTTTACAGCAGTCATGAGGTTTTGTTTGGCTGTCTTACAATGGTTGTCAATCCATTCTGAACCATTTCTCTTGGTGCTATGAAAAGGTTTCTTGATGGATTCAAGTAATGTGTTAAATAAGTGCATAACAGCCAAATCCGTTTGCTCTTGCTTGCCAAGTAGACTTAAAGCAGAAGCCACTACAGTGTATATGAAGGCAGGAGTGGTCAAAATGGTCATTTTACTCTCCTTCCATCAGTAGAGGATTTGATCTGCAAATCCAGTGTGCTAGGGGAGCAGTTATTAATCAAATATGGAATATTCCTCATCTTGAGGGCAAGGGCATTATGGTTACTGTCCGACCTGTCAATAACCTTCATATCCAGGTCTATAGGCCACAGGTGTAAGTCAAGTAGTACGCATTCAATCAGACTTCTAGAATTAGCCCTCTTCAATGTGTAATTATCCCGTCTTGAGTTTGTGAGCCCATTGTATGCGCATAAACCATGTGCTAACGTGAGGGATGCTGTCTGCAGTGCTATCATGGTGCTTCTTTTTAAAGGGGGAATTTATCTTGGGATGCCTCTTTCCTCATCTGACGTGTGTTACTTTGAAGTCCCCGGCTAAGATAAGATAACTTCCACTATTTAAGTTCTCCAAGGAATCTTTCAAGGAGAGTAGAGTTTCTGACTCCTGGTTTGGGATAGAAATGCAGTTGTATATATTCAATAGTCTGATCACAAAAGGGCCTTTAGCAGTATTAATATCAAGACCCAAAATATCTGAGGACTTAACATTAAATCTTTTCATCCTACATCCCAAGATTGTCTTAATCTATAGTCTTAAACCACCTGATGGTTAACCCGCAGGTGAACGTCTGGCCTCTATGCTATAATTTGTAAATCCTGACCTAAAAAATAATTGGAGAGCCCATGTCTCTTGAAACACACATATGAAAGCTATCAAAAAGGCTCCCCGTTCTAGAACAGTTACTTTAGATTTTATCTAGCTACATTCCATGAGAGTATATTAAATTGCATTGCGTTCCCTGTGCACTGTATGGGGGTTGATGTTGGATAGATTTCTCCCAGTTGTAATTCTACACGCCTATCTGATTCCCCATTTATACGTTCTAGAGGCTTAAGGGGAGATAAATATCTAGTTGATGTTACGTTTTTCCCACATAATACTGCATGTCCCTTCTTAAGTCAATAAATTTAACCAAGGCCTTCTTCATGATGTCTCTCAGGGGACACAATTAAGAGATCCTCTTATCTGGGTAACAGGTGACATTTTACTAAGAGTATGTGTGTTGTGAGAGAAGTGTTCCTTAGTGAGGGGGATTAAACGTGAACTGTATTGGGGGGGGAGAATTGTTCGCTGGTCTAGAGGTACTAGCCATTTGCATACTCCTCTTTGCATAGCTCAAGAACTGCTAATTTGGTAGGGAGTAGAGCATCACCTCCAATATATCAGATCTTATCAAGGAGAATCCATGCCTGTGACTCCTTATCCAGTGTAACACTGTTCTTGAGTGAGTCATTATCCGCCTTAATCCCTATAATCTGGCAACATTGACCATTTAATTCTTTCAGGCAGCATCTCTAGATAATCTATTCATAATTGTCATATTACTCCTGCTTGGCCATCTAGTTTCCAGACCCCATTGGCCTTTAGTTCAGTCTGTTTAACCAAAAATGTAATAGGTCGGACAAAAGCACCATATTGTTTGTGTGATCTGTATTGCTAACACTTTAGATTTTTGGTAGGATTCACGTGATCAAGACAATTGAGAACGAGTTATGAGCTATATTCCACGTGAACGTGTCGGCCAACAGAGCATACAGCTGGCAGATAGTGCTGTATTACAAATAATACTTGGATCACCACAGACTACTTTTATACTATTTATGTGTTATGTAAGTAAAGTGCATAAGGGAGGTCAATTGGGTATATATATATATACACACATACATACACGTGTCAATGTTGCTTCTGCTTCATATTTAATATCTATATATATATATATATATATATATATATACATACATATACACACACACACACACACACACACGTGTCAATGTTGCTTTTGCTTCATATTTAATATCAATTGTTTTCTAAAAACTAACATTACCTTTACATTCTGTATGTTTCAGGTTTGACCTCCTATACATGTAGACATGAACTGGCAAGCCTGCGTTACTTGCAGCAAAGAAATACTTAAGGTCTGAAGTGTTCCTTGAATGCAGAGTAGGACCTGGAAATAAATGAGCCACATAAGAACTTTCTAAACAAGTCAGTAAATTTAGCAAATTAAGCAGACTCCCTGGGACTCTCTACTTCGAAGAAGCCACAAGTGTTGAGTATTTAATCAAGCATCTTGGCATAAATCCAGTCACTGAAAAATCAACAAGTGCAAGTTGGTAGGAGCTCCGAAAACAAATATAGACTTGGAAGAAGCAGGACCATCCAATGAAGGAGCAGAAGGAAAGCAACGAAGGGATCGCCTGTCACAGACAAAGAAGATCTACATTTTCTGCACAGCAAGTGAGGGTGACGTTCATGACATGATGCGGATGAGAATATCAGACACAAGGCCACTGACCTACAGGATACTGCTGTTTTAGCAAGAATAGCTGCTGGAGATGTTATAGCACTAGATGGCATGTACCACCTGAATTGCCTCACTGTATTCCAGAATGGTCAACCATCACTCATAAGAAAAAACGCTGCTGGAGGTCAGATGGAAGAAAAGAACATAGAGGCGCGACTTTCACCGAAAGTATCAACCTCATAGAAAACTCAGTAGAAGATGTTTTTCTGCTTCAAGCTGTCTGAGTTACGTAACAAGTAAGCAGATCGTCTTGTGGTACTTTGAGTTCAGAAGGAGATCAACAAAGTTCACTTCAAGGAAAAGGTTCTTGGATACTTTCCACAGGGCTATGGAAAGCATGTTGTGCTGATTTTCGACCAAGGCATGAAGCAAATGCTGAAACATGCATTTACAGACTATGAAGAAGATGCAGCCATATTGGCAAAAGCTTCCAATATCATTTGAGAAGACATCTTGGAATCTGATGGATTTCACTTCGATGCCACGTTTCCACCAAACTGTCAAAATAACTCAGTACCAACAACATTGAAAATGCTTCTTTCAATGTTGTTGAATGGGTCTGGCATCAACAGCCAAGACTCGCACGAATCCCAGGAAACTCTTACTACCCCCCAAAACAATCATGTTCAACTGCAAAAAGACAACAAAATCTGTGGTACAATCTCGCCATTCTTTCTCCCTCCGACTGTGCAAGTCTCCTGCTCCGAAAAGCAGCAGCAAACAAGCCTACAAGATTGCAGGTCTGAAGACAGATGTCAACCTTTTCTCAAGACTGTACATCATGGCACAACACCGGAGTGTGATATGAATACTTTCTTCAGCCATGAAAATCATCCATTTCCACCATCACTATCTGATAAAGGAAAGCTTTGTTTTGTAAATAAGTCTGACCTAATGACATGTTTGGTAAAAACATCAGAGAAAGAGCGCTAAACCGACTTGAATTCGATGCCATAGATTATGCAACTGTGTTGTTGGCCAATTTGGAAGAATTGGATGAAGAGCCATCAACAGAGGTGAACGTTTAGGATCTTGCTCCTGAGCTGGTGTCTGGAAGAAACAGATGTGCCAACTTCCTTTGATGTGAAGGTGTTCGATAGTGCACCTCCTCTAGCCAACTGCAGGTGTCAGGATCTTTGAAGACAATGCCAACGATGTTTTTATACTTTACATAGTGCAGCAGCTTGATAGCTCGAGAAGGGTGGACACTGTGAGACAGGTATGTCAATGGCAGCATCTAATACTCTGTCAGAGAAAAGAGAAAAAGGAAAGCACAGAAAGGTTGCAAGTCAACATAAGATTCCAGGACAGTGGCAAAACTTCTTGTGTATGCAGAAAACAAACAGGAGTTGCTCGTTCCTGGAAGAGAAGATAGAGAGCAGTAAATTCTCCCCTGGCAAGATGTAGTGACAACATATGGAGATGGCATTCTGGTCAGAGGCAGTAACCTGTCCATGTCAGACTGTAACCACGAAGAGGCCGATACACGACTGGTTTTACATCTACAACATACCCTCCAACAAGGCTATGTGTCTTGTTTGGTCCGCACTGTAGACACCGATGTCATAGTGATTCCGACAAGAAAGTTTCACCAGCTACAAGACTTCTGTCCCAAGGTCAATATCTGGGTAGCATTCGGCACAGGCAGGACGTTTTCCTACATCCACATTAATGTCATTGCTCAGACCTCGGGAAAGGAGAATTTCACAGCCTTCCCGGTGTTTCACAGCTAGTTCACTGGCTGTCACTGTCTCGGCTCTCCTTGGAAAAGGGAAGAAATTGGGATGGATGGTCTGAAAAAAAATTCCCAAAGTTACAGCAGCCCTCGCCAACATTTCCAGGAATTCATTCATAGCAGTGGACATTCAGAGTGACAGCTTCTGAATTCTTGTACGCTTCACCATCATCTTACACCAGATAACAAGCCAACTGGAGTCAGTGAATGAAGCCCACAGAGAAAGGTTTTGTCAGCAAAAAAAAAGACAATGAACCACCAACACAGTCTGATGTTTTTGAACATACAAGGCATGCTGTTTACCAAGCAGGGATCTGATCCACATGCGACGTACCTCAGCAGGAGCTACCCACTCTGGAGGGATCGGGGTGAAAATGGGCAGAGACAGTGCTGGACCCCATTGTGGACACCACCACTACCAGTGACATCTAAGGCATGTGGTGTACTTGTCAAGTGTGGCCGCAAAGCTGCAGCTGGTTGCACAGGCAAGTGTGCTTGAATGAAGGCACTGTGGACCTGCACTAAACTTTGCAAGTGCAATTGCATCAGAAAATGAGCTCATAAAAGAATGTTTTAGGAAAGTTTATTAAACACAGAACATACCTGCATATTTCACAGTGCTGTTTTTACGTTTGATTTTTTTTTAAAGTTCATTTAACACAGTAGAATTCTGCAATTAAATGAGTTCTATGTACAAGAGTGTTGTTTCCTTTTCATGCATGTCCTCTTCTGAAGTCAATACCATAAGTATTAATGCTTACCCTGTTCCTTGATACCTGTTGCGCAGCCCGATTTCTGAAAAATGTCACGTGACAGGATCCATGAGCACTGATCGTGTGGATCCTACCCAAAACTATTAGCATACAACCAAACAAAACTCCACACACAGTTTGGTGCTTTTGTCCAAAATGTCCCTTGATCTTGCTATGGGACCTCACTACTTCGGTGTTACCTCATCTTGCATGCTCGAGTGAGGGAAACTGGGATGCACTTCCACATTTCTCTGCCTGGCTCCTCCTTTCTATGGAAACACTCCTTTGGGGTCTGTACAGTGGGTTTGCAGGGTACATTATGTCCCTGCTCTTTCGGACTTACTCCACCGGGGTATCCTGTGCCATTAGGTCATATCTACTTTGGGTGTATTCCTTCATTGGGCATATAGCTTCATGCATGCCCGTTCATTTCCTCACATTCCTTCTCCTCTCATACATGCAGCTTTTACAAGCTGCAACTCTATCACTCCTTTGTGTGATTGCCAGGCTCTCTGTCTTGCTCAATAACTGGGCAACCTGTAATCACAAATGTTGTATTTCCTCCCCATTTGCACAATGAGATCTCCAAGATCCTTAAAGCCCTTGCCACAATTACAACTCCACGGCACATTAGGTAATGTCCCTTCCTGGGTTTCTCTATTGAGTAGAGTCTCCGCTCCTGCCAGGGGGGAGTAAAGCGATTAGAACAAAGCACCTTAGGGACAACAGTAACAGCGTTCCATTCATTGAGGCCATCAATAAATTTGCTCCACACCATGCTCTGTGCCAGCAATCTGGGCTCTCTTACTATTGTAATCAATGCCTTGCTCCTCTCTTGCTGTACTTGTTTTTTTTAAGGAATGCTGTCACACATTAAAAGTCCCAGTTTTGTAGCCCTTTTTAAATATTCCTGCAATTTTCCAACCTGGATCAGGAAGGTCCAACTTTTTTCCTTTGCTTTATATAGTTTCCACCTCCTCAATAAGGAGGTCTATTTCTTCTATAGTGCAGTTATCTGCAGCATGTTGAACTCCTCTCTTACTGCTTACAGTTCCCCGTGGGCTGCTGTGAGCTTTCCTTTTCTCCATTATCTCTTATTTGCAGCGTGGAATGGCATGCGTCAGTTCCAGCAAATTGGACTCTGTCCCTTGTCCACTAGTCGTATAGGCTTAATTAACTTGTTAGTCTGTATTCCACTGGATATAGTTCAGACTATTATAAAGCAGCCTCACTCCTCTTGATGTTAAAATGTAGAAAGCTCTTACTGTCCTTTTGTCCTCCCAATGTGCATCAGGGTCAACTGCAGAAATCAGCACAAGTCGTTCCAAATATACCCGGTCATCAAGGGGGGTTGCACTGCCATGCCTTTTTCCGGCTCAGATGGGCTAAGTCAGGCCAATATTGGCCCAGTTTTCGCCTGGGCGTGTCTCGGGCACTTCCATCGTTGTGGGACGTTAGACAGCACTAAGTAGCACAACAGGGGCTCCTCCCCTTCCGCAGGTACCTCCTTGCGCAGGAAGGATTCTGGGGTACTGAGTCCCCCACACAAGTTGCCAGAAAACAGCCTACTTGTTGTTCTGAGAACATTTGCAGAGAATAAAGAATTGAGCAGATGTAGGATTATTTTTGCGAAAAGGCATCACTTGACTTTTAAAATCAGGCTGTCTAAGTGAAGCTGTAGGTCATTGAAGGTTCAGGGCAGTAAATTATGGAATTTGATACCTCTGGAGGAGACTATGGGCCTAATTTAGAGTTTGGTGGAGAGGGTACTCTGTAGCAATAGGAAACCACTGCACCAACTCCCCACTTGCTCGCCATATTTTGACTTGTGCAGATCGCCAAGTTTATGCAGATGGAGTAAAATTTACTCCATCAGTGTAAACCTTCCTCCAACGGAACGGCAGACTAAGGCCATCCAAGGAAGCACATAACACCATCCTCCAGACTTAGGGTAGTCGGAGTCATGTGTTTTTTTTTCCTATCCAGTCATGTCATGTAAAACCGGGTATTGAGGAACAGAAAAAACAAAATAATGACCTCTACACCGTGAGGGAAACCTCCCATATTGTTGGGGCCAATAATGTTTTATTTTTCAAAAACAAACTCCTGCATTGGGAGTTTGATTTTGAAAAATAAAATACTTTGGAAACGTTTGATGGCCATTGGTGATGTCTGACAATACAGTCAGTCCAACCTTTCCAACAATGCAGAAACTGGTGTGACAGCAGTCCCTGCCAATGTATAGAGGTGTCCACGGTTTCGGTGGCTCTCTCTCGATTTTGTAAGCGGAGTAAAGTAAGGGTGGCGGACATAAAGTCCTCTGCCACCCTGCCTACCTTTCCTCCGTCCACACAATGATGTCCTATTGCAAGCCAGTTAGGGTTTCATACTCTAGTAAATCCATAAAGCCATAAACCAGGAAAGGTTTGGCTACTGGAGAACCAGACTTCAGTACCGTGATGTATGTGACTGCAGGTTAAAGAGTGGATGTCCTCTTAAGTTTAAAAAGAAAGTGCTATAGGAGTAAAACATTGTCATGATCTTCCATATGATATAAGAAAAGTGATAAACCTGTAGAGCTTTCAGAAGATTGTTTGACTTTCCGTATCATGTTGCATTTGGAGTGTCCCCAGATCTGCAGACTGCTGGATACACCAGGGTTTAAAGGTGCTTCGCAAATACATTTGGAATGACTTGGTGAAGAGAAAAGAGTGGTTTCCCAAAAGCAAAAAAATCAGCACCATAATGAAGGTAACATTCTGAGAAAATAGACAAGTGGGAAAAGAAAAAGGGAGAAGAGGTTGGCAGAAGAAGCTGTAGAGCCCGCTGGGGGACTTTGGATTGCTCACTTAAAGTCGCATATATCAAGGAAGAATATATTTCAGGAATAAGGAGCATAGGCTTCAGGAGCCAAAAAAACTTCACACCTCAGATGGGGGGGGGGGGGGTGGCGGGGGGTGTAGTACAGGGATGAGTAGTGAGGCATTAGATCTGGAGAGGGAGATGCAATGATTAGATGAGTGGCAAAGGAATCAGAAGAGTGATGGTTGCATTGATCCATAGTAAAATGTTAAGCTACACGGAGGGAGATGCAGGAATCAGAAGAATCTAAACTAGCACGAAACAAATGAGTGGCCATCCTGAGAGTTACACGCACGAAAAAAAAAGACTAAGGTGCAGGGATAGGCAGAGAGAAATGCAGGTGTCACAAGAGATGTCTTATGTTACATTCATTTGAAAAAATGAACATTTACTGACTTCTCCGTGCCATGAAGAAAGAATAATAGCACATTAACGAAATTAAAGTATCACCTCCAGACGTTTAATAGGCGGGATTCGAAAGGAAGCTGCCATGGAAGGGGTGGATGGGGAGAAGGAGTGGCACCAATGTTTAGAGTTGGGGAGCCTTTGACAGAAATAACTCAATGGAGGTTTGTGTTAAAAATACGATGAAATTGTTCTGCAGCATTGTAAATGAATGCTGAACTTCCTGCTCAACAGCAGTGGCTGGCACCAAAAGTTAAATCGGATTCATACCAAACTGCTAACTTAACAACATATCTTCAGTTTACAAAGAGCGACCAGCAGGTAAATGGTAAAAAACCAAACACAATGAAAACATTTACCTGCTTCGGACAAGCATTTAACACAATTTGTCACTGAGGTTATATATTAAAATTACTCAACAGTGGAATTGAGGAAAAGACCTGTGCTGATATAAAGTTAGAGTATGCTTCTAGCAGCGCAATGGTGTGGATATATCTAGCATGCAACTGGAATTTTCAAACTGGAACACGAGAAAGGCAGGAATTCAAACTCAACCAAACATCTACCTTAATGTACTGGAATTACCATTAGCATAATCTGAGGCACCCAGCATAACCATGAATGTCTAAGAAGTGAAGTGTTTGCTGTGCACAGTTGACCTAGCATACACCAAAGAAGGGCTGATGCGCTCCTTAAAACGTCCAATAAGAAAACAGTGTGGATGTAAAATTAAAACTGGCAAAAAAATTAGCTTCAGGATAAAACATTTTTAAAAAGTAAATAAACTCTCGCTTTAGTGCAGTAGATCAATACTTTACAGAGCCTGCTAATTTGGGATCTGAATAAACTAATCAGACTTTAAAAGCACTCCTTGCCATCTAGAGTTAAATAGATTATAAACCCTAATAGTATTTGATAAGGATATCTCCGAATCCTACCATACAAAAGTGAAGCCTTGGGGCCAATATTAAGCATTGAATAAACAGAATGTAACAAATCACCAGTGAAAATCTTAAACCACATTTCTGTAAACATCTATTACATACACACAGAGACTGACTAAATTTGGAGTGCAGAGCAGAACTGGGTATATTTTTCTCTGCTAATGAAAAGTCGGGATTTGCATCTTAAAAATCTGGTGCCTAATTAAGAAGGATAACAAATGCCCTGCACTATCGGGCATGCTGGATACAGCTAAACAATGCCACCAAGTAATCAACATAATACTATGGCACAAAGAAAACCTCAGAGGGCCAATCCAACAAACTAGAATACTAGATGAACCTACTTGAGACTTAACATTTGTATAATATTTCACTATAATTTAAAACACAAGCATTTGACAAATGGTCACCACATAAAGACTGGAAAGGGTAACAGTCTGGCCTACTCAGAGCAAACGAGAAATTAATAACAGCCTCTGCAACACAAGTCATAAAGACAAAACTCCGCCTCATTCTTTCATTGGAACATATCAATAACAACAGAAAGAGGAGCAACGTGCCACCAAAAAATACGGATACAAAACCGCCTCTATTGGCACTTAATTTGTTTAAAGTACGCATTTTACACAGCCGAAGGAGGCATCATCCTGGGTTGGAATGAGCAGAATGATGGTAAAGGACGCCTCAGCTGCCTTGGACCCAACCATAGGCTATGGCCTATGAATAGCCGTTTTTGGCACAACAACCACCAATCTAAAAGGTACTTGGCGGGATAACAGCTGATAATTAAATAGGCTCTGATTTTAGGGTCTTTCATCAGCTTCGGACTTAGAGCGGGGAGTGCTGCGGGGTTATATTTTGCAGCGATTACGACGCTCTTTAAATACAGAGCTCCTAAATTTCCAAACTCCGTGAGTAGGTTATCTAGTCCAGGAATTTTCTTTGAATTTTGTGACTTGTAGTCCTATTTTGATAACCAGTTAAACGGAACTACAAATACCAGCATGCAATGAGAAAAAAAAAAGACTGGCTTAACTACTCACGCTTGAAATTAAGTAACATGAGAGGGGCTCCGGTTAAGAAACTTGTCGTCCGCTAATGACCTTGATTTGATTCTATTTTTCGGTACCACCCCCCTTCACTGCTAGAATACATTTTTTCGTACTTCTTTACGCGGATTGCAACTGCCTATCCCGGTTCAGCCTAGGTTTACTCCCTACTTGCCTACCCATCCCACCTGCCTCTTTCAATCTTCACTGCGCTGTTCCCTGACACCTACCCCGACGCATTCTGCTCCAACTCCCAATTTTTTCTCGGAGCCCTCACCTAATTTAACTACCTCCTATTGGCCAAATAGTTCCGTTCACCCCCGCCATACCTGTCACAGCGGGACTATCCCTTCCAATTCTGGTTCCCTCTCTCCTCTTCTGTCGGCATCACATGCCCTACTCCACTAAACGCACACCAGTATGAAAATATAGAGGAGGCGGGGACTGGAGAGACTGACGACAGCAATGGGGTGGAAACAATAGGGAGCCGTCAGCAATTGCCGAGGAGGCGTATGAAATAAGCCAGCAACGTGGCCCAGCCTTCCTGTCACACGCTTCTACCCGGAAGTAAAAAGCCATTACACCTGTTTCGTGAACTTGATTGGCAGGGTCACCTAAAATTCGATTGGAGAGATGAGCCTGGCGACTCTAGCAACCACGGGTGCCGTCGGAGCCTGCAACTTGTTGTTTATCGTCTCTTGCTTGTTGCCCTTGTGTTTTGTGATGTTTGCAGAACTTTTCTCTGATTTATTTATGCGTTTTTATATAGCGCGAACTTTACCCGAAGGTGTCGGAGCGCTTTATAATACAACCAGTCGCATTCCATAAGGACTTCTGAATACATGAATAACATAACAGATACAAACGGATAAACTCTAAAATCACATAGGAATTGTAGTTAGTACATAAGTCAATGACAGATACTAGTGGGTAGAGTTACATATATACAAGTTGCAAATTCACCCAACATAACATTTTAAGAAGAGTTGAAGCGATTAGGGTTGGACAATTATATATTACATATTTACAGAGCATGATCCGCCATTGCTGGGGTTCTTGCAGTGCTCGTTCAGCCAGGCCTTCAGGGTGCTGTTGCACTCATGGGCGGAGATCTTTTCCTGGAAGGAATCCCCGAGCTGGTGAAAGCCGGCTGGAGGTGGGCGGAGGTGGCATGCTGGCTCCCGGGGCTGTTCTTGAGCTCGTGCTGGGCTCCAGCTGTGGGAAGGGAGGTAGGTCAGCCCTGTAGGGCATGAAGGCTCCATAGCCGGCGTAGGGGGGTTCGTGAATGGAGGAAAGGAAGTACTGTGGGATAGAGACTGGCGTAGTGGGGGCTGGCCAGACTGCGTTGCGCCGCTTGATGGCGTTGTCACACAAAGAAGTCGCATACCACTATTGCTTATTTAGCAAAAAAAGGCCCCTTTATTAAGACAGGTATGTAGCATAATACTAAAGAATACCAAACAATACAATTAAATTCAATTTCATTAATACATAAAAGTCTGAACGTTCCCCGTCCTTCAACTCCCCAATGTGCACACCTTGCCTTGCATACCCCAATCTCACGATCTTCCCCCATCAAGCATCCTGAAGCGATCTGCTCTAGTGTTGTTCAAAAACCCCATCGCTTCCTCTTCAGCTCCCCTGTGTTCTGTCCTCCCCTCGATTGATGGATAAGCCCGCTCCAGACTGTCCATCCCCCAAAAAACCGCCTGACTAGAAACAAAAAACGCTACAACTTGCCTTATCGTGGCAAGGCAAACATTTGTCTAAAACAGGACTAAATAAATTCTTTAACTGCAAATGAATGACCTAATGACATAATGGGAATCTTATAGCACGCAAAGCAAAATTAGAAAAAAATTGGGGTGGGAGGGTGGGCAACAAACTTTTCCCCTCGCAACTAACTGCCCTTGGCACTGCATCACAAGTGTTTTTCCCGCCCAAGAGCCCCTCTTTTATCTCCTACCGCTAAGTCCCGCCCCTATGGACTGACCTGCCTATCCCACCCTGTGGCCTGTTCCAACTGTGCGAAGTTGCTCAGGGGGAGATCGGCTAAAGCCATGCTCCCCCTGTGCCCCACGTCGCACAAAAAAGTCACATACCACTATTGCTTATTTAGCAAAAAAGGCCACTTTATTAAGACAGGTATGTAGCATAATACTAAAGAATACCAAACAATAAATTGTATTCAATTTCATTAATACATAAAAGTCTGAATGTTCCCCTGCCCTTCTACTCCCCAATCTGCACCACCTTGCCATGAATACCCCAATCTCACAATCTCCCCCCATCAAGCATTCCAAAGCGATGTGCTCTAGTGTTGTTCAAAAACCCCATCGCTTCCTCTTCAGCTCCCCTGTATTCTGTCCTCCCTGAGGGATGAATAAGCCCGCTCCAGACTGTCCATCCCCCAAAAAACTGCCACCCAGGAAGTCCGAAGAGTTTTCCTGCCCCACCATTGTACTGCTAAAACTGGAACATTTTTTCAAAGAGATTTAGCAGAGCACCAAAGAGTTTCATTCCACAATTTGGAAAGCAATTCCCTCATTTCCAACAAATAATAAGCTTGCCCCTTCTGAGCTAAATGCATCCCATCAGAGCGAAAATTTGCAGCATCACTCTTCAATAAATTCCCATGAGATAAGACTTGAATACCTGCATTTTCACAAAATACTTTCATTGCCCTATTTAATTTTCTTCTTGCTTTATCAATTGCTGCATGACTTTTTGCACCTCTCCAAAATTTTCTGGGTAAAAATTCAGTCCAAATTAAACAAGTGTCTCTCCAATTATGTTTTATGACTGATAAGTCCAATTTCATTTGTTTTATTAGCATTAAACCAGATAGATTGACTAGGTTGTTTTCGCCTAAATGAATTAATAACATATCAGGGCATCCTCTCGATGAGCAGAGTTCAGTTAAAACTGGTAACAGACTTCCCCATCTCATACCGCTGTTACCCCTCCATACCACCCCGTGTCTGGTACTTGGAAGTCCAAGAGAATGGCCATAAATTTGTTGTTCAGCGTATAATGCTGCCCACTTTATGAAGGAATGTCCCACTATCCAGGTAATCATTTTTAAAGATACAGGACCATGAACGCAACCTAAGATTAAAAGAAACAATGGTTAGCAACCATATAATGCCATCATTATTCATTTTCTTACATATCTTTCACAACAGTTTGATTTCTATCTACCTATTCTTTTTATTTCTGACTATGACGAGCCCAGTCTTGCGGCCTCAGTTGCGGCCCCAATTCCAAAAGAATGAGTGCCGTAGAGCAGAGAATCTTTTCTCAAAAGGATTAGTGTTTTCCTTAATACAGCCAATAGATTTGAAATAGTCACTCTGCTACCATCTGTGTAGCAAAAAATTCTCCTTTCCTGAAAAAAATTAAAGATTGACATTTCTCCCATTCAGCCACTGGGCATCAATCAGACACCCTGCTCCTATTCAAACAAACCCACTTACCCCTGCCCAATTGATCAGTTTTAGAGGCCTCAGCCAAATCCGTATTCTATCTGTTTCAAGAAATATCTCATCACTTTTTATCCCTCCCTGTCTTCTCAAACCAAAACAACCATCACATACACAGTCTAAACAATAACTTCTCGAACTTATCATAACAGCAGACATTGAGGTGCAATAATAATTGTTGCAAAAATTCAAAAGTTACAGGTTCTCTGAGTGAATTCTTATTCTGCTGTTCTGTACTCCAACCTTTCAAAACTTTTTAACTAATGCACTTTGTACGGGATCATGACCCCACCACAATTGTCCGTAAAATGAAACACCTGCCAATTTTCCCGAAATGGTTCAATGCGATAAACCTTTTTTAATCAAATACAAAACAAATCCCAAAATAACTTGTTCCTTTGTAGGCTTCTTATTTCCATCCGAAATATTAGTGTTACCATAAACTAAGAATTCGGTCCATGCTTTCTGGTAACTTCCTCGAGTGGATGAGGCTAATGATTTTTCTACCAGCTCGACTATCCTCAATCCCCCCAGGCCCAAACGCTCTGAGGGATCTGTGTCTTGTCCCTCTCTGCACCCGGCGCCAAGCTGCGAAACGTCTGCCACTGAAATTGAGACAAAGCATCTGCTATATTATTGGTGATGCCTGGGACATGCTTTGCCTTGAAAACAATATTGAGTTGTAAACATTTCAGCATAAATGCTCTCAACAGGCTCAATACTTTCAAGTCTTTCGCTTTTTGCTTATTCACAAGTTCTACTACAGCCATATTCAAAGGTCAACATGAATTTTCATTCCGTTCACAACAACAGTATTCATGGTGTATTGGCACCCAATGTTTAATTGATGCACAGGGAGAGAGTTTCTTTATTCTGTTTATTTATTTTCTTCTTTTAAAATGCACCTCAATGAATGATAGACACAGTAGCCTACTGTGTCTATCATTCATTGACGTGCATTTAAAATTTTGACCTTTGAATGCACTTTACTTGGCATAACTACTAACTTTGAGTGCTGAACCATTGATAATTTATTTATTTTGGAAGCTGGTTTTCCATTTGAAGTAGAGAGGGCTGTACTTCAGGTTCATTGCACTTCTAGACATTTTTATAATCTGCCTAATATTTTTGTTGGCAAGTGTGTTTTTTTCAGTGCCTCAACCCCTCTTTCTCGTGTTGAACTTTTGCACCTTCTTGAGTTCTATCTTCTTCTCCCCAGTTACTGACAGCAAAAATAACCTTATCTCTTGCACCTTTGCAGCAGGAGTCTAGCTATCATTTCCAAAGTATCAATTTCAATTCCTAAGAATGTCAGCCTTGTAGCGGGACCTTGTGTTTTCTCCGGAGCCAACGGTAGACCAAGCTCTTGAGCTAAACATTGAAACTCCTGTAAAGCTTTCAAACACTCACCTGTATTTTTTGGACCGATGAACATAAAATCATACAAGTAAAGACAAACAAGCTTATGACCACTCCTCCTCCCGAAGAGCCACTGTAAAAATGTGCTAAATAGCTCGAACAATGCACATGAGATTGAGCAGCCCATAGGGACAACTTTATCGACATAAAAGGCTCCCCCAAAATGCATACCCAGCAGCTCAAAATCATCCGGATGAATTGGTAATAAACGGAATGCTGATTGTATGTCACTTTTAGCAAGTTCCGCAGCCCTACCCGCTGCACGCACCAATTTAAGGGCATAATCAACTGATACGTAAGACACACTAGAGTCTGTTTGGGAAATAAAATCATTCACTAATTGTGAGAAGTTGGCCTGGTATATGAGGTCAAAGATAACCTTAGAAAGCTATCCAAGTGGTAGCTGTGGAGAGCAGCCTTCAGGCTTACTCTTAAAGGAATGTTAAGCAGCTTGTTTTACCATAATACAATCTTATAGTATTGGTTAAATGAAAGGAGAACCACACAGTAGTTATAAAAAATATGTATTTATTAATATAACACTATCTAGTAAAACACAGTATCTCCTACCCGGAGATAATCACAAAGCACACAATACCTCAGCACAAAAATGACAGTAAATAGCCCTAATGCACAGTGGGCTCCAGGGGGGGACCAAACCATATACTAAAATAGTGGTATAAGAACCACGACTCGAGTCGAGACACTGTTGAGAGGTTGTAGAATCGCTGGGACCTCAAAGAACCACCCATGGTGAGTAAGTAGGGACCCCACGGAGGACGGGTGCAGTGTGGGAACACGACTGCGTGCTCTGTACAATATATGGGAAAGTCTCGATTGAAGTTTGAAAGTTTAAGGACCCTTCCCAGTGGACTTCGAAGAAACTCCGTGGAAGTTAGGAGGTTGGAGAGCCACCCCACCCATGGATACCGAGGTACCCGAGTTACCTATCCCAGGGAAGCCGGGTGCATAGGTCTGGAGTGGCGTCGGAAACCGCCGTCGTACCCAATGGAGGACTTTGAAGAAGAGCTGCTGCTGGAAGGAAAAAAAGTGTCAGTTGAAATCCAAAGGTGGATTCTTGTTGAAGAGTACCTGAAAGCAGAGGGGACAGAGTCTGGGTCACTCAGGAGTGACCAGGGGCTCGGTAGACGAATGCCCACCGATGTCGGGTGCTTCAGGTGCGTTGATTGAGTTCTTGACTCTATAGCCACAGGGACCAGGAGACGTTGAGGATACCCAAGAGCCGGATACGAGCTGTCCCACGAAGGATGTCGAGTGCTGAGGGGGTCGGTGTCTGGCAGGAGCACCAACAAGCCTTGGCAATGGCAACCCGCGCAGACGGTTCGGACCAGCAAGGTCCAGGAGACTCACTACAGAAAGGGGAGTCAGGGCAGACCTGGAGCAACCAAGGGAGCCCAAGAAAAGCAAAGTTGACCTTCAAGAGGACCCACAGGCAGGAGGCGCGAGGGGACCTTCAAACGATTTCACCAAACTGCAGCACACGGAGCACTCGGTGTGAGGAGACCGGAGTTCTTGGTAGGAAATGGTGCCAGAGGTTGAGGCTACTCAGAGCCCAATGCACATGTTCGGGAAATGCCAACAAGCATATGCACTTGCAAATGTATGCAGTGCACAGGAGTTCGGGTATTGCAGCCCCTACAAGGGATTCTGACCTCAAACTTGGTAAGAGGGCAGCTCGGACCTTGTGGGAAGTAGAAACCTACTCCTGTGTTGCTGTCGCCTTCGGAGTCCGTAGGAGCTCAGGGTCAGCAGACCGGACAGCAGTATTGCGGTGCCTGTGAATGCAGGGGAGTGACTCCTTCACTCCAAGGGAGATATCTTTGGTTGTCCTTAATGCTCCACAGGTCCTGCACGGATCCTGTGTGGTGCACGGGCACAGATGATGCTTCAGACTGAGAGGGAGACGAAGTCGAGCCCAAACGAAGTCCAGAGTGTTCAGACGGTCGAAGTTCAGTGGTTTCTGGTTCAGAATCTTGTCCACGTCGAATCTAGGGTCCTACAGCCAGGTAAGCCCTTTTGTACCCACGGAAGAGGGTTGGACAGATTCAGGGGACCCTCCCAGGGGAGGGTCTGGACAGTGGGGAGGTTACTCCCATGTCCTTTGTCCAGTTTCGCGCCAGAGCAGGAGCCAATGGCTCCCAGGACTGGTTTGAACTGGACTATGCACAGGGACACCAAATGTGCCCCTCATGCAGACCTTCGGTCGCTGGCAAGCGCACCCACCCGGCCCTAATACACTAAATCCTGTCTTGGAGGTGGTCACACCTCCCTGTGACAGGATGCCTATTGTTCTGCTTTCCCCTGCTCGAGCTTGGCTCAGCAACAGGAGGGCAAAAATGTGTCTCTGGTCGGCAGCAACCATTTTGTGCTGCCCGGGACTAGAAGGCTGGTACTGGTAACACCAGGGACCCAACGAAGCTCGCTTCTGAGGGGTGGGGGGTATGACCCCAACATGTTTGATACCAAACACGATAGGGTTAGTTTCAGCCATTTTAGAGTTGGTCATCATGCGGTCGCTTAATACCACTCTATATGTCGTAAATGGCTGCCTCACTGACAACCCGGGAGAATGGACTCCGTAGGCTGCAGGGGTGTCCTGCTCATGCAGAGGCACCCTCTCACTCAGTATTGTAAAGGCCTGCTAGAGGGGTGACTTATAGGTTTTAAGTGCAGTGACCCTTAGATATAGTAAGCCTATATCTTAGGTAAGTGGTGCATGCACCAACTTACACAGGCTGCAATGGCAGGCCTGTAGTTCCATTTTGCATGGCCTCTCATGGGCGGCATAATACACGCATCAGCCCATGGGAGGCCTCTGGGGTACCTATGCCCTGGGTACATGGGTACCATATACTAGGGACTGACAAGGGTACCCCAGTATCCAATCTGGAGTGTACCTAAGTACATAACATAACAGTTTAAGGAGAAAGCAGATAGACTGGGGTCCTGATTAGCAGGATCCCAGTCAGACTAGTCAAAAACAGTATCACATTTAGCAAAAAGTGGGGATAACCATAAGAAGCAGATCCTACTTTTGTACACTGATTGACCTTCTGACCAGGAAATGATGGACCTGTGTATATTGTCCCATGGTCTTTTTAGGCACTACTCCTAAAGGTGAGTTTATCAAATTCGGTAAGGGGCACTGAAGAAAAGGTCCTGCAATCCTGCCTGGTCTTACCTCTGAGTTCAATTTGTCCTGCACTATATTTGGCAACTCCTTGGCTGCTCTTAGATTGTCATCCCATCTTTTCTGCCTCGGTCCTTGATAACCAATTCTGAAACCATGTGTAAAGCCCCAAAATAGTCTAGAAGCTGCTTCTCCATCTGGATAATTTTGTAACCATGCAGCTAGAAGCTCAATTCTAATAGGAGTATGAGCCCTTTTGAAAAGGCTGGAATTGCTGACCCCTTCCCCTCTGGTATTTACCTTGATCCCCAAATTTAGATGCTGAGAAACACTGTGTGATAGGGTGCTTTCCTCCACATTGCAAACATTTGTGTTTATAGCGACAAATTTGTCTGCTGCATATTTCTTTGTTAAAATTCTAACATAAGGCTGAAACCACTGCCTGCCCTCTTCCATACCACCCCTCCCCAGCTTGCGCGGGACGATACTGAAAAGACTGGTAAGTAATCGGCAAACCACTGGCCATATGTGTGGTAGCTGGGGGTTGTGTAGATGACATCCACTGAAGCCATAATTCAGAATCTATGTCTCCCCATGGTTTGTCATTATTTAAACTAACCCTGGCCCGAAACTCCTCATCGTAATTTAGCCAAGCATATCCACCAAAATGCATTTGAGCTTTGCGAATGATATATTTAAAAATTGCTACAGCTCTGTCCTGATGCCTCTCACAATAAATACTTGCATAGATTAGAAATGCAGGTGCCCAATTCTCAATTGACTTTGGGACTCTAGGCCTCCTAGCTAACTCCCACTCCTCCTCCTTAGAACCTTCCTTCACGTGAATATCCCTGTGTAACAATTTAAAAACATCTACAAACTCATGGTTCCAGATTCTGTTTTTTGTTTTCTCTGATAAATGTGTACCCAAAGGCATAGCAATACCCATGTATGGTAATCTTTTATGTATCTTTGTATTTTCTTGATTAACCTCATTTTGTTTAACTTGATTCTCCTTGTTGTCCTCTTTATCGCTTTGTACATGTTTATCACACATTGTCATTTTTGAATTCTTGTCATTTACCTTCTTTTGCTAATTATCCAAAATACATTCTACCTCTTTTGTATCAGTACCACATTTCTTAACCACTGTCCTTTCCACCCCGCCAATTGAACATTTGTGATCCAAAGCAACATTTCCTTTATTATCCCAAGCAGACCACCATGATACTCTACCTTTTGGAAACTGAGATGCCTTCCTGTGAACTTCTTCCACTTTGCATGACTTTAGATTTCGTTTCTTCCCCGGCTGATTGATTGCGTTGTCCGCTCCAGACTTCGGCAATATACTAAAATCCCTTGTTTAACCTGTTAGACCCCCCTGAGCAATTACATTATCAGACATCACCTTCAAACGTTCACCACATTCACCCTCTCTCAATTCACCCTCTTCTAATTCCTCGCTCTCATCATCATAATCCAAAATCTCCTAACCCTCCCTCAGACAAATCATACTACGGACACCCGGTTTCTCCCGATCCCCAACCCCTCCATCATACAACCTCCATTGAGATGACGAAGAAGGCTTATGTTAGTCCACTGGCGAAGGAAAATCCGCTACTGATCTTCCTTGATCTTCAAGCCAACGTGGGAGAGCCGCAACCTGCTCCATTGGCATTCTCGCTGATGTAGATTCGTCCAGACGGCCGCCTCTGTGTGAGTTCATCAGGCCGCGCTGACCCGCAAATTCTGCAGTACCAACTTCTTGAAAGGGGACACTTTGCTTACTTGATAACTTAAACTTTCCAGGATTCTCCACCCACACCCACTGTCCTGACGATGTTACTTTCACCTAAAACTTGGGAATAATCCTGACCTACGCCATCCAAATAAATAATACTACTGGAACTAAAACCTCTCTCCTTATCAACTACCTCTGAATAATGTTCTGAATCCGCCTCCCTGCAATCCTGATCAACACCAAAACCTTTCCTTCTCACCATTTTTTGAGAAGGGGCAAATTTTGTATTCAGAGAACTTGTCAAATTATCCTCGCTCTCTTCACCAATGGCGAAGGTGAGTTTGAGCCAGAAATTGGTATATTAGCGCTCAGTTGTGTGGGTGGGGCACTGTCCGCTGAAACATTACCATGGAAGACACCCACCTTCTCAAACACCCTACCTGAGGGATTTACAATTAATACGGGCTCCCTCTGATGCACCTGGGGACTTTCATGTACATAATCACCACATTGGATCTCCTCCTGAAATGAGTGCTTTTTGCTCTTTATACTTGGCTCCCCGCTATCAGGCAATGGGGCTGCGGTTCATTCCCTCAGCTGACCTCCTATTTCCACTGAGAAAAGCACCGCAGGGGCTGACAATAAAGACATGTGCTGTACAGAGGGGCGCGCACTAGCTCCCTTAACCGAAACGCCCACAGCTTGTTCAGCCGGCTTCATACCTTCAAACGTCACCGCCTTCGCCCTGCTTGCTCCTCCCTTCCGCCTCCCGCAGACCTCTTAGCCAACTGCGAAATGGGTGTGCGTCTCACTTGCCCGACGCTCGATGTGACATTCGTTTTCCTTTCTGCCGAAAACGCCTCCTGAACAACTGCCTGACTTGAGCCTGAAGCCCCCGACTCGTCCGTGGTCTGAGGTGAGTTTGCAAGCAAAAGCGATCCTCAGCTTTTCCTTTTGACTTGTTCAAAGCTGGCAAACATGCCGCCACAGCCGCTGCTACGCCACCCGCCGCCCTTCTTTTTGGCCTCTCTAAACCTACCCAAGCCTCCCAGGCACACCAGGTTTTAAAAGGTCTGCTCTGCCAGCTTCGCACAAAATTCATATCGCCTTGCGAATTTCTTCACTATCCCCCATGACCTGAAATTATCTAAATATGTAATGCCAGACTTAAAAAAATATTCTTACCTAACTAAAAATGACTGCAACAAACTTTTCCCCTCGCAACTAACTGCCCTTGGCACTGCCTCACAAGGGTTTTTCCTGCCCAAGAGCCCCCTGACCTGCCTATCCCACCCCGTGGCCTGTTCCAACTGTGCGAAGTTGCCCAGGGGGAAACTGGCTAAAGCCATGCTCCCCTTGGGCCCCGCTATGGGCCAAATATCCTCCACGCCTTTTGTCCGCTCTATGCTCCCATTGTCTGCCAGATTGCTCTCCACTGGTGGCCCTTGATCCAGCGCTAACAATAAAAATAATTCTCCTATTATGCTTTGGTCATCCAGGTGCAACTTTTCCTTTAACACACACACTATATCCATATGACGGTGGGGCCCATAACACCGCATATACATTCACTTACTCATTTATTCCCTGGATTTCCTCCGTCATTAACCTAGGAGAAAAACGATTCGCTGGAAGGAGACGGGATACCTCTTTTATCATGACATAATATTTCTCATTTTGCTTTAAGGTATTCCGCTCATTGGTCGATGGACCAACTAGTAGGAATCAGTTGATGGTGATTAAGACCAGCTCAATCACAATAAACTCTTTAATATTTCATTTTTAATCATTGAGCTAAAGAATCACTGAGTCATTTGTTTAAAGAATAATAAAGTTTATATAAAGTTTTGAATGCAGGAAATGAGGTTAAGCTTATTATTCAGATCATTACATTTATCATTAATATAAGAATAACTTGAAATTGCAATGCATATTTATTAGACGGAAAAATAAGGTTATCATAATAAGAACTCTTAAAGATCAAATCTATCTATCTGGGGAAAAGTCTAATAGTTCTAAAATAAAAATCTATCAGGAAAAGTTCTCCTAAAGCAGCATCTTTATACTCAACTGGAAAAGAAAAATAGCAGCAGCAGCAGCATCAGCTCGTCAGCATCAGCAACCGCAACTTCACCCATCTACAGCATCTAACTTCTGCAGCATCTCCCGCAGCATTCTAACAGCATTCTAACCCCTCCCACCAAGAGTAGGTCTTCTTATACCCTAATTCTAGCTTACAGCATAAAATGTTTCTTCTTCATGGCGTGACTCTTTCTCATTGGTCAAAACTCAGGCCCATATACATTTTAATCAAACTTCCTGGTCATAACCAGTTCCTTGTGGAATGTCCATGCAAGCATCGTTTCCCACAGTTTATGCAATTGCTCATCCGTTTCGATCAGTCCAAATTGTATCTTTTTCTGCTACATTTTGGGTTTAACAGTTCCGTCTATTGATTCAGTTGGACTTCTCACGCTTCTTGCTGATCATCTTGGCACACATCTGCTCAGAAGGGTCACAACAGCCTTGACCATACTTCCATCTTAGCCTCTCAGCATCAGCACGTGATCATCCCTTTTCCACAGCCTCTCTCCTCTATCACATGGTCCCCCGCTCATGCGTACTCTAGCAACTGGCGGCCATTTTATATTGCTGCTCGACAGGCCTAAGCGCACTATTTTCAAAGATAAACAAAATATTGTTAAAACAAAGAAATATAAACCCTTTCGTTTCCCTCCCGTCTTTCTACGTACCCCAATTAGGTATTACCTAGCAAAAAGCAACATATAAAGCTGTCCCTTACTTACCATCGCTTTATTTTGCAACCACACGTTTTATTTAAAAGCACAGATCATGCGTTTATTATTTAATTAGTACGCAAATATTATGTTATGTTAGACACGTAAACAATTATAAGTTGATTAATTTGCACACGGAATAGCGTGTTACCTTTAACCCTTAACATGTAACATACATTGTTGGTTATTTACTTAAACGAACATGTTTATTAATTATTTTACGAAAATATTAGGAGGTTAAAAAAATTTCAAATACCCTGCTCCATCAACTCCCCCTTTGGTGATTTTTAATATCACCACAAAACCCAAGTTATACAATTTTCTCAGACAGCATATATCTTTTATCCATTTGCTTTTTGTTAGTTTACACAACTGTATCCCTTTCAACTTGTCTCTTCGTTTTCTTGTACATGTTCTCTTTTATTTCTTCTAACTCTATTTCACCCATTTCTCTCTCTCTCTCCTTGTTTATCATGTTTTCCTTTTCTATTTTATTCTGCCTTCTTTTTCTCTTTATACATGTTATTGCAAGCTTCAGTACTAATATTATTATTATTATCACGGTTGCTATTATTATAACTTTCCCTATTATTAATCCACTCATTCTTGTTAACCAATTTATTACTGAAGAAAACCCTTTACCAAGTTTTCCCCATGCACTTTCAACCTCCAGTGGAACAAGTTCTTTGTGCAAACTTGTAATATTTGTTATATACTTCTGTATATTTTCACTTTTATCTGGAATGTAAGTGCAACAATGTTGGACTTTCAGCATTCCACAGACTCCGCCCTCTTTTGCCAAAAGAATGTCAAGGGCAAGTCGATTTTGCATCACCATAGCTCTCATGGCAACCATCTCGGTATTTACCATCAAGAACCCTCCAGCAGTATCTGTAGATAAACGATCTACCACTGTGGATAATTTCCGAATTCTAAATGCATTCAAAGATATTCCCACTGCTGGTATCAATGCTCCAAAAATATCACCTACTATTTCTGAAAAACTTTCCCTTTTTCTACGTGTAAAGGTATTTATCATTTTGTGTGTTCCTTTTTCTTTTCTATCCATATGAAAAATCTTTGGAAAGACCAGGCCTAAATAACATGACCCATACCAATGGTCCGGCAACCTATAATAAGCCCTATTTCCACAAACATAATAAATCCCTGGAAATATTGGATCTTTTCCCCCTTTGAATCCCCATCCACCTAAAATTTGGTAATTGTCATGGCAAATACTGGAACCCACAAAATAATTGTCATATCTTGTCTTATTTCTTCTAATGCACAACCTTCCCTGTTGGGGCCAATCCAGAGTCATAGCTGCATTTGTCTTTTTCTTGTCATGATTGTCTTCCTCAAACGCCCAAAGAGGTGTTTTTGTCTCTTCTATTCACTTTTCTTTGAAATTTCACTCTTCTCTCTTCAACCATCTCTAAAAATACCTTTTCTTCCTTCTTTAACTCACAGGTAAGGTTGTATCTAATTATACTATCTAATGTTAAAATCTTATCTTCTAAAAAGTATTCACCAAACGTTTTTCCCTCTTTTATTTTGTTCAGCTCGGGAACTACAGAAACTTTCGCAAAAATCTTATTTATGTCAGTGTAATAATATTCTAATCTACCTGTTTTATAAAATAAACTTGCTAAAACGCTACATGTTATTCCATACGTCAAAGGGAGGTGATGATAAGTCACACCCTCTGCTACAGATGCAGGCAACTGCATACAAACATAGCAATCTCTTACATCCATTGTTTCTACATACTCATATAATAATTTAGTAAAAACATTTTTTGAAAAATCTGTTATTGATTTGTCCTTGTGTAATTCTGCACTACTCTTTAAAATAACTGGTTCTTGAGTGTTAGCTCCTCTTTCTTTCTCAGTGTTATTAGACGTTTTCTACTACAGCTAAACTAATTGGAATAGTGATTGCTAGAACCACCCATACTGTCATTAATAATCCTGTACAAAAGCAACACATCTTGCACCATCTACTTAAAAACTCACATTTACATTTTCTATCTCTAGTATTCTCCATTTTGTTTTATAACCTTATTTATTTGTTTTCCAGAAAATTGTGTCACTACACCTCAGAAATGACTTATTTGCCACTCTGTACTCCAATGTTTTGTCTTTGCTTGGTACTTTCTTTTAATTCTTTCTCAGAATTCTTTCTTTGTCACATCCGGTAAAATTCGTCAGATCCAGTGTTTTGTCAAATCCGGTAGAAACTATTTAAACTTCTTCAGGTTTGTTGCACTTCACTTTCTCCCATCAGGTTTCTTTGTTCTGGGTTCTCGTGAGTGTTCTTTTCTTCTTTGTGACTAGTCAAAGCAAGATACAACCATTCAGGCGATCTATACTTCGGATTTACCTTCTTTATTCTTTTCGTTTTCTGCAAGTGTTTTCCACCTTGTTTTTCTTGCTCTCTCTGACTTGTTATTTCATTCACTTGTTCAGCACTTTTCCCATCCAACCTTATGATTCTGTATCTTAATTTTCTTACTTCGTTGGGCCAATTGTCTCCTTTCCTTGGCCTTTTTGCTTCTCTTCCTTTTTCCTCTCTTTCTGTTTTCCAATTTCTTTTTCTTGACTCTAGTTTTTGGTTTCTTTCTTCTCCACTTTCTTCAGACTCTGTTTCAATTCTTTCGTCATTGCCTCTTATTTTGAAACTTATAATTTCATTTTCTTCTACTTGTGGTTCTTTTCTTATCTTCCTTCGTTCACCTATTTCTGTCCCTCCTCGAGGTTCTTCCGAATTTGTGTCAGTCTCTCCTATCTGCTTCTAAATTTCCCTGTTCTCGTGTTTGACTATCTGTCCCTATTGCTCCTCGGGGATCTTCCGATTTTTCTAGCTTTTTGTTTGAAACTCTCCCTTCTTCATCTATCAATATTATCTCCGAAGGATTTTTACCACAACTTGTACTTGGTTGCTCACTGTCACTATCTTCTGGCTCAGTTTCTTCTCTTATGCTCTCAAAATTCCAATTTCTTTTTAGAATTTCTTCACAATCCGAATGCTCTGTATCAGATTCTGAACTGGTATCTGATATTTCCAGATGTCGACTTACAGGTCGATCTTCAAGATCTGGAACTTCAGCTATTTCAGCTACTTCTTCTACTGCTTCTGTCGTTGCACTTGTAGTTGGGTCTTCCAGATGTCGACTTACAGGTCGATCTTCAGGTTCTGGCACCCTGTTTGTTTCTTCTTCTGTTTCTGATGCTGAACTGTTATCCAATATTTCCAGATGTCGACTCACATGTCGATCTTCAGGTTCTGGAACTCTGATGGTGTGACTGGCATGTACCCAGTGTTTCACTCCTGCACACTTGACTGCAGTGGTCGTCACCAGGATCACTTGTCGTGGTTCGTCCCAGCGAGGAACCAAACAGTTTCTTCTCCGGTGGACTTTTATACGGACCCAATCTCCTGGATTCAAGTCGTGAGCTGGTTTTCTTTCAAGAGTGGTCGCATCCGGTCCAACCTGATGAAACACAGAACGCACCACATCAGCCAATCCTTTGCAATAATCCAGCACTAGATCATCAGTTATAGTCAGTAGTTTGTTGACAGGTACTTGTGCTTGTCTCATTGCTCGTCCCATAATTATTTCATGGGGACTGAGTCCAGTTTTCCTTTCCGGAATACTTCTGATTGTCATTAGAACTAATGGCAATGCATCTGGCCATTTGAGTCCTGTAGCTTGACACATTTTTCATAACCTGTTCTTGATTGTTCCATTTACTTGTTCTACGATTCCAGAAGCCTCTGGTCTGTATGCACAATGCAGTTTCTGTTTAATACTAAGTGCTTCACAAATCAGTTTAACTAATTCATTTTGGAAGTGCGTTCCTCTATCTGTTTCAATCTTGACTGGAAAACCATACCTCGGAATGAATTCTCGCAGCATAAGTTTTGCTACCGTAATACCATCATTCCTTCTTGTTGGGTATGCTTCCACCCAACGGGAAAACAAACAGACGACCACTAGGACATACCTTAGTCTGTTGCAAGGTGGCATTTCAATAAAATCCATTTGCATTCTAGTGAAAGGACCCCCTTCTCGTCCTATTGTTCCTAGACTCACTACTGTCTTCCTTCCTGGATTTAACTGTTGACAAATAAGACACCTCTGACAAAGACTCTCAGCTATGGCTCTGAATTTTGGATTGTACCATGTTTGTCTAAAAAGTCTGATCATTGAATCTCTCCCAATATGGGCTTGTCCATGGTACATCCGTGCCATGTCAGAAATCCTGCTATCAGGCATAACTAGTCTCTCATCTCTATAAACCCAAACATCATTTTCTTCATGTTTTCTACATCCTGCTTTTATCCATGTATCTTTTTCCTCATCATCTGCAGCTTCTTGTAACTGTCTCACCTCATCCCATGTCTCAATAGAGTTAGTAAAAAGCAAAGGACAAGAAATATGCTCTCTTTCCCGACATTTGTTTAAAGAAACCACATTCTTTGCACAATATTGTGCCATTTCGTCAGCATATTTATTACCAACAGTTATGTAGTCTTCCCCATTTTTTTTTTTTTTTTTTTTTTATGACTCCACATACCAACCTCATCAACATGCCTCAAAAAATATATATACCTGCTTTGTGCTGAAACCGTGCCCCCCAAACCCACAAGCGACCCCCCGCCCCCACCCCCCCCTTACACCCCTTACAGGCAGAAAGGTCAGACATGACCTAAATATGCCTGCTGAGCTCTCGGCTCAGACCGTACCAACCCCCTCCCCGCGACCCCTCTCTATTAAATCATAGCTTTCCCAAATTTATCCAACCATATTAATAAATCAGTGACTTATAACATCTTAATACTTCTTATGAACCCAACTATCAATCATCTGTCGGTCAAAAGAAAATTTAACATACATATACAAAAAATCCCGTCAAACCTTAATCAGCAGCGGTGGTGGCACCACCTTTTTGCAAGAGAGAGGATACCCCCCTCTGCCCTTTGGTTTCTTTTAATTCAGTGAGGTACTCTTGAGCCTTAATCTCAGAAAAAAACATTCTAACTCTCCCTTTAGTAATAACTTTTAGCCGTGCAGGAAATAGTAAAAATGCTTCACTACCCTCCCCCTGAAACAGAGATATCATCTGTCGTAAGCGCCACCTTCGTTCTACAGTCATGTGGCAAAAATCAGGCCGAGCGAAGAAGGTGTGCCCCCCAAAAGACCTCTTTGAATCGGGTCTGGCTCTATCTATTATTGCCTGTCTTAGTAAAAGTTGCCCACAAAGATAAGAATGGCTCTGGGGCGCTCCCTGGATCTTTAGGCTGAGCTTTTCTGAACATTGGGAAGCGATGAGCCCGTTGAATTTCCATCTCCCAGTTCCAGAGGGCAAGATCCGGAAAGGCACCCTTCAGCAGCGTAGTAACGAAGGCCATGATGTTCTCCCCTTCAACACTTTCCTCCAAGCCAAGCAGCCGCACATTATTGCGACGCTGCCGATTTTCAAATTTTTCAAGCTTCCAACATACGTCCATGGACTGTTTTTCCTGAGACTCCTGGAAAGCCTGTAGTTTATCAACCTGTGTCTCTACATTAGCCGTTCTTTCCTCTACTTGAGTGACTCGTGCGGTCGTATCAGCACATATTTTGTTCATCTTGCGGATTGCCCCCTGTAAATTTTTAGTTGCCTGTGAAGCTCTTCTGCTCTCCTGTCTTGCTTCCCCCTGCATCTGCTTGAGAGTCGTGTACAACAGCTCTAGGGTGGGGGAGGGAGCAACTGCTTCAGGATTTGGGGGAGCATCATTGCCACTTTGTATTTCAGTTCCTGTCTCTGGGCCATGGGTAATACCAAAAGACAATGTTGCAGCCGAGTAGTCCCATTCAAGTTTGCGAGTAGTTAGATCCATTGATTTAGATTTTAATTTGGGCTTAGCCCAACGTTTTGAATTATTAGACCTACTGCGTTGTGTCATCTGGGTCGCTGAAGATTCATCTGAATCAGTTTCCTCTGAGGTTATCAACACGCTGGGCACAGGAGATTCAGAGTCATCGTTTAGCGAAAAGAACTTATCACCTTCTGGGGATAGCAGAGGAGCACTTAGCCACGATGGATCTTGGTTTTTCCGACCCCGTAATGAGCTGCTGAAGTTACTCCCTTGAGTCTCCACCACTGCCACCTGCACCAGAGACTGTGGCATTTCAGATATGACAGGATGAGAATCTAGCTGAGAGTCCGTCTGTACAGGGCACGTAAAAAGTGGGGGGACTCCACCATCACCATCACGATTATCCTTGTCTATAGCATTATCTTTGCCAATAAAACTAGCAGACTTCGTAGCCAGCCCGGTATCAATAGGCAAAGCAGACTCCGATTCTGATCCTGTGGCCGCCTCTGCCTGAGTATTAGAAGTATGAATATCAGCTGGCAGCGAGTCCCCCTCATTAGGCCGAGTGTTGACTAATTGCCCGCCACCACATGAAGCAATTGCGTCCCCCAGACTGTTTGGCTCATTGCCCTAATCCTGGCCATGAACCCCGGACACGTCGTTCAGCACTTCATTCATAACTGGCCCCAGAGAAAAATCAACTAATTGTGACAGGGGACTACATTGCCCAGAATCCATCTCACTGGCAACAACCAAGCTCGAGCTGGCCACATCCACAGTTGCATCGGCGCCCCTCTGAGCCTTCTGCCGCCCCACAACACTCGGGATATCCAGGGCAGTTTGTGCCGTCATGGCTCCAGAGTCAGCAGAGATTAAGGCTGTTGTTGCCCGGAACGCCTCAGCAACTGTCTGCTGCCGCATACTTCCATCTCCCCCAGCGGCCAGACGGAAGCGAGTACCGGCAGCCACGCCGGATTCCTTCGACTTCAAGTCCTTAGCCACCTTGTTCGATTTCGGGGCCATATTGCACCGCAGCTGCAAGCCGACTCCGATGAGGAGCCGCGGGAGCCGCCGAAAAACCGCGCCGATCCGCGACCTCCAAGCCGTCAGCCGGCGATCCGCTAAGCTCCCCACACGAGCCTCGAGCCCCAATGCAAGCAGAAGGTATGTCCAACTATCCATCAAGAGAGAGGTAGGGGAAGAGAGAGCCGGCACTGGCCCTCACTGCGGTCACTCAGCGGCCATCTTGCCCACCTGCAGTCTTCCCCATTTTTATGTGCATTGCACTTCACAACAGCAATCTGTTTAGGCAGCTGTATCGCCTCAAGCAGCTTTTTCACAAAATCTCCATTTCTAATGGGCGTTCCTGCAGACGTCAAGAAACCCCTTTGTGACAAAATCTGACCAAAGTCATGCACAACCCCAAAGCCGTACTGGCTATCTGTCACAATCGTAACTTGTACATTTCTTCCCAACTTGCATGCTTGAATCAGAGCTACTAATTCTGCGACTTGGGCAGACCGTACACCTTTCAGACAAGATGCTTCCATTACAGTTGCTACTGTGCAAACTGCATATGCTGCACTTAGAACTCCATCACTCGTTCTCAAACATGAGCCATCCACAAACAGAATATAATCTGATTCTTTCAAAGGCTCATCTCGCATGTCAGACCTTGGTTTTGTACAGTGATTCAAGCACATTCAGACAATCGTGATCTACTTCATCCATTTCAATCACACTCTCTTCATCTGGCAATGATGTCGAAGGATTCACATTCATACATCTGTCAATGGTCACATTATCTGCACTCAAAATTACCTTTTCATACCTAGTCAGCCGACTATGTGTCATGTATTGGGTTTTTGTTCTTGTCAAGAGAATTTCCACAGAATGGGGAACATATACTCTCAGTGGATACCCCATCACTATGCCTTCACTCTGTTCCAGACTCACACAAGTAGCAGCAACTGCTTTCAAACATCCAGGCAACGCTTTCGCTACAGGGTCTAAAACAGCTGAAAAATATGCAATTGGTCTTTTCATAGTTCCATGTCTCTGTACCAAAACTGAAAATGCACATCCATCTCTTTCACTGCAATACAGCTCAAAATCTTTCTCATAGTCAGGCATTCCTAATGCTGGAGCCTCACATAATTTCTTTTTCAACTCTCTGAATGCTTTCATTTCTTCATCATTCATTTCAAAAGGATCTTTAACATCCTTCTTTGTCAGTTTCTGCAATGGTTTAGCAATCAATGAAAAACCGCTTATCCATTGTCGACAATATCCAACCATTCCCAAAAATATTCTTACCTCTCTTTGTGTCATTGGAGCTCTCATTCCTTGAATCATTTTTATTCTTTCAGTCGTTACCTTTCGCACTCCTTTCTCAATTTTATGCCCTAAATACTGGACTTCTTGTTGACAAAACTGTAATTTTGAAGGGGACACTTTATGTCCTCTTTTTGCTAAATGATTCAGCAAAGCAATTGTATCATTGACACATGCTTCTTTCGTTTTTGATGCCACCAGTAGGTCATCAATATACTGAACCATTACTGACTTTTCTGGCATTCTTAAATCTTCCAATGATTTCTTTAGGATCTGATTAAAGATTGAGGGACTTTCTGTGTACCCTTGAGGAATTCGGCACCATGCCAAAATACGCTCTCCAAACCTAAACGCAAATAATGGCTGGCTATCTAGATGCAGTGGAATAGAGAAAAATGCATGACACAAATCAATTACTGTGTACCATTCTGCTTCACGTGGAATCTGGTATAGAATCACAGCAGGGTTCGGTACTATCGGGCAACAAGGCACAACAATTTTGTTTACCTTTCTCAAATCCTGTACAATTCTATATGTTCCATTTGGCTTTTTCAGTCCCATTATTGGCGAATTACATGGACTGCTCATGATTTCTTTTAAAATCCCTTGTTCAATCATTTTATTTATTACTGGCGTTATTCCTTCAATTATTTCTGGAGTCAATTTATACTGGGGCGTATTTGGGTAACTCGTTCCCTCTTTCACTGCTATTTTAACGGGATCTACTCCTTTCATTAATCCTACATCTTCTTCTGTAAAGTCCCACACTTCCTCTTTCACTGTCTTTTTCAATTCAATTGGGATTTTCTCTGCATCAAATACAGGAAACAAACCATTTACTTCTGGTTCTAAATTCACCATTGTCATTTTATACATCACATCCTCATCTGGAGTCTGAAATGCAATTCCGTCTGGGGTACAATAGATAGTGCAGTTCATCTTGCACAATAAATCGCGTCCTCATAGGTTCACGGGACTACAATCGCACACCACAAATCGGTGCATTTCGCTAAATGGACCAATTCTTACCTTTACTAATTTAGTAAGAGGCGTTTTAATTTGCTGATTCGAAACTCCAACTACTTGGATATGTTCACCTGAGAGAGGAAGGTTTGGAATTTCCACTGACCTAACAGTAGAACGGGTAGCTCCAGTGTCAACAAGGAATGTTACATTTGCACCATTCACTTCTCCATCCACAAATGGACCAGACTGATCTACCTCTAGAGTTGCGCCAAGCACGCACTCTTCCCCTCTCCTAGGCACCGTCAGGAACTTTCATCCGTGTCATCCTCATCCTGTCGTAACCAATATTGAGAAATTGCAGCTGCACGCGGCAACTGTGTTACCTGTTCTCCTCCGTAGAATCCTGTTTCTGCACTGTATTTCTGTTGGTTAACACTCTTGGGAAGTGGTGGTTGTGGCACCTGACCTTGTTGAGTAACTACCTCACTCTGCACCTGTGAATTTAATGATTGATTTTCCACATTAGGTTTTGGAGGAAATTTACACTCGTTTCTCCAATGTCCTAGCTTTCCGCAGTTGTGGCATGGCCACTTTTTCTTTGCCTCATCTATACTCATTTGTCCTTTTCCTTTGCCTATATTAGGTCGGGATTTAACCTAGTCCTGTTTCACTACCAGTATTACTCAATTGAGCTTCTTGCTTCTCTGCAACTTTCACCTGTGCCCACATGGCCTTTTCTTTCAATTTACGCTGTCTACTCTCAATATCATCACTGCAATACTTAGCATATCTCAAAACCTCATCCACTGTGCTATTCTGCCAACCAATCAAGTGCTGCTTAATCATTTCACTTATCTCTGGTTTTAATCCATACACAAACCTATATACAAAATGACTCATATCCTTCTCATTCAGTGTCTCATAACCACTATACTGTTTGAAAACCAACAACAATCTCTCATAGTAGGCGTGCACTGATTCTTTACTTTCCTGCGTTGTTCCGTCTATTTTTACCCAATCTGTTTCTTTAGGTGGAATTTTATTCTTCAAAAAGGTAATTACTTGGTCGTACTTCCTCATCACTTCTGGTCCTGGCGCTCCTGTTTTAGCGTCCCTTGGATATTCTACAGTTGGCCAATCAATAGTAATCTTACATTCTGTCCACAAATCAGCTGGTACTACTATATCAAACAATCCATCCAGATCTATCCACAACACTTTTGACACCTTAACAAATCTTTCCACTTGCCTGTACCATTCTACTGGTTTCTCTATGTCTTTCTCACAAAAATCTACTCTGTATGGTTTCTGCAACGTTCTCACTTTTACAAATTCCACTCCTAGTTCACTTGCTGTCTCTTCCAATTTGTCATGTACATTTCTAGCTCTCCAAGTAAGACTCTTGCACAAAAACATAATCTCATCATCCTGATAATTTTTTAATTTTTCTGTTCCAATTGTTCCCAAAATCAATTCTTCCATGTCTATTTTCAACCTAATTACATCTAATGGTTTCTCTTCCGGTTCTTTTGTTTTTAGCGCTTTCATCCATTCATTTAACTCATCTGGAGTTAATTCTATCCAATTGCTACTTCTTTCTGGTGTTCCTGATGCGGACTCCGTCACCATAGGCATTCTCCTAATCTCATTTTCATTTATCGTCAAATTTGTAGGTGGGCTTGGTCTATAGGTACTAGCCAAATTGTGTGCACCTTCATTATTCAGCTCCATCCCTTCTCTTTTTCTTTGCAAATGTGAATTCATGGGAATTACTAAAGAGCGTTCATCAATTTTCTGATTCTCAAAAATTGGCATTACTGGACCTATCGTTACTGGTACAGTTACAGCTTCCATATTCTTTGTCAGTTCTCTTATTTTCTCAGTCAATTCTTTTGTCGTTTTTGCTAATTCAGTTGCATTGTCACTTTCTATCTCTTCATTTTGTGAAGTTTTAATTGATCTTGTGACCTATTTGTCTCATCTCTTCGTTCGGGATTTTTATTCCTCCCAGTTTCCATTGGCGGTGCATTAGGTGTCACCACCGCAGAAGTCTGTTGGTATGGAGGTGGGTTTCTGTTTAAGATATCTTCCAGCAATTCGTCATCCGTTTCACTACCACCATACACATACTTTTCTACCACTACATGTTTCTTTTTCTCTGTACACTTTCTCTTTGCTTCTTCCTCAACTGTAAAAGCTGGAAACAAACCTCCTGTCATGTTAGCATATCTCCAACGCTTTATTCTGTCCTCATGATTTACTCCCCATAACCTTCCAGGCACAAACTCATGATTCTTTAATCTTCTGGATCTCTCTCGCTCATACATCTCATCTTCCCATTCCGTTAAAGCTTCAAACTGTGTCGGTCTAGGTCTAGGTTCTAACATTGCAAAACACACAAGATGATGGACGGAATGTTGCACAATGGCAAACATTCACCCCCAGTCACAGATCTGGGTTTAATCCATCGTTATTTTGCTTCACCACGCCACCCCAGTTCAGACATGGCCATATGCAAATCAGTCTTGACCCTGTGCCTCATGGGAACAGTCCAGACCGAACTGCCAAACCATGTCTTCCCTGGACCGGAATCAAGCATCCTAGGACCGGTTTCGGGCATTCAGCCCTCATCAGCCAGGATAGCCTGACTCCAGTGGCGCAGTGAGCACGGGACCCACGTCTGGGCATACCCTTCCCACTTGGGGCAAATTGCAAAACACACAAGATGATGGACGGAATGTTGCACAATGGCAAACATTCACCCCCAGTCACAGATCTGGGTTTAATCCATCGTTATTTTGCTTCACCACGCCACCCCAGTTCAGACATGGCCATATGGGGTTTAATCCATCTTTTCTCTCAAGTTCCGTAGTACAGCTACATTAAATGAACCATTCTCAGGGAAAGCCAATGCTCCATCATTCTTGGTGTATTTTGTCCAATTTTCTAACCATATGCATGTATGATATCCATATTTCAGCATCATATGTGAAGCTGGTGATTTCGGCGGAGGAATTATTTGTCCCTCTCTAGTCACTACCTTTTTGTCTTTCTTAAAGAAGTTCTTAACTTTCGACATCCATGACGTTTTCTCTCTACCATACTCATAGTACGACATGATTCCCAATCGCTTTTTCTCCTCAAACGATCCGCAATTCAACACTGTTCTCTATGCGTTATTCGGACCAATACTAGCGCGACTCACACTAACACTCCAATCACAAACTTCCACGTCACTAGGCTATTCGACAAATCCTAGCGCGACTCACACCAAAGCTCCAATCAGAGCGATTTCTGTCTACGGCGCACTGTCCAATCCCAGCGCGGCTTTTGTCTACGTCAGTTCTGCTCCTGTTTCCATGTGACTAACGCACTGTCCAATCCCAGCGCGACTCTTGTCTACGTCACTTCTGCTCTTGACCCCTCCTTTACAAAATTTATCGGCAATTTCTTTTTCAACAATTCTTTGTTAGTTACAACATTTAAAACACATTTCCATTGTCTGATTCGCTAAACCGAAGAGATAGCTTTGACCATTTACACAAGAACTCTGTATTTTCCAGTAGGCAGTGCTTACCTCTACCCTACCACAGAATTTTTAGTTTCGCCGATAAAATAGTACTTCCCTCTACCTTACACTTCTTTCAAGCAATCAGCAAACCCGTTTCTCTGGGGGATAAAACACATGTGGAGACTATACTGCTCCTGAGAATTAAGGCCAAAGTTTCACAAGAAAACCGATCACTATTTCACTTACACACCTTTTATACGCAAAATGTCCCTATTATAACACAACCTGTGTTATTACCAAAAATGAACTCAGACAATGTACAATTCCATGTGACTTCTCTTGCCACACGTGTTCCACTTCCTACTTCCCGGAAGCGTGAAAACTTACATATAACATAACGCGACTCAACAAAAAGTGTTAGACATGAACTTATCAATAATCAATCAATCACCAAACTAATCTATAGTAACCATAACTCTGCTACCAAGAAATCTGATCCAGCGCTAACAATAAAAATAATTCTCGTATTATGCTTTGGTCATCCAGGTGCAACTTTTCCTTTAACACACACACTATATCCATATGACGGTGGGGCCCATAACACCGCATATACATTCACTTACTCATTTATTCCCTGGATTTCCTCCGTCATTAACCTAGGAGAAAAACGATTCGCTGGAAGGAGACGGGATACCTCTTTTATCATGACATAATATTTCTCATTTGCTTTAAGGTATTCCGCTCATTGGTCGATGGACCAACTAGTAGGAATCAGTTGATGGTGATTAAGACCAGCTCAATCACAATAAACTCTTTAATATTTCATTTTAATCATTGAGCTAAAGAATCACTGAGTCATTTGTTTAAAGAATAATAAAGTTTATATAAAGTTTTGAATGCAGGAAATGAGGTTAAGCTTATTATTCAGATCATTACATTTATCATTAATATAAGAATAACTTGAAATTGCAATGCATTTTTATTAGACGGAAAAATAAGGTTATCATAGTAAGAACTCTTAAAGATAAATCTATCTATCTGGGGAAAATCTAATAGTTCTAAAATAAAAATCTATCAGGAAAATTCTCCTAAAGCAGCATCTTATACTCAATTGGAAAAGAAAAATAGCAGCAGCAGCATCAGCTCGTCAGCATCAGCAACCGCAACTTCACCCATCTACAGCATCTAACTTCTCCAGCAACTCTCGCAGCACCTCCCGCAGCATCTAACCCCTCCCACCAAGAGTAGGTCTTCTTATACCCTAATTCTAGCTTACAGCATAAAATGTTTCTTCTTCATGGCGTGACTCTTTCTCATTGGTCAAAACTCAGGCCCATATACATTTTAATCAAACTTCCTGGTCAAAACCAGTTCCTTGTGGAATGTCCATGCAAGTATCGTTTCCCACAGTTTATGCAATTGCTCATCCGTTTCGATCAGTCCAATTTGTATCTTTTTCTGCTACATTTTGGGTTTAACAGTTCCGTCTATTGATTCAGTTGGACTTCTCACGCTTCTTGCTGATCATCTTGGCACACATCTGCTCAGAAAGGTCACAACAGCCTTGACCATACTTCCATCTTAGCCTCTCAGCATCAGCACGTGATCATCCCTTTTCCACAGCCTCTCTCCTCTATCACATGGTCCCCCGCTCATGCGTACTCTAGCAACTGGCGGCCATTTTATATCGCTGCTCGACAGGCCTAAGCGCACTATTTTCAAAGATAAACAAAATATTGTTAAAACAAAGAAATATAAACCCTTTCGTTTCCCTCCCGTCTTTCTACGTACCCCAATTAGGTATTACCTAGCAAAAAGCAACATATAAAGCTGTCCCTTACTTACCATTGCTTTATTTTGCAACCACACGTTTTATTTAAAAGCACAGATCATGCGTTTATTATTTAATTAGTACGCAAATATTATGTTATGTTAGACACGTAAACAATTATAAGTTGATTAATTTGCACACGGAATAGCGTGTTACCTTTAACCCTTAACATGTAACATACATTGTTGGTTATTTACTTAAACGAACATGTTTATTAATTATTTTACAAAAATATTAGGAGGTTAAAACATTTTCAAATACCCTGCTCCATCACCCTCATGCCTGTTGGGGTTGCTCCCCCATCCGTCCGATCGAGAAGGGAGGTCGTCTGCCCTCCTGCCCTCGGGGCGCACCTTTCAAGGGGCCGCCGCCCCCACGATTTCTCGGCCACTGAGATGCAGGCAGGCAGGAGTGCTGCGGAAGGCCTGTGGGATCTCCACCCTGAGTGCACTAACCTCCGCGTCAAGCTGCGGCGCCTCCTCCGTGCCTCCACCTCGAGCTGCTGCGCTCAGGACAGGCGGACCGTGCCACAAAGTCAGGCCTCCCGCCAGGCTCAAGCACCCACAGTGCCTAGACACACTGGTGTGCTTGATGTCTTTTCAGCATAAATTAATTATTTGGCTGAGGCGGCAGTGGACATGAAAGAGAGCTTTAAAGCAAATTCCCCGGTTCAAGTATAAGTCTGGTCACCCCCTCAATGACAAATGACTCCAATGACCCAGGCTGCAGCACCCCCCCCACCTTCGAGCCCAAAGGGAGAGGATGTGACATAACGGTCAGAGCTCCCTACTTTGGAACTGGGGAACCAGGTTTGAGTCTCAGCATCGGCTCAACATACTGTGATTCTGGGCAATCACTTAATTTCCCTGTGCCTACCAAAGAAAAAAGAATGTATCCTTGTGTAACGTAACTGGTGCTCATGTCAAGCGGTCCAATACCTTTGGGTCGAGTTCACGCTATATAAAACTGCAAAAAGAAGAAAGAAAAAAAGATGCGACTGTGAAGGCGAGTCTACAGCTGGAGGCCTGGACTCACGCACCACTTAGCAGGTCGCTCTGCATATGAAGCGGGGTGCGACTCAAGATCCCGAGTTAGAGTTCCTCACAGCCTACATGCGCTTTCACACATCTGGGCATGTGTCCGAGCATGCCATCGCCTTGTTGTCACTGTACAGCTGGGGTAACCGACTGAGCTATGGATCCTGGACGTGCAGAGGCTTTTGAATATAATCACCTCACCTGTCTTTCTCGGCCCAGTCCTTATAACAAGCTTTGCTCCAATGCACAACAGCAATTTTGAGGCTTAAGTACAACAAAGTTAAATGAAGATAACATACAAAAAGTCCACCAATACGGAGAACTTCATTTGAAACTCTCCAAACGTGACCAGGAAGGAAATAGAGTGCTTGATAGGTCCAATTCTTGACATTAGCAAGCTGTTCTCATTCTCGTTCAAATGGGGGAGAAAAGGGTGTGACTCTAGGACTGTGGTGAGGAAGATCTAGACTTGGAGTAATGGCCTGGTTGCTTACTGGTAATTCTTCATCACCAAGTTACATAGCTGCCAAGTTTCCCAGGTCCATGCGTGACTAGTTAAATCAGTCTTTTTTTCATTTTAATTCTGGCACTTTTAGTCCTGGTTTTATGCTGGGTTAAATAAGACTACAAGTCCTAGAATTCTAAAAGAAAAACAGAACTAGCCTAACTAGTCACGCATTGACCTGGGTATCTTGGCAGCAATAGAAGTGATCAGAGGCACATCTCACTTTGGCTGGGCAGGACTTCAAAACCATACTGCCTCACTCCTCCAGGAGGCGTTGCCGGGACCTGCAAGTTGGTGGCAAACAGCCCGCGGAGTGAGACACGCTCAGAGTCGCATCGCACTTTGGTTGGGTGGGACCTCAAAGCCCATACTGCTGCACTGCTCCAGGAGGCGGGCCTACAAATTGGTGGCAAACAGCATGTGGCACGGGATGCACCCACGCCAAGAGCAGGCCCATCTGCTCCTATCCACAGCCAGACAAGGCCGGGCTGTCCCGCCTCACTTGGCTTCAGGTTTTTAAGAACATCAGCTCTAAAGGTGAGCTGCGTTCTTTCCCATGGTTCAGGTGTCACTGCAGCTGACTTTGCTGTTTACCCCTTTGATTGTCCCTTTGGTGGGGTGTGTTTATATTTCAATTGTAACCTATTAGCCACCTACACACTCAACCCATCTAACTCTTGAGAGGGAAGTGGGGAAAAGAAAAGTATTAGGGGGTTGGGATAAAGAGAAATCTAGCGGGGTTTCCTCGAGGACTACGTTGGACTCTTTTTTGGCTAGAGCAGTTGGGATTGTCTCCAAGGAAATTGACTTTGCTGAAAGGCGCCTTTCCCTGGACTTATGTGAACATCCAAGTACTTCCTCTGCAGTTGGTTTGCCATCAACTGTGATAGAGGAGCTCTGCACCACCTGCAGTGGATTTACCAAGGATACAGTGGCACAAGATCAATTGTCCGTGTGAATGAGTTTAAATGATTTGGACATCACACAAGTTAGGGAAGGAAGATCTTTGACAAAAAGGAAAAGACAATCAAATCGGGACAGTAATGTGAAAAACCATGCTACTAAGTGCCCAGGTAATAATCCCTCAGTTAGTGAAATGCATGAATCCCATGAGAACCCAGCTGATGGAAACATGAATCTCAATTGGGGTCAGCTACTAGAGGAAATCAAGGTTATTGTTGAGGCCTGTGTTACTCCCTTGATTGAGAAAGTGATGACCTTAGAATCCTCTGTTCAGTGACTGAGTAGGGCACGCAGGGAGGAACCAACGGTTGCTGATGACGTTGTGGTGGCAGGGCCAACAAATAGTGTTTTAACTTCAAATGGCACGGTCAGATTTCACCTACAAGACTCATTAATGACAATTTTGCAGCCTGCTGTTATAATGGCTTCTCCAAATTTGAAAGCCTCAGAATACAAGTCATCAATCTAAGGGGAGAACCGAGGATCAGCTAACTCCTTTGGTCATGAATCTGTAACTAGAATCTGCCTGAATCAGTCAGATCAGCCACATTTAAATGTCCTTCCCGGTTGCTGTCCATATGTGGCTGTCCCGACTAATGTGCCTTCATTATCACAAACTGTTGTTGAATCCACACTCCAACTTAAAAATAAGGTTTGCCACTGGCTATATCTACAATCAAATTTCTGAAATTAATGATGTTTTGTTTGTTAGTAGGGTAGCATGGATTGGTCCTTCAACTAAGAATCTTGAGGAGGACTGTATTGTCATTAATTGCAGGTACCCAAGTTTTGCCAACCAGTTGATTCTGTGCAACTGTCGACAAGAATAAAAGCCCAGTAGCATTAATATTGTACCACCATTTTTTTTTATAAACCTCCGCAACCCAGATTGGAGTCTGTGCCGCATTGATGTCCACCTCCAACTGAGACAGTTGTTGTTCAATTGCCTTTTGATAACTGCCAAAAGATTTCCCCCCTTATTTGATTTAGAAGGTACGGATTGACAGCTATCATCTTGCCTAAAAGTATATCAGTTGCACCAAAGGCTTGTGATGATCTTTTACACTTATCCCATCTGGAAATGGCTCACTGCAAGGATTCTTTGATTTGTCTGGCTTGCTGGAACATTGCAGGTTACCGCTTTAAGTTGTTGAACCAGAACTGGGTTAGTTACATTTTTAAATTTGATATCATAATGATGCAGGAAACCTGGTCCTTGGAGGATATTACTTGGGATGTTTTTCAAAGTTTCTTTGTTCTAGCAAATTCATCGCCTGTGTGCAGAGCATGGGGGGGCGGGATTTAATAATTATGATTCATATTACAAAGTTTTTAAAGGTTTTTCCAATCGTATTTCTAATCATCAAGGGATTCAGATTTATGAGTTGTTTCTGCAAACAAGTTTAATTTTTTCCTTATTCATTTTTATAATTCAGTTTATGATTTGGGGTGTCAGATCGATATTTTATATTATATACATTTGATTTTAAAAGTCAGCTCAGCGAATATGTCTAATGAATTTCAGGTGATCAGGGGGTTTCAGTGCTAAGTTGGGCACTAGTATGGCATTGTATGACCCCTTTGTTGTCAGGGATAATACTTTTTACTGCAGGGTACAGATTGTAGAGGCCTTAAATTATTACAGGCTCTAATTTAGGGTTATATATATAATGCAACAGAAATTGTGGGGCACTTATTTAAACAGTCTCCCACATTTGTTGGTTGGGGATTGGGGCACTGTTATCGATTACATCTTTATTTCTAATCCAGGATAGGGTAGTTTTCACTCTTGCATATGTTGGTGATTGAATCACAATGGCTGCTGTTGCATTCTTGTGCTCTAAGAAGTTAGATGATCTAACTTTTGACTTGCTTTCAATTGAGCCTGCTGAGTGAGGGAGGGCCTTGAATAACTTCTCATTTGTTGTATGCTTCCATAATAGGCCTTTTGAGTCCATCCACGAAACATGGCTGTGATCACTATGTGCAAAAAAGAAGGAAGCAGCTGGGCTCAAAAACAAAGTAAATGTTTTAGTATAACTGGAAAAAACGTCAAAATAACTGAAGAAATTGGAAACCGAGGAACATGAATATCCTCCCTGAACCAATACTTAACAAGCACAAGTTTGATTTCTGACTGATTGGTGGATAATTTATATATATATATATATATATATTATCTACTGGCGGTCGCCAGTAGATAGTTATAGTTACAACCTATTATCCATAGGAAATCCGCGACATTCTATTTGAAATAACTCTCTTGCCGGTTGACGTATCTTCGCAAAATTTTCAAACTTTGTGGCCCGCTCCGGTCCGCTCCTACCCTGAAAGTCTCGGGGGATTCGTCAAGCGGGGGCCGAGAAAAAGGGGGTCCCAAAACGCGTTTTCCCCATGCAATTTTCCATAGGAAACTTTAGACACGGCTACAGCCCGAACTGCTGAACGGAATTACACCAAATTTGGCAAAGAGGTAGTTCTTGGTTCAGAAAGAACCCTTTTGTTAAATGGTGTAAATCCGTTCAGTAGTTGCTGAGAAAATCAAAAGAAAAAAAGATAGGTATATCTAGGGCCGCGGATCCTCCCGAGCACGAGCTTTATGTTAATTGGCTGTCAACACTCCAAATCAGGAAGTGTTGGCAGCCATTTTGTCCCTCGGTAGAACCGAGGGACAGAAACAAGTGTGCAAAGCGCACAAAGGGGGCAGGGTAGAAACACCCTGACCCCTAGGTCTGCTCAGGGGTCCCACAAGGACCCCTGGGCAAAAAAAATTTTTTTTTTTAAATCGGCAGGATGCGCTCAGGAGCGCAAACCCTGCCGAAAAGAAAATCGAAGCGCGGTCTCCCGCGCTTCGATAGCTAATTGGCCCCGGGTGGGCCAAGTCCCGGGGGCATGCTGGGGGGGTTAATTTTATGTGTGGGGGACCTCTAAGGGCCCCCAAGCCCCGGGGACCACCACCCCCGGGGCTTTATGGATAATGGTGCGGGAGGGCTCTGAGCCCTCCCGCAGCCCCGGGGACCACCACCTCCCCGGGGCTTCTTTTTATATTTGAAAAACCTGTCTGGGGGGCTCCAGCCCCACACGCCCGGGGACCACCACCTCCCGGGGCACTAAGAAAAATGAAAATGGGGGTCTGTTTTGGACTCCCAAGCCCCGGGACCACCACCTCCCCGGGGCTTTCTGATGTAGGGAGGGGGCCGCGCGGCCCTCCTGGAGCCTGTGGTGGCCCTGGGGACCGCCACCCCCAGGGCCGGCTCCTGCAGTGTCCCGGGTGCCTACCCCCGGGACACTGCTGTTTGCAATGACAGGACGGGAGCCTCGCGGCTCCCGTCCTGTCATTGCAAACTGCTTTGGATATTGGAAGAGAGAGCAGGAAACCTGCTCTCTCTTCCAATATCCAAAGCCGATTGCTTTTCCACATGGGGAGCTGCATCTTAGCAGCTCCCCATGTGTAAGCAATGCCGGCTCCCGTAGGACACGGGGAGCCGGCGGGACTGTGGGGGCTTGTGGACCCCCACAGTCCCCAACGAGAGGCCAGGCCCCGGAGGATGGGGTCCCCGGGGCCATAAGTGGCCACGGAGGGGGCCACGCAGCCCCCTCCCCAAAGTAACAAAAAGTAAAAAAAAAAAAAGTGTGCAAGGCCGGCCCCGGGGATGGGGTCCCCGGGGCCTTAATGGCCTGAGGAGGGGGCCACGCAGCCCCTCCAAATAAAAACAAAAGAGGCCATGCCCCGGGGATGGGGTCCCCGGGGCCAATACAGGCCCAGGGAAGGGGAGCCACGCGGCACCCTTCCCGTTTTTTTTTTAATTTTAATTTAAAAGGGGTAAGGCCCTGGGGGATGGGGTCCCCAGGGCCTAAAAATAAGAAAAAGGAGAGGGGGGGGGAAAAAAAAAACGATCGGGCCCGCAGGCCCCGCCCCTTCCTTCACCACTCTGCAAACGCGCCCCTGGCGCGTTTGCAGAGGGGAACGAATTCCCCTTGAATACTGGGGGTCCCTGGGGCCAACTAGCCCACCAGGAACCTCCAGTATGCGCCAGGGGCTGCCTTGCAGAGAGGTGTACAGAGGCCACGCCCCTTTACACCTCTCTGCAACGCAGCTCTGTGGCGCTTTTGGAGGAACATGGTGGGCTAGTTGGACTCCAGGGACCCTCAGGATTCAAGGGGAGTTAATCCCCGACTTAAAACGCGCCACGGGCGCGTTTGCACAGTGGTGAAGGGAGGGGCGGGGCTTCAGGTGACATGTGTGCAAACAGGCCCCGTGGAGCGTTTTAAGATGGGGAATTAAATCCTCTTCAATCCTGAGGGTCCCTGGGGCCAACTAGCCCAACAGGTATGTCCAGAAAGCGCCACAGAGCTGCGTTGCAGAGAGGTGTAAAAAGGGGTGTGACCTCTGTACACGTCTCTGCAACGCAGCCCCCTGGCGCATACTGGAGGTTCCTGGTGGGCTAGTTGGCCCGTAGGGACCCTCATGATTCAAGGGGACTTAATCCCCCAACTTAAAACGCGCCACGGGGCGCGTTTGCACAGATGTCACCTCAGGCCCCGCCCCCTCCCTTCACCATTGTGCAAATATTCCTCTAAAATCAGCCGAAATACGAATTCCGATTTACTCACCTATATCAGGAGAGACCTCAGTGCTGCATCTTTCAGCCCAGTACTGATCCTCAAAAGTAATTTTAACCGTACTTACCGGTAACTTGAATTTCCTTCATAGGCTAACATTGACTGGTTTCACTTGGAAATTCTTCTAAGTGTGGAGTTTTGGAACTTTAAAATATTCCTCTAAAATCAGCCGAAATACGAATTCCGATTTACTCACCTGTTATCAGGAGAGACCTCAGTGCTGCATCTTTCAGCCCAGTACTGATCCTCAAAAGTAATTTTAACCGTACTTACCAGTAACTTGAATTTCCTTCCATAGGATATCATTGCCTGCTTTTTGCTGAAAGTGTTTCTAAGTGTTGATTTTTGAAACATACAAATATTCCTCTAAAATCAGCCGAAATCCGAATTCCGATTTACTCACCTGTTATCAGGAGAGACCTCAGTGCTGCATCTTTCAGCCCAGTACTGGTCCTGAAAAGTAATTTTAACCGTACTTACCGGTAACTTGAATTTCCTTCATAGGCTAACATTGACTGGTTTCACTTGGAAATTCTTCTAAGTGTGGAGTTTTGGAACTTTAAAATATTCCTCTAAAATCAGCCGAAATACGAATTCCGATTTACTCACCTGTTATCAGGAGAGACCTCAGTGCTGCATCTTTCAGCCCAGTACTGGTCCTGAAAAGTAATTTTAACCGTACTTACCGGTAACTTGAATTTCCTTCATAGGCTAACATTGACTGGTTTCACTTGGAAATTCTTCTAAGTGTGGAGTTTTGGAACTTTAAAATATTCCTCTAAAATCAGCCGAAATACGAATTCCGATTTACTCACCTGTTATCAGGAGAGACCTCAGTGCTGCATCTTTCAGCCCAGTACTGATCCTCAAAAGTAATTTTAACCGTACTTACCGGTAACTTGAATTTCCTTCATAGGCTAACATTGACTGGTTTCACTTGGAAATTCTTCTAAGTGTGGAGTTTTGGAACTTTAAAATATTCCTCTAAAATCAGCCGAAATACGAATTCCGATTTACTCACCTGTTATCAGGAGAGACCTCAGTGCTGCATCTTTCAGCCCAGTACTGATCCTCAAAAGTAATTTTAACCGTACTTACCAGTAACTTGAATTTCCTTCCATAGGATATCATTGCCTGCTTTTTGCTGAAAGTGTTTCTAAGTGTTGATTTTTGAAACATACAAATATTCCTCTAAAATCAGCCGAAATCCGAATTCCGATTTACTCACCTGTTATCAGGAGAGACCTCAGTGCTGCATCTTTCAGCCCAGTACTGGTCCTGAAAAGTAATTTTAACCGTACTTACCGGTAACTTGAATTTCCTTCATAGGCTAACATTGACTGGTTTCACTTGGAAATTCTTCTAAGTGTGGAGTTTTGGAACTTTAAAATATTCCTCTAAAATCAGCCGAAATACGAATTCCGATTTACTCACCTGTTATCAGGAGAGACCTCAGTGCTGCATCTTTCAGCCCAGTACTGGTCCTGAAAAGTAATTTTAACCGTACTTACCAGTAACTTGAATTTCCTTCCATAGGATATCATTGCCTGCTTTTGCTGAAAGTGTTTCTAAGTGTTGATTTTTGAAACATACAAATATTCCTCTAAAATCAGCCGAAATCCGAATTCGATTTACTCACCTGTTATCAGGAGAGACCTCAGTGCTGCATCTTTCAGCCCAGTACTGGTCCTGAAAAGTAATTTTAACCGTACTTACCGGTAACTTGAATTTCCTTCATAGGCTAACATTGACTGGTTTCACTTGGAAATTCTTCTAAGTGTGGAGTTTTGGAACTTTAAAATATTCCTCTAAAATCAGCCGAAATACGAATTCCGATTTACTCACCTGTTATCAGGAGAGACCTCAGTGCTGCATCTTTCAGCCCAGTACTGGTCCTGAAAAGTAATTTTAACCGTACTTACCGGTAACTTGAATTTCCTTCATAGGCTAACATTGACTGGTTTCACTTGGAAATTCTTCTAAGTGTGGAGTTTTGGAACTTTAAAATATTCCTCTAAAATCAGCCGAAATACGAATTCCGATTTACTCACCTGTTATCAGGAGAGACCTCAGTGCTGCATCTTTCAGCCCAGTACTGATCCTCAAAAGTAATTTTAACCGTACTTACCGGTAACTTGAATTTCCTTCATAGGCTAACATTGACTGGTTTCACTTGGAAATTCTTCTAAGTGTGGAGTTTTGGAACTTTAAAATATTCCTCTAAAATCAGCCGAACTACGAATTCCGATTTACTCACCTGTTATCAGGAGAGGCCTCAGTGCTGCATCTTTCAGCCCAGTACTGATCCTCAAAAGTAATTTTAACCGTACTTACCAGTAACTTGAATTTCCTTCCATAGGAATCCATTGTCTGGTTTTCAGCAGAAAAGTTTCAAAGTGTCGATTTTCACAAACTACAAATATTCCTAAAAATCGCCTGTATGACTTAAACGCATTCTTTCAACTGTTTACAGGAGATGCACCAGTGCTGGATCCTGGATCCAACACTGAGTAAGAAAAAGTAACGATAACAGTTTTTAACTTCTAAGTGAATTTCCTTCCATAGGATAACATTGGTGATTCTATGAGAAAAAGTTTCTAAGTGTGAACTTTTAAAGTACAATAATATTCCTTAAAAATCACGACTGTAACCAAAACGCTTTTACTCAACTGTTTACAGGAGATGTCCCAGGACTGAATCTAGGATCCAGTAATGTGGTTAGAAAAGTAATCCATAAAGTAACTAATTGCATTTAACTAGAAATTCACATTGAGCTGAATGTTGCATTGTGTTTGAAAATGTGTTGCCCATTGCAACAACTGTAACTACTGTACTTAAAAGACTATTGCCTATGTGCAAAGTAATTAAACTAAAGTAATTCATTCTGAGAAAGTATTTTTGTAATGTAATGTATAATGTAATTACAATGTAATTTAAAAAATAAAATATGTAAAAAAATTGTTTCTAAAAATTTGGAAATCAGTATGAAAAAATTTATATAACAATTAATACATTTAAAAATTGTCATTTACAAAACCTTTGAAATTCACTGAAAAAACTGTAGGTTTCAGACATGTTATAGTTACAAATTAGCATTTAAAAACCTTTGAAATTCACTGAAAAAACCATAGGTTTCAGGGACGTTATAGTTACAAAATAGCATTTAAAAAACCTTTGAAATTCACTGAAAAAACCATAGGTTTTAGGGACAGTTATAGTTAGTTGGACATTGCACTCGTACAAAACCCGTGAAATTCCCCCGTTATAGTTAGTCCAGCTAACTATAACTCGCGCCCGCAATGCACTGCTGATGACGTCACATATTACATCACTCATGACATGGTCAGTGACATCACTGATGACATCACTGATGACATCTCAAATGACATCACTGATGACATCATCCACGTGATAATCTGATGCACCTCCTCACACTCTAATATAACCTTTGATACACCCACTCTAAATTACAGACTGCCATTCGCAAAACCATAGACACTCCAACACCAATAACTACATACCCACTCACTGATTCTTAGGTCTACGCACACATCCACTCACTCACCCGTACAGTCACTCATACTTACGGTCACTCAGTACAGGACTATCATATGCACTCATACTCCTATATAGACACTCAAACACCGCCACTCATCCATAGAGGTACTCACACACCTAGTCAGTCATGCAAATAATTAAACACACTACCATTTACTCACCTATACAGTTATACACACACCAGCTCACTTACTCATACAAATAGTAGCACATTCTTACGCTCTTATACAATCACTGATACAAGCACACACTCATCCATACAGCCACTATCACAATCACTCACTCTCGCTTATAGCTATTTATATACTCCAACACACATATATACTGCCTTTCACATATGTAGTTACTCACACATGTACCACTGGGACATACATTCACTCACTAACACACTCTTACACACACTTACCCACCCATACAGTCTATCACAGTTGCACTCTTGAAACCATCCACCCAGTGAATCACCCACTCACACATCTATGCACAGAGTTGCACACACCCCTCCCACACAAACACTCAGGCACCCATACAGATACTCAGACAAGCATTCAATAACTCATATAGACACTCATGTAGCTATTCACAAACACATGCAGCCACTTACACAGCAACAGACAGACGGATACAGACATTCACCCAGTTTAGTCACTAACCCATGCATTCAGTAAGATACGTTAAATCACTCACTTATAGAGTCAGTCACGCACCTACTAAATCATCCATACAGACACTTACACACCCACTCATTCTTCAATACGTCTTTTCCTATATATATTAAAAATATTTAAACTTTACAGAAACACACAGTCACTGGATGATGTCATCAGTGATGTCATCAGTGATGTCATTTGAGATGTCATCAGTGATGTCATCAGTGATGTCACTGACCATGTCATGAGTGATGTAATATGTGACGTCATCAGCAGTGCATTGCGGGGGCGCGAGTTATAGGTAGCTGGACTAACTATAACGGGGGAATTTCACGGGTTTTGTACGAGTGCAATGTCCAACTAACTATAACTGTCCCTAAAACCTATGGTTTTTTCAGTGATATATATATATATATATATATATATATATATATATATTTATCACGTGTGGAGAATGTATGGAAGCTATGTGTAGGAAAGTGGAGTATTATGTGGTGATGCTGGTTAGGCTTTACCATGCAATAATATAAAAAAACAACATCCTTAGTTCAGTGTGGCACAGACCAGTCAGGCTTTGCTCAATCAGTCAATCAATCAGGAGTTTATATAGTGCAGCTACTCACCCGTGAGGGTCTCAAGGCGCGGGGGTTGCTGATCCATCTGGGTGTGGAGGTTCAGTCAAAGAGCCAGGTCTTGAGGTCCTTCCTGAATGGGTTCATCGACGGGGATTGCCTGAGGTGGAGGGACAGGGTGTTCCAGGTCTTGCTAGAGAAACATGTTGAGCATTTCAGAGTACTAACGTGGACGATAAGTAATGGATACGACTCGAACGAAATCCGACTCTAATTTATACAAATAAAGCAGATTTTATCTTAATTTGGACACCAAAACAAACGGAATAGCATACATATATCCGGAGTTATTAATTTTAGAGCAATATAAAATCAGTGCATAATAATGCAGTGAAACATTATCATTGCAGTCACAGGGAAAAACCACTATTGACAATCGGCCATTTGCAGGTCGAGTCACATGGACCCCTTCGCGAAACACAAGAAAGGGTAGTGGTGGTATACAGAGTAGCACATCAATTATCAAACGGTATATTTTCTAAACTTATTTGTAACCAAGTACCAGTGTTGGTGCCATTCAAGGTAACAATACAAAAACACCCCACTACCACGGATGTCACCACACAGAAGTACCAGAGAACTCCCGTGCTAGTCTTAACAAAAAACCTGTACCTCGGCACTCTCCAAATGTTTGTGTCACTATTTTAAATAGTGTAATCAATTTGCAATTCTACAGTATAACTGCTCACAGGAAAGTAATCCAACAGAAAAATTCTTGCAAAATTCAATTTAATAACAAATGACACTGTTACATTCCAATTGTGGAGACCTAATGTTCAAGGTATAATCCAAAAACAAAAACATATATCGAGCAACAGAAGTGTTGTCTTCGCAAGTAGTCCCACGGAGGTCCCATTCATACAACCTCCATGGACCCCTTGCAGGGTAAAGGTGATCCAGGTCTCAGGACCAAGCCATGCCAACCAGTTAAATTTTACCTGGCCCATGGAGCCAGGGTGCAGAGTTGTTCTGGCTATCCCTAGTGCTCAATGGGAGGCACAGGAGAGCTGCTTTTACTGCTAAAACGGTGTTGCAGGGAACAAGATGCAAAATCACAATGGGGCCGCTGCTGATGTTGGATGAACATCGGATGGAGTGACCTCGAGGTGCAGCGTCAAGTGCAGGGGTCGGTTGCTGGACTGACGACCAACAAGCCTTGGCAGCAGTTAGTAAAGCAGATGGTTACTTCAATGTTCGGTAGTACTGGGGTATGTGGTAGCTGCCTGTAACTTCATGGAAAGCAGGACAACAGTCCCCACAATGCACTAGACCATCTGGATTTAGGCGATTCCTCAGAGGACCCGATGGCCCGCGATTCTTTGGATCCAGAGCGTTGTTTTACCTGCAATTTGCAGGGGACTATTGCCACTAGTCAAGGGGAGTCTGAGGGTGCTACAGGCTCTCACAGAGGACCCTCTGGCCGTCTGTCTGGGGGAACCAAGAGTTAGCCTAGGATGAGTCTCAATCCGGCAGTTCCAGGAGCTTTGCCACAGGGACAGAGTATCCCTCTTTTGCTTTGTGCATGTCCTGTAGTCGTAGACATAGGTCTCTTCTTTGTCCTTTTCAATGCAGGTTGTTCAGAACTGAGGTTCTGCTGTCAGAGGTAACCCTTAAATCCTAGATTTAGGGGCATTACAGGTGTGGCTGCAAATGGCCAATGGGCTACTAGCCGCAGTGGCTAATCCGCCCCAAAAGTGACAACATCCGGGGGTGTAAGTCACCTCCTCTACCCAGAACCCACTATTTTTACCACTTTTAAAAATGGCAGACGTCTTCCTCAACTGTACAGACCAGGGAGCCCACCCTATAAGTGTGGCTAGCCTTCTTGGGATGGCACTTCCTATCTCGTTTTCCCACCTGCCTGGGTGCAAATGTGCCTGGGTGGCAGGGACATGGCTGTTTACTCCTCTGGGAGGCAGCCTGGATGCATGTCAGAGGGGTTGTAGCCTTTGAAGCTCACCACCTTGACGTGCCACTTCACTAGCCAGCCTGGGTGGGAGGAGGTGTGACCTCCTTCCTGACCAGGCCTTTGTTCCAGACTCCTGGGAGCATTCACACTGCCTGGCAGGAGGTTAGAATGGGCTGTGAGCCAGAGCACAGGAAAGCTGGAGCAAGCAAGTGGGCAACCTCTAAGGTAGTCACCTGGGTGTATGCCACATCACTCCTGGCACCAGATTTGTGCCAGAGGTGAGAAGGAACGTTGTTTGATACCAAACATGACATATTTAGGCGGTACCATAATAACCTGTACTCACATGTCCACACCTTTGATTTAATGCCACCTGCCTCCTGGGCTTTATGAGGCCTTCCTTAGGGGTGAATGACATATCAGAGACAGTGCATTGACTTTGCCATATTTGGTGTCACATGTATCATGAATTTTACCGGTTGCAAACGGCTCGATTGGCAGAATCTGGCTGTTTGCGACCGGTAAAATGCATTTTGGCATGTTTGAATTCCAATTTGCGATTTGGTAACATGTTACTGAATTGCAGTTTGGAATTGAGCATACATAAAAATTCAGTATTAGGAAGGGGCGTATTTAGGGCGTTCCTTCCTAAATCTGAATCACAGCGGTATTTAGGAATGTTTTGCTACCAAAAAGCGGTCGCAAAACAGTCGCATTTCCATCCCCTGCTCTTGAAAACTGAAAAGAAAATTTTTCATTTTTCTATTTTAAAGAAAACGGGCTGCATTTAAAAAAAATGATTGCTTTATTCAAAAGCAATCACAGACATGGTGGTCTGCTGACCTCAGCAGGCTACCATCCCTGTGATTTTAGTGATTCCTAATGGGTTGCAAATCGTGACCTGCCTTATTAATAATAATGAGGTAGGTCTATTTGCAACCTATTAGGAAACACTAAATGAAACTCATGGAGTTTCATACATTCAAATAGCGATTACCTAAGTGCGATTCCCAGAGAATCGCAATTAGGTAATCGCTATTTGAAATAATGATACATGTGGCCCATGGTGAGGGCAAAGTCTTGTTTGAGCAATTCACACGGCTCCTGCAGTCTGCAATGGCAGGCCTCCTGTCAGTAGTTTACTTCGTGCACTCAGGGTCCTACATACAGTGCTGCAAGACCTGGGGATGCCTTTACCACGCATGCCCTGGGTACCATTGATACCATATACTAGGGACCTATAAGGGGGGTAAAGTCCTTGTCAATTGGGGTTGTCAATTTACACATAACAGTTTTAGGGAGAGAGCACTGGCACTGGGGCCTGGGCAAGAGGCTCCAGTGCACTATTAGAGTCCTAACCATCAGCATTGGAGCACAAAGTGTGTGGGGGGGTGTGATCATCCAAAAAGGGCACAATCCTACTCTGTGTATGTGTAATGTGGGCTCTTCATGTATGGGGTCTCTTTGTATCCTGTGTATGTGCTGAACAAGGCGTTTGCTTTCCTTTGGAAAGGGTTTGTTTGTCCTTTTGGACATGTCAGTCTGCACATACTCATTTCCAGGCCCCCTCCCTGATATCTGTTTTAGCTGGTGGGTGTGGGAAGTTCCCATTTCATTCCTTTCTTTAGAATGGGTTTCACCGTGCCTGTAGGAAACCCATCCATCTCCCTCTTCCTGTGTTGCTGCCAGACTCTCGGGTAATGGAAAGCTCAGTGAGATCTGCAGTATACAAAATCACCTGGTAAGTCAAAACTGGACTCAGCGGTTATTGTTTGATTTAGTTGGGGATACCAAGGACACCGGGCGATTGGAAGAAGCACTTTTCCAGGACTGGAAGAGTATTTGAAATATTTAACAACACATACCTAGTTGGCTCAGGTTGCCTGCTTTGGCCACCAGAGAAGGATAAATACTGTCCCCCTTTACTCAGTATTCTATATACTGTCTGAACCCTGAGGAGTTCACCACACCCTTGTAGGACAGACATCTTAACAGGAGTAGAACTTTTGCTGGGATGCAACTGTCTCTCCAGGTTGGGTTTCAGTCTGAGAAGACTTGCTGTTGTTATGCGAGTAGTTAGTGGACAGGGTGTGCCCTTTAAGGACCTTTAAACCCGAAGAGAGACTCAGAGCTTACCTGCTTGCCACGAAGACCCAACTTGATCCCAGGAAGATCTGCACTTGTCAGTCAAGCCTCATCGGTACTGCTCAAGGAAACTCCGCCCACTCACCACACCAAGGAACCCTGATATGTCTGGACCGTAACCTCACCATTAGGGGACTCTAGAGTGGGTGGGAGTTTCGAAATAGCAGCCCACTGCAAACCAGTACTGAGACTGCATGTTAACAGGAGCTATCACAAGAGCTTCCCAAATCCTGCAAGACCAGGATCAGTTTTGGGGCCCTGCTGAGCTTGAAAGCTCTGCCAGTTTCACATAATTCCCTGGATAGAATATCTTCTTTTCACTAGCTGCAGCGGGTCTACTCCTGACATCGTTCTGTGCCTCAGTGCTAGGCCAGCATTTTGAAAATACACTTCAGCTCACCCCAGTCCAGTAAAAAAAGATATAAAAGCAACATTATACATGTAAAGGCATTTTGCTACAACTACCACTTTCAACAGATCTGGGGACTTACCCCCGCACCTCTGCAGATTCCAAGCAAGGACCTGCGAGTTGTTCTCAATTTGCACCTGCAAAACAGAACATATATTAAACTTCAGAAGTGCACCAATGTCTTAATGCATGCATTAACCAAACTAACAAGCTAGCACGATTAGCTAGCTCATAAACATTAGAGGGAACCTGCGTGTTTGTGCAACAGCAGACTAATCGGTTCCCTTGTACAGTACTTACTGCTTGTGCCTTAGAGAACATAGTTGCAGGGATCAATAAATGTGCAATAGAGCTTTTGCTTGTGTAGAAACAAACAAGCTGTTCCAAGGCTAACATTAGAACTCAGAAGAGTTTGTGCTTGAGCAAGGAAGTTGAGCATAGATTAACATTAGAGCTAAGAAGAGACAACAATAAAGAGGATTATCATAAGGTGGTGAAAGAAGTAAACCCAATGAGAATATAGGGAGAGAGATCACAAGATGAGAATCGTAAAGTCACACACACACACAGACTTTTACATAAAAAAGACTGTAGCAGAATGAGGTTGGATAATGGTTATTGATGTATCTCTGGTACCTCATACCAGTTAATCCTTGGAAAACTGTTAAGCAACAGTCATAGAGACCAATTAAAAAGACAAAAGTAGTACAATTGATAGCTGACAGTAGAGTATATTGAATCAGAAACCTATTGTGATTGTGCTTTGAAACCCTGGTAACAAGTTTTCTGTCCTTAGTAGATCTGACAATCTGTGACTAGCAGCACTGTAACCCAATACTTCAGTAGAATGATTAGTTAATCAACAATGCAATAAGATTAAAGAGCTAGAAATAGACACTTTTAGCTCTTTCACAGCCACTCCAGTTTCTCTTGCTTGGCGTTGAGAAGACCTGTACTCAATCTGGGGGCTTCTACATAGAGTAGTGGCTTTATGAGATTATCGCAGCTCTCATTGGATCTAGAATCAGAGGCTAGAACATGTTTAACATTAAAAAATGGTCAAGATCAATGGAGCATCTGTGTGGAGGACGTCTCATCGGACTGAGCTCTCTCAGGATCCATGATGTCATGATATCACTGCAGCTCAGCAGACTGGGAATAAGAAAATACAAGAGCCGCATCTTCTGGCATTGTAGAGCTACATCATCTCATATATTCAAAGAGCTAGTGAGTCAGCACCTTCACTGAGCCATCCTATATGCCCCCACAGTCCCAGAAGGCTATCTGGCTTCATACCCCATTAAGGGATTGGTTCTGATGGGTTATGTTCTCTTCTTGATACCATAACAGTAATGTTATGTGGTCACTTAGGCCCAGGCAAGAACACCACCATTTTACATGCCCACGTTTAAAGTTGACGTCTTTCGTGAACATTGACACTTGACACACATTTGCTTGCATGCCAGTATGGGATAATATTCTCTGAAATGTCTTTGCTTGCATTTATATTTCTTCGTAGGCATATTATCAGAGCCTTGAACATTCTGTACGAGGGCTAAGTTCACTGTGCAAAATGTTGATGTTTGTTATTGTCCGCTCTGGGAGAGCTCTGAAAAGATAGAATCAATAATGGTGGCCTGACTGGGGCTTTGGCATGGTAACAGGGATGAAGTTTATTATATAAACAACACCACTCCTTTGTTTAGACAGAGGAGCATTTGGCTGACACTGTTGAGGTCGCCCCATGCCGGAATTCCAGCTCAGATGAATCCTGTTTACATCCTAAGAAGGATGGTGCACAGCTCTACAAAAAGACAGGCCCCCATGAAACATACCCACAGGTAACTTGGAGTTAGATCACCCTAAGGGATTCTGGCAGATTCACCCACCATAGGCACACTAGGTTAGGAAGCGCTATGTAGGAGTGTAGGCATGTGTATACATATATGCTTATTATCAATGTAACAGCGCAATGGTTGAATTGTTCCTCTTCTTTACAATTCGAGTAATGCTGATTACTCTGTTCTGTTTCCTTCTATTGTTCATTGCAGCGCATGTATTTTACACAAGAATCATAATGCTTCAATAAATAATTGAAATGCCAATTCAAATATTTCTTGTGTCGTGTTGGGGACTCATGAGTTACTAATGAAAGAAACTGATCTTTTTCCACAATTTCCTTGGAGAGTCAGAGTTGTCATGTTCTGAGGTTGCACATGCCCTCCGGTACTTTGTAAAGTTTAGAGGTCCAGAGGGTGCACTGTGAGCTAGCCAGGAGTAAGGCCAACATATCCTGATTATGTGTGTGGAGTCAGTCTCGCATAGTTTTGATGTTTATGTTCAAACTAGTATCCTTCTGGATATTTTAGCTTAAGTTGTGGTTGCTACCCTACCTTGAGTCCAGTTCTCACTGGACAGTGTTGTCAGTGGGTGAACCTTGCCCTGTGGATGACTAAGCCACCTGAAAATCTTGCTCACTGCAAGTAGATTCTGTGATACAAACCCAAAAAATTCTAGAACCCTGGAGCTCCGTAGTGGTAGTCCTCTAAGACCTACATGCCAAAATAGAAACCAGGTGGGACGTAAATGGTGTTTGAATTAAATATCAAATAAAAATTATTGTGATACAAAAATATTGTGTCAATTATATCAGGATGTCAAAAATATTGTCAACAGGAATATTGACGGTAAGACTATTGTTTTAAGTGTCAATTTTAATATCGTAAAAAATATCAATTTAAAAAATATTGTTGCATATAAGATTGATTGTGTTACTTGTATGTATTTTATTGTAGTGTGTTTGATTTTCTATTTTAAATATTTTTTTATGTGTTTAGTAAGATAATTTATTAAATATGAAATGTTTGAAACTTGTATTTTTAGTTGCATTAATTTTTTTAAATAATGTACATATAATTTATTTTTAGAAGCGGGATGTTGGGTTTTAGGAGATAAGAGTGTGGAGATTTTTAAAAAGTGAATACTTTAATTTAAATGTAATGCAAATTATTTTAATGATATGCAAATTAATATTGTAAAATGTATAAATGTATTTTATTACATTAATTTTTTTGTAAATAATAGTTTAGAAGAGTGGACTGTATTGGGCCATCAAACAAACACACCGATGGGGACTTTGGTCATAAACTGTAGAAATCCGACCCTAGTTGGCCGTTTGATTTTGAATTGTTCTCAACATACCTACTGGAACTTCAAAAACAATTGTATTACCATCCACCATTGGGTTATTTCTGTCGTCAGTATTCTGGCACACAGCTCATCGAGAATGGCCTAACCCCCCCGGTCTTTTGAATTTATTGCCCAAGCTTGTATCCCGACATTTAACTGACTGAGTCCTCTTTTGGGTCTAGAGGACACAGATTGACTGCCAAATGACTCTATGCCTACTGAATCTGAAATTAATGCTGTGGTCAGCGGCGACCTAGAATTGTCTGATCACAGTGAGATGTTCCCTGAGACACCACAAGATACAGGATCTTTAACCAATCTGATTTGCTGGAACATTGCGGGCCTAAGTGCTAAGCTAATGTAATAAATATGTATTATTTATGATGTATAAATGTATATTTTATTGTATATTTATATGTTATAGGTTTATTTATGAACAATGTATTATGCAGAAGTTTTATAATGAAATTTTGAATGTTTTTATTGCAATAGGGTCTGTTGTTTGGAATATATTTTCTAAAATGTATTAATAATGTATAAATAAAATAATATTTAATTTAAAACCTAGTTTCATGTTTCTTTTTTACATTTATGATTTTCATTTTTGCAGTATGAGTTTTTTAAATGTGTGTTTCAAAGTTTAGGAATATTAGTAAATATTAATTAAAATATATTACTAATAGTGATACACATATTTTATATGTTAATGTCTAACTATACATATATAAGTTTTTAGTTTGGGTTATTGTGTTATTTAAGTAATTTTGATTTGATGTTGTAGATCAAAAATAATGCATGGTTATGGAGTATTGATTGTGTATTTACATTTTGTAGTGTCCAGTACCTTGTATATAATGTTTTAGATTGTAGTGGAAGTTATACATGTCACCCATTTAGTGTTCACCACCTTCCACTAATTTGTTCAGATTAGAGTTTGAATAGTAAATGTCATCCCTTTAGTATCCAACACCTTCCCTAAATTGGTTTAGATTAGAGTGGGAATAGTAAATGTCACTCCTTTAGTGTCCAACACCTTCCACAGATTGGTTTAGAATGAAGTGGGAATAGTAAATGTCACCCCTTTAGTGCCCGTCCCTTTCTTCAAAATGGTTTATGTTGGAGTGTGATTATTTAATTTAACCATTTTAGTGTAAAATACTTTTTTTATTTGTTTTTGTATGTAGTAAGCGTAGTTTGTCCTTTAACCCTTTTGGTGCTTGCGACGGCCAATGGCCAACGCAAGCACTACCTCCCTGGTGCTGCGCACGTCCATTGGACGTCACCAGGGAGGGCAATAATAAATCGTCCGGTGCATTGCACCGGATTTTTTATTTTTTTTAATTTTTAGTGGGCGAGACGGGAAGGCTTTCCGCGTCTTCCCCGCCCCCTCCCGCCCATCTGTGACGTCAGCGCGCCGCGAGCGCTCTGCAGCGTCACTGATTTCCCCACCGGAGCCGAGGACAGCAGCAGGTAAGGCCGCGCTCGACTCCGATGGGGAAATCTGGCTGGAAACGGCCTCCCAGCTTTCAGGGAGGCCTCGTTTGAAAGGGAGAGTCTCCCCTTTCAAGCGAGGCCTTCCTGAAAGGGTTTCCTGGCCGTGGATCGCAGCGCAGCGCTAATGCCGGCCCTGGAGTGAATGATATATATGTATCTATATATATATATATATATATATATATATATATATATATATATATATATATATATATAGATATATATAGATATATATAGATATATATAGATATAGATATAGATACATGTACTCTTTGACTGCTGTTACCTCCTTTCTCGACTGGAGGGCTTCCTTTGTGCTATAATACGGCATGATTTTCATTTGGAATAGTAAAGCGGCAATGTCGCTACGAAGCCCTGGCCCACCTGGAAGGGCGCCTTTTCTCGTCATGATTCATATGGATATATATATATATATATTCAGAAACACAAAGGATGCCGCACTCCAGAGATTGGTTTCAGAGTTGCTTTATTTTCACCACGACTGGTGGTAGTGGTGGTGAAAATAAAGCAACTCTGAAACCTGTCTCTGAGTGCGGCATCCTTTGTGTTTCTGAATTTAAATATCGTGTAAGGATTCTACCCGTTGCTGCCTGCACCAGGTATTGAGCGCACTGACATTGGGAATTAATTGTTATATATATATAAATATTTATTTACAGAGATATTTCTCAGTGCTGAAATTATGAGACTGTGAAAGAACTATAATGAGTCTCTTTGAAGTTACCTGAAAGGCAGTAAAGTGTGGTACTGCTGCAGAGTACAACATTTCTGCTAGATAGAGATATCTGACTTTTGTGTAGTGGCAGTTTTGACACCATAAAGGGTATGCTGAAACGAACAGATCGGTATTATGTAGACAGCTAAGTGGATTAGTAAAGCCACGCAGTAGAAACACTTTGTAACAGACTAAGGGGTTGATTCCGATTCGGGCCGGAAATCTCTCCGACCGAGCCAGACCCGGAGAGATTTCCGACCGAATCGGACTCTAGCAGTCCGACCGAATGAGTACGATGCGCACGTATGCTATCGGACTCGATTCGGTCGGACTCCCATTGAAGTCAATGGGAGCCAGTCGTACGACGCGTACACGGGCTCCCATTGACTCAATGGGCACGACGCGAACAAGGGCGCCCCCTACAGCGTAGTGCGCGTCGATGCGAGTCGCGCCGTACATGCACGTGTAGGGGGACCCATGTGTCCCCCCTGTGTGCGACTCGCGCGGCTATGCATACAGGGGGGTCCGACACGGACCCCCAAAGTATGTCTCCGACTGCTCTTTGGAGCCGGAGTGCGCGGCTCGGTCGGACTGCTCGCGGCGCGCATCGTACTCACCCGGCCGGGGAACGTCTCCATTGCGCGATGCGAGTCGAGTCCGAGCGAGTCGGTCGGTGCGGTTCGACCCGGGAACGAGTCGGTCGGGACGCCCGGACGAGTCGGTCGGCGAATTCGCATCGTACTCGCTCGCCCAGACGCGCGTACGAATCGGTCGGGAAATAGGGCTCCGAATCGGATCCGGTTAAGCCGAATCCGATTCGGAGCCCTACCGGCCGAGATCGGAATCGGCCCCTTAATGTATGTGAGAGAGGGGCTATGGAGAGATGAGGGGCACGTTTGCAAGGATGGTAGTGGGCGCATCAAAGGAGGTCATAGTGTGCAATTGTAAAGCACACGTTCACCCGTAGGCATCTTGGCGCTAAAATGATGGTAGCACTGGCTCCCACCAGCGCTAAAAGGCTGCGATTATGGGTATGTGGCAAGGTAAAGTAATACTGTGTCTTTTTTCTCTCTTTCTTAGTCTTTTTGGAGAGCGTACGGATTTCGCAAAGGTAAGGTGACTTCGTCATTATTGACTTAAACACTTTACTTACGCACACACCCACCTACACTTTAAAACCAACAACCTATCTGCCTTCTACGTAGGATAGTGTTTTAAAAGGATAGTTTAGGCACTAGCAGAGATGGCATATCGTTGGATGAATGCTGCCCAGGCCCTAAATCTGGTTCTGGAGTCCAGCTCTGAGGCAGGATCAGAGACTGAGACAGCAGATACTGAGATAGCATCTGAGGGAGAGGACAATGGAGCCGAATCTGGGAGTGACTTTTCAGTCGGCGCAGTTCCATCCGATGACTCATCGTCCAGCGATTCTGAAGGAGACGATGTCAGTCGTGCTGTCCCTTTGCCAGCACAGTCTGTGCAGCAGGACACCCGTAACAGGTTAGAGCAACCCAGAGTGCAGGCACGTGCGGCCGCAAGCACAGACGGAGTGCTGTCTTGGCAGCCTCCCAATTTAGTTCAGCCCCAAATTCCGCCTTTCACTGGTGACGCTGGATGTAAAGTAGATACGGCAAATTTTTGCCAATTGCCTACTTCCATCTCTTTTTTGGTGTTGACTTCCTAGACGAAATTGTGCAGCAAACAAATTTGCGTGCCGAACAATTTCTGAGGGAGCAAGGAGGCACTCTTGGGCCTCACTTCTAGAGCGCGCAAGTGGACTCCCACTTCACTAGGGGAGTTGAAGATATTTTTGGGCCTCACTCTTAAAATGGGGGTAGTGCATAAACCAACCTTGCTATCCTACTGGTCTACTCGCACGGTTTGGTTAACCCCCATCTTTGCACCATACATGAGCAGAGATCGTTTTTGCTATTGCAGCGCATGCTGCATTTCAATGACAATTCTGCTGCATTGCCCCGGGACCATCCAGACTATGACAGGTTGTTCAAAATTCGGCCTGTCGTGGAACATTTGTCTGCCAGGTTTCCAGAGGTTTATACTCCTGGAAAGAATATAGCCATTGATGAGTCCTTGATCTTGTATAAAGGGCGGCTGCAGTTTAGGCAGAACATTCCGAGCAAACGCGCTCGCTATGGCATCAAGCTGTACATGCTGTGTGAGAGCTCGACTGGCTATGTGTACAGCTTGAGAGTGTATCCAGGGAAGGACACAACTCTTAACCCTGTAGGTTGCCCTCCCATGCTAGGGGTCACAGGAAAGATCGTATGGGAGCTTGTCCAGCCACTTCTTCACAAAGGTTATAACCTTTATGTGGACAATTTCTATACAGGAGTAGAGCTGTTCAGTGAGCTCTACAAAGCTGGCACCGTGGCTTGCGGTACAATTCGTTGTCGCCGCAAAGGATTCCCGCAGGAGCTTGTTTGCAAGAAGCTCCAGAAATCCCAGAGCACTGCGTTGCGTTCCAACGAACTGCTCGCAGTTAAGTTCTCAGATAGGCGTGATGTGTACATGCTCACTACAATTCATGCTGAGAGCACTTCCCTGTCACGGTTTGGGGTCAGATGGCCGAAGTCCACAAGCCCACCTGTATACTTGATTACAACAAGTACATGGGCGGAGTGGACAAGAACAACCAGGTTCTTCAGCCATACAATGCGAGTCGTAAAACTCGCACTTGGTATAAGAAACTGTTTACGCACCTGATCCAGATGGCAACATACAATGCGTATGTTGTTTATCGTGAGACCACCACAGGAAGACTCATGTCTTTCCTTGACTTTCAGTTGTCTGTGATTGAAAGTCTTACTGCTACAGAAGCAGAAGCCTCCACTTCATGTGTTCTGGAGGACGTGGCAAGGCTGCAGGAGCGACACTTTGCAGATAAAATTCCTGCAACACCCATAAAGGAGCGACCATGTCGTCGTTGTAAAGTGTGCTCGATGCAGGGAAAGAGGCAGGAGACTCATGTTTACTGTCCCCAGTGCCCAAGTAAGCCTGCCTTCTGTTTTCCTACTTGCTTTATGTTGTATCACACTAAAGCAAAATACTGGGAAATTGACTGAGGTGGAGCTGCCAATAGGATAACCTTTCAATTGGTGTGAATGGATACCTACTGTCTGTGGGCCACTCCTTCACTACGCAAGCAGCTGCAGGATATTTCTTCCTCTACTTCATGAAATCATGGACTTCTCAACACCTTTATCTGCTTTCAGAACGTGGTAGTTGTTCTGTTCGCCAATTGACAAGTGCATTATAGTCCCCACGCTGCACATACTGGTGGACAGAACATATGCCACGTTGTCATGGAGTACCCATGTTTCAAATTCAACCGTTCTTCGTAGTTTATGATGTTCTCTTTAGGAAGTTTTGAAAATTTCCAGCATGTTTGCCTTAGTTTCAAAGGTAGATATGCTTGCTCAGCTCGAGAAATGTTTTTGCGGCATACTCGGGCACCCCCAACTTGCATCCACAAACTGGAAGGAGTTGGATAGAGCATTGTGAGAGCATTGATAGCTCGTGACAGAAATGTTCACTCAAGCTTCAAGTAGCTAGAGATGAAAGGCATTAGTATAGGGTCTCTTAACAATTGGACAGGGTTAGTCAGGACTCTGAGGACAGACACACGAACGGGTTAGAACAGCTTACGGTAGGTACGCTTTCCGAGGAATATTGCAAAGGTAGAAGGCAGATAGTAAAGGTAGTATAGATACACGTCCTGACTTCTTCTTCACCCATGGATTCAAATCCATTGCTGCCACACTCACACTGAATTTACTGTGGTACTTATGGGTCAATGCTGCTTGCCATGTTCATCCTCCGTTAGAACTTAGTAGATGGTCAGTTTGCTGTATGATAAGTGCATTACAGTCACTGCACATAACGGTGGATTGGACATATGCTACGTTGTCACGGACTACCCTTGTTTCACATTTATCCGTTCATAGTTTATGATGTTATCTTTTGAAAATTTCCAGCACGTTTGCCTTAGTTTCAAAGGTAGATATGCTTGCTCAGCTCGAGAAATGTTTTTGCGGCATACTCGAGCACCCCCCAACTTGCATCCACAAACTGGAAGGAGTTGGATTTAGCATAGTGAGTGCACTAAAGGTGCATGAAAGACATGTCTTCCTGAGCCTCATGTGGCTGTCATGGAAGTCATTAGTATAGGTTCACTGGGCATGAGTTCGGTAACGTTCTGGAAGAAGGAGGTGGAGACTTGACAGGTGGTAGAATATAGTCAAAGTCATTATGTCTTGTGGCATATGAATGTGATGGGCCCTTGCATGGCAGCAGTATGTTTGTGTGAGTGCAAGTGATATGATTGTTTGGGCCCGTGGCTGGCGGTACGGAAGTCTTGTGTGTGGTGTGTGAATGGCATGTGAATGGACCATAAAGTGGTTGGTGCCGTGATGTGGCTTTATGGCTCCCTTCAGAAGGCTTGGCTTCAATATTTATATACTTTGATAAGTATTTGTGCTTTGAAGCCTGCGTTTCTGGAGGTGCTAAAACCAACCTGTGTAAGTGGTGGATTAGCTTTATCAAATGAGTGTTAGATTTATATTTGTGTCGGTTTAATGGCCTTTTGTAAGATATTTTTTTTTCACAATGGGTAGCAGGGGACTTTCTGCCCTAGCTCAGTCGTCACCTAGGCAAACCTTTACATTTTTGAGTAGTAGACAAAGGGGAAGTACAAGGGTGAATGACTTGCGTGGTTCTCACTGTTTTTTACCCAACATGCCCTGCTAGCCTCATATTTTGTTGAAAAAAATCACTATTTCCACACATTTTTGTGTGGGAAAGTTGTGGCATCGCCGGGCAGACACGCATTTCCTACCACCCAGCGTTCCCCAAGGTCTCCCGATAAAAATGGTGCCTCACTCGTGTGGGAGGCCCAAGTACCAGCGACAGGCTAGGGCCCAAAAGGTATTGAGGCGACATGAAAATTGCCTATCACAAAACAACCTGGTTTTGTGAGGGGGGTCACCTTGGTTTTTGGCCGCGTGCTCGGTGGCCAGCTAGGGAAACCTACCAAACCCACACATTTCTGAAAACTAGACACCCGGGGGGTTCCAGGGAGGTATGGCTTGCGTGGATCCCCCAACGTTTTCCTACCCAGAATCCACTGCAAACCTCGAATTTAGCTGAAAAAATCACTTTTTCCACACATTTTTGTGTGGGAAAGTTGTGGCATCGCCGGGCAGACATGCATTTCCTACCACCCAGTGTTCCCCAAGGTCTCCCGATAAAAATGGTACCTCACTCGTGTGGGAGGCCCAAGTACCCGTGACAGGCTAGGGCCCAAAACGTATTGAGGTGACATTAAAATTGCCTATCACAAAACAACCTGGTTTTGCAAGGGGTCACCTCGGTTTTGGCCCCGTGCTCGGCGGCCAGCTAGGAAACCTATCAAACCCACACATTTCTGAAACCTAGACACCCGGGGGTTCCAGGGAGGTATGGCTTGCGTGGATCCCCTACGTTTTCTTACCCAGAATCCCCTGCAAACCTCGAATTTAGCTGAAAAAATCACTTTTTCCACACATTTTTGTGTGGGAAAGTTGTGGCATCGCCGGGCAGACACGCATTTCCTACCACCCAGCGTTCCCCAAGGTCTCCCGATAAAAATGGTGCCTCACTCGTGTGGGAGGCCCAAGTACCAGTAACAGGCTAGGGCCCAAAAGGTATTGAGGCGACATTAAAATTGCCTATCACAAAACAACCTGGTTTTGTGAGGGAGTCACTGTAGTTTTGGCCCGTGCTCGCGGCCAGCTAGGAAACCTACCAAACCCACACATTTCTGAAAACTAGACACCCGGGGGGTTCCAGGGAGGTATGGCTTGTGTGGATCCCCCAATGTTTTCCTACCCAGAATTCCCTGCAAACCTCGAATTTAGCTGAACAAATCACTTTTTCCACACATTTGTGTGTGGGAAAGTTGTGGCATCGCCGGGCAGACACGCATTTCCTACCACCCAGCGTTCCCCAAGGTCTCCCGATAAAAATGGTGCCTCACTCAAGTGGGAGGCCCAAGTACCACGCAACAGGCTAGGGCCCAAAGGTATTGAGGCGACATTAAAATTGCCTATCACAAAACAACCTGGTTTTGTGAGGGGGTCACCTGGTTTTTGGCCCCGTGCTCGCGGCCAGCTAGGAAACCTACCAAACCACACATTTCTGAAAACTAGACACCCGGGGGCTCCAGGGAGGTATGGCTTGCGTGGATCCCCAACGTTTTCCTACCCAGAATTCCCTGCAAACCTCGAATTTAGCTGAAAAAATCACTTTTTCCACACATTTTGTGTGGGAAAGTTGTGGCATCGCCGGGCAGACATGCATTTCCTACCACCCAGTGTTCTCCAAGGTGTCCCGATAAAAATGGTACCTCACTCGTGGGGGAGGCCCAAATACCCGCGACAGGCTAGGGCCCAAAATGTATTGGGGTGACATTAAAATTGCCTATCACAAAACAACCTGGTTTTGCAAGGGGGGTCACCTCGGTTTTTGGCCCCGTGCTCGGCGGCCAGCTAGAGAAACCTATCAAACAAACACATTTCTGAAAACTAGACACCCGGGGGGTTCCAGGGAGGTATGGCTTGCGTGGATCCCCCAACGTTTTCTTACCCAGAATCCCCTGCAAACCTCAAATTTAGCTGAAAAAATCACTTTTTCCACACATTTTTGTGTGGGAAAGTTGTGGCATCGCCGGGCAGACACGCATCTCCTACCACCCAGCGTTCCCCAAGGTCTCCCGATAAAAATGGTACCTCACTCGTGTGGGAGGCCCAAGTACCCGCAACAGGCTACGGCCCAAAACGTATTGAGGTGACATTAAAATTGCCTATCACAAAACAACCTGGTTTTGCAAGGAGTCACCTCAGTTTTGGCCCGTGCTCAGCGGCCAGCTAGGAAACCTATCAAACTCACACATTTCTGAAAACTAGACACCCGGGGGTTCCAGGGAGGTATGGCTTGCGTGGATCCCCAACGTTTTCCTACCCAGAATCCCCTGCAAACCTCGAATTTAGCTGAAAAATCACTTTTTCCACACATTTTTGTGTGGAAAGTTATAGCATCGCCGGGCAGACACGCATTTCCTACCACCGAGCGTTCCCCAAGGTCTCCCGATAAAATGGTACCTCACTCGTGTAGGAGGCCCAAGTACCCGCGACAGGCTAGGGCCCAAAACATTTTGTGATAGGCAATTTTGATGTTGCTTCAATACGTTTTTGGCCCTTGCCTGTCGCGGGTACTTGGGCCTCCCACACAAGTGAATTTTATCGGGAGACCTTGGGAACACTGGGTGGTAGGAAATGCGTGTCTGCCCGGCGATGCCACAACTTTCCCACACAAAAATGTGTGGCAAAAGTGATTTTTTCAGCTAAATTTGAGGTTTGCAGGGGATTCTGGGTAAGAAAACGTTGGGGGATCCACGCTAGCCATACCTCCTGGAACCACCCGGGTGTCTAGTTTTCAGAAATGTGTGGGTTTGATAGGTTTCCCTAGCTGGCTCGCCGAGCACGGGCCAAAACCGAGTGACCCCTTGCAAAACCAGGTTGTTTTGTGATAGGCAATTTTAATGTCACCTCAATACGTTTTGGGCCCTAGCCTGTCGCTGGTACTTGGGCCTCCCACATGAGTGAGGCACCATTTTTATCGGGAGACCTTGGGAACACTGGGTGGTAGGAAATGCGTGTCTGCCCGGCGATGCTACTAACTTTCCTACACAAAAATGTGTGGAAAAAGTGATTTTTTCAGCTAAATTTGAGGTTTGCAGGGATTCTGGGTAAGAAAGCGTTGGGGATCCACGCAAGCCATGCCTCCTGGAACCACCCGGGTGTCTAGTTTTCAGAAATGTGGGTTTGATAGGTTTCCTAGCTGGCCGCCGAGCACGGGGCAAAACCGAGGTGACCCCTTGCAAAACCAGGTTGTTTTGTGATAGGCAATTTTAATGTCACCTCAATGCGTTTTGGGCCCTAGCCTGTCGCGGTACTTGGGCCTCCACACGAGTGAGGCACCATTTTTATCGGGAGACCTTGGGGAACACTGGGTGGTAGGAAATGCGTGTCTGCCCGGCGATGCCTAACTTTCCCACACAAAAATGTGTGGAAAAATTGATTTTTCATCTAAGTTTGAGGTTTGCAGGGGATTCCGGTAAGAAAGCGTTGGGGATCCACGCAAGCCATACTCTCCCTGGAACCACCCGGGTGTCTAGTTTTCAGAAATGTGTGGGTTTGATAGGTTTCCTAGCTGGCCGCCGAGCACGAGGCCAAAACTGAGGTGACCCCCTTGCAAAACCAGGTTGTTTTGTGATAGGCAATTTAATGTCACCTCAATACGTTTTGGGCCCTAGCCTGTCGTGGTACTTGGGCCTCCCACACGAGTGAGGCACCATTTTTATCGGGAGACCTTGAGGAACACTGGGTGGTAGGAAATGCGTGTCTGCCCGGCGATGCCACAACTTTCCCACACAAAAATGTGTGCAAAAAGTGATTTATTTCAGCTAAATTTGAGGTTTGCAGGGGATTCTGGAAGAAAACGTTGGGGGATCCACGCAAGCCATACCTCCCTGGAACCACCCAGGTGTCTAGTTTTCAGAAATGTGTGGGTTTGATAGGTTTCCCTAGCTGGCCGCCGAGCACGCCAAGACCGAGGTGACCCCTTGCAAAACCAGGTTGTTTTGTGATAGGCAATTTTAATGTCACCTCAATACGTTTTGGGCCCTAGCCTGTCGCGGGTACTTGGGCCTCCCACATGAGTGAGGCACCATTTTATCGGGAGACATTGGGAACACTGGGTGGTGGAAATGCGTGTCTGCCCGGCGATGCACAACTTTCCCACACAAAATGTGTGGAAAAAGTGATTTTTTCAGCAAAATTTGAGGTTTGCAGGGGATTGTGGGTAAGAAAGCGTTGGGAGATTCTCGTAAGCCATACCTCCTGGAACCACCTGGGTGTCTAGTTTTCAGAAATGTGTGGGTTTGATAGGTTTCCTAGCTGGCCACTGAGCACGGGCCAAAACCGAAGGTGACCCCTTGCAAAACCAGGTTGTTTTGTGATAGGCAATTTTAATGTCACCTCAATATGTTTTGGGCCCTAGCCTGTCGTGGCACTTAGGCCTCCCACACAAGTGAGGTACCATTTTTATCAAAAGACTTTGGGGAACGCGGGGTGGGTGGAATTTTGTGGATCACGCAGATTCCAGAACTTTCCACCACAGAAATGTGAGGAAAATGTGGGTTTTTAACAATATTTTAGGTTTGCAAGGGATTCTGGGTAGCAGAACCTGGTGAGAGCCTGCCAAGTCACCCCATCCTGGATTCCCCTTGGTGTCTAGTTTTCAAAAATGTATAGGTTTCCGAGGTTTCCCTAGGTGCCGGCAGAGCTAGGGTTCAAAATCTACAGCTAGGCACTTTGTTGAAAAGGGTCCGTTTTCACTGCGAAAATGTGGTGTGTCCACGTTGCGTTTTGGGCCGTTTCCTGTCGCGGGTACTTAGGCCTCCCACACAAGTGAGGTACCATTTTTCTCGGAAGACTTTGGGGAACGCGGGGTGGGTGGAATTTTGTGGATCCACACAGATTCCAGAACTTTCCACCACAGAAATGTGAGGAAAATTTGTTTTTTTGGACAATCTTTTAGGTTTGCAAGGGATTCTGGGTAACAGAACCTGGTGAGAGGCAGTCAAGTCACCCCATCCTGGATTCCCCTGGGTGTCTAGTTTTCAAAAATGTATAGGTTTGCTAGGTTTCCCTAGGTGCTGGCAGAGCTAGGGTTCAAAAACTACAGCTAGGCACTTTGCCAAATAAGGGTCATTTTTCACAGTGAAATTGAGGTGTGTCCACGTTGCGTTTTGCGCCGTTTCCTGATGCGGACACTAGGCTTACCCACACAAGTGAGGTACCATTTTTCTTGGAAGACTTTGGGGAACGCGGGGTGGGTAGAAATTTGTGGATCCACGCAGATTTCAGGACTTTCCACCACAGAAATCTGAGGAAAATGTGTTTTTTTGGACAATTTTTTAGGTTTGCAAGGGATTCTGGGTAACAGAACCTGGTGAGAGGCAGTAAAGTCACCCCATCCTGGATTCCCCTGGGTGTCTAGTTTTCAAAAATATATAGGTTTGCTAGGTTTCCCTAGATGCAGGCAGAGCTAGGATTCAAAAACTACAGCTAGGCACTTTGCCAAAAAGGGTCATTTTTCACTGTGAAGTTGGGGTGTGTCCACGTTGCGTTTTGCGCCATTTCCTGTCGCAGGCTCTAGGCCTACCCACACAAGTGAGGTACCATTTTTCTCGGAAGACTTTGGGGAACACGGGGTGGGTAGAAATTTGTGGATCCACGCAGATTCCAGGACTTTCCACCACAGAAATGTGAGGAAAATGTGTTGTTTTGACAATTTGGTAGGTTTGCAAGGGATTCTGGGTAACAGAACCTGGTGAGAGGCAGTAAAGTCACCCCATCCTGGATTCCCCTGGGTGTCTAGTTTTCAAAAATGTATAGGTTTGCTAGGTTTCGCTAGATGCAGGCAGAGCTAGGATTCAAAAACTACAGCTAGGCACTTTGCCAAAAAAGGGTCATTTTTCACTGTGAAATTGGGGTGTGTCCATGTTGCGTTTTGCGCCATTTCCTGTCGCAGGCTCTAGGCCTACCCACACAAGTGAGGTACCATTTTCCTCGGAAGACTTTGGGGAACGCAGGGTGCATTGAAATTTGTGTATCCACGCAGATTCCAGAACTTTCCACCACAGAAATGTAGGGAAAATGTGTTTTTGACAATTGTTTAGGTTTGCAAGGGATTCTGGGTAACAGAACCTGGTGAGAAGCAGTCAAGTCACCCCATCCTGGATTCCCCTGGGTGTCTAATTTTCAAAAATGTATAGGTTTGCTAGGTTTCCCTAGGTGCCGGCAGAGCTAGGGTTCAAAAACTACAGCTAGGCACTTTGCCAAAAAGGGTCGTTTTCACTGTGAAATTGTGGTGTGTCCATGTTGCGTTTTGCACCGTTTCCTGTCGCGGGCACTAGGCCTACCCACACAAGTGAGGTACCATTTTCTCGGAAGACTTTGGGGAACGTGGGGTGGGTAGAAATTTGTGGATCCGCGCAGATTACAGACCTTTCCACCACAGAAATGTGAGGAAAATGTGGTTTTTTCACAATTTTTAGGTTTGCAAGGGATTCTGGGTAACAGAACCTGGTGGGAGCCAGTCAAGTCACCCCATCCTGGATTCCCCTGGGTGTATAGTTTTCAAAAACGTATAGGTTTTCTAGGTTTCCCTAGATGCCGGCAGAGCTAGGGTTCAAAAACTACAGCTAGGCACTTTGCCAAAAAGGGTCATTTTTCACTGTGAAATTGGGGTGTGTCCACGTTGCGTTTTGTGCCGTTTCCTGTCGTGGGCACTAGGCCTACCCACACAAGTGAGGTACCATTTTACTCTGAAGACTTTGGGGAACCCGGGGTGGGTGGAAATTTGTGGATCCATGCAGATTCCAGAACTTTCCACCACAGAAATGTGAGGAAAATGTGTTTTTTTTGACAATTTTTTAGGTTTGCAAGGGATTCTGGGTAACAGAACCTGGGGAAAGCCAGTCAAGTCACCCCATCTGGATTCCCCTGGGTGTCTAGTTTTCAAAAATGTATAGGTTTGCTAGGTTTCCCTGGGTGTCGGCAGAGCAAGGGTTCAAAAACTACAGCTAGGCACTTTGCTAAAAAAGGGTATTTTTTCATTGTGAAAAAGTGGTGTGTTCACTTTGCGTTTTGAGCCGTTTCCTGTCGTGGGCACTAGGCCTACCCACACAAGTGAGGTACCATTTTTATCGGGACACTTACGGTAATTCAGATTTGTAAAGCAACTGTTATTACCTATTGACTTTCGATGCATTTCTGCCTTCTAAATGAAAGACAATGTGTAAAAAAGAAGTTATTTTGAAAAATGACCTATAATTCTCATGCTAGTATGAGTATTACCAATTTCAGAAATGTGCAAATATCTACTGTTTCTAAACTCTATATTGTGTTCCCATTTCAGAAATACATAGGAGTCTTTCATACCGAATATTCCATGTATACATTTTCCCAGAATAATTGCTAAATACCTGGTACATAATAAAAAACCATTGCAAGACGCTGCTCAGTTTTTGGCTCTGGGTTCGTCGGGTTCTTGGTGAACCTACAAGTCCTATATATCCCCACAACCAGTAAGGTCCAGTGGATGTAACGGTATATTGCTTTCAAAGAGCAGTCATAATTAGAAGAAGTTACAGGTGAAAACGTTGACAAAAAAGGCTGTTTCCATTTTTCCTATATTTAACTGTTAGTTTCTATAAAGAAACCTTGATGGATTTATACAAATGACCCCTTGCTGAATTCAGCATTTTGTCTACTTTTCTAAAATGTATAGATTTCCAGGATCCATTATTGCTTTCATACCCATTTCTACCATTAACTGGAAGGAGGTTGAAAGCACAAAAAATAGCAAAAATAGGCTATGTCCCAGAAAAATGCCAAAACTGTGTAAATTTTTTGGTTTTCTGACAAAAGTCTGTCATTCCCTCAAAGCTGAGAAAATGGAGATTTCATCCCCACAAACCCTTTTTGATACCATTTGCAGGGAAAAACCCAGACGCTTTCATATGCGGGACTTTTTTCCCATTTTTCCCAAAAACCAAAATTTAGCTGTATTTTGGCTAAAATCTGGGACCCCTCCAGGGAATCCACAAACCCTGGGTACCTTTAGAATCCCCATGATGTTGGAAGAAAAGGACGCAAATTTGGCGTGGATACCTTATGTGGTCAAAAAGTTACAGAGGCCTAATCGCGAACTACTACAAATAGCCAAAAAAGGGCTCAGCACTGGGGGGGGAAAAGGCTCAGCAGTTAAGGGGTTAATTAGTATTGTTGGTGTTTAGAAAGATAATTAAAAAAGTAACTAGTTGTTTATGTGTAATAAACAACATTATTATTTACATATTTTCATATAATAGACATGTAACACATTTTTCAATTTGTATTTATTTTTTAAAGTTTATTTAATGTATATCTTTACATTTTTAAACATACATTTCTAATTAGAATAAAACATTTATATATTGGCAAATAAAACAATTTTCAGTACATTTTTCTTATTAAATAAACATTGTAAATCATATTTAAATAGTATTGTATGTTGTACATTTTCCAGTTTTTTTTCTGTTGTTTACCATTTTTTTAAACATTTCTTAAATTGTTTAATATACATATTTGTAACATCAATTTAACTTACGTTTTTCCAGTATATAATAAATAATTGTATATTTTTTATATTATTATTTAATATATACTTTACCATTTGGAAACATTTTTTACAGCATTTTTAAAAATGTTTTACATGTTTTCAAACCAATTATTCAACATTGTTTACTTATTTTCCCATTTATTTCTATTGGAACATAGGGACTGATTACGATAGAGGGCGGTCGGACTGCCACCCGATATCACGGCGGTCAGGAGACTACCCGACAAGCAGGCGGCGGTTCAACTGCCGCATTACGATGCGACCGCCGGGCTGGCAGTCACAAAGTGCTCCTTTACACGGAGGCTTGTGCTACTGCCCAGGAAAAGGCCCACAGCACAAGCCTCCGTGCAAAGGAGCACTTTCTGCACATCCATGCACCATGGTGCATGGCACACGGAGTATGGAGGTGAGTGGGGCACTACATGTGCCCCCTGGGCCTCTTTACAGTGGACGGGGGCCCTGTTTGGGTCCCCCAAAATTAGTTTCTGACAGCCTTCATGGCGGTCTTCTGACATGAAAAGAATGTTGAAAGGGATCTCGTAATAGCCTCCATTCGGGATTGCGATTCCGACCGCCGCCCGATCAGGATGAGATGATTCTGTTGTAGGCGGTGGTCTTCTCCACGACCGCTTAGGGTCTGATCGCCTGCTTTGTATGTGGCGGTCAGACTGAAGGCCTGTCGGCGGTCGCACCCCCACCGACAGCCTGTCGTGTGCAGTCCGGCCGGCATCATAATCAGGGCCATAGTCTTTTTTTTTTGTTTCATTTAGAGGCCATTTATTTACATTGCTAGCTTATTTGTGTCATTTTCTATCTATTTTCTGGGATCAAGGTCGCAGTAAGATGCTGCTGCTCGTCGGAACAGGTAAGTCCTTTTTAAAGGTTATTTTTAGGGTTTTTTAGGGCCGGGACGATGTAGAGGGGAGGTCTAGAGGTTGGTTATAGTGTTATTGTGGGTTTTTCATACATTTGGTTGTATTAATTGTAGTGCTTTTCAACTGTGTGTAGGTTTGGGTTTTCGTACACTGTTTTAGTAATGTATTGATATGTTATGTTCTACTGTGTTATGCTACTTGCTTTGTGATGATTAACAGTAATGTATATGTACTTTTGGGAAAGTAATGTTTTTGGCGGGTGGGTTTTCTGTTTTACTTTGCAGGTTTTTCTCTACGAACAAGTCTTATGGGCATTTGGATTTTCCTTTTTCTTTTTAAAGAAATCTCTTTGGCTTATAATGAACCAGTATTTCGATGTAGCAAAGAAAAAACAACACTTATGCAGCGCAATGGAACATGGGTACAGTGGAAAACGTACACAGTGCACAGTTTACAGTATCACCCTTTTCATTACAGGTCCATGAGAGTACATAATGTAGAATACAAAAAGCTCAGAGGATAAATTAGCAAAACAGGAAGATATAGTCACATATAAAGTAGCAATTGAACTGTTCCAGGTACAGTAGGTATCGTCATTAGGCATCAGAGTCTGTGTCTTCTGCACTCTGGTTTAACTCTTCATGCAACATAAAACGTTCACACAGCATCACCCATGCATCCAAGTCATCCTGAAGCTACTACATTTCACATACACCTCCTCCACCAGTGCCCATTTTACTACATCTCACTCCTAGCGATCTATAGTTGGTGCCCCATGTCCCATACACAAGATGGCTACTCGCCTTCAAGCCAACACCAGGGCCAGCTGCATGAACTTGTACGCCGTGTTCTGCCTCTTGGGCCTCACCGTGTTCCCCAACAGACAAAATTGTGGTGTAAGGACTCCCCACAACGCCATGATGAGTGCTAGCCTATCTACCACAAGTGCCCAATAAGCATGTACCAGTGGGCATCCCCAAGCCAAATGCATAAAATCAGCCCTCTCCAGGCTCCAGCGCGGACATGCAGTTGTTCAATCTGGATATATACAGCTCAGCGCCAAGGGTGTCGCATATATGCGATAAAGAAATTTAAAATGAATCAGCTTGAAACACGCATTGCTAGAGACTGTCCTCATCAGGGCGCACACTCGTGCCCAATCCTCATCGGGCAGTGGCTACCACGTGTCCAGCTCCCACGCTTCCCGAGCCCGCAAGGGACGGTGTGCAACATTCGCTACTATGGTCTTATATAGCAGCAACACCTAATGTCTTCCCGCCCACATGTCATCATAACCCCTAGGGTGCTGAACGCAGTAGGCACCGCAGTATACGTCCCCCAGGTCTGACGAGCAAACTCAGCCAGTCCCCCGTAGTGTAGAAAATGCCCAGGGCCCACTTCCAGCTCAATCTGCATTTCCTCGAAGGAGATAAAGCTCTCATTCGGATATGGGTCACCCCATCGGGTGCAGCCCCCTTCCTGCCATGTTTGGTAGGACATATGGGCCTCCATGCGCTGGAGTGGAGCTAGGATCCATATCGGTAACACTCGATGATATGGCACTCTCCTAAGCGCCACCATCACAATATTTTGCCTCACTCGGCTTGTCTTTTGGACCACATAAGGGAGGGTCATTGGCACACTTGATCCTTCCATCAACAATGCAGGAAGGTCCTGTTCCTTCCAGCAGTAATTTCTCCCAGTTACTTCCCTCAGCCAGCCATCTGGTCGCATGCTGGATTATGGCTGCAAAATAATGAATACTCTAGTCATGGCATTTCCAGCCTGCCTCCTAATATCCTCGCATCAATGTGTCTCTGGCCACCCTACTGTGCTTACCCACCCAAAGAAGTGCCATAAGTAAGGAATACAGCTGCCTAAAAACTCTAGTGGGCTGAGGGCAGAGAGAGTTCTGTATTGTGTAAAGACAACATGGGAGGAGCACCATCTTGGAGACAGCTTTACTGCCCTTCATGACAGCGGTAATGTATTCCAAAATTTGATCGAGGACTGTAGGGAGTCCAGCACCCTGCCTATATTATATTGCGCCTGTTTATTTTTTGAGTGGGCGATCATGATCCCCAGGTAGCTCCCACTTGAGCCCCAAATCCAGCAGAACATCCCTTGGGGATCCCCACCATTGCCGCCAATGGGAACAACAATGATTTCCTGCGATTGAGGCACAGCCCAGACACTGGCCCAAACATAACTCGTATGCACAATAACTCTCAAAGCCTTTCCCTAGGTGCTCTTAAATAAAATAACACATCATCTGCATAAAGCAATACAAGGTGCTGCATCGCACTCAGCTCTATACCCCATTGATAAAGGTCTCAACGAACCTAAAACGCCACAGGCTCAATTGCCAGCACAAGCAATAAGGGCAACGGACAACCTTGCTGGGTGCCCCTCCCCAATTCCCAACTGACTGAGCACTGCCACCCCACTCTAACCCTCGCGCTAGAGCGTGTATAAAGCAATCAGATCCAGGCACGGAATTTCAGCCCAATTCCTATAACCCTTAAGACCCCCAGCATATACCCCCAATCTACTGTATCCAATGCTTTTTCTATGTCCATAGAGACCGGGGCCATTTCCTCATCTGCTCCATCCACCTCATGCAACACATAAGTGGGTCTTCTGAGGTTCATGCCAGCGTTTTGACCGGGAATGAACCTGCACTGGTCCTCATATAGCAGGTAGCTCATAACAGGGCTCAGGCGATTAGCTTAAATTTTATAGAGGAACTTCACATCTGTGTTTATCAAAGTAAGCTGGCAATATGCTGTAGGATCTGCTCTATCACCTCCTGGCTTAAGCAACATGCAAATATCCCCCTCCGGCATGGTTGGTGGTAGTACCCCTTCACCCCATGCCTCCAGCTATACCTCCAGGAGTCTCTGTGTGAGAGTAGCTGAGAAATCCTTGTAGAATTCTGCTGGTAACCCATTCCCCCAGGGTCCATTTGCTGAGGGAGCATCTTCAAACTATCCTCAACTCATCCAGCATGAGGTCAGAGTCCAGATCAGCCCTCACCACTTCCCCCACTCTCAAGAGCTCAAGGCACCCAAGAAATGCCTGGATCCTCGTCTGGGTGATGTCAGGATTTCCGCAATACACCCCTTCTAAGTGCAGCTGAAACGTAGCCAGGATTGCTGCCTGACAAGTTGCCCGAGGATTGTTCTCTGCTATCTAATGTGTAACAGGGGTGACAGTCTCCTTCCTACGTAATATCCAGGTTAGGAGTCTCCCTGACTTGTTTCCCTCCCTATGGAGCCGTTGCCGATATTGTTTCAGAGTGAATCTAACCTGTCCCAGGTATTCGCTATACGGTGATGCACAGCCGGCTCCTCCCTGCGACACTGCAGGTCAGAAAAGTCCTGCATCTGCAAGTTGGCCAATTCTGTTTCCCCCTCCTGGAGCTCCTGTTGCAATTGCTTTCATACCACACGCCAGTCCCATACACTGGCCACGCAGCACAGCCTTCATATCCTCCCATTCAGTGGCCCTGCAGAAAGTAGAACCCTATTTGTGCTCTATGTATACTGTCAGCATCAGAGACAATGACTCCTTACCTTTCACATCTGACAATATGTTCGCCGGAAATCGCCACAGTGCACTTCGTTCCAGTGCCACGCCCCATCCCAGCTCCCAACATACAGGGGTATGATCAGACAAAAACCCAGCCAGGTATGATACAGCCACCATGTCATCCATGGGGATCCCGGCCATCAACACCTGATCCAGTCTGCTATATGTGTTGTGAGTGAGGGAATGGCAAGTTTATACTCTACACAGTGGGTGCTGTGTCCTGCAGATATCGGACAGCCCCAGATTATGCATTACAGTCCTTAACACAGCAGACAGTCGGGGTTTGGTGCCCTGGCGAGGGGGAAGCCGGATCTGTTCTACATCCAACACACAATTAAAGTCACCTAACCAGAGCAGAGGCACATCTGCATCCCTGCTGACCAAGTCTTGTACACCATAGAAGAAGTCAGGGTCGTCTGTATTAGGGGCATAGGTGTTTAGCAGTGATATACCCCTCCCATCCAGCTGCCCCTGTAGCAACACATATCAACCCTCAACATCCACCTCCAAGTATGTCAGGGAAAATGGAGTTCCCAGCGCTACCCAGACCAGGACTCCCCTAGCATATGCAGAGTAAGAGGCATGATAAATCTGACCCTTCAATTTCTTAGCCACTTTATTGGCCTCAATATCACTCAAGTGGGTCTCCTGGAGGCAGGCTATATTAATTGTATGTCTTTTTACTAAAGAGAGCACCATATAGCGCTTGGTGTTCGATCCCAACCCCGGACATTCCGTGGCAAGAATCTGTACTTATCTCCCATGTAAGTGTTATAGTAATGTAAGTAACACTCCCATGAACTACAGTGCAATCACACCCAGCGCAGCTGCAACAACACGCATCAACACAACTGAACCCCAATCATGAACTGTCCCCTCCCCCAGACTAGTATAGAGTAACATAGTGCCTACACGTGTCCACCCAGTTAATGTGCCAGGACTACCCTAAAACCCTTACCCTGTCTAACAATGGCAGGGCCCCCCCACTCAACCAGGTGATCTAAAATGAGAGTGATCAAGATCTACCCACACCAATCCAGTAGATTCTGAAACCCCCCACCATCCAACCAGAGCCATGCAACCGAGCTCGGATCATCCATCCTCTTGCACAGTACCACACAATACATACACACTATGTGATGTTCGAAAGTGCGCAATCCAATAGAGCCACCAGGGACCACCAATCAAGGAGGGCACCATGTCTATGCACTCCAGGAGTACACCGCAAAACCCCCCAAAACATGGCAGTTGTTCTATTCCATCAAGCATGAACTTAAACCAAGTATATAATCGGTTGGGGCAGTCATCATTGTTTCAGGTACAGTGTCAGCCGTGGCCCGAGAATCTTGCCCCCCATCCATACCCTGCATCCCCCCCTTCCATCATCTGCATAGTGCCATCCTCCTGAATCGTAACTCGGTGAGCGTCCTGGCGCTCAACCCCAACAGATCCTGGGGGGCCGACTCTCCCATGATCCAATGCCTGACTTCAGACGGAGCCCCGTGGCCACAATCCCCATGTCAGTCAATAGAGGATATGTCCCACACTTTAAGCCAATCCGAAACCCCATCAGGATGTTCAAAAAGGTGCGCCTTACCCAGCGATATAACATTCATTTAGTAGTATACAACAGCATGCATTTCAATTGTATTGCCCACAGCTTCTGCTTTATGGCCAAAAATGATTTGCATTGTTTCTGTACCCTCCTAGTATAGTCAGGATAAATTGCATTCTTACTGATCTCAAATAGTTGAATTTCCTGCTCCCTGGTGACTCTTAGAATACAATCCCTATCTCCATATTTCAGGATCTTGGCGATGATAGCCCTGGTGGTGACCAGGAATGGGTGGAGGCACCAGTGCCCTGTGCGCCCTCTCAACCACAAAAATCTCAGAGTGCCCCACAGCTGCTGTCTCACCCAGTCCTCCAGGAACCCCTCCACAGATGCCCCCTCGACCTGCTCTAGGAATCCCAGCACCTCGATATTATTGCCGCAAGCATGGCCCTCTGCATATTCCACCCTGTGTTCAAGTTCACTGGTAACAGTAGACATTCTAGCCATTTGCTGCTTAAGCAGAGAGACATCTCCTTGCAGACTTTCAATGTTGCCCTCTGCCATCGTCACATTGTCTGCCACTTCACGCAGGTTAGCTCTAAGCAAGTTAAGGTCAATAGAAACAGTCTCAAACTTGCTTTTTCAAGGCCTTGTGGGACCCCTGTATGGCCAGCGGTAGCTGTTCCTTGGGTAGGTCACACAACACACGCGCTGACGACGGGCTGTGGTCCGACGCAATTTAGTAGGACCAAGCTACCGATGAGGGGGCTAGAATCCAATCCCCTTAGGGTTGGTTACTGACTGTTTGATCTCAGGTATACCACATACTGATTGGTCTAAGGTATACTTTACACCCAGTGTGATTGGTGTGGGGACGGTAACTGCAATAGCACATACATTGACCGCCCACCATAGAGTAGTTTAGCATACATTTGGTCCTGAAGAATTGCAATGATCAGTATAGACATTTAAAAGTCAAGAAACATGTCGACCTTAACATAGTGTTCAGAGCCAACGTGGACCATTGCAAGCATTCCCAGCCACTATCTGTTTTTAATATGACAAAGCAATCCAGATATTAAACTCCTCTTGGATTAATCTTTGTTATTTTTAACTCACTTCACTGCAACCTACTCACTTATCACACTCAGACAGCACCTCACTCTTTACATCGGCAACCAAACCTAAAGACCTCTGGCAAAGAGCCCCCTTGAGAGGCTTGTTGGGCATTGCAGCGCCGGCCCAACGAGGAGCTGCCCGATGATGAAGGATGACATGACACCCTCTGGGGTGTGTGAGGGCTCTTGCTCCTGATGGATCAGATCCCTTGATCTGACTTCTCAAGAGCTACTGACCTGTCTCCCCTTCTTGTCTTTTTCCTTCCCCCCTTTCCATAGGAACTGCACACCATTGTATACACCCATGTATGGCCGCCAGTAGATTGACATGCAAAGGGTTACTTCCCCCTCTGGGGAGTCGCTTCTAGACTGTGTGCCTCCCTGCCTGGTAATCCACTGAGAGGGCTGCCTGGGTGTGGTATATTATGTTATAGTGTTATTAGAGTATGAGCTTGCAGTTTTGTCCTTCCCCATGGTGGTGGCCCGCTGATCTCCCCAAGTGGTGGCCCGCTGATCTCTCCCCACCCAGGACTGTCCAATCTTCAGTTAAAAACCTGGGTGTATACATTGATAATGAACTCTTGATGCAATCCGAGGTCCAGGCCCTAGTAGGAACCTGTTTTGGCTTAATGCGAATGCTGAAGAAATTCCTGCCGCTCCTCCCCCTGGATTCCAGGAAGATTGTGGTGCAGGCGCTGATAATCTCCAGATTGGACTACGCCAATGTCCTTTATCTGGGACTACCAGACTACCTTCTTCAACGCCTTCAGGTAGTGCAAAACTCAGCAGCAAAGGCGATTCTCAAACTGAAACCCAGGTCGCATATGACCCCCATCTTAAGTCCTTACACTGGATTCCAGCGAGGGAACGGATGAAATTCAAGGCCTTGGTTATTTTCTTTAAAGCCCTCCATGGCATGGGAGCCGTCTACCTTAGGAAAAGAGCAAGCCGCTACACACCGGCTAGAGCACTTAGATCGTCCTCCGCCGATCTGGCTTGCATCCATAAAACACGGCTAGTGTGCAGAGGTGGTAGGTCCTTCGGCTTCTTAGGAGCTCATGCCTGGAACAAACTGCCGGCAGCTCTGAGAGCATCAACAGATCTCTCTCGCTTCAAAAAACAGTTGAAAACTTGGCTTTTTAAGAACTAACACCTCTTAGTAGGACAGCCACTTGTGAATTGTTAGTGCCGGGACACTCCATCTGAAGTAGCTGTGCGCTCTATAGGTACCGGTCATTCATTCATTCATTCATGGTGCACAGTACCCAGCAACTGTGAGTACCTCCCCACAGGTTACAATTGTCAGGCAGAAAAACCAAGCCCTCTAGGAACCCCATGCCATGCCCTACCAGCCCCAGCAGGATCAGTAGCACCTCCAAGGCCCAATCTTATGCCATGCCCTACTGCACGAGTCCCAGGGGAGTCAAATCTTGTAGGGGGAAGAGGCGCCTTCAATTTCCCACAGCCTTCTATGCACCGCTCCACTAGCTGGGCCACCCTCCAGTCACCACCACACAGTCACTGGTCCTTCCCAGAGCCCTGCCCAGCGGTGTCCCCTCAGTGCAGCTAGGGCCCCCCCACCAGAGCTAGACCCCCAGGCACCTGCACCTGCTCCCCAAAGACCATACCTGCGTGCAGTCTGTATGTCACGTTTAGGCGTAGATAGCATGGGAGGCATAAAATCTAACACCAGAGTGAGTGGCACAGGACGTATGGCGTGTGCATGCCGCAGAACTACATCTCCCATAATTCCAAGGGAGCGAATCATAGTCCTACCTCTGATCACTACTTAAGCACCGCCTACTGACAGCCTGGTGCTTGTCAATCGTGATCTGTTCCTTCATCTGGAAAGTCTGTTTCCAATCTCAACTCACTGCAAGCTGGGGTCAGGAGACTTCAAGCCCACATCTCCTTGCCGCTTTTCCCCTTCAACTTTCGTGTTGCTCAGCGTGCAGGTTCCTTCTGATGCGCTGGAGCACGAGAGGGATTCCCTGCGTCCCGGAGCCTCTTCCGTGTTGCTCAGCGTGCAGGTTCCTTCTGACACGCTGGAGCGCGAGAGGGATTCCCTGCGTCCCGGAGCCTCTTCTGTATTGCTCATCGTGCAGGTTCCTTCTGACGCGCTGGAGCGCGAGAGGGATTCCCTGCGTCCCGGAGCCACTTCCGTGTTGCTCGCGCTGGAGCACGGTTACGAGCCGCAGTAGGCTCGGAGGCTACCTTCCTCTGTGTCCGCTTCGTGAATCTTGTTGCAAGCGGTCTAGGGGGCATGGGCAGTTCGTCCTGTATTTCCCTCGTGACTTACTGGTCGCGTTTACTACCCGCCAAGAAGCCGGTGAGAGACTCAGAGTATTTTTGTGGTGCTTACACTTGTGTCGGGATGCCTAAAGAACACGCTGGGACAGCGTGTTAACTCACGAAGGATCCTACTGCTTCCAGGGCGCTCTATCCCTTCAGGCTTGGAGGAGAACTTCGCATTTACTTTGGATTGAAACATTCAAGCTAAGTACATTTGCGTTTTTCTTTTCTTGTTGTTATGGGTGCAGTGCCTCTGACGACTAGTGTACAGACACCTTGGAAACAGTTATTGGAGTGCTGATTCATTTCTTTTCTTTATTTTGGGATTTTTGTACCTTTTTATATAAGGATGAATGCGGCATGATTAACTGTAAGTGCCTTCACATATTCTATAGTTATATGTTTTGGTTGCATATGGTGGTTGTTACATGTGTATTTATTACACAAAGAAACAAGGCAGAAATGCCAATTTACGAATGAACATCTACCCACTTCGTCCGTCGGGAAGTAATTTTTCAGAAATTTAGTATGCTGTAGTGCTCTCCAAGCATAAGGCCTCCCTCCGCCTTTAGGAGACCAAGTCAACTCTCCTGGGAGAAGCAAGTCCCCCTTGAGGTTTACGCATAAACTGCACAAATGCCGAGGCACATCTAAAATTAGTCCAGATCTGTGAAATAGGCTTTAACCACCATAGTATAAAAACGGAAGTCCATAAGTCGATCTTTGTTTTCCTCTGTATATCCTTTATTTCATATCAAAAAAATGTCATAACATCCGAAACAGGCAGCCGACACGTGTTTCGTCCGAAAGGACTTTCTCAAGGCTAGAAAGAACAGTAGAGCGATTCGTACTCCAAGATTCGTTTTTTTTAAAAGGATCACACCCGTAATAGCGGTATAGCACCTGTAGCAATGGGAACCGGTAGTATCCGCTCCCGCTACCTCCGTGTTACTAGCCAGGCCTTGATAAGCCTGTGGCGGTGACAGATCAGATCGTGTACAATCCCGATACCAGCCCAGGCTTATCAAGGCCTGACTAGTAACACGGAGGTAGCAGGAGCGGATACTACCGGTTCCCATTGCTACAGGTGCTATACCGCTATTACGGGTGTGATCCTTTTAAAAATAATGAATCTTGGAGTACGAATCGCTCTACTGTTCTTTCTAGCCTTGAGAAAGTCCTTTCGGACGAAACACAAGTCGGCTGCCTGTTTCGGATGCTATGAAAAAATTTTGGTATGAAATAAAGGATATACAGAGGAAAACAAAGATCGACTTATGGACTTCCGTTTTCATACTATGGTGGTTAAAGCCTATTTCACGGATCTGGACTAATTTTATATGTGACTCGGCATTTGTGCAGTTGTTACATGTGTGTTGTGCTTGTGTCTCAATACAGGGAACACGGGGCTAAACAGCAGGAGTGAAGTCTACAACTCCAGGTCCATTCCCCATTGAGTGTTTTCGCAGCCGCATCGTTATTGTTTCTTTTGTCCCTTTTTTCCCTTTCCCCTATTGTGGTGTTTCCTGTTTGAGTGATTGTAACATACTCGCAGGTGATTCCATTGAGGGGATAGGGTTACCTGGCATCTTTCATCACTCCCGCTGTGTACGGCTTCTAAGGTTAGTGGTTACCCAGTCTGTGTTCTGACACTGTATCATGTCAGGACTCACCACTTCCCTCTGCTCCGGCAGAAGGCTCCTCCGCTCCCGAGCCCCTCTGAGGTTCCAGACCCCAGTCAACAGCTGGGGCTCGCCAGCTCATGCTCCTTACGCTAGGCCTTCAAACTCTCCGTGATCCACAGGCTGCTCCACCAGATGATGCCCACCTCCTTCATCCAGAAGTGCCAACTCAGGCCCCCTCAATCGTGCCAGATGCCACACATTCACCGGAGGGACCCACAATTACTTTGCCAGTCACGTTTTGAGTGCATCCGGGCTCTTCAGCATTACTACGTGCTCCAGGATGTGAGCAGGGCCCGAGGCAGCTCACAACAGGCAGGGGCCGACCACAGGTGTTGCCCCGCAGAGCTGCACAATCAGTCTCTGTCGCCCCTTCCAGCAGTCTCCGGGGGCGCAGACTTCCTCTGCCACAGTGGCCTCGTGTTCTCAAGGCGACCTCCTTTCCCAGCTGGGGCCCACCTTCTATCGCTCCAGCAAGGAGCCATGGCTCACCCAGAATGGCTCTACGAGTCCCCGTCCAGCTCTGGGAAGCAGCTGCCCTACCTCCTGCGGTCGATACAGTCTCAGCCATCTCAGCCGATGTTAGGCTGGTACTCTGAGGGACCTTGCCGCACCAGCCGCGTGCAGCAACGGGACCAACCACTGGATGCTCCAGCTCCTGCAATCAGCCATAACCCACCGATGGTCGTCTCCCTGCCGTAGCCCCTGTCAGCACTTCTCCGCTCCACGGGGCCGGAAGGCGGACCCCAGGGCTCCACTAGGCCACAGTCTTTGGAGGAACGACCATAGCCCTCCATCGAGCACAATTTTGCCCACAGCCGACTATGAAGGTCTCTGGGCACAGGATGATTGCCACCCCTGCCTCAAATTAGCAGAGGGGCAATAGGATGTCAATGGATAAAGTCCGTTGGGGCAGGGGCCGAGCTCAGCTACATCCTGTCGGCCATCTTATCAGGCCACGCCTCCAATAATAAACCAATAGTTTTAACTTTGATTTCCTTTTTTTGGGTTTCCAGGAGCGTTTCTTTTTTAAACACTTTTTCGGGTTTTGTTATGGTTCCTAGATACTTTGGATTGCTTCGAGGGAGCTCTAGCAACAGCGATTGGTTTTATTTTTTGCATTTTTGGGAGACTTTTTGTAAAATATTATTCCCATTTTAGGTGGATTATACTATTGACTATGTGGATACAGAGGATGATCTGCATGTACAGAACAGTAAGTCATATTTAATTTATTTGTTTTGGGTAGGAAATATTATGTTTTATTGTTTGTTTAACTATTATGTGATTGTTGTTTGGAAATGTATATTTTATGTGTGTAATTATTTTACGTGACAAATTGAGTTTGTTCTTCGAGCTTTTTGATTGGGAGGTTTAGATTTTTATATGAATAATTTATATATCATTGTATTATATTAGTCTTATTTAGGATTGGAGTTTTATTTATTGTTTTGACTGATGTAATAAAATATTATGTTTATTATTTATATAAAAAGTTATTTTTCATGTTGGTTAAGATTATGTTATAGTTTTTGGGAAGTTTTTATGTTAGTATTTATTTTATATTTTGCTTTTGGCTATTATTGTTCAGTAATCTACTCCTCTGTTGTGTATGAAGAATTTTACTTTAAATTGGAGCATGTTGTACAATCTTTTGTTTTGTTTGCTAAGTTTAGGTGCAATTTGGGTTACAGAACGCTCCATTTGTTGTTGTTGATAGCTTTGCTCTTTTTGTAGAGCTTCTATAAATTTATAGAGTGTAGGTTGGGTTCTGCCTAGTGTGGATTGAAAGGCATTGTGCCATCCTTCCAATGCGTTGTTTGTTTTGGCTTCCTGTGGCAAGGTGCTATCATATACATTCCACCATGGTATTTGGAATTTGGGTTGGCGTCTGTGTCTAGAGCGATGTAGTCTGCCAACCCAAGTATCTTTGAAATAATCTATTAGGGGGCTTAGTTTGTGTTCGTTTTGTTGGTAGAAAGAGCTTGCTATTAGCAAATTATAATGGTTAGCTACCTCAGGGACAGGAACATAGGCTAGTGCTATAATTTCTTTTTATTTCAAAGGCAAATTGACTGCAGCATATTCTACACTTAATGCATATTATTGGAGGTGTCTCCATATGTTTTGATTGAAATGGTAGTATCAGCCTTGTATGGCTGTGTGGGGGTAAATTTATTAAATGGTTTGAATCATGGCTTGTTCAAAGTCTGTGATTATGTTTCATGGGTAGTAGTATTTGGTTTAAGTTTAATGTGGTTTAAGAGTTCGTGGTAAGTGCTACTTTGTTTGTTTGGTAGTAGGGCTTATATAAAAGGGATATTTTTGATTTGATATTCACCATGTATGGTGTATATCTGAGTGAATGGTTTGGGATGCATTTTGAAGGTCCCATCCATCATCTAGGTTTGATGATGGTTAGTTTTAGTAATTTATTTGCTCTAAAATATATTAGGATTTGTGTATCATTGTTTAGATTGTCATATAACAGGAAGGGTTCATCATTATGTGTAATTTTTAAGTGTTCAGGTATTTCTATATCTTGGTACCTTCTAGGGGCAGGAGGATTATCACTGACTTCTTTTTTAGTTCATGCAATTAAACATTTTAAATTGGGTTTAGGTGGTAGTTGGCCTGTGATGTGTTCAGTGACTTTATTCAGTATATCTTTTAGGATTTTGGTTGTGGGTTCCCGGGAACTAGTGTTTGCATCTCTTATATCCTGCATCACCTTCATTACTTCTATTTCTGTCACATCTTAGGGTTGGTTGTGTTTCCTTACAATAAATAAAACATCATGTTTTGTAGCGGCCCTCCCATAGTATGTATTAGAATAATATTTGGTACATTTCCAATTCACATTTTCCATCAATGTACTTTCTTTGTTGTAGGTGTAGGCCATGTGACTTAGTAATTGTTTTCCTTTCTGGGATGTTCTTTATCTTTCTCTTTCTGTCATTGTGTCTGAAAGTTGTGTAATAGTATAAATAATTAAAATTTTAAAATGTTTATACATTTGTTATTTGCATACAAAATTATGCAACTGTTTGTATTGTTTATACTTCAATGTATGTTCTTCTTAGATGTTTCACACTTTTTGCAGCTTTTCTGTTGGGGTGTTGTAATGTGGAGCAGGAGCGTTATAGGAAGGCGATATTTTTTCTAACAATATTTATTTTCTGATATTTTTGTGTCTTGATATTGTGTGCATCAATATTATGTCAGTGATCCTCGTAAACAGTTCTATATAACTCCAGTGACTTGGACTAGACAGACACCAGTGGCATCATTGACAGGAGCCCACTGTCACCATTGACTTTAAGACTGGATCACTGAAATGTGCCAGTGACTTCATCAGAGGGTCATCCTTAGGGTTTTTAGTGAGACCTTTTTATATTTTTGATATTGGAAACCCAGCAACTTAGGCTTCACCCATTAAGATTGTTCATCTTGGTAACAGAGATTAGATTAGTATAAAGACTTGGCCCAAAAGCCTGCATCTGAATACCTTACACTAAGCCTAAATTACCTGTGGAAACACTCCTCGCACAGAGACCAAGACCTGACTTGTCCGAAGATAACTGACTGGATCTGAGCACAAAAACTTGGGATAACATTGTTTTTATGTTAATTGAAAGCCTAGCATGTGGGCGTTTAGAAACATGTCATTATTTCTCATCTACAAAAGGCACTGGCATCTTCTGGCTTTTTCCTAAATGTGGTTTTAACTTTTAAATGTGACCACTTGAGAATTAAAGTCTTATTCTTCTTTAATGTTAAGCCACCAACAGTACATTGAAGTCATTGGGTGTTATTTTCTGTGTCACACTGAAACTGGGTTTCTAACTCCTACAAGTGCTGATGCCCCTATCCAATTAACATTAAGGAGGGTCAATTCTCAAAAAAGGGAGAATCCAACAAAATTGTCTCTAATTCTAATTAATTACTTTGCCAAGACAATTAAAGAAAACTGTGCACAACTAGGTTTCTCTAGTTCTTAATTTTATAGATTTATTCAAATATCGAAGTTATCATTGCAAAAAGCAAAAACTAGCTAGAATTAACCAATTAATGAAATGTACAAAATGCCAAGTGCCATAAACTAATTAATTGGCCACAGCACATTAGCAAATAATCAATTCATAATAATAAGCACTAAATACAAAACGACCATGTGTGAAACCAAAAGAAATCAAGCAAAATGTCTAATGCCAAATCAGAATGAAAATGATCAATGCCTGTCTAGAATACCAAGCAGCGCGTTTGAATGTGCAATGCTGCAAAGTCAAAATGTCTAAAGCAAAAATGTCTAGTGACTGTCTGGCTCTAAATAATAAAAAAAAGCAATTTTTTTCTAATGTTTCAGACAATGAAACCACACAATTTCATGATGTGACATTATGTAAGTTCTAAAAATGTTACGGGCACAGTAAATCAATAAGACTGTTAATTTCCAAAACACTTACTTGATTTTCATAGGACATAAACCTGGGAAATGCAACTTAATACAATGGACTGTTCTACACCTTCATAACAACAAACATAGCAACAGAGGTTTAGCAGATTAACCTTCAAACTGTTTCAAACACATTCCTTAGTTTAGGAAACTAAAGAAATGATACATTTGCACATACAGAAACAGATCATTGCTGCAGCTGAAATTTGATGATTTTCTGAAAAGTTAATAAAAAAGAAATGCTCAAGCACAACATTTAAAGAAGCACTCTCATAAATGTGGCCTGGTGCGGCCTGGTTGTGCTAACTGAACTAAATCTATATTAAGCATTATTTTTTTAATGGAAAAATAATTTCCAACTAAGCCCCTAGAGTGAACACTGAAAGTGAGCCTTGCTGCCTAGACAAAGCTATGTGGCCAAAGGTTTTGTTACATAATTTCTTCAAAATTCGACACTATTCAAGACACCTTTGCGGCACTTTTCATTGTTTCACTAACATTCTCTTACTCCCCCTGTTACACCCCAGCCTCTCAACTATACTGCAACCGTTCATCACAATAGGACCCTCTGAACTTAGTTCAATAATTAGAATTCCAAATCTATTTTGCACACAATCTAAAACTTCAGCTCTCAAACTATTAAAGCACCTGCTTTCCAGAAAATTGGGTTAAACTATTCCCTCAAATCGGGCATCTGCCCAACATGTTTCAAGTCAGCTATGGCTCTGCCTCTTTAAAAAAGAATAGGAAAAAACATGTCCGCCCGTCCATTCTCTGCAGCTGTCTTCTAGTATCTCGCCCCGTTTTTTAATCCAAATAGGACAACTACAGGTTTTCACCCATCGCACACTCTGTCCTCTAACAACCTATGTAACCCCTTCCATTTGGGCTTTGGACCCTTCACACAGTAGAAACAGCACTTTCACATCTATCCTCCTTTCTCACCATTGCTCACTACAGTCACCTGTGCCCTAGCCAGATATTTCTAGACCTGTCTGCACCCTTCAGCTTTTCTGTCGCTTGTTCCTAGTTGATATTTACTCCAAGATATATATGCCCACCTGGCTCGCAACTCTGCCCTTTGCCCTCCTTTTCAAACTCCACACCACCTCCTGCAATATTTCTCAGTTTGGTTCTCCTACTAATCCTTATGATTATGAGATTTTAGCTTTTTAGGACTCTCCTAGGGAGTGCTTGCACTGTCTCTTCGAGACATGCTGTATTCAAGTATGGACTTTAAGCTCCGCCTATTTCCCACCCATCTTTTCAATTGGCTCCTGTTACTGTCCTTTGTAAATGGTGGCTTTCAATTTGTGAATAGACTTAGTAGTCCCTCCTTAGTACCTCCTTTTCTCCTGTTGTAACCTCCCATGAGGACTGCCCATTACATGTGTTGTTACATGGTATGTTTTATTTACAGTTTGTGAGCACTATTTTCTTAAATGACTTTCTCCTACCTGCTGTTGCAGGCAGGACACGCTATCCCACAACCGCTTGTGTTTTTTAAGCAGCGCGGCATGCCGTGCTTTATCTTATGTTCTCCTACCTGCTTTTTCAGGCATGACACGCTCTCCCGCAACTGCATGTTTATTTAAGCAGCGAGGCATGCTGCGCTTTATCTTATGTTTTTGCTTCAGCTTTAATAATGGCGCCCGCGCCTTTCTTTTCTTATGCACGACTCACCCAACTCAATCTTGAGACTGCACACAGCCTAATATATTTTTAAAAGCAGCGCAGCACGCCACGCTTTATCTTATTTATTTTTTTTGCAGCCGAGCATAATCTTAAGTTTTATTTGCAGCAGCGCGGCACACAGTGATTCAGCTTCAATAATGCTAGCTGCGCGTTTCTTCTGCGTGGCTCACCCAACTTGATCTAAAACGTACCATATTGGGGGGCGTGGCTAGCGCCCACGGAAAATGGCAGCTTTCCCGTGACTCGCCTGGGGACGGCGGGCTGACCGCAGGACTTTTCCTTCATAATTCACGGCACGGAATCGCTACGAGGGGCCAACGATCGTCGGAAGGTCTACAGATTCAGGTGACGCGAGTTTCACTGAATTTGAGGTGTTTCTCGTCCCTTAATTCACCTTCGACTTGTTTCCGACTTGCCACCCGCCATTTTGAGGCTTTACCTGAGCTGAATGCGAGCCGCTTTCACCGTGCGCTCGCTCTACAATAATTGCCTCTCTCCTATCTCTTTGCCTCACCAATACACTCTGGAAATGAGGCGGTTGTCCTTGAAAACTGTTTTTTCACACTAAATCTCCTCAATATCTCCTGTTTTTTACATTGCTTCGGCCACTTTGATATTGCAGAGACTTTTTCCCTTTTATTTTGCAAGACTCTCAGCAACGCTTTATTTCGACCCTGCGCTGTGGAATTAGCAAACACTACCACAATGCCTTTCGGTATTCTCCTCACATATCTCTGCTCAAGGCTGTAAGAAAACACTGCTAATAATTTTGGACTTTTTTATGAAGTAAATTACGTACCATCATATTTCTTCAACTGTTTCTCCTTTTGCTCTGCTGAAAAGAGGAAATTTGTTATAACTTTTACGCAAGCTTGTGCTTTCTATTTGCCTCCGCCGCTTCTATTATTTTATTGCAGCGCATCATGACATCCTATTGCGCCTTTTCATTCGTACATCCTCACTTAAAGCGAATTTTTTACACAACTATCAACTGGAATTGCTCCTCTAAAGGATTTTCTGTTTCAAGAATCCGCAGATTTTTGACCATTGAACCTGATTCTTTCATCTTCTATGGGCAGGTTGAAGAAGGTAATTCCATTACAGGTACCCTTAAACCGCGCATTCACTGTACGCTCAAAATTTCAAGCCCATCTCGCCCAAATGGAGGACTCCTTGTTCTCGTCATCTAAACCAACCTCTTCATCCAGTGCTACTACTTCTTCTGTAGCTAATAAAGCTTCTACTAAACGGCCGAAAAAAGATCCTCCTTCTCCATCAAAGCAAACCTCGTCAGTCTCCATGGATCTTCTTTTGGAGGAAATTCGTGCCCTACGACCCTTTGTTGAAGAGACAAACTCCAAATTGGAAATTCTCACGGACGGATGGGTAAAGATGTAGGAACAAATCACTCAGGTTGAGCATACTGTTGAAACGCTGGGTTCATCTTACATCAAGGTTGAAACTCTTCAGTCCCAAGTTACATCTTTACAAAAACAAGTCGAAAATTTGGAAAATAAAAACAGAAGAAATAACCTTCGCATCTATGGCCTGGCAGAAGGCTCAGAAGGGCCTGATCCTATCTCTTTCTTTAAAAAGTTCCTGCCGACAGTGCTAAATCTACCTGAAGGTACTATTCTCAATATTCAACGTGCTCATAGACTGGGTCCTCCGCACTCGGTGTCTTCAAGTGCACGAAAACCGAGAGGATTCATACTGTACTTTCTTGAATACACGGATCTTCTTAAGGTATTATCAGCAGCCAAGCTCATGAAACGTATTTCTTCTTCCGGCAACCAGCTATTTTTCTCACAAGACTATGCAAAGACTACAGCAGACAGGCGCAAAGAATTCCTTGCCATGCGACCAGCACTACGCTCTATTGGAGCACGGTTTGGATTATTTCATCCCTGTCTGTTCAAAGTTACTTTTAACAATAACACTATAACTTATGATGATCCAGTCAAGCTACGGAGTTTTCTCAACATACACTGCCCAGAGAGGATGGACACTTCCAGCACACGCTTCAAATAATCCTTTTTTCGCTTCGTCTGAACGTGCTAACTCTCCATATTAAATATGTTGTTTTATCTGTAGTAATGTTAATTATACATTGATATAGAAATTTGGTTTGCTTGTTTCACTTAACCTTTCCGTTTCAGGTTGTATTCTCGCGAATTTTGTTGATTCCTACAAATCTTTTTCACACATTTTTTAACGGCACTAACCATTTTTTCTTTCCACAGGTTCCAGTTCTATATGTCTGACTCATACGTCTTGCATGTTGTTTTCGTCCCGAGGTCTCCCCTGCCTTCCCTCGTGGAGTCTGGATGCGGCATTCTTCCATGTGGCCTCATCCCCCCCATCCTATACATGTTTTGAACTTTATGTAGGTATGGTCTTTTTTTGTATAGTCTTATTCACAGCAATCTTTCTCCTCTCCATAACCCCTTTGTCTTCTTTCTATCACTCATTACTTTATCATATTTCTCTCTTCCGATCTTTTTCCTTCTATTCTTCTTTTTCTCATTCTGAATTGCTTGTAGGTATGTCTTCTTTTCTTTTATTATTATTCACAGCAATCATTTGTTTCTCTATCTCTCTTCTTTCTTCTTTCTATCACGTATTATCGTATCATATGTCTCTTTTTTCTTTCCTCTATTTCTATCCTTTCTATTTTTCTTATCTTCTTCAAATGGTTTTTATAGTTCTTACCTTCGTACTCGTTACAAAATTTACTCAAATGGTTTTTACAATTCTTATTTACGTGTTTTTTGCAAACTTTGTATTTAATAACGTATGTAATATTTCTGGTTCATTCCATATCTCACTACTACTACTCCTTATATGTCTTTGAAAATTGTCACCTGGAATGTCAGAGGCCTCAACTCCCCTATTAAGAGACAAGGGTTCTCTCCCATCTCTCTAAGCTGAATGCTAATATTGCCTTGCTGCAGGAGTCACATCTTACAGAGAGCGAGTCATTAAAACTTAGGAAAAATTGGGTTGGCAAAGTCTTTTACTCCGCAGGAGATGGCAAACGGAATGGGGTTATAACTTTATGTCATAAAGCTTTGAACGCCAAAATTATTTCTCACGAGTCGGATACAGAAGGGAGATAGCTTTTCACTAATTTACTGCTGGGGAAAACTTCATTATCCCTGCTCAATATATATGCCCCCACCAGCGGTGATGCCTCATTTTGGTCCAGTATCTCTCAATTACTCTTAAAGTACCCCTCAGATAACTTCCTCCTCGCCGGAGATTGTAATCAAGTAGTAGATCCCTTCATTGACCGACAATCCAAATCTCCCCTTATTCCAAACAAAACACATAAAGCTTTTTTACGGACTATTAAACAGAGGAACTTAATGGATGCATGGCGTCTATGTAACCCGTCCTTGAAGGAATATTCTTTTTCTCTCCCCCTCATCAAACGCAGTCCAGGATTGACCATATTTTTATTTCACACAACATCTCCCAATCCCTACATTCAGCTGACATTGGTCCCATACTTATTTCAGATCACGCTCCTGTTTCGATTCAATTAGATATTTTACATAAACCTGCACAATCTAAAAAATGGCGTTTCAATAATTCTTTACTTCTTGACCCTAACTTCACCACCTCTTTTACTTCCTTTTTCCATGAATATTTTCGAATAAATCAGACGGATGATATCTCCTTCCATACAATCTGGGATGCTTTTAAGGCTACTGCCCGTGATTTTATTATCAGATTTGTCTCCAATAAGCGTAAAGCGTCTCGTACATTACATAATGCTCTCCTTACAAAGATTAAAACACTTGAGCACTCCTTCTACACCTCCAAGTCAAAGGATTGTCTAAATGATCTTATTAATGCAAAGATTGCTTTTAATGAAACGTCTACTGAACAGGCTTCTCTCTATTTATTAAAGACTACTGTGAAGTACTATGGTGGTCAAAACAAATCTGGCAAATTACTGGCCAATTATCTTAAAATTAAACAACAGAAACTTTATATCGATTCCCTTATTGATGATAACCAAATGCCAAAACTCAAAGATCCTGAAATACTCCAAGAATTCGTGAACTTCTATACATCTCTCTACACAATTCCGAAACGTACCAGTTCCCAAATGAATTTAGACCTCTTGGAAACTGATATTACACAAGACGAAATGCTGAATGCTTTAAGAACTCTTAAAAAAGATAAAGCTCCAGGCCCTGATGGCTTCACAGTTGAATTTTATTTACACTTTGCCCGATTGCTTCTTCCTCACTTGCATACTCTTGTCTCTTCTTTTATTACTTCCTCCAACTCCTCCGGCTCCTTCTCTGAGGCCCTGATTTGTCTAATACCAAAGCCAGATAAAGACTTAAGATATTGCAAAAATTATAGACCTATTTCCCTTGTAAATGTGCATTATAAAATTTTCTCGAAAGCACTCGCTTTACGACTAGAACCACACCTTCCCTAGTTGCTCGGCAAAGAACAATCAGGCTTTGTCAAAGGCCGGAATATCACAGACAACACACGTTTATTCTTTGACATCCTTTCCAAATCAACACACTATTCTGAATCACTAGCAGAAATCCCCCTAGATGCAGAAAAGGCCTTCGACAGGGTATATTGGCCATTTATTTTCCATGCCCTTAAATGGTTTGGATTCGGACCAAAAATTACTTCCTTAATTACTCTACTCTATTCTGAACCCAAAGCTGCTATATCCACTAATGGCCTCATATCCCCTTACTTTAATCTCAAACGAGGGGAACGCCAGGGATGCCCCTTAGCCCCTTTTCTCTTTAATTTGGCATTGGAACCTTTTCTTTCCAGAATTCGTCATAATCATTCCATCACAGGGTTTATGTCTGGTTCTCAGCAGATTAAATTGGCAGCTTACGCCGATGACATCTTAGTTTTTCTTTCAAAACCACAATCCTCACTTACAGAATTCCTCAATGAGGTGGAAGCTTTTGGATCGGTATCTGGATATAAATTAAATGAGGGCAAATGTGAGATATTGCCCTTAACCAAATACACTTTCAGAGACGATTTTCGGATCTCTAACTTCACATAGAATTCTAAACACATAAAATACCTTGGTTTATGGTTCTCCCCTTCTATCAAGACATCTATCTCTCTTAACTTGGATAAATGCATAGATAAACTTAAAACACTAACTGCAAAATGGCATCCCCTTCATCTCTCTTGGTGGGGTCGCCTGGACACAATTAAAATGATGCTTACCCCAATAATACTCTATATCATCTCTAATATACCAGTATCCATTCCAGCTAAACTTTTTCATAAGATTAATTCTGCCCTGTTATCTTTTTTATGGAATGCTAAAAAATCAAGAATGGCACTACAGAAATTGCAAAGGCCAAAATCGGAAGGTGGTATGAATTTTCCTCACTTCTCCAATTATCACAGAGCTTTTCAGTTAAAGCAATTATCAAATTGGGTTTCTGACCAATCAACAGATAAGCCGTTATGGGTTGATCTGGAGACCTCATTTATAGCTCCTTTTTCATTTCAGGAATTACTTTCATTTACTCGTAAGCCGCAAAGAAGTCTACCCCAGTAATCAAGCAATCATGTAAAATATTAGATTCTACCCTCTATCTTTCACCGTACGACTTTGATACCTTTCTCAAATCCACACTTTGGCATAATAAACTCATCCTTCTGAATAATAAACCTGTGTACTGGAAGATATGGAGAAATAAGGGTTTACTTTGGGTACATCAGTTATTCGATCAAGGCACATCTTTACAATTTACACAGCTACAAGCCCTTTATCACTAACCTTCTTCTTTTCAGCATAAATTTACAATTTTACAAACTGCAATACTTGAAGCTCACGCTAAACTTGCAATTACGCCTTCCACGCCCCTCAAATCTGTTTCTACGTGGCATAATTTCTTACGCACACATCCTAAGGCTTCTGCCATTTATTCTCGTTTGGTGAATCCTCTCATCAATCGAGAAAAAACCCAAACAGAACTTTCTTGGGAGCGTGATCTGGAAGTTGTTTGGCCTATTTCTGTATGGAATAGAATTTGGACAAAGATCCGGAAGTCATCTAGAGCAGCAAACACAACACAAACAATTGTTTTTATATATAACAGATTATTTCTCACACCTACACACATGCACAAGATACAAAATACGAATCCCACTACTTGTTGGACGTGTTCTCGAGACAATGCTGACTTGAAACATATGCTCTTTACATGCCCATATGTATTCGAATTTTGGAAACAGGTTTGGTTTCAAATTAACACCATTTTTAATACTAAAGCACCTCATTCCTTCACGAATCTCTTTTTGGGAAGCTTATCCACTGACTGGGAGAAGCCACAATCGCAAACAAAACTCATAGACTTGCTATTAGCAGTTGCCTTTCAGCAAATAACTAAAAATTGGAAAAACACTTCTAAATTGACTTATTTAGCTTGGTGGTACGCTATTTGTCACAATCATCGACTAGACACGGCTCTTGTACATCCCATTTCTCTAGCAAAAAAATGACTACAACTATGGGGTCCTATCACACAATTCTTAGACGTTAATGCGAAGAAATCCTCTACACCTAACCCCTTGCTACAAGAAGTTACAAAGCCTCCTTGACTTCCTACATATTCAATATGACATTGTTTAATATGAATATTTTAGTAGTTTGCATTCGATTATACATTTTTAGCTTGTATTATATTATTAAGGTCTTTATGAACCAGATCCTTGTATTTTAACTGTATTTGTATTCTTCACCATATTCCTTATATCATCTCAAAGGTAACTGTATATCATCATTATTCTTTATTTCTTCTCCTCGTATTTATGAAATTTTTATGATTACTTGTACGAAGTAATGTAATTGTTACTCTTTTGATTTTCTTAATAAACCTATTCTTGAAACTTAAAACGTACCATATTAACATACTTTTCAAACATCAAAAAAAATATTATAAATGCATTATGTCTCAACTAAATATATGAACAGTATGAACAGTCTGCTCTTTAAAAGGGAAACTGGTACATTACAAAATGGCTACTCCATTTGCATTTTGATAAGAATGCCCGAAAATAAAAGCAAAAGTGTCCTTTTTCAGTGTCTACAGCTGGGGACATGTCCTCCAACTGAAGCTGGGGTGATTAGCGTCCCTGCTGCTTGAGGCTTCGGCTTGCGTTTACGCTTCCTGCTCCAGTGCTCACGTTGCCTACTTGACTTGCCTGCATATGACAGGAGCCCGACCAGGTCACTCTTTCTCCCTCTACAGTTTTTCTCGACTTGTCCCTATCGTGATGGCTCTCAAAGGCAGCAGCAGTCCAAAGAGTGTCTGCCCCTGTAGGACTTCACCCGCAACCTCTCAGGTATAGACTTTAAGCTCTGCCCATTTTCACAGGTAAGGTGAATCAATAACTTTTATTTACAATTGTGCAACGATGCCATGCTTACTGCAGCACCTAGTGCCCTCAATTTATGTTTCCTCCAATAAACATTAGCTAAACATTTTTCCTGAACCTGGTGTTTTAGCAGCCTAATAAATATGAATGGTGCAGATTGGTTGGCAATTATGGTAAATAAATCGTTTTTTGTGAAAATATAGCAAACACAGCCATTCCATATTTAGTGTGCAGTCTTACTACATAAACAGCACAGGGCGATGTGCATTTTTTTCCTTAAATAATAACTCCACTGCATAAAAAATACATAAGTAAAAAACATTGTCATTTACAACTCATAAATGTGAGACCTATTGCATTACAAATCCTTGTTGTAATTTCCTGCTTTTTCACTGAGGTTTGAATCATTCGGACATACCTGTCACACCACCATCTGGCAATGGATGGCATTACAATCTCTCAAGCTAAAGTCCTCAATTCTGCCTCTTTATCTACACTCAACTCAATCTCTCTAACTCAGCCTGCTTTTCTCATAACAGCTTGAAGTTTGTCTGACAGAAACTGTGTGATTTTCCTCAGTGCATCTATGAAAACAGAATCATTCATTACCAAGACAGCCATTGCAGCCTCCGTCCAAGCAGCTAAATTATGGACCTCCCTTATAGCAAGGATACAAGCCTTTGATTATCGCCTTGAATTCAGGGGGATGGTAAAGACCTGGCCATCGCCCAACTGAACCTACAGAATACGTAAGACCCGTATTACTCAGCCACTCGGTCAGCGAGATAGGAGTTAAATAATCATATTTAGCAGCAGTGGCGGCCTGCAGGGATCAGGGGTGAGGGGAGGTAAAAATAAAAAATAAAACGTACCTAATTACCGGGTCTCTCCTCTGCCTTTCCTCCATTGTCTCTCCAGTCGGACCAGGGAAGCCGAAGCACCCGGCTCCCAGGCTCCCCTGAGCCAATCACAACGCTGCAATGCAGCGTTGTGATTGGTCTGAGCGCCATGGATCGGTGCTCAGCCAGGGAATGAGGGCATGTTCTCAATGCAAGCTGTACTGCAGCCTGCATTGACAAACATTCATGGGCAGGTTGGGAGTCCAAACCACTCCTCCCCTCCCCTGCTCGGCAGGGGAGGGGAGCTGCCGCAGCAGTGACACATAAAATGATATTAACAACGAGTTATTATCATTTTATGTTTTCTTTATTTCACTGCTGCAAGCAGTGGGGCGACGCTCTCTGCCTTAGCGGAGGAGCCACCACTGTGAAGGTAAAATACCTAAGAACCACTCCATAAGCAAAGTGACAGTCTACCAGCATTACACAGAAAAGATTGGAAAGAGTCAGTGCCAACTATAGAAAGCGTTTCAGCCCCTCGTGAGATGTAAGCGCTATCTAAATACCCATACACCACCATACGACGGATCTCAGGAGAAGGTTTTCAGACAGAAATAACTATTTGCCGTTAAGATTTTGCAAGTTCTGTGCGTTACCTAACATTGACCACTAGGTGGCAGCAAATCATTTATTTTCTTCACATCTCGATTTCACACTGCATATTTTTTAGATATGATGCAGTAACGTTTATGATCGTTCACCTGCCTTGTCTATCTGGAATTTTTAAATCTGAGAACTAAGAACAAGTTATGGAACACACAGAATGTTAGGTTAATTCAATCAGTGTAGCAACACTCTGTATCGTTGATGAATTAGAGATTATGCAAACATTTTAACTGTGGTTCATCTCCCATTCATCTGCAGCCTCCACTATTGGTAAGTCTTTAATGCATTCGGGTTTATGAACACAGAGTGACATTTTCTAAAAGCTCTAGCATTTACCGCTAGAGGGTTTTTAACAAAATATTCTTAATCACTGAGACACAGTATAAATTCTATGGTACTCAAAAAGTGTGCAGACATTACAGATGACTTTATTAAATAGAGATTACAAGAGCTGAGCAAAGGGTCCAGCAAATCACCTGGAGACGTCATTGCCACATTCATGCACAAGTTTTGTGTTAGGGAGAATAGCAGTGATTTACTTGCATATGGTGGTTATGGCCAGGGCACAAATCGGGGTACACACAGGTGGACGGCGTCCACCCAATATTTTCACAGGTTGAACACCTCCCGCTGACAACATGTTGAGCCCCAATGAAATATGCCTCCCTGATTACTTACCAGTAATCCTCATTACTCTTAGTCCTACTCGTCCTCGACCCAATGAGATATTGTCCAATCAGAAATAGGAAACAAAATAGGAAACGCTTGCTAACACCACCCACCCTCCAGCTAAGGTCTAGAATTAACATAACATAACCTCAGCACATCCTGAAATACTAAACACCACTTAGGCCTAGAAACAGGAGGGTGGGTGTGAATATGACTGGGTCGATGACAAGTAGGACTAAGAGTAATGAGGATCACCGGCGGTAAGTAATCTGGGCATTACCTTTACATCCCTCGTCCTGGATCCAGTCATGACAAAATGAGGCATACCAAAGAATAACCCAACATGAGGGCCTTTTTAAATGCCAAAATCTGAAAGAGCACACCAACAAGATATAAGCACACCCAAGTGGTTTTAATGCCATATCGAACAAAACAGTAGCTCATATGGGAGCAACCACTTCCAAAATTCTTGTGGCATGATTGAGCACAGTTTTACCTGTAATGTCTAATAAATGTGGTTTCTGATGACCAAGTGCCAGCCCGGCAAATCTCATCCAAGGAAACTCCTTTAAAAGCAGTCCAAGAAGCAGAAAGTCCCCTATTGGATCTCGCCTGGATATGCTCCGGACAAGGCAAAGCAGAGCTCTATGCCACGGAGACAGTGCCCTTAATCAAACCACTGAGAGTCATTTTAGATGCTTCTTTCCCACATCCTACAAGACAAAAAGTCACAAAGAGACTGTCAGAAGTCCTGAAAGCTGCTGATCTGTCTACATACACAGATAACGCACACTGAACATCTAACATGAGTAACAACTGTTCTTCTGGAGATGAATGAGAAGGACAGAGAGAGGATAAGATAAGTTCTTGTAAAGAATTAAATTCAGAATGAATCTTAGGAATAAACCCTAGATCCTATTTCAACACCACTGCATCCTCCATGAAACGTAAAAATGGGGGTGAACACCTCAAAGCAGACAATTCACCCAAATGTCTGAATGATATAATAGCCACAAGAGAAGCAAATTTAATGGAAAGAAACTTCAGATCAGCTGAAGATAATAGTTCAAAAGGAGGAGATTGAGGAGTGTGAAGAACCAATCACAGATCCCAAGAAGGTACAGAGGATTTCACGGAACATGTAGACAAAAAGAAACTGCGAAATAATCTGGACACTATAAGCTCTGAATTTTTGACAAAAGGAGACTGAATCCCTAAATGCTCTGACAGCCACCCACTAGCCTTTTAATGTAAACAGAGCATAACCTTTCTCAAATCCATCCCGAAAAAATTGTAGAATAGATGATAAAAGGCCAGGTAACAGGTGAAAGATCACAAAGAGAACACTGAGGGGGATATTCACAAGAACGTGCGCTAAACATCTCCAAAAAATGTTAACGCAACTTTACACATCGCAGTCTATCGCGGGAAAATAACCCCGTGTTAACGTGGAATTCACAACACGGCGGTACCATACAATAGTTTGCCGAAAACGCAGCCAATGTCCGCGATACAACCACCGTGACGGAGATAAAAACACAAACCCCAACACCAAAAAACGTGCGATGAGCCCATTCGCGATTAGGAAAGCAGCGATAAGCAGCACCAGGCCCGCGACACACACACGGCAGGCGGGAAGAAGCACAACAAAAGCAGGAAAAAGGAAGACAAACCAAACAGAAAACAACAGCGAAGCACAATGGAGGCAACCTGAGCCAGTACACAACCCCACAAGCCCCATTGGCAACAAAATATTGTACATGCCAGTCCATCGTGGACAAGGTGAATGCAGCTGGAGAGCGGAGGAAGACAATGGAAGAAAACCAGAACAGCTGAAATGATACGAAACGCACAAACAAGCAGAAACACGCCAACAACCAGAAGGCAGTAATGCACACCGGAGGTGGGAGTCCAGCGCCACACCAGGAGCTGGATGACATGGAGGAAATGGTGTCCACCACATCAGTCTGGAGATGGTGGCAGGAGTCGGGGACCGGAAACTGCACAAAATCAACAGACACAACAGCAACAGGGAGAGGAACGACCAGGGACTGGGCGGACGGGGGGAGATGGGCACAATGGCACACATGCACAAGTAAGCACAGCACAAATGCAGACAAACCATGCCCAAGAGTAACAACACCAACCAAGAGCACAAGTCACACAACTCGGCAATAGCACACCACTGAACAAGCACAGAAGTGAAAACCACACTGCCTGAAAGGGAGAAGGGTGAGCCAAATCAGAGCTGAAGGGACATCTCACACACAATGCAGCACACACACATAGGAAGCAGAGCACCCCAACATTGAACACAATGTGGCACAAACAGCAACATTTGCACAACCGAACACAAGGACACAAGTGCACCCGCTTGTGGCCGGTAAATGGCCATACACATCTGGCAAAGCACGAAACAGGGACATGAGAATGCACAAGTACAAACCCACAGCCCTGATGGGGTAGCAATGCATGTATGGCAGGGACCCAGATAGGCCGTGACACACACATTGGCATACAAATCAACACTCATCACAGTTGGAGACAAGTGAAGCTGCTGAAACTTTATTAACAATTGCGTGTCAGTATGGCCAAGAGAAGTGCCACGACATGCAGACCAATGCTGCAGCATGTCTGAATGAGGAACGTTGGAAAGCGCCCATGTCCACCCCGGGGGAGTCCATCACCCACACAGGTCAGTGCCAACCCGCGTTGGGTGTCCGCGCATGGATCTGGAGTCCAGGCCAATGCAGCCATCTCCACTGTCGTCTTGGGACATGTGACCAGATCCCCAACATGCAACAAGGCGTCGGGACACGTGCAATGGGTCACATTCAGTTGTGGCTGCAGGTACGTTGTCACTCGTCCATGAACGCGAGTGCAGCAGCGTAGGCCAACATTTCCAATGACAGCTCGTTGTCCACCACATCTAACATGTCGGCGACGTAACCCATCAGCTGTCCCAGACAGATGTTCTGACTCCAACCCCTGGCCCCAATTGTCACTAAAGCCCAATCGGGGAGCGGCTCAATGTGGTCACTGCACACGACGACTCGTGCAATCTCCCAGGTCCAGTTGCCAGCATGCATGCCAATCATCCAGGCATGCCATAAACGGGCATCACGGTGACACTCCTGGTCATGGGCCAACAGGGGGCGCACACACATGTCGAAATCCAGGTCAGCTACCGTTACGTTGGAGAGGCAGACATCCATGGTCCACTCGAACATGCACGAGTGACAATGCAACACAGGCTGCACGCAGGTGACGTTGGCAAGGCGGAAGCTCAGCTGGTAACTGATCCGCAGCACTGCCAATGGCAGTGCACCCAGTACATGCAGCAGACTTGCACGGTACAGGTCCACGTGACTGGAGTCGTGCATGTGTCCGGGATGGTCTGCCATTGCGTCAGTGGCTCTGCTTGAAGCGGCACTGTGCTGACCCGCGCCAGTCCTGTGGATGAAATGCCACAGCTCGGATCAATGAGCAGTGTCTGTGTGCAACGGGTGCAGGCCTGGGGTGGGGTGGGAGTACGTGTGAAGGACATTTCACGCACGATAACTACGACCAAGGGCCTCTGTGTGTGGGATGTGTACACGTTGGTCTCACGTCGGGCAGTGCGTAGTGTGGGAGTTGCCAGCAAATGCTATCGTATCTGTCAGGGGGTGCTGGGCACATGCAAGTCTCAGCTCGGAGCTGCAGATGTGCTTCCGCCTTATAGTTCAGACAAAGGGCCTTTCATCCCTACAGTAACCCTACCATCTGCATGCATACAGGAGATGTACAGAGGCCTGTTGTGGGTGGGGGGGATGTCTGCGACCCAGGGAATCATTGCTGAAATGCCGAGCACGTGGCACATGAGCAGGCCACACTGGGTGTCACATTGCCTCACAGCTGCTCCTCCCTCCCACAACCCCCCACACCTGTGTGCGCTGCGCGGTTGTATCAGGTGCACTCCTACGGCACACCATTGTCATGCCTGTCTGCGCATGTCCAGCGGCATGCCAACAACACCGTGAAGCTGGCCGTTGAGGCTGTGCGGCTACGTGAGTGTAGGCCAATAGTCTGGACAGGGCGGACACAGGTGTACAGTTCATGGCTGGGCGTGATCGCGCTGCGAATGAGGCTAGGCATCTGACTCATGCAGCCGCAGGACTGATACACATAACACTTGGCATGTATGAGCCAAGACCCCGAGCGGTCTTGCGCTCCTACATTTCCCCGTGGTGCATGCTACATTGCAACATCGACTACTGTGGCCCCGGTGGCGACAACACTCAAACACAGAGACACGCTTACCGCACTTCCTGCTCAAGGCCAGACCAGAGCCACGCCCTAATCCCCCGGCTGAATCAGCACACCCCAGCGCTGACCTGACGTACGCCAGACCAGCACACGCCGCCTGTGCATGCAGGGGGGGGCGGGCGAAGCTACATGTCCAAGGTCTCAGCCACTGCTGAGGTGACATGGTATCGTCCGCTGATGACAGCACACTGTGATGTTGCAGGGCTCGGGCCCATCATGCTGACACAATGACCACATGGACACACTTGCTTAGATGGTGTGAATGGCTATGGGCACGTGCGCCCGGCCACATTTATTAGCAGGCTCACATGTCGAGTGACACCTGTGTTGGATGTGTGTGGGGTGTGTGTACACCAGCCGTCATGGGGTGTCTGGTGCAGTCAAAAAACGACAACAGTGTACATCGTGAAGGACACAACCATTCAACCATAAAGGCCCCATGACTTACCTGCACAGAGTTAGTGGCCCCGGATGCACAGCGTCCTGCACGGGCCTACCGCCACGGGCCGCTGACTTGCGGTGCACTGGGGCAGGGTCACGGGAGAAGAGCAGGTTCTTGTAGATGACAAAGGGGGTTGTCGCGGAGTGTCTCGGGGGACAGTGGAAGGTGTACCCCCAGGGAATGACGCAGAGTGAAGAACCACGCAGAAACAGTCACTATGGTGGAGATGAATGGAACAGACACATGTCGAACACCCAATCCGGCCCAGCCAGATGATGATGCAGACAGCCCCCAGGCCATGGACTCAGACGCCACTAAAGTCCATACCAGGAAGTGCCCATGACTCATTGCGCACAGAGTTAGTGGCACCAGTGCTGATAGGGGATTCCGCCTGCGATGAGGCGTGCCCAATGGTGTGGACTCCTCCATATCTTACCCAAGACACAGTTTCACATGTGTGACCTACTGGACCGCAGTGTAGGCCTGAGGCAGCGGTCAGCAGGGGCCATTCACCGTGTGTCGCCGGCTTACGTTGGATGGTCCCACCGGCCTGCGTAGTTCAGGTTCAGTGGCACCATGGGAGGCGGACTTGCGGTGAACAGGGATGGTGGCACCAGGTCAGTTGTTGCTAGTGTTCGGTCACCTCCGTAACGAGGATCCGGCTTCCATCCGGACTGCGCCGCGTCTTCCTCTTACTCCTCTCCGTGCGTTCACTGGTATGGACTCTGCCATTCATGAATCACGACTAAGTGCTGGATCTGGGACCTACTGGACCGCAGTGTAGGCCGGGGGCAGCGGTCAGCACGGGCCCACAGACCCATGTCGGGTGCTTGCGATGCAGACTTTGGCTTCACTGATCGGAGGGAGTATAGTGATGTGGACGCTGCCACCGACTTGGGGTCACTGCCATACAAGACTCAGGACACAGTTCCACATGTGGGACCTACTGGGCCGCAGTGTAGGTCTGAGCCCTCATCCAAGTGTCTCCGGCTTGCGTTGAACAGGGTTAGTGGCACCATGTGTCGCCGGCTTGCGTTGAACAGGGTTAGTGGCACCACGTGTCGCCGGTTTGCGTTGAACAGGGTTAGTGGCACCACGTGTCGTCGGCTTGCGTTGAACAGGGTTAGTGGCACCACGTGTCGCCGGCTTGTGTTGAAGAGGGTTAGTGGCACCACATGTCACCGGCTTGCGTTGAACAGGGTTAGTGGCACCACGTGTCGCCGGCTTGAGTTGAACAGGGTTAGTGGCACCACGTGTCGCCGGCTTGCGTTGCACAGGGTTAGTGGCACCACGTGTCGCCGGCTTGCGTTGCACAGGGTTAGTGGCACCACGTGTCGCAGGCTTGCGATGCAGACTTTGGCTTCACTGATTGGAGGGAGTTCAGTGATGTGGACGCTGCCACGGACTTGGGGTCACTGCCATTCAAGACTCAGGACACAGTTCCACATGTGCCAACAACTGGGTCAAAGAGTACGCCAGTGGAGTATGTCAATGAGAAGGGAGTACTGTGGGCCAGCGGCGTGGAGGCCAGCGATAGTCTCCGGAGGCTGCAAAGGTCGCGGGACTGGGGCCTGGAGCTTGCACCGGCACATAGTGGGCCCTCTTTGACACACGCCGGTGTCGGCAGGTGTGCGGAGCCTCCTTGGTGCGCTGGGGCAGGCATGATGGGTCTGGGGACCAGCGGCCCGGGGTGCAGCAGGCGCACAGGGACGCAGGCCCCGACGCGCACGGCGCCGGCCTCGTGGCGGGCTGAGAGGCGCTGCCCTGGCAGACACATTGGCCATTCCGAAAGAGAACCACGCCCAGTGCGACTGGGTTTTTATTCACACCCCTACGCAGGCCTGGCGTACGCAGGGCCAAACCAATCCACACGCGCATACAGGAGGGGACGTAACGTGCGACATTTCCGCGTTCTGCCCCACAGCCTGTGGGGACATGGTAGTGTCCACTGGCCACTACACTCCATGCACCAGCAGTTTATGTACACATGGCCATTTCCGTAGTTTGCACATTGAAGTCTGTCCGGCACCTCCACGCCACACCTGGCGTTGGGTAGGTTCTCATTCATTAGTCACTTGCCGCTCTCGCACATGCCTGCTCCAGGCCTCTCCTCACATTCTGCTATTGTGTGGCTGTGGTGCCATGGCGTGGCTGGGTTGTGTGCATGGCAAGCCCAGGTTCCCAATGGAGTCGTGTTGTCGTGTCTGGTCGGTTGGCATGTTGTGTGGCATGTTGCATGTAGTTCTGCTGCGTGCCTATTGCCAGTGGCGTGAGTTGCATGACTGTGGGGTTGAGGTGTGTGGTGTGTTCATTTGGTACGTACCAACGAGCACTGCATTTCCATAGGTGCCATCCTGGGAGCGCTGGTTGATGATGGACTGTCGGGCGATGTGGGTATCATGCACTCTGCCTGGGGAGTTGGCCACGACATTTTTGTGGATTCCCGGGTGTTCCACTATTGCCTGAACATTCATGGGATGCTTGTGCTTTCTGTTGCGTAGTTGTGTGCAGTGTCGGCAGGGGGCACGAGGGGTACATGTGAGCAGTCGATTGCCCCCGACACGTAAGGGAATCCAGCTATGGCGTGGGAGACTTGCTTGGTCTCCAGTTGCTCCTGCGCAGTGTGGGTGAAGTGGAGGTGCTGGGGTACCAGGCTGATGATGGCATCCAGGACAGGTGTGTGTGATGAACTTGGATGGGGCTGGCTGTGAGACTCCTCCGACTCTGGCAGTTGTGGGTTGGTAGGTACCAGAGGCCAACATGTGCAGCACAGCCGGCAACTTTGTCTGCGGAGGGATGTTTGTTGTCTGCTGTGTTGGTACAGTCAGCAGGTGGGCGATGTGGGTCAGGATGCGGGGGATGGTTGTCCGTTTGGGCCTGTGGTGGGCAATGTCCTCCTCTGGCGTTCGGTCTGTGCGGATGGTGCGTTTGAGGTGGGTCCGCTGTCTTGCTGTACGCTGCCTCTGTGGTGGTCCGGGGGGGGCGGTACGGGTCCTGGAGGTGGTGGCGGGCCTGGGGGTGGTGGCGGTGGGTGTTGTGGCCCTCATGGGTATCGGAGCTGCATGATCATTGTCTCCATGGCATCTGTGGGGCTTCAGATGTGGCTCTTGGCTGGGCTCCCTTTCATGCTGCAGGTAGTCGTCCTGCTTAACACCAGCAAAAGGCAGGTGTTAAATCCCTGCTGCTACCGCGGCTTATCGCCTGTTTTTGGTTCGCATCGCAGATCTGGCAGTTCGTTGTGAAAGTGGTGTAGTGGTGTTTTCGCGTGTTTTTGCTCGGGAACGCCTACTCTGCATCTCATTAGGGTTAGTTGGTGGTGTCACCCGTGGAGATAATTTTGCGGCAGTTATCGCGGGAATACTGGCAATTTCTGCAGTTTGCATACGCTTGTGAATGGAGCATTAAATCTATCTCCACTTATGATGCGTTAAGGTGGCGATAAGTCCTTGTGAATATGCCCCTAGGAGTCAAAATTAGCCCAGTGTTTAGAACAAGATGAAAGGGTAGAATAATGCCTTTGTGAACCCTGTACCACAGAAATAATGTAAGCAGGCAAACCGTGCCTCTTTAGAGCCGTCCGCTCAACCTCCAAACAGCAAGAATTAGAGGTACTGGAAAGCGAGGACTGAGAGACCGCAAGTAAGAAGGGAATCATGGAACAATGGGATCCATGACCTCCTTGGCCAAAATGGGATTATTGCCACCATTTGTGCTTTTTTCTGCTAAATGTTCATCAATTGGGACTGAATGAGGGGAAAAGGAGAAAACGCATAAAGTAGAACTACAAGCCATGGAATTGATGAGGTGTCCACTCCCTAAGCCTCCTTCTCTGCACCCCTGGAACAGGAAAGATGTAAGAGCATATTGGCTCTGGAAGCAAACCAATCCATCTTGGAATAACCACACTTCCTGCAAATCAACCGAAACATCCGAGGGGAGAATCTAAGCTCCAGAGAGGATGGAAACCTCTGGCTCATGGTGTCTGCTACTACATTGATGTGTTGTGCATGGGTGGACTGAAGATGGTGTTCTACCCAATGCACTATTGAACATGCCACCCGATTGAGTGACGGGCTGTGAGTGCTTCCTTGATGGTTTATGTGTGCCGCCATCACTGCATTTTCTGAACATATCAACACATTGTAATTCAACAGATGAGACTGGAAATATCAGAGGGACCTATCCACTGCTGACAACTCTTTCCTATTGGATGATCGTTTGGTCTCTGATCAAGGTCAACAAGCTTGAACTGATAGTTCATTCATCGTGGCCCCCCATCCCAGGGCACTTGCATCTGTTGTCACCACTACTGTAGGGGAGGGATGCTTCATCATGCCCTTGCTGAGATTTGTCGAGTCCAACCACGACTGTAGATTATAGACAATGTCCGGAGACACTGGGATCCCCAAAGTCATGTCCTGGATGAGAAAAGTCATAAATTTGTGGAGATGCCTGAGTATGAATGATCTTCGGGTTGCCGGCTGGAGACTGCACTTCGCGATGTTTGGAAGAAAGTCATGACTCTCTAGCGTAAGAATCGTTTGAGCCAGATGTTGCATTACTTGGACAGATGGAGCCTGAAGGGGCCGGTCACCCAGGAATGGGAGAACTGAAATTCCCTGAAGTTGTAGATGAGCAACTAAGGGAGACACCACCTTTGTGAACACCCTGCGAGATGATCGTAGACCGAATGTCAGGATGCAATTCTGCCAATGGTGCCCCTGTACAGAGAACTGTAGGTACTGTTGAAACTCTGGGGGCATGGAGACATGGAGATATTCATCCCTGAGATCCAATGTCATCATCACATAAGTAGCCTGGATCAATGGAATTGTGTTGTAAAGTTTCCATCTTGAAGAGTCTCTTCTGAACAAATTTGTTCTGAGACTTGAGGTTGATCATAATCCGAAAACCACCAGACACCTTTGGGATCCGGAATATGATGGAATAGAATCCTTGGCCCGCTGTGCTTTGGTAACTGGAACAATTGCCTTTGTCTAGAGAATAGACTGGGTCCCCTCTTCCAATGCTTGCAGCTTGAAGGTCACACCCTTGACCTCATCTTCGCAGATGGGAACAACATACGCTTCAGCCACACCACGCAGCCCTTCTGGATGGACCACCACTGTGTTCACTTCTCTTTCAGCACCGCCACCGCTCTCAAAACCACTCTTCGCCCTCCGCGAAGGAACTGGAGCATGGTCACAGAGAAGCACCTCAACTCCACCCTCATCCATGACCCCCCCCCCTGCCTCGACCGACGCCAACTCGGCTGCCAAGGAACTACACCGCTGGATCGCCAACTGCGCAGACAAACTCGCACCCCTCCACACCGCCGACAGACAACGCCCCCTGAAGGCCACCTGGTTCATCACTGACCTCCAAGAAACCAGGCGCTCCTGCAGACGTCTCGAAAAACGATGGAGAAACACCAAAATGACGGAAGACCTGACCACATACAAGAACGTCATGACACAAAGAAGCCCTTCATCCGGAACAAAATCCTCTCCAACTCCAGCAACTCAAAGGAACTCTTCAACATCATCCAGCAATTCACCAAACCCCCCAGCGAAGCCACGGACGTCACTCCCTCCCAGGACCTCTGCAACAAGCTCGGCTCCTACTTCCACCTGAAAATCAAGGCACTCTATGACAACTTCAGCGAGCAGACCCCAGAAACCACCTGTCCCTCCAGCGACGACAGCCGGCCCGCCATCACCGCCTCGACCCCGGTCACCACCGAAGATACCACCACGACAATGAAGAGCACTCACTCAGGAGCCACCATGGACCCCTGCCCCCGCACATCTTCCACAGAGCCACCACCGACATATCCAGAACACCGCGGCCAGACTCATCCTCGGCACCCCACGACATGAGCACATCACCCAACACCTGCAAGACCTCCACTGGCTCCCCGTCGAAAAGAGAGTCACCTTCAAGCTACTCACCCACGCCTACAAATCCCTCCACAACATCGGACCCAAATACCTCAACGAACGAGTCTCCTTTCACGCACCCAAAAGGAACCTCCGCTCCGCCCTAGCAGAAACCCTGCGCATCCGCAGAACCAGAGCGGGTGGAAGAGCCTTCTCCTACACCGCAGCCAGAGCCTGGAACGAGCTCCCAGTCAACATCAGACGCTCTCCTACTCTGCACACCTTCAGGAAGAGCCTTTAGACTGGCTCTTCGTCTAATCCGGAGCTGCACCCCCATAGCTGCCAAGGTTTCAGATTGCTTATGTGTGACATTTTCATCATTTAAGTGTAATTATGAGTGACATTCAATGACTAGGAGTGACATTTTCTCGTGAGTAAAATCAAGCAACGAAGATGAGGGAACATATAGATATCCGAAATTACACCTATTTTGATCAACCTGAAACTCTAAAAAATATTCTAAAGGCCTGGGAGCAAGAAGAGGGTCTACATACTAAGCGGCATTCTGAGCTTGCGGATTAGGCAGACCATTGGCAATGAAATAAGGTGAAGAATGGCATGGTGACAGTAAAGAAACAGTGTGTAGAGTGCCACATTTTTTCACGAATTGACATGCTGCACTCGGTCATGTTAGGACATTACCAAACATTCCATTTACAGTGTTTTGTCGACATATCCATCTTTTGTCCGCCAAGGGGCCATTTGAAAAATCATTGCAAAGCACTCTCGTTTCATAGAGGCGGCGAACGGTGGAGCACATAGTGATAGCGATCAAAAAAAAAAGAAAGGTATTGTTAGTGTTTGTGTTTGCTAAAACGTAAATTAGCAGCAGAGACTACATAGGAGACTGTGACGTGTGTGTGTGTGGTTCATTGCAGAACTTCAGTGACAGGACAGCAGGCAGCTGATTGACTACGAGCTAAGCACTATTTATACTATAAAGCATATTTTGGAACCATGGAGACTAACTTACTTAAAACTCGGAGCTGAGCCGCGGTAATACGGTTTACGGCCGTGCCGCCCGCTTCCAGGGTGCTCCTGGCTGCAACAAATGACTTACTTGGGAAATTAATGCGCTTCCAGGGTCATTCAGGATCAGCGAGCATGAGCTGTGCTATGGGCTCCGGCTGCCTCCACAATCCGTGGGGTTGGGTCGGGCGCTGGAGATCTTGAATTTAAACTTAAGCGCTGCGGTGCAATCAGTGCAAGGTGCTGTCGAAAACATTGTCTAGCCGTAAGAAACATGTTCATTTGAAGACTTCTTCGCTGAAGTGCAAACATTTCAAGAAGGCTCTGGCTAGGAGCCATATGCCTCTCTTCGGTGAGTCTGCTGCCACTGCAAACTCCCGTCACTGGCTCCGTGACGTGAGGCCCGACAATAATTGAATTCCATGTGGGCGATTTTTTACGGCCCGGCCAGGACAAGCAGAATGCAGTTCTGCGAGCGCCATGATTACGGCGCCGGCTCCCGATAACCAGTAACCAGCCCCTTGCTGCTTCCTTCCAAAACAAACTCCCCGCCTTTGGCAGCAGGACGTGACATCACCCTGCGTCGCCAGACTTTCAATGTATGGCTTCATCTGACTGCGCCCTGCCCCGGCTGTAATGGTAGGAGGCATTACACACCTCCATGAAGGCAGGCTGTTTGAGAACTGCACCGGTGGACATAATCATGATACATTGTAACTGTGAGCTGCCTGCCAGCAGCCTTAGCTAAGCTACGAGCCAGCAAGAGCAGCGCGCGCATGCCAACGGCAGCGCGCTGCCAGCTGTCAAACTCCGTGATATTACAGCTTTAGGCAGCGCTTCACTGAGGCTGAGACACTATGCAAATGCATGACAATGCATTTCAGTGCGGTGATGCGGATCACCACACTGAAATGCGTTTGAGTCACGCCTGATGCGTGATACTTGGCAGGACTGCACCCCTCTTCCCCCCAGCGCCCTGTGACACTCACGGGTGAGTAGCGCGCTCTAAACCCCCTGATTGATTGATTGATTGATTGATTGATTGATTGAATGGATCCCTTGGGGGAGATGTTTTCACAGTCCCTGACGATGGTGGAAGAGACAGGAACTCGATTCGGCATCCCTTGTCCAGGATGTTCAACACCTATTTGTCGGCTGTTGTGAGATACCAGGTTTCAAGAAAGTGACTGAGTCTCCCACCAACCTTTAGCGTCTCTTCAGCTGTGTCCTTGGCAGCATAGTCAGGACCGGTGATTGTCATTCCCCAGCTCCTATCGGGGTTTCCTTTTAAACTTTCCCTGCAAGTTTTTCACCTGGAACTTCTGACTTCCCTCAATGTTCTATTGAAGTTGTGATGGTTGGCGAAAGAACTTGGATGATGACATCAAAAACAACAACTTATTTTGTTGGTGTTTCTGCAATGAAAAGAAGTGTTTCTTTTCTTTAAATACTTTATGCAGCTTCTCCTCAAGGTCTTTCCCAAAAAGACGTGAACCTGTAAAGGGCAGTCTCAATGCCATAGAACATTGTGCGGAGTCAGTATTCTAAACCCTCAGAAAAAGATTTCTTCTGGCTGCAACTGAAGCACCACAGGAAAAAGCAGATGCCCTCAGTGAGTCAAAGGCAATATCCGACAGGAATTCCATCTACCTTTCCATACAAAAATCCGGACAATGTCCACCTTCTTGCATTGTTTTAAACAGGGCCTTAAAGTCTGACAACAAGAACTGTGCCACATATGTCCCATGGACTCCAGATTGCGAAGCGAGATGGGCGCTAGCATAAGCCTTCTTTAATGAAGAATTAACCTTTTTATCTGCCACATTTTTGAGAATGTTTTCTTTGGCCATCAATGGACGGTCCACCAGACTGGCAACAATTGAATCCACATGAACTGATTCCGGTAGTTCATCCTCCATCCCCATCCAATGGATAGAGTTTCGCCATGAAGCGAGGCATTTTAATCCGCTCCGGATCTTTCCATTCATTTAGTAGCACTTCCATAAGAAACTGATGAATAGGGAATGCAGTGCTTGTTTGTTTCTTAAATTGTGGCAATACAGATTCCCTGGAAGTACTTGGCACATCTTCCACAGGAAAACCCATATTATCTCTGACATGGGCAAGGAGGTCTAGCAACAAATCCTTTGAAACATATTTTCCTTTAAGTTCAAGGGGTCTTTATGCTAACTCATCTGATAAATTATAGCTAGAAATATCAGAATATATATCACGTTCCACTGCACCATGAGAGTCTCATTTATTCTTCTTTAAAGAGGATAAAGTCTCTAAAATAAGTTGCTTTCGTTTTTCCTCTTTTCCCCACCTCTTCTTCTTAGGTAGAGGTGAAGAAGACTAGGACTATACAGATGAGGCTGAAGAAGAAGAGCAATGTCTCTACTTATGCGAATGCTTCCCCATAACAATGACTACCACAATACCACTGCTACACAATCCAGCTCAACAAGAAGAATGATGCCTCTCACTTACATTCCTTCATATATTCAGCGATCCTTCATCTAACCCAAATGCGCGTGCGTATGATGCCCGGAATGCGGAAGAACACTCCGCACAGTTTCGGCAATACCGCACGTCTCAGGAAACTACAGTTTGCCAAAAGACCGCCCATTAAGTGGAGGCCACACAACTCTGTGTCAGGCATAAATAATGGAACATGGCAGTAGTTTTAAAAAGGGCCGGACTTAATCAACTGGAACATTTCCCTACTTGCCCACAATGTCTCGGGAGGCTAATAACACGTCCCGATGTCGCTTGGCTGCTCCCTCGATGGTCCCAGGGGTCTCTCTGAGCCAGTGCAGAGGGACACATCTGAACAAATGGTGGAGGCGAAAGCCTGCCAGTCACCACTTTGTCCCCCGTTCCTCCTATCTGAGTCAGGAAACAAAACAGGGTGTGCTAAGGTAAGGTTAGGTTAATTATAGACATTAACTGGAGGGTGGGTGAGGTTAGCAAGCGTTTCTTGTTTTGGTTCCTGTCTCTGATTAGACAATATCTCATTTTGTTATGACTGGGTCGAGGATGAGGGATGTAAAGGAAATGCATTTGTCCCTGTTTAATTTGCAGACTCCAGACACATTCAGCAACACCTATACATTGAGTCGTTTCTGGTCCGAGCAGCAAAGTGCAGGGGGCAAAGGGGCTTATTTATTTCAGATTCTAGCAGGGTCAAAAACAAAGGGCAAATTCAAGTGGCCATCAGCCCTCCGTTTTTTCGAGCATGAACCTCGCTAGGAGGTAACTGGAGCCTAACACCTTGATATCATTGCAATATAGGGCCAACAAAGGCACACAGCTTCTTATCACTTCACAAGTACTTAAGAGAAAGGACGATTTGGAGGCAAGCTTTTGACTGTGTTCAGCTCCTGGATGTAAGAGATATACATGCACTGTAATAATATTAGATGTATTGGTCTATACGAGTATTTAAAAGAACAATTTAAATACCACTAGTTCTTTTTAAATGTAATTCTGTTATAGCCCTGCGCATCCCATTGTAGGGTGTAAGAGCACTTTACATCATGAGCACACATTATATATGAAGTAGAAATCATACAACTGTGTAAATCAATGTACAGGATGTGCTAAATAAGGCAATAAGGTGTAGGAGTCACATATCATCCTTACCGGTAGGCATTATAAATTAAGAATGTATGGCAGGGAGAAACATAAGGTCAGGATTTTAAATGTAACGTGATGCTTGGTGTTGTCTGTACTGATAATACTTTATTTCTACCCAAAGAAATCCTTTTTAGCAGCCTTATATTATCAACAGATTTAGAAAAAAAACATAAGGTCTAAACCAGGGCCACTGGAGTTATGCAGTAAGACAGGACCAAATTATGCACAGGGTTGACTATATTATGCGGCAAGAAAATGCACATTTTGCACCATCATGCACCGTAATGCTGTATATTTTGTGATGTCATTACTTCATTATTTTATCACTTTTAGTACCAGTTTAATATTTCACCTTATTAGTACCAGTTTAGTACCCAAATGCAGCAATAAACAACTGAAATATGTCCAGTCAACTTTTGCAAAGGGCTTTCCAGTGTGCAGGGACACATGTTGCCACATTTTTTAGTAACTTTTGATCTGCTTGAGCTAGAAACCATTTTTTTGTTAAAATCTGCAGGTTATGCAGCAGATGATGGATTATGTGGTAAGTGCAGCAAATCCATGATTAGCCATGTGGAAAACACTGTGGCTGCATGTAGGAAGGTAGGATCCTTCTGCATGTGTACCCCCACTTTTTGCCTGGTGCTATGTTGGTTTTTGACTAGTCTGACTGGGATTCTGCTAATCAGGACCCCAGTCTATCTGCTTTCTCCTTAAACTGTTGTGTTATATACTTAGGTACACCCCAGATTGGATACTGGTGTACCCTTGTCAGTCCCTAGTATATGGTACCCATGTACCCAGGGCATAGGTACCCTAGAGATCTCCCATGGACTGCAGCATGTATTATGCCACCCATGAGAGACCATTCAAAATGGAGCTACAGGCCTGCCATTGCAGCCTGTGTAAGTTGGTGCATGCACCACTTACTAAAAATATAGGTTTGCTATATCTTAGGGTCACTTCACTTAAAACCTATGTCACCCCTATAGCAGGCCTTGACAATCCTGAAGGCAGGGTGCTTGGTTCTAAGTGAGAGGGTGCCCCTGCACGAGCAGCACACCCCTGCAGCCTACGGAGTCCATTCTCCCGGGTTGTCAGTGAAACAGCCATATACAATATATAGAGGGGCATTATGCGACTGCATGATGACCAACTCTAAAACGGCTGAAACAAACCCTATTGTGTTTGGTGTCAAACATGTTGGAATCATACCTCCCACACCGGTAACCGGTGTGGGAGGTATGATTCCACCCCTCAGAAGCCTGCTTCGTGGGGTCCCTGGTGTTCCCGCTATCAGCCTTCAAGCTCCGGACAGCACAAAATGGTTGCTGCCGACCAGAGACACATTTCTGCCCTCCTGCTGCTGAGCCAAGCTCGAGCAGGGGAAGGCAGAACAATAGGCATCCTGTCACAGGGAGGTGTGACAACCTCCCAGACAGGATTTAGTGTATTAGGGCTGGGTGGGTGTGCTTGCCAGCGACCGAAAGTCTGCATTAGGGGCACATTTGGTGTCCCTGTGCATAGTCCAGTTCAAACCAGTCCTGGGAGCCTTTGGCTCCCGCTCTGGCACAAGACTGGACAAAGGACATGGGAGTAACCTCCCCTCTGTCCAGACCCTCCCCTGGGATGGTCCCCTGAATCTTTCCAACCCTCTCCCGTGGGTACCTAAGGGCTTACCTAGCTGTAGGACCTTAGATTCGTCGTGGACAAGATTCTGACCTGAAACCACTGCACTTCGACCGCCTGGGCACTCTTGACTTCGCTGGACTTCGTTTGGGCCTGACTCCATCTACCTCTCAGTCTGCTGCATCGTCTGTGCCTGTGCACCATACAGGATCCGTACAGGACCTGTGGAGCATCAAAGATAACTGAAGATAATCTCCCTTGGATTGAAGGAGTCACTCCCCTGCATTCGCAGGCACCTCAACACTATGGACCTGTCTGCTGATCCCAAGCTCCTACGGACTCCGAAGGGTCCAGCAACACAGGAGGTGGGTTTCTACATCCCTCGAAGCCCGAGCTGTCCTCTCACCAAGTTTGAGGCCAGTATCCCTCGTGGGGGCTGCAATACTCGAACCCCTGTGCACTGCATGTATTTGCAAGTGCATGTGCTTGTTGGCAATTCCTTGACAAGTACATTGGGTTCCGAGTAGCCCCAACCTCTGGCGACTCTCTCCACAAAGATCTTCATCCACCTCGTACAGAGTGCTCCATGGCTTGCTGTTTTGTGAAGCTGCTTGAGGTCCTCTCGCGACTCCTGTGCCTCCGGCCTGTGGGTCCATTTGAGGGTCAACTTTGCTTTTCTTGGGCTCCCCTGGTTGCTCCAGGCTTGCCCTGACTCTCGAATGTGTGGTGAGTCTCCTGGACCTTGCTGGTCCGAACTGTACTCTTGCTTGACTTCCTGCGTGGGATGCTTTTGCCAAGGCTTGTTGGTGCTCCCGCCGGACACCGACCCCTCAGCACTCGACATCCTTCGTGGGACAGCTCGCATCTGGCTCCTGGTTGTCCTCAACGTCGCCTGGTCCCCGCAGCTGCAGAGTCAAGAGCACCATCAACTATCCTGAAGCACCCAACATCGGTGGGCATTCATCAACTGAACCCCTGGTCACTCCTAAGTGACCCAGACTCTGTCCCCTCTGCTTTCAGGTACTCTTTAACAAGAATCCACGTTTGGATTCCACCGGACATTCTTCTCCCTTCCAGCAGCGGCACTTTCTTGAAGTCCTCCATTGATTTCAACGGCAGTATCCGACGCCACTTCATCTCTATGCACCCGGCTTCCCTGGAATAGGTAACCTGGGTACTTCGGTATCCACGGGTGGGGTGGCTCTCCAACCTTCTGTCTTCCACAGGGTTTCTCCGAAGTCCACTGGGAAGGCGCCCTAATCTTTAAAACTCCAACCGCGACTTTCACATAGAATTGTACGGAGCACGCGGTCGTGTTCCCACACTGCACCCATCCTCCGTGGGGTCTATCTACTCACCTTGTGTGGTTCCTCGGGGTCCCAGCGATTCTACGTCCTCTCGACATCTTCCTGACTCGAGTCATGGTTCTTATATCACTTTCTTAGTATATGGTTTGGTCCCCTCTGGGGCCCACCATGTATTAGTGCTATTTACTGTCATTTCTTTGCTAAAGTATTGTGTGCTTTGTGTCTATCTCCATGTAGGAGATACTGTAACGTACTAGGTAGTGTTATATAATAAATACATATTTTTAGAACTACTGAGTGGTTCTCTTTTCATTTAATCTATACTATAAGATTGTATTCTGGTAAAACAAGCTGCTTTACACTCCTTCAAGACTAAGCCTGAAGGCTGCTCTTCACAGCTACCACTTGGATAGCTTTCTAAGGTTGTCTGAGACCTCTTAAATCACCATAAGGGTTGTCTGGACTGGTGCAAGGTTCCCACTTTAATTTGTGGACATCATATACCAGGCCAGCTTCTCACACTACAGAATTGCATAAATCTAGTGGCCCTGGCATAAACCCATGCCTTGCAGTTTGCCTTCAGGTTCGTGATGCAGCTTCATAGCTCACTGCACTATATTAGAAAGATTATAATTAATGATTTGCAAGTAATAAAAGGATATCAGTGCAAAAGCACTTAACTATATATGTAAAATAAAAATATGTTATCTGCATGTTACACGATGCGCTTTGCAGGAGACACATTAACCTCTATGCTATTTTATAAGTCAAAACTGTAACTAGACAAAACATATATCTCTCCAGCAAATGCATAAACCACCAGAGTTAACTTACCATTATTATTATTCCCCGAGATATACTGGGCACTCAAAAATGAACTGTGTTTTGTTCTTGGTGCTAAGTTTAGTATGACTACCTTGTAGCACTTAGTGGCTTGTCTACTGTAGTTAGTCAGACACCAAACTTCATCTACATTTGGGTTCTTAATTCCTTCAAACAGGGAACTCAGTCACATACTTACACACTGATCAGCTTTTATTTGTTAAATCTTGCAATGCGACCAAATGTACTTATGATAGACCTGTCTAAGGGCTTAAGATGTGATGTCACTTCCTGTGAGGCCATGGGCCGTGATGCCTCATTTTGTGATGTTACGTACTGTGATGTCACATGCGATGTCATGCACCATGATTGTCACTTACATCCTGTCTAATTTGAGTAGTCCGTCCCCACCCCCACACTTCTTTTTTTTGTTGTTGTTTAGAAAGCTTTATTGAATAAGGAAGAGAAAACTTGGTACAAAAATATAATACTGAGAATAAAACACAAATCCTCATAGTAATATAGAATACAACTTAGAAAGAAAAAGGTGAAAAATCTAATACAGCATAAAATACTAGAGGACAACCAATATAAAAGGAAAACATAGTCGCAAAGTACCATATAAAGAATAGCATTTTTGTTTTTGCTATTTTTTTGGGGTGAGAAAGACAGAAAAAGGGAAGGAGAAGAAGAAGGAAGAATGAAAAAGAGGGGAAAGTAAGAGAGAGAGAAGAAAGGAGAGAAAGAAGAGAAAAGAAAAAAAGGATATCAGCAATCATAAACTATATAAACTAATAAAGCTTTCCAATGACTCATAATAAACAAAATTCAGCGAACGCAATTTTTAAATAAACAATCCTTGAATAATCAGAATATATATAGGAATAAGCAGAGCATTCATGGTGGTTTAAAAGCAAAATTACTGGCATTGGCATGTAGTGCAGAAGAAGAAATATAATTAGTGAGAGGGGACCAGAAAACCTCTTTACGGATAAGCTGCTGAGAGGTGGTTACAAAGGCTCTATCTAGCCTGTGATGTTGACATAAAAGATTCCACCAGGCTGAGAAGGAGACTTTGGAGGCATCTTTCCAATTCGAAGTTATAACCTGAAATGCAATGGCAATAGCTAAATCTATAAAAGTGCCTAATTTTCTGACACCCAACCAGCGTGTGGAAGAACTACCCAAAAAAATTGAAGTGATATCAAAGGGAAAATTAGTAGAACAAATTGAAGAAATAGTCTTGCAAACTTTTGTCCAAAAAAGAAAAATATTCGGGCAGAGAAAAAAGGAATGTAAGTATGTACCATGAGTATTTTTGCATGACCAGCAGTCAGGAGATAAGGTAGAATTAAATTTAGAAACAGCTAAAGAAGTTAAAAAAGTCTCTGATAAAAATAAAAAAGTGTTTGAGTAGTACTGGCGTTGCATGAAGTGTGATGTATCCGAACCCAAATGGAGTCCCAAGTATGTGTAGAGAAAGTGTGTTTCAAATCAGTTTCCCATAAAAGTTCAATCTTGCTTTTGGGACGAGGAGATAAGGAGAAAAAGAGGAATTTGTAAATATGAGAAGCCCGAACAGAAGGGGAAGAAGGTAACGATTGAATATAAGAATCAGGTGGAGAAGAAGAAATATCAGATAGAAGAGAGAGCTGTTGAGTTATAGTCAGTCTCAGAGAATCAAATTTTGAAAAAGAAGTAACAGGTAAATTGTAATTAGACTGAAGTGCCTGGGAAGATAAAAGCTGCTCATTATGCATAAAGTGTTTAACCTGTATCACACCTTTAATAATCCAGTCTTTCCAGAAAATAGTACGATTAGAAATTTTAAAAGATTTGTTGTGCCAAATAGAGGAATCTAAAAATAACTGAAGTGGAGAGCATGATTTGATACGAATCGGATACAGAATAGATATGAGATAAGAAATAGTAGGAGTTAAAAGAGCGAGGAGGATGAGCAAAGTTATCTAGCGAAGAAAAGGGAAATGGATGAATAATTGATTCCTCTAATTTATGCCATACTGACAGAGGAGGATCATCTAATGTAGAAAAATAAGGCATGGCTTGTCGGAGTAGGAAAGCGGAATGGTATTGGCGAAAATTAGGAAAATTAACCCCACCTCTGTCCTTAGGAGCAGAAAGAGAGATGCGAGCTTTCCGATTATTCCAGAGGAATTTACTCAGTATGCTATTAAGATTCTTGAAAAATTTTAAAGGAAGTCGTATCGGTAACATAGAAAGATAAAAATTAATTACCGGCAACATCATCATCTTGGAGGTATCCAACCTACCCCACCAGGACAAAAATAAAGGGGACCACTTCTCCGCCATGGCAGAAATTTTAGATAAAACCTCATCCAAATTCAATTGAACAGTTTTAGCTATGGAGGCAGAATATTTAATCCCTAGACATGTAATGCAATTAGTGTTCCATTTAAAGTCCATCCCTTCAAACATGCTTCTATGGCAATATTTATTGAGCGGGAGAATCTCAGACTTGGAAAAATTTAACTTGTATCCAGAGATGGCAGCATATGAGGACAAAAGGTCAACAAAAGCAGGCAAAGATGTAGAGGGGTCAGATATATATAAGAGAATGTCATCTGCGTAAGCAGTAAACTTTATTTCAATAGATTTGTGAGTAAAGCCTCGAAAAGTGGAAGAATTCCTGAGAGAATGAAGGAAAGGTTCAAGAGACAGAATAAAAAGTAAAGGAGACAGGGGGCAACCTTGACGAGTGCCTCGTTGGAGAGTAAAATATTGAGATTGAGAACCATTAACAAAAACTGAAGTGGTGGGAGAAGAATACAACAAACTAATAAGAGATAGAATAGCAGGACCGAATCCATGCCACTTAAGAGCACGCATCATAAAAAAGCCAGTGAACGCGGTCAAAAGCTTTCTCCGCATCTAGGGTAATAGCTGCAAATGGGGTAGAGCTTTTGGAAGCAAGGTGTATGATATTTAAAAAAGTTCTGGAGTTATCCGCAATCGATTTACCTTTAACAAAACCTGTTTGTTCATAACCAATTAAGTCAGGGATGACCTTGTTAATACGAAGAGCAAGGACTTTGGCGAAAATCTTACAATCTAAATTGATCAAAGAAATAGGGCGGTAATTAGCACACGAAGAAGGATCCTTGCCTTTCTTGGGAATTAAACATATCATTGCCTCCAGAAAAGAGCCGCGAGCTTCCTTGCGAAACAAAAAATATTGGAATAAAGATAAAAGGTGAGGAAGTAAAAATTGGGAAAAACAAGAATAAAATTCGGCAGTGAAGCCATCTGGACCAGGAGATTTGTCCTTAGGTAGCAAGGTTAGAGCGGACTTGAGTTCTGAGAGAGAAAGGTCTTCTTCCAAAGTTGAACAGTCGGGAAGTTCAGAGGAACGTGGAGGAAGAGTTTCAAAGAAAGAGTCCAACTCCGCATCGGAAGGGGAGGATTCTGGAGTGTATAGTGTCTTATAAAAATCTGTAAAACAATTTAATATTTCGTCATCTTTGAAATGATCAACGCCATTAGAATCAGTAATTTTGACGACCTTGGAACGTTGGGTCTTAACCTTTAGATAATTGGCTAGTAGCTTACCAGCTTTGTTACGTCCTCCATAGAATTTAGAATTAATCTTGAGTAAGGTACCAGAAGCTTCCTCAGTAGATTTTGTATTAAAGGACAGGTTAGCTTGAACTAACTTTTTTAAGTTATCCTCACTATTGGATGTAAAATATGCATGCTCCAAACGTTTCATAGAAGCTAATAGAGAAGCAGAATCCTTAGAACATTGCTTCTTTTTTGTCGCAACATAGTCAATAATAAACCCTCTGGCAGTAGCCTTAAAAGCATCCCAAATGGTGGAAAAAGGAATATCAGGAGAGGCGTTCCTGAGGAAGAATTCTGGCAAGAAGTCTTTAAAACGCTCTAGGAATTTATTATCTTTAAGTAAATAATTATTAAAGCGCCATCTGCGTGGCCTGGAGGATTCAGAGGGGAGATCTTGATTAATCAAAACTGGAGCGTAATCAGAAATAAGGATGGACCCAATATCAGCATGAGTCAAATTTGTGAGGAGAGGAGGGCTCAAAAAAATATAATCTATTCTAGAGGAAGATTTGTGAGTAGGGGAATAGAAAGTGTATTCTAATGAGTCCGGATGAGATATTCTCCATGCATCCACCAAACCCCTCGAGTGAATTGAATTTAAAAAGGATTTTTGCATTTTGTTAGGAATGTATCTGGCATTAGACTTCCTATCTGTGAAAGGATCCAAAACATGATTACAATCCCCACCCACTAATAAGTTAGTATCGGGACAGGAGTGAAGAGAGTGCGACATATCCTTCCAAAATTGTACATCAATGCCAGTAGGGCCGTAGATATTTAGCAAGGAGATGGGGGGAACCATTTATAAGAAGATGTAATAGGAGCCATCTACCCATTGCGTCCTTCTCCTCCCTCTCCACAACAAGGGTAAGTGATTTATGAATTAGAGTAATCACTCAATTTTTCCTATCTTTGGACGGGGAGCAAAAGACATGGCCAACCCAGTGCTTTTTCAGAGAATTAATCTCATTCTCAGTAAGATGAGTCTCTTGAAGCAATGCTATTTTACAATGCAGCTTAGACAGGTGAGTGAGAACCCTCTGCTTCTTGACAGGATTACGTAGTCCCTTAACGTTCCATGAGATAATTCGAACATTTTCAGTCATGGTAACCAGAAAAAAACAAAATCAAACAACAAAATAGGCATTGGGTACCTTGAAGAAATAGCTGTGACATAAGTTGAAGCTGAAAATAATAATAGTTATATAGTAAACATGGAAAAATACATAATGCAAAATACCAAGGAAAACATACTAAAGAGTAACGAGGAAAATGAATAGCAAAGTAATAATAAAGGGAACGAAAAAGGATGAAAGTAGTTAAGCATATTGCGTTACATGGAAAGGAGAATCTAATGTCAGAGGACAAGAAAAGACTGGAATAAAAAACCATAAAGAGAAAAAAGATGAGAGAGAGAAGGAAGAAGAAGAAAAAGATAGACATGTGAAAGTTGACGAAAAGCCGAAAGGCTTTAGTCAAGAATAACAAGGTAAGGATAAGAAAGTAGAGAAATTAGCACGAGGAGGCGGGAAGCCGCAAAGGAAAGAAAGACGGCCAAGCCAGCCAGAGCAACGAGAACGGTCAGAACCAATAAGTAGAGAAAAAAGAACGGAAACACTGATATAACAGAGAGCCTATAAGAGATAACAAATACAATAAATAACCGGAAATCAACCTTATCGATAGACGTGAAACAAACAAGCAGTGAAAACAAGGATGCGAGAAAAAAACATTGACACTTACCAACATGAGGGCAATTGTAAACACTAGGGATGAGATAGAAACGTAGGGAGGAAGGACACATCTGGGAAAAGGGTTTGAACAGGAGGAAAAAAAACATCTGTGAAGAGAGACGAAGAAAAACAATGGTGAGAGATGAACGACCTATAGGACAGCTATCCACAATAAGCTAAAGAACAACAACAACACATCAAAAATTGACAATATAAGTAACAACCAATGGGCGTTGAGTTAGAGAGAATGAACCTCAAAAAACATAAGACAAAGCAAAAGTTACTGTAAACGCTCAGGCCCCTCCATAGTCCATTTCGTCCCCTTTATGACGAGACATAAATTGTCGTAGGTCTTCAGGACGATCAAAGGAGTAGGACCTCTCCTTATAAGTAACTTTAAAGAAACAAGGATGTACCAAACTATATCTGGCATTCATGGAACGAAGAGCTGGTCGGAGAGAAAGAAATTCCTTGCGACGAGCCGCAGTAGCTCGGGCCACATCCTGAGAGAAGAAAACCTTGTGTCCAGACCATAATATCTGCTTTCTTTGTTTTGCCGCCGAGAGAACCAATAACAAGTCAGTGTATTCCAAAAACAGTACAATGATCCCTCTAGGACGAATGAAAGACGACGAAGCAGAAGAACCTCCGGATTTAGGACCAATACGATGAGCACGTTGCAGATTAAGAATAGTACCATCTTTAAGGCCAGCCATTTTGGGGATGTGAATTTTCAAGAAGGCAAGCATGTCCGACCCCTCCTCACCCTCAGGAACGCCATAAATACGTAGATTATTGCGTCGATTGCGATTTTCTAAGTCCTCCGCTTGAGACTTAAGTAAAGCAATCTCTTTAGATAACTCCGCAACCTGGAGTAACACATCTTGAACATCACTGACCTTCTGTTCCACCACCGACATTCTGGAGTCTAGGTTCGACCATTTTTCATCCAGTTTTTGAAGAGTGCCGTTGGTTTCAATAACAAAAGGCTTAATCATCTTTATCTCCTCCATAAGATCCTCCAATGTGATAGGTAGTGGAGATTTAGTTGGCGAATTAGGCTCCTTCTTGTGACGCTTAGGAGGAGCAGTAGAGTTAGAGTCCTTACGCAGAGACGACATATTGATAGAACTTTTCTGCCCAGAGGATGAAGCCGGATCCATGTGGGTGAGAGTAGTGTATGTTGAGCAAAACTTAAGCAAAACAGCCAGTGCTGAGCAAAACTTAAGCAAAATGACCAGTGCTAAGCAAAAAGTCCAGTACGCACTGTGCCCAAAAGTAGGACTGAGTTAGTAATTAATATCAGGACTAAAGATAACCTCCCTGCGATGGATAATGACCAAAAGTCAAAAAGGAAGGCAAACGTAGCAGTGCAGGTGATAGAAAAGAAGCAGTGTAGCAGAACTAAGGAGTCATTCACCAAAATAATATGGGCATGAGAGGCTGAACCAGAGAAAATTAAATAATAAAAAACAATGAAGCTCCATTGGTTGAAGAAAGCTTGCAGACGTGAGAAGATTTCTCATTCAGGAGAAAAAAGATACTAAAAAAAAAATAAAAAAATAAAAAAGGTGAAGTACCCATTTGTACATATAAAGGAAGAGGCAGGCATACATCTCTTCCAGGAATAGAGAACACGGTGCCAATGACACTCGCGCCGCTATTACTGCGACGCGGGACACGCTTGAGGTAAAAGCAGCGTCCCGCCGAAGACAAAATGGCGGGCGCTGCCGATAGCGCTGAGGGAGACGGAGCGCGACGGGGACAGGGAGATGAGCAGCTGAAAAAAAATGAACATAAAGCCTGCTACCTGATCCCCCACGTCCGCTCCTCAGCTGCCAGTATTTTCCTGCTCCATATAACCAGGGGGAAGGCTCCAAAATAACGAAAGGCTCCGACCGAGTAGCGGAGCTTCAGCCGATCGCGGCCATCTTCGTGGCGGCTCAAGCCACGCCCCCCCCCCCACTTCTTATTTTAGGACTTGTTCCCTGGTTATGGGGCAGGTGGTAAATCAGAACCTCTGGAACCTGTGGTGGCCATTTCACTCCTCACAGAGAAAATTTTGACCAAATGGGCTGGGCTTGGATTACCTCTTTGAGACATTGGAAGAGATGGAAAAATGTCAGCTCTTCAGGAAATTCACCAGACTGATGTAGAGTCTCCGACTGCCAGTCTGGCCACAAATGGTTTAGCCTCTTCTCCTTTTACAATAGTGCATGGAACCTTTCAACGATGTCCCAAACCTCTTCTTATCTTCATCAGTGCAACATAAATATACAACTATTCGAATAAGGCAGTGTATGATATTTTACAACATGTACTTGGGAAGAGCAGAGCACAAAATACCGCTCTATGCAGATGACCTACTTCTCTACTGAAGGATTTCCGAAGGTCCAGTTGTTTCATTGATGGATGTAATCAGAATCTTCTCTGTGGCTGTTGGGTACACAAGCAATTATGAAGTTTTGTGTAGCACAGCCACTTATTAAAAACATTGATCTCACAATCGGAGTATAATTTGTGTAGCTGGAGTATGACCTAGCTGTGGATTTGGTTCACACCAGTCTTTCGGAGCATGGCATCAACAATGCTGAATAGTTCACTGTACAATATAAAGTCCGCTCTGGCCAGGTGGTTGATTTTTGCATCTATGGATGGGGGTTTGGTCAAAGCGTTCAAGATAGATATCACCCTCAGAATAAACTGCATCAGTTTTATGTTTCCGCTGCCAGGTATACCTCGCTCTACTGTTGCCTTCTGGATAGGAAACCCCGAGACAGAACCTATGGCACCTACCATTGCCGGCTTCTCCAAAAGACCTGAATTTTTAAAGAATTTGAAAGATGTCATTTAGCTTTTTTTTCCTAGCACCCTCTAGATTAGGTCTTTGTTGGTAATCAAATAAAATAACTTGTATAGGGCCTAGAAACTTTAATATTATATCTAGGCTCTGGGGAGAATGCTTGGGTGACGGATGAAGTCTCTCAAACAGTTACTGGAGTCACAGAGACTGGTGCCAATCAAGGCATTAAACACCTCTTACTAACGTTCTTTTTGATAAGTGCTGGTGATAAGTGCTGGATTGAGATTTCCAAACATTTGGTGAGGCCTCACTTTCTCTCAATCCAGCCTGAACAGTAAAGACCAAATATGTATTTTAATTGCCGTGTTCCCCTTCCCATGTGCTACCAAGGTATATTTCTAGGACCAAATTAGTGCAAAATGTAGGTATTTTGAAGAGTTAATGTCTGTGAGGAGCTTGGAAGCTGCTTCCCTAAAGGCTATGTGACAGCTAAGGCACTTGTAATAGGTCAAGTGACCTTTCTGTATTTAGATCATGTATGTTTTAGAATCATCTGAATGCTGGCAGTCCTAGGGCATTTTCAAGTATTTCCAAGCTCTTAGAGTTTATGTCATGATCTGAGTCATACACTACAAACAGCTGGACCATAGAACTTTTTAACTGATAACTTCTGCCAAGAAGTTCAGTTCAAGGTGATATCACTGGGCTTAAAAGCTCATGAATTGTTGAGCCAAATCATTTATTGAGTACTTTGGACACTGATTAAAATGTGCGAGGCAGGCTTGATATATTCTGGCTAGAAATATTAGATTTCCAGAGCAACAACATTTAATTGCCTAAGAAGAAGCCAAAAAAATAAAGTTTTACTTAGATGAATATTGCCCTGAAAAGGGTGTTCTAAGTAAATGTTGTACATATGCACAATGCTGTACTGATAGTTTGAAGGAAACCCTGCAGCGACTGATTTTACTCATGGAACAAGATGGCTAATGTTAAATGATAAGGAATGGAAATTGCCCTCTCCTTATTCCTCAGAAGATTGTCTATGTGATGTACTTTACCACTCAAAGACTGAGCAACCAGTTTTTAGATTCCACGATGGACTGTCACAATTTTAAGATATCTCGGGCAGTGTCATATTAGGTGAGCACAGGAAGTGTCAATTTAAGACATGGTCTCTGCTACAGTTTTGGGTCGGTTAATGTCTTAAATAGTTCAAGACCTGGAGCAGTGATGTTTTACCGCCTTAGACAGTGGTAAATAACTGCTTGTCACTGACACTTTAAAGGGATATGATGCTAGTAGCTCGGAATGTAACTGTATTTGATGAATTTGTTACAGTAATTACAGAGAACAACACAATAACATAACACAAAGCAAAATAGCAACACATCAAAAAACATTACAAGGTACAACATAACAAATAAGTCACAACAGAACACAACACTATAAACACAATGTAGCACAACAGTAACATGATGCAATAATTCATCACTATACCACAGCAACACAGAAACTACCCAGTACATCCAGAGGCCCAACCAAGGATGCCATGGGCCTTATTTCAAGTATGGAACATGGACCCTCTTCCCCTCTGCTTAGGTAGTAACAAACAGCCATAACTGAGGTGCAGTGAGTCCCTCACAAGCATGGGTGCCAGTGGTACTGATCCTGCTACATTAATGACAGCTATAACCCTGCTCCTCCGAGTCCTTCACTTCCACATACACTTGTATAATTCCTTGAACATATCTTTTTCTGCTTCACGCTACCTTTCACTCTCCCCAATTCCTCTTATTTCTAATCACCTTTCTATTCCCTTCTGATTTTTCCATTTTCTGCATTATCTCTCCTTTCTCAATTTTCTCCCGCATCAACCATGTCCTTTTTACTCTCCCTTCTCGGTCACCCATATAACTTCACTTTCCTCAACTCTTCTCAGTTCTTTCCATAGCTCTGCATACCTCAACTTTCCATTTCTTTGGCTTTCTCTATAGCTCTCTACTTTCCACCTTTCATTCCCTGTCCCTATTCACACTTGTATCTTTCCACTTCCCCTTCCTCTCTGTTTGTTCTCCACAAATGTTTCCATTCTGCACTCTATCCAGCTCTCCCATCTATATTTTATTTCCTACATGACTCTAGTCACTTTCATTCCCTATCATGTTTCTCCCTTTTCTTCACTCCACACTACTTTCCCTCTCTCTCCTCTGTATCTTGTTACTTTGCACTTTTCACTGTACCCCATGGTCTCCTGCTCCTCTAGGCTCTTGTCTTCATTATGCCATTCTCCTCATATTGCTACATCATTAGTTATGTCTCTCAGCTCTTTACACCTCTCTCTTCCTCTGTGTCTTGTTACTTTCCCTTTTCACTCACTTGCCACTCCCCCATATTTCTGCTTTTTTCCCTTCTTATTAATCAATACTCTTTCTATTGTGTTTCTCGCTACTCTCGTCTCTTTTCTCCATCTCTTTACTTCACCCTCACTTTCTTTCCTCATCCATCTCTCTCCTGTACCTTTCCATTCTTCCCTAAATCTTTCCACCTTCCTTTTTTCTTGCTGCCTGTATCTCTCCAACTTTTCATTTGCTCTCTTCTGCACTGCTCTATTCTCCAATCCATCCCTCTATTCTCTCAAGTCTTCTCTGTAAATGTAGCTGTCCATTGTTCCAATGAATTTCTGTATAGTGTAAAGCATCTTGCAATTCAATCTGGCATCCCTCTTTCGTTCCTTGTATCTTCCCGCCCTACTTGTTTTCTTCTACTTTACGTCATTCTATTCCTTCTTTACCTATCCATTCTGGCTGTATCTCACCATTCACTTAATTACCTTTTTTACCTATCCATTCTGGCTGTATCTCACAATTCACTTAATTACCTTTTCACACATTCCTCTGCCTTTGTCTCCCCTGTATCTCTCCATCCTCTCTGTCTATCTTATTGTGACTGGATACTCTCTTCCTTCCAGGGTCCTACTGTTCTATAAGACAGTTAGGAGCCTGAGGAGCTGGTCTGACAGTTCAGTGCGTAGGCCATTTGTTTTATGTTTGTGGGCCTGTTTTATGGCCCGGTGGGCGGTTATAACTGTTGATTTTCGTGATATGACCACAAGCATTGCCTGTATCAAGCACAAATACATGCAGTCTCCCGTATCTTGGAAAATATCTATACACTGTGTCTTTACAAGTTCAAAACTGCCCTATTTGCAAATGTGCGCTATGTGAATAGCTATCTGATTCGCTAATGGGGGCATCTTTTATGTTGGTGCCCAGCCCTAATATCTGTCCTAGTCCAACCCTGCTTCATTCCATTCTCCCCCTTCTCCCCTCTCCAAAAGAGAACACTCAGCTGCAGAGAAGCCCTCTAAAAAGGAATCCGCGTGGGCGGCCCTTTAAGCAGACTGTAGCTGGTGCATGGCAGGCTGGGATCCTAATCCTTCTGGACCCCTGTGCCACTGTACTGGCTGGAACCTTGATAGTCACATCCCTGAATACATCAGCACCACAACATATTTGCACATATATTCTTGATACACATTGCCACCATCACAATTCTGCATTCATAATGCAGTGGTAAAAGTTGTCTGCACCAAGCACTGCCTTAATTACCACCAAGGGCAAGTAATAGCACCTTTACACATGCCTGGTCTCCGTCTACAGACGGTTCATCCATATAAAATAAATCATTGTTCATTCTTAATGATCACTGTACACACCTCCACACCATTGCCAGAGCATTTTGCCAGTGAAGGGAAATGTGACGTCTCCGATACACCTTGAAGGGCGTGGCCTTTCCTGTTTATGTACAAGTTTTGAGATTCAAATGTTTGCTGGATTTCTCACAAAATATGATAAGCACCCACATTGCCAAATAGGCAGTATTTTCCTAAAAGTTTACTTGCTTTTGAATAATGTTCCCAGAATTGAAGGAAAGGCCACAATAGATTTTTTTAAAGTTCCATTGTCATGTACTTATGGCATACACATCTTTATTTTGTACCTGAATTAAAGCAGTCATCACCATTGGCCCCATTTCCTCAATTCCAATGCTAAATATAATCAAAGCCAGTGTAGTACAATTTAAAAGCGACCGGGTGGAGGAGGGAAAGCGAATTAGCTGTAATTTTACCTAGATGTTTCTAACATAAAAATCCCTAATGCCAAATTACACATTTATAATTTGTATCTTGAAATGTGCTGTTGCAGACTATAGGCAATGATTTGTAAGAAGCATATGATATTATCAGTGGATATTTGGAGTGAAGGTATTGAAGTCATGTGTGCAACAGACAGCATGCCATATTTACATACTTTTTGTTTCAGGTCTTTCTAAGGCACCTATTGTTGTCCTGGGGGTTAGAGCCATTACAAGGAGGAGAGAAAGGGCTGAACAGCCTGTTTGTCCCCGAGCCCCATGCTCCTGCTACAAAATGTAATGATAACATAACAAGCATTAGCAGAGCCAATTGATTTTGCCTCTTAAAGGTGTAAGCAGACCGTTTTGCTTTGCTAATGCTTCTTGCTGATGCTGAACATCATCAATAAAAAAAAAAAAGGTGTTGTTGCCACTTCTGAACAGCATTGTAAAAAATTGAATAAAAAATCCAAAATGGCTGGGACCAGCATGATGATGTATAAGCGTTCATGCATCACTGTGCATGTACACATGTGTATTATGATGCTGGAGTACTCTTTTAGGTCTCCCCTAGGCAGCGCTTGCACTGTCTCTTTGAGACATGCTGTATCAAGGATATGGGCTTGAAAAAATGCCCATCTTTTTCATTGGTTCCTGTTGCTGCCCTTTAGAAATGCTGGCTTTACATTGGTGAATACACTTAGTAGTCTCTCCTTTTGGAATTTTGTATCCTCCCATGAGGACTGCCCCTCTTACATTTGTTCTTACTGTTCAGGTTATTTATACTTAGAGAGAACTCTTTTTTAGTTGGCCTGCCTCTTTGCTTATTAACTGTTCTATTTACTCGTGTAGTGAAATTTCTGTCGCATCATTTGCTTGCCGTTGCTTTATCTCTGAGCCTCCCCCTCACCCCTTCCACAACACTGCTCCCATTGCTTCATATCCCTTAATGTCCCCTGCCTCCCCCTCCCACAGCACTGCTGGCAGGCCCTCACCACCCCTCAAGGCCACTGCTGTTTTGCTAATTTTTTTGTTACTTTACAAACGCTTTTAATTATATAGCACCTAGCCAAGGGCTCGGGAAATTAAACAATCAGCCTGTTATCACAGTATGTTGAGCCTGACAGCAGACGCAAACCGAACCGGGATCCCCAGCTCACCAGTCAGCAGCTCACACCACTGTGCCATATCCTTTGCATTGTCATGTTGCAGGATGCAGTACCATATGTAGCCAAAAGAGGTCCCATGGGACACCTAGTGACAGCCTGTGGTACTGCACCCTCACAACACTGCTTGGTTAAAAGTGGAGTTGGAACTGACATTTTCACTCCCTGCGCTACGGCACCAGTGCAAGTTTACTACATAAAAAAAACACACAATGGAGTTCTTTCTTTTTTTAAGGTGGGGAGGGCATAGCTATTGCATAGGTAAAAAAAAATTGGCATTTATAATGCCAATAGCTCAGACTCCAACAAATGCGAGACCTATTGCATTTCCAATACTTGTTTTATTTAACCTTAGCGTTCCAAGAGGGTGCACGCCCTTCTTGGAGTAGTACATTTAAAATAGAAAGTGTGCAACAGCGCATTATAGAGAAAGGAACACTTGGGTAGCAAACTGCAGCAAACTGGTCCTCCGAAAAAGAAATTAAAATGTTACATTTAAAACAACAGGACAGGGAGGGTTGGGGTAGCAAGGGAGGAGTTGGTGGGGATAGCAACTCAACTCTGCTGAGCAGCGGGAAGCAACGGTCAACAGGGAAGGGTGGGGGAGAAATGTCAGAGCTCGGAGGAGGTAGGTCATTCTTTATAAAAAGCAAAAAAAACACAGCGAGACTACGAGAGTGCGGGGGAAGCAATAGACAAGCTAAGCGAGTAACAGAGTGTGGAGGGATGGGAATGCGTGGGGGATATAGCAAGCACACAAGGGAGAGGGCAAGGAAAAACATGCACACCCATTGAGTGCTAGAATAAAAAGAAAAAAACACTTCTCTAAAAATAAACATTAGCAGAATACAACACAATCAGAAACACTAATTAACCCTTTCGCTGCTAGGCCTTTCCCCCCCCCCCCTCTGCTAAGCCTTTTTTAGGCTATTTCGGGTAGTTTGCGCTTAGGCCCCTGTAACTTTTTGACCACATAAGATATCCACGCCAAATTTGCGTCCTTTCTTCCAACATCATGGGGATTTTAAAGGTGCCCAGGGTTTGTTGATTCCCTTGGAGGGGACCCAGAAATTAGCCAAAATACAGCCAAATTTTGTTTTTGGGGGGAAAAAATTGGAAAAAAGTGCTAAAGATAAAAGCGTCTGTTTTTTCCCCCTGCAAATGGTATCAACAAAGGGTTTGTGATGCTGAAATCATCATCTTCCCAGCTTTCAGGGACAGACTGACTTTTGTCAAAAAAACAAACTTTTTTACACAGTTTTGACATTTTACTGGGACATAGCCTATTTTTGCTATTTTTTGTGCTTTCAACCTCCTTCCAGTTAATGGTAGAAATGGGTATGAAAGCAATAATGGATCCTGGAAAGTTATACATTTAAAAAAAGTAGACAAAATTCTGAATTCAGCAAGGGGTCATTTGTGTAGATCCTTCAAGGTTTTTTTTATAGAAACTAACAGTTGAAAATAGGAAAAATTGAAAATGAGTTGACAAAAACAGCAAATTTGTGCCAACGTTTTCACCTGTAACTTCTTCTACGTATGACAGATTTTTTAAAGCAATATACTGTTACATCCGCTGGACCCTTCTGGTTGTGGGGATATATAGGACTTGTAGGTTCACCAAGAACCCGACGAACTCGGAGCCAATAATTGAGCAGCTTCTTGCAATGGTATTTTATTGTGTACAGGGTATATAGCAATTAATTTGGGAAAATATAAACAGTGAAAAATCGGTATGAAAGACACTTATGTATTTCTGAAATGGGAACAAAATATAGAGTTTAGAAACAGTAGCTATTTGCACATACCCGAAATTGTGGGTACCCATACTAGCATGTGAATTATAGGACATTTTTCAAAGTGATTTCTTTTTTACACATTGTCTTACATTTGGAAGGCAGAAATGCATCGAAGTCAATAGGTAATAACAGTTGCTGTACAATTCTGTGTTCCCCTAAGTCTCTCGATAAAAATGGTACCTCACTTGTGTGGGTAGGCCTAGTGCCCGCGACTGGAAACGGCCCAAAACGCAACGTGGACACACCAAAATTTTTACTGTGAAAACTGACCCTTTTTTCCAAAGTGCCAAGCTGTAGATTTTGAACCCTAGCTCTGCCTGCACCTAGGGGAACCAAGCAAACCTATACATTTTTGAAAACTAGACACACAGGGGAATCCAGGATGGGGTGACTTGTGTGGCTCTCACCAGGTTCTCTTACCCAGAATCCCTTGCAAACCTCAGTCTTTGTCAAAATAACCACATTTTCCTCGCATTTCTGTGATGGAAAGTTCTGGAATCTGTGCGGATCCACAAAATTCCACCCACCCTGCATTCCCCAAAGTCTTCCGATAAAAATGATACCTCACTTGTGTGGGTAGGCCTGGTGCCCGCGACAGGAAATGACCCAAAACGTAACGTGGACACACCACATTTGTACAGTGAAAACTGACCCTTTCTTGGTTCTTGGCAAAGTGTCTAGCTGTAGATTTTGAACCCTAGCTCTGCCGGCACCTAGGGAAACCTAGCAAACCTATACATTTTTAAAAACTAGACACCCAGAGGAATCCAGGATGGGGTGACTTGTGTGGCTCTCACCAGGTTCTCTTACCCAGAATCTCTTGCAAACCTCAAACTTTGTAAAAAAAAAAAAAAAAAACATTTTCCTCACATTTCTTTGATGGAAGTTTTTGGAATATGCGTGGATCCACACAATTCCACACACTCCGCATTTCCCAAAGTCTTCCGCTAAAAATGATACCTCACTTGTGTGGGTAGGCCTAGTGCCTGCGACAGGAAACGACCCAAAACGCAACGTGGACACACCACATTTTTACAGTGAAAACTGACCCTTTCTTGGCAAAGTGCCTAGCTGTAGATTTTGAACCCTAGCTCGGCCGGCACCTAGGGAAACCTGGCAAACCTATACATTTTTTTAAACTAGACACCCAGAGGAATCCAGGATGTGGTGACTTGTGTGGCTCTCACCAGGTTCTCTTACCCAGAATCCCTTGCAAACCTCAAACTTTGTAAAAAAAAAAAACCATTTTCCTCACATTTCTGTGATGGAAAGTTCTGGAATCTGCGTGGATCCACAAAATTCCACCCACCCCGCATTCCCCAAAGTCTACCGATAAAAATGATACCTCACTCATGTGGGTGGGTCAAGTACCCGCGACAGGCAAGGGCCCAAAATGTATTGTGGAGACATCAAAATCACCTATCACAAAACAACCTGGTTTTGCAAGGGGGGGGGCTCCTGGGTTTTTGACCCGGGCTCGCGGCTATTTAGGGAAACCTACCAGACCCACACATTTCTGAAAACTAGACACCCTGGGGAGTCCAGTGAGGTATGGCTTGCGTGGATCCCCAAACTTTTTCTTACCTGCAAACCTCAAATTTAGCTATAAAAATCACTTGTTCCACTCATTTTTGTTTGTGATCACTGTGCCAGCACAAATGTCCTACCACCTCGCGTTCGCCTTGGTCTCCCGAGTAAAATGATACCTCACTTGTGTGGCTGTCCAATGCAGAATCTGCTAAAAACATATATTTTTTTTAAATGTAGCGCTTAGAATTTGCGGTGCTATACCTTTAATCCCTATGTTTTTGGCTCTTCCCAGTCACAGGCCTTTGGCCCACCCACAAAAGTGAGGTACCATTTTACTCGGGAGAACTAGGGGAACGCTGGGTGGTAGGACATTTGTGCCGGCATGGTGATCCCACGCACAAATTTATGGAAAATTGATTTTTTTTCGGCTAAATTTGAGGTTTGCAGGGGATTCTGGGTTGGGAAACTTTGGGGGATCCTCAGGGTGTCTATTTTTCAGAAATGTGTGGGTTTGGTAGGTTTCCCTAGGTGGCCGCAAGCCCGGGGCCAAAAACCCAGGAGCCCCCCGCAAAACCAGGTCGTTTTATGATAGGTAATTTTGAAGTCTCCACAATACGTTTTGGGCCCGTGCCTGGCACGAGTACTTGTCCCACCCACACAAGTGAGGTACCATTTTTATCTGGAGGCCTGGGGGAATGCTGGGTGGTAGGAAATTTCTGTCAGCCCGGTGATCCTACAACTTTCCCACACAGAAATTTGAGAAAAATTTGATTTTTTCATCAAAATTTGAGGTTTGCAGGGGATTCTGGGTAGGGAAACATTGGGGGATCCACGCAAGCCATACCTCCCTTGACTCCCCCGGGTCTCTAGTTTTCAGAGATGTGTGGGTTTGGTAGGTTTCCCTAGATGGCTGCGAAGCCCGGGATCAAAAACGCATGTGACCCCCCCCCCCCTTTCAAAAGCAGATCGTTTTGTGATAGGTAACTTGTGATGTCTCCACAATATGTTTTGGGCCCTTGCCTGTCGGGGTACTTGACCCACCCACAAGAGTGAAGTACCATTTTTATCGTCAGATCTGGGGGAACGCTGGGTGGTAGGAAATTTTTGTCAGCCCGGTGATCCTACAACTTTCCCACACAGAAATTTGAGAAAAATTCAATTTTTTCAGCAAAATTTGAGGTTTGCAGGGGATTCTGGGTAGGGAAACGTTGAAGGATCGATGCAAGTCATACCTCCCTGGACTCCCCGGGTCTCTAGTTTTCAGAGATGTGTGGGTTTGGTAGGTTTCCCTAGATGGCCGCCTGCCCATTCTGGGCAGCACCCACCCCGGGCCTATAAAAAAAAGAATCCCTGGGGTCTAGGGTGCTTTGACTGTAATTTTGCAGCGGGGGTGGGGGCATTGGCATGCCATATTGGGCAGCCCCCTCCCCTAATTCAAATTAGAAAAAAATTCCTGGTATCAAGTGGGCTTTCTGCCCCCCCCCCCGGGGGGCAGATTGGAGGCTACTGCCCCCATCTGCCCCCCGGGGGGCAGGAAGACTGAATTTGCCAAAATTATTTGGGGGGAGTAAAGGCCCTTGCCCAAGGGGCGGCTACCCTCTCCCTGGTGCCTAGTGGGTTGATCCCTGCTTTGGGATCGCCCTCCTGGGGCGATCCCTAAGCAGGGATCCACTAGGGAGGGGTACCATTGGAAAGGGGAGATTATCCCCTTTCCAACAATACCTCTCCTGACTTTTTACGTGCTCAGGGGGCTGAGCTATCCCCCTGAGCACGTAGAAAGCGAAACTGAAATGAGCCTCTTGGCTCATTTCAGTTTCGGTTTCACTGAAATGAGGTCAGCGCGACGTGCGCGCTGATCCTCATTTCAGGGAAACAAAGCAGACAGCCTCGGGAGCTGGGGAAGCTCTCCCCCAGCTCCCGAGGCTGTTGGGGAGATAAGGGAATCCCTCTGGTGCCTGCACCAGAGGGATTCCCTGTGCCACGTGTGAGGACGGCCGGGGGCCGTCCGACGCACCGAAGGGGTTAAACAAGCATTTGCAATGCAATAGGTCTCGCATTTGCGAGAGTTTAAGCTATTGGCATTGTAAATTGCAATGCCTTTTTTATATGTTTTGATAATTTACACATAAATAAAAGGCATTGTCATGTACAATGCCAATAGCTCAAACTCTTGTAAATGCGAGACCTATTCAAAGAAGCGGCCGACATTGTCCCGGGCTGCTTAGTAAGTGAAAGCACGCCATGTTGCAGGAAAGCATGTCGTGTCTGCAGTAGGTGAAACTATTTAAAGAAAATAGTGCTTACAGACTAAAAAAGACTCACGGTGTAACAACCGAAGGGCCAGTCCTCATGGGAGGTTACGAATGAGGACAAGGCGGTACTAAGGAGGGACTAATAAGCCTATTAACGAATCAGAAGGCTACATCCTCTCCCCAATAGGCTTGGGAGAGGATGTAGCCTTACGACTAGAGCTGCCGATCTTGAGCTGGGGAACCGGGTTTGAGCCTCGGCGTCGGCTCAGCATTCTGTGAATCTGGGCAAATCACTTAATCTCCCTGTGCCTACCAAAAATGAATGTGTCCTTGTGTAACGTAACTGGTGTTTATGTAAAGCGCTCCAATACTTTCGGGTCGAGTTTGCGCTATATAAATCTGCAAAAAATAAAAAAATTAAAATAAATAAAAAAAGAAGACAGCATTTACGAAGGACAATGACACAAGTCAATGAAAAATATGGGCGGAGAGTGGGCGTGGCTTCTATTCCATACTCTACAGCATGGCTCGCAGATCAGCGCTTGCGCTGCCCAGGCTCTAGCTAAAAAAGTTATGCTCCAGGGGAGGGGCAAATGCAAGAATAAGAAGCAAACAAATTGGATGGGCAAGAAAACCAACCGATTGTCAACATTGGGATGACTCAAAGCCTACAGTAGGTTTTGGTATAGTACACAAATGTCTATCAGGAGCAGTCTTCGATAACAGTGTTGGTCAGACCTTGAAAAGCATGCTTGGTTGTTCATAATGAAGTAGCACTGAAAGTCAGCCAGTAGGTGGCGCCAAATGCTAGAAGAGCTGCTTGTTAAAGTTACGTCTGCCACTGAAATTTTTTTTTCTTCCTCGTAGGTGTTGTATGAAAACCAAAGTGTTTATGAAGTTTTTGAGCCGAGACCCAAAAAACTTCGGACAGTTTAGGGGCGATGCGTTGTGTTTCTACAATTGCCCAGGCAGTTATTTCATTGAATTTGGAAGTCCGAAAATCAGACGGAAGGGTCGGTATCAGAAAAGCATGAGGCTAGGAGGCCTAGAAGCAAGCACCTTTTACTGTGACAAAGAAGCACGTGTTGTCTTTGTGCCAAGCGCCTGTCCGAACCACAGCAAGACTTCAAAGAAAAGGTGCCACTGCCTTCGTTTACATTGTAATTGAATCGGACACTCAAATAAAGTCGCTGTAAACCGAGGCATTTGCATCTCTTAATTCTGCGTGCAAACCTGCTTTTCCTTTCTGCTAAATTGAAAGGAAAACACGTTTCTGCGCTTGCTATTTATTTGCTACAAGCCCGCGGGAAACTCCCGTTCCTCCCTCCTCCCTTTCTTCCTGATTAATTTTCAACAAAAGTGGCCGCTGCGGCCTGTAGTATCCGGCTGGATACGTTCTAGTCTTTTGCCCTGTTGTAACACACACTAAACACCCACCCACCACAGGCGTCACCGGTCAGGTGACCCTGACAATAAAAGGGGCCGAGCGCACGTGCTCTGGGCCAGTTACTGCACCAGTATACCGTGTGTCTGTGTCCCTCCTTTATCTGGATGTGGGCCTAGGGCCCAACATTACATTGGCGACGAGGGGCTGTGCCCGTGCGTGCACCAGCCCAGCAGCTGTGGAAAAAGGGGTAGAGAGCTGCCCGTGGTGAGGACACCCCCTGCGAGTGGGCGCACCGCCCGCCTAATGGCCCGCGGGGCAGATGAAGAGCCCCGGGCCCGAAAGCTGTGAGGAAGGTGATCGGGAGCCCACCCCGCACCTAGTATGCAAGCACCCCTGGGAGGAGGTGCCCGACGTGCCCGATAGCCCACGGGGCAGGAGAAAGCCCCGGGCGTGAAGGAAGCCGAGCGGGAGCCCACCCCGCATCGGAAGAGCTGCAGACTGTCGTAGCAAGCGAAGAGTGACCCCTGAACAGCACAGGAGGTTCGCGGGAGCCCACCCCGCGCTGAAGGATCGGTTGTGTGCCCTCCGGCACGATGCAAGTGGAAGCGCACGGCGAGCGAGGCCGGACTGAGCTGATGCCGGCCGCCGCCGCAGAACTGCCACGAGGGGCGTGAGGCCTGATCAGGCATCGGCAGAAGGTGAGCCACTGCGGGCGTGAAAAGGGAGCCGTGGCATGCCGGCGCCACCGGACTGCTGAGGCCCCATCTGAAGCAGAGCCCATCCGCATGAACAGTGTCCCGTAGCGACACTGCGCAATCCCCAGCGGCAGCTCCTACCCTTCCCACCCCCCTCCCAGAGCAGCGTACCAACTGAGAGTGCTGCCGCGGTGAAGGAGACTGCGAAGCGAAAGTGGAAGCAGTGCGCGAAGCCGTGGCGTGACCCATGCCATCGACCTGCCGAGGCCCTGCAAGAAAAGAGAAGCGGAGCCCACCCGCAGCTGCAGCAACACGAGCCCCACACAGCCTGGGAAACGAGAGAAGCGGAGCCCACCCGCAGCTGCAGCAACACGAGCCCCACACAGCCCGGGAAGCGAGAGGGTCTGCTGCGAGGGGCAGGGTGCGCAAAGTGACTGCGTGCGGCCAGCGCCGCCGAGAAATACGCTGTAGCCCCCCCGGGCACCGAAAGCATATGTGGTACGACTGCTTGGCCCCAAAGAGAAGCACACACACACCGCGAAAAACAAAAGGAGAAGGTGTCTCAAGCGGAAGCGGTCGGAGCAGGACCTACGCCCAGAAGGCGGTGAGTGAGCGTCTGTTAGGAGGCTGGAGGCAGCACCAGCCACGAGTTGCCCTCCATTTTCTCTGCCCTCCGGGACCCCTGCGAGAGCAGAACACAAAGCCAAGCACCACGGAACCGAACGAGGTTCCAGAAACGAAGGAGAACGGCCGTGGACTGCCACAGTTTGCCTTGCACCGCCATCTAGTGGCCAACTAGCGATACTGCACCTGCCAGCGAAAATATACGGCAGCACGACTAGGACACAGCAAAGCCTGCCAGGAAAGTGCCAGGAGTGCATACATGTAGCACAGAGAGCGCAGTGAGTGCAACAGCACCGGGACACAAGGAAGGGCACTGAGGCATACTGATGAGCAGCAGTGAGAGGCAGGTTCAGCCTGTTTAAGTGCAGGACAAGAAAGAAGGCAAAGGTACTACCTGCAAAGCACAGCAGCTCTGGGCAAACTATGACACGGCAAAGCAGAGTGGAGACATACACACCTGCCTACGCCGAGGTGGCAGACACCCCACAAGGGTTTTCAAATGACAAGCTACCTAGACAGGTGTGAAGGTATGCGGTGACGCCCACAAGCGAGAGATGGTCACTGCAGCAGTACGGAGGACAGTGAAGCACTACACACACACTGGGCAGAAGCCAAGACAGTAGCCCAAAGCAGCAAGTCACTGAAGGGACAGAAGGGCGCAATCAGAAGCGCGCCAAAGCACTGCGACTGCGGAGACAAGAAGAAGAGATGGTTGCGCGGACCACCAGAAGCACAAAGAAGCCGACCAGCCAGATGGTCGCAAGAAGAAAGAAGCCGACCCGCCAGACGGTCGCAAGGAGGAAGAAGCCGACCCGCCAGACGGTCGCAAGGAGGAAGAAGCCGACCCGCCAGACGGTCGCAAGGAGGAGGAAGCCGACCTGCCAGTTTGGTCGCAAGGAGGAGGAAGCCGACCTGCCAGTTTGGTCGCAAGAAGAAAGAAGCCGACCAGCCAGACGGTCGCAAGGAGGAAGAAGCCGACCCGCCAGACGGTCGCAAGGAGGAGGAAGCCGACCTGCCAGTTTGGTCGCAAGGAGGAAGAAGCCGACCTGCCAGTTCGGTCGCAAGGTGGAAGAAGCCGACCCGCCAGATGGTCGCAAGGAGGAGGAAGCCGACCTGCCAGTTTGGTCGCAAGGAGGAAGAAGCCAACCGGCCAGATGGTCGCAAGGATGACGCTGGCCGACAAGAGGTCAGAGAGCGAAGTGACCTGCGAAGAGGTCAGTAAGAGAGACGCTGGCCGACAAGAGGTCAGAGAGCGAAGTGACCTGCGAAGAGGTCAGTAAGAGAGAAGTCTAACAACATTCACGCTGTGAGTCTAACAACGTTAACTAGTGTACGAAAGAAGGTCGCGACGACCGGTCCAGTCAGATCGTGGTGAAGATAGTGTCCTAGGTTTGGACAAGACCAGGGGGAAACGTGTGGAGTGCACGCTGCACGGAGAAGCCTGGTTAGGGCAGACCAGCAAGGGAGAAGACCAGACCGCGTCGCGAAGGAAAGAAGATGAGAAGAGGAAAGAGGTGTGAGCGACAGGTCAACTCACACACCAGAAGGGAAACACCTGAGGGGATAAGTGCGAAGGTGCATGAACAGCCGAACACAGTACCTGGAGAACATCAGCATCACTGGGAGTACACATCCACTTGCGAATCCCAAGATCACCCGGGGACGACAGAGGCGAGCAGGCCGGTCCGTTGGTAACAACCACCTCTGGGATGGAACGGACACAGGACCGTGGACATCCAAGGGGCAGAGGCCTCTGGGACACCGGTGGCAGCGGGTCCCAACACGAGAGATGGACTGTTGAAGCTCGCTCTGGAAATCCTGGGAGGACAAAGGCAGCACGCAAAGGAGCAAGTGCCAACAACACCCTTCCAGGTGGAACTAAGGACACGCCGAGGTGACCCGTTGCGACTCCTCCAACCTGATTGGAGCGACAAGGCGGCAATCCACCGGTCCAGTGGAAGCCTGGCAGCAAAGGGCCTCCGGGTCGTCCAGTGAGAGGGGACACCCACGTGAGAGGGGCATCCGTGAGAGGGACGTCCTGCAACTGCATATCCCGTTGGAGATAGTGAATCACCAGATGGGGAATATACTTCACCCAGGACTGTACAGTGGACAATAACACAGAACTGATCCACCATCATCTGCACTTTCACTGTAAGTGGAACAGGAAGAAGGAGACTGTAGAGCACACTTCCACGCTGTGAGTCCAAGGAAGACCACATCCACAGGGCACCCTGACATCGGGCCAAGGAGAACTAGTGGTCCTGGTGGCAAGGACACCATCGTCAGCGGTTGGCCAACAGCGAAAGAGACGCCGTGGAAGCCATTGTTATTGAGTTATGTTTTATGTACAGATTGTATTCTCTCCCACAGGTTTGGACTTTATTGTTTTGACCTTCATTAAAGTTTGGGAGGAATGTAGTATCCGGCTGGATACGTTCTAGTCTTTTGCCCTGTTGTAACACACACTAAACACCCACCCACCACAGGCGTCACCGGTCAGGTGACCCTGACAATAAAAGGGGCCGAGCGCACGTGCTCTGGGCCAGTTACTGCACCAGTATACCGTGTGTCTGTGTCCCTCCTTTATCTGGATGTGGGCCTAGGGCCCAACATTACACGGCCCTCACTGTCCCGACCAAGCGCACGCGCCAAAGTTTGAGAACAACCACAAGGTCATGTGTGCTTGGAAGTGGCGGAACTGAATATTCCCGTTGACCTGCATCCAAGTAGGGCGTGTGTTATTAGAAAGTGAAACACGCTCCGAAATATCAACATCTTTGTTTGAAAAGAGGGACTATTCCTCCTAAACAGTGAAGTTTGTCACTCACGCCCTCATCGTGGATTCTGTGGAGACACTGGTCTTACTTAGAGTTTGGTGGACTGAATATTGTGTCAACAACATGGCGGATGGCCTGTCTGCCATATTTCAAGTGCATTCATGCCTATGGCACTTCTAATTCAGCAAATGGAATACAACTCACGCTTTGATGACGTTTCCATCCCCCAGATTCTAAATATGGTCCATTGCCCTATCAATATTTTGAACAGAGTAATCCCCCCCCTTTTTTTCCATACACAAATGCCCAGGGCTTTAAGTGGGCCGGGTCTCACCGGTGCTGAGCACTGGCAGTTTTTTAAAGGGGGACTCGAAACGGGTCATTATCGGGCTCTGTTTTGTGCCCTGGCACAGGCGGTCCGTTTTTTCTGGACTGCAGTGACAGCAGGCACATCGATGTGCGCGCCTGCTCACACTGCTCACTTCTCACTAGTGGAGAAGTTACGGCATGACGTCATGCCAGGTGAGCGTTGTAGGAGAAGGAAAATCCTTTAAAGAGAGTCATTTTCTCTCTGGATTTCCCTTCTCTTTTTGAAACTCAGGAGCAGCAACATTGTCGTGATGGCGTGTCCAGATCAAAAGAGGGCGCCAGAAGGGCGGGGGCAGGTATAAATACCTTGCCCCAACCCTCTGTGCACCGGAAATGAGGCGGCCCGCGCGCCGGACTGTGGGACTCCTCTCCAGGGTCCCATCGACTAGAGGGGTGTTGATGAGCCTAAGTGGCACAAAGGTGGCTGCCCTTTTAGGTGGCCCACTGCGTGAGCCGCGGGCAGCCTCACACTGCTCACTTCTCACTAGTGGAGAAGTTACGGCATGACGTCATGCCAGGTGAGCGTTGTAGGGGAAGGAAAATCCTTTAAAGAGAGTCATTTTCTCTCTGGATTTCCCTTCTCTTTTTTAAACTCAGGAGCAGCAACATTGTCGTGGTGTCACCAGGGCTTTAAGTGGAAGCTTTTTCAATATTATATACAAGCCATAGTTGCTGCTTATTTATCTTATGCAACTAACAACCATTGACAAAGCCAATAGTCCTGACTTGTTGTAGGTATGATGTTACTTGTATCATATATCTGGATGCAATGACAGAAACAGCAAAATACACGTCAGGTGGCACACTATGCTAAACACAGATTTTTAGCTTATGTGTTTTTAAGCCACACCCTTAATTACATTGGCCACGCCCCTTTGAGAGACCCCCAGTTTTTTCATCCCACTAAACGCCCTTCAAATGCCATGCTCTAAAGTCCTCTCCATACTTTCATGCACCGACTGTGCTTACTGCCTATTCCTTCAAAGGTGGATATATTTGTGGGCAGCTGCTTAACACCAGTGCTCGGGGGCTCTTAACCAGAGTCATCCTTATATGAAATGTTACTAAGCGTAGTGTGTTTGTTAGTCGAGCCAACTAAATCTAGTAGGTGGTACATCAACCTAGAATGGGAGGACGAAGGCTCCAGTCCTAAAACTAACTTGTTCAAAAACTGTGCAGTTTCTGCGTGAACATAGTGATTGCCAGCCAGATATAAACACCATTGTAGCCTTTAGACTCACCCTGGACTTCAGTAAATGAATGTTGTTATATAACATAAGGCTCCATTGTTGTCTAATTAATCCATTGAGGATCTGGTCGTTTAGTGCACCCCATGAATGTAAAACTGCCCCAACAGTTACTCTGTTAGCAGTCTCACCTCCACCTGGCCTTTGTCAACGTGACTGTCTTATAAATCTGTGTTTGTCTAAATGAGTTGCCTTATATGAAGGATTCTGGCATGTATACAAGAGGGAACTTGGATGGCAGTAATGGAGACCTACATTCAGACAAATAGTCCTTGTGCAGGATCTCCTCTCCATAAGGCAGCTGGCTGTGGGTTGACATGCTCTGTAGCACAATATTTGATAGCTACCATTGCTGCATTCAAAGACTCTCTTAATAGCTGTAACATACAAACAATAACTTTTATACATGCATATTGGAGGCAAGATAATGTTCTATATAGGGACACTTTCAAAAGTCTTCCTTGCTTTGTCAACCAGTTATTCTACACTAGGGTGTTGGTTTTCTCTCTCCTCCCAAAGATGATGGGCTACACATTTTATCTGTCTTTGTATTGTTTTCATTTCAGTCCGCTTCTTTTTTTCGCCTAAGTACGCTCATGTTTTTCTAGGCCCTTGTCTTTTAGTTCTTTCCTGCATGTAGCGACTCTCCTCGATTGCTGTCTTGTTGAATCTTTTTACCTGTCCCCTCCGATTGTCTCTCATTTGGGACCTGCAGGTGGCAGATATACCTTTTGATGCTGTAGTAAACTCTAATTTATGGATGCCTGCCATGTATTATGATACAGAGAACCCTGATCTATAAAAGGCATAACTGAACCTTTTGGAGCCAAGTTGGGCACCTACAGTACCTAGAGTTGTTCTTTGTTATTTAGCTTAACTCAGGAGTAGTCTGCATGTGGTTGTTGTGTAGGTGAGCTCAAGGAAATGGTGTTGTATTGTGAGTATGCTTTGAATGCTTAAAAAGTCAAGGTTCCACAGGGTGGCAGCCACTTGTGGCAACCCCAAGAGTGATAGCCATTACTCATTGGATGAAAGCCACTCTTTCAACTGTTTGTCCTTTTAAAAGTGTCTGTTTTTTAGGATACTACATTGTTTGCTCCTGGCGGTGAGGTGACTGTTCTTACTGTTTCAAATATGTCTGCTGTTCTTGGCGAAACTGGTGTCTTTCAGAGGATGGTGGGGTATTCAACATAGGGCAGTGCACTCAAAACACAAGAACACCTTTTCTTTACTGCCATAGATAATAAATCTTATACCAAAAGGGAGTCACTGTTCCTTAGTAGAGAAAGAAAGAAATAGAAGTAAGAGGTACTCTCGTCGTGTGCTACTCTAGCTGTGGGGGACAGTGTGTCCTCTTCTTGTTGCCCTCACACACCCCGAAGGATGTCATGCTTCATCATTGGGCTTTGCTCCTCGTCGGGCCGGCGCTGCAATGCCCTACGGGTCCCCCGAAGGGTCTCTTTATCGGAGATCTTTTGATGAAGCCGTATGGGTGCGTGGGTGTAAGTGGCAGTGAAGTCCTAAAGGGTGTATTAAAAAATGGCTGGAGGGAGAGTGATTAATTTTATTAAGGTGATCCCTCTGTCATTATTAAAACAAAGTGTGTGGTGCTGCTCTAAGGGGTATTATGTCCCTTGGTAGCTGGGTTAACCATATGTCCCTAATGGGCATATGTTCTGGTCAACATGTTTCGCGCTTTTATGGTCTCAGGAGGAGATCCAGAGCGCTTCGTCAGGACCAAGTAAGAAAGTTTAATCTACAGTGGCCCGAAGGTTTCAGTGCCGCTGGATAAATGAAGGGAGTAGAACTTCTGAAACGACAAGAGTCAAAGGTACAGTTTGCCATTAGGATAATTATAATAATGGTAGTTTTAGCTCAGGTCTGGGATCTCCATTGGAGGGCCAGGTGCTCATAGACTGTAACGTGATCATTATAGCTAATGGTCGCGGTATGTACACGTGAGCTATGGGTGTTGTGATCATTTAAAAATGCTAAAGGGAGTAGTTACTAGGTGACAGACATACACATATGATCACTGAATAGTGCCCAAAAAGTAGTGCCAGGGTTGTTCTCTGTATTGATATTTTACCTATAAACATGCCCTGGTATTATCAAGTAGACGTGATTGGTAAAAATGAAAATAAAAATAAATATAAAAAGGTTCTGTTGTCTGGTAGATTCGTGAACCTTCAAAAACTAGGTAAATAATACCATAGGGCCCCACCATTGATGGCAAACCTCGAGACGCTGTGTTTAAATGCATAAATACACATACAATATATCTCACCCCTTAGTAAGTAGGGTAAGACCCCATGAGATCAGTGAGGGTCACTTGAGAGCTGTAATGGAAAGAAAAACAGAAAACCACAAATTACATTTTTGGCTGGCTTCCTTGTGCTCTATGGCAGTGCCAGAGAAAGGTTTCTCAGGTATGGAGAGGAGCTCATGCCATGTGCTTGATCTGTCCTGGACCGATCCTACATCTCAGTTACTCACGGTTCTCTCAATGCATCTGGGCTGCATCACCTGTGTGCCGCTCGCTGTCTCCGCCGGTGGGGATGTGAAAAGCCCTGTCTCCTTTTATAGGAGTTGCTTGCTTCCGGGTGGGGCACTAATTGTTTAATTAATGGATTGATTGGCAAGTTCTTGGTGTTATTGCGGGCGCCATCTTAGAGTGGTGTGTTTTGCACTGAACCCGTATGTGAATGAATCACACGGTGTACCATCCTATGGGGGATGTTAGTTGTAAGGTTGATGACAGTTTTAATTGTCACTATTATGATCCTGATACTAAAAAGGGAGGCAGTGAATGATTTTTGCACATGTAAAAATATGCGGCGTGCATGGGCAAAATATCCGGGCGCCATCTTGGAGTGGTTTTTACAATGCTAGTTGGTGTTATTGTGGGCGCCATCTTAGAATGGTGTATTGGTGATGAGCCCGTATGGGAATGAATCACGTGGTGTGGCATTCTATGAGGGATATTTGTTGTTTAAGTTGCTGACAGTTTTAATGTGTCACTGTTAGGATAACAGTTCTAAAAGGGGAGGCGGTACATGTATTGTGCACATAGACATATATGCCGCGTGCATGGGAAAAATCCCGGGCGCCATCTTGGAGTGGTATATACAATGCTGGTAGATGAAGTACCCGTAGTTATCTACTTAGTGGATTGTAATAAGAGTGTATAGCCATTGATGGTATTGTTTGGGGCACATCTGTGTCCTTTATATCAATCTTGGGGTGCATCCCTTCATGGTATGTGATGCACTCTGACTGATTCTCATAGTGAACTTAGTTGTAGATAAGTATTGCGACATAGTAATCACTGTAATGTTTCTTGGATAAGAATTATGTAGGTGAAGGTGATGTCGTGGGTTTCTACAGTACCTCAATCCAAGGTATCTCATCGTTGAGACCCTGGGTGTTCGTTTGGAGGCGATGGACCCATCTTTGCTCTCTTTGAAAAAGGGTCTTGGTTGTCCAGAGGGTATTGGACTCTATGACGGTCCAATTGACTTGATCTGGTGTGTGGCCCTTTTCAATGTAGTGCCTGCTCATCTTAGTGGTGTTCCTACTGCACCGGATGTTGCTCCTGTGCTCATTTATCCTCGTTCTTACAGCTCTAGACGTCATCCCTATATACAGGAGGTTCCAAGGACACTTTACCATGTAGACGCAATTATTTGTATTGCAATTAGTATGTCTCTTTTGTATCCACTCCTGATTCTTCAGTTGTAGTGTTTTTGTATGAGCTGTCAGTGGGCAGACATTACAACTTCCGCATGGGTAGTGCCCTTTAACTGTCGGTAGGTCCCAAAGTGTCCTCTGGTTGTCCCCCTGTATTCTCTGAGGTCTTGTGTGGACAACGATATCTTTTATGTTCTGTGTGCGCCTTAATGCGAATCTTGGGCGTTCCAATTCCATTTCGCCTGTGTTCAGGATGTTCCAATGTTTTAATAAGATCTTTTTGACCTGGTTGGATTGAGGCGTGTAAGTTGTTACACATGTGATTGTTTCATCTTTGCGCTTTTCTAGTGTTTCTAAGAGCGCTCCTCGGTGGTTGTTTCGTGCGCTCTTCTTTGCAGATTTTATGATTTGTTGTGGGTAGTTTCTTCTTTCCAGATTCTTGCTGAGTTCTGCTGCCTGTATTTCGTAGTCCTGGGTGGTACTGCAGTTTCTCCTCAGCCTGAGGAATTGGCCAAAGGGGAGATTTTGTCTCAACGCTTTGGTGTGATGGCTGTCGTAAGGCAGTAAGCTGTTGCGATCTGTGGGCTTCTTGTATGTCTTAGTTGAGAGTCTTCCATCTTTGAAGAGAATTAGTAGGTCCAGGAATGGTATTTCTTCACTTGAGGTGGATAGTGTAAATTTGAGGAAGGGGTCCTGTTGGTTGACCCAGGAGTGGGATTCTTTACACCGATCCTCTGTCCCTGTCCATAGCATAAGGACATCATCTATGTACCTTTTCCACTCTTTTATTTCTGTTTTGAAGAGGTTGGTTTCAGGTAGGATGTGTTGGGCCTCAAAATGGGCCATGTACAGGCATGCTAAGCTTGGCGCAAATGTGCTGCCCAAACAAGTTCCGTGGATTTGTTGGTAGTGTTGGTCTTTGAACTTGAAGAAGTTGTTCTTCATAGCGAGTTCAGCGCATTCCATGATGAAGTTGATGGGTTATTGTGTGGAGGAATTGCTGTTTCTCAGGGTTTCTTCAATCACTCTCAATGTGGCTTCTTGTGGAATGTTAAAGTGGCCTGCATCACTCACAAAGCTCTTTACTCCAATTCCCCTACTTTTCTCGCACAAAAACTCGTGGTATCTGGAGGGGCCAGAAACTCCCGATCTGCCAAAGACCTGCTGTTGCAACCAGCACGCTTCCGGAAGAAAAAAACCTACAATCGGGCCTTCTCTGGGGCCGCACCAAGGATTTGGAACTCTCTCCCACCCGCCATCAGAAGACTTCCGTCCTTGGCACACTTTAAGAAGGAGACCAAAACATTCTTAATGGGAAAATACCTCGTCTAAGGAATACTTTACAATCACCTCATCGACATGTTCCACCCTCCACCTCGGCATCCATGGCCTCTATGGATGATACATCTTTCTGCACTCTGGGCATCCCCCCAAGAGCTGAGACTGCGAGCCTTCTTATATACTGTAGGAAAGTGGGTTTCTGTTGCAGTAACCCCCCCACTTTTTGCCTGATAACTGATGCACTTTTCCTTGGTGTGCCCTGGATCCCTGCCAATCAGGTACCCAGGGCCTGTGTTCCTTCCCTAAAAACTGTACTCAGCCTAAACCCAATTGGCATCTCTGGCCACATGTAAGCCCCTGGTAAATGGTACCCTAGGTACCCAGGGCACTGTGACCAGAGAAGACCCCTAAGGGCTGCAGCACTTATTGTGCCACCCTTAGAGGCCCTGTACCCTGACACACACACACTGCCCTTGCAGGCTGAGTGTCTTGGTGCAGAACAAAACAGAGAGTCGACATGGCACACATCCCTGTGTGCCATGCCCACTAAACACACTGCCCTGGCATACCTCAGTCACCCCTCTAGCTGGGTGCCCTATGCCAGTGGTGAGGGCACAGGTGCATGAGCCCTGTGCCCCTACAGTACCCAGGCCCATTCCTGGGCACTGTAAGTGCAGGGCTGCCATTCCGAGTATATGGTGCTGGGAGGTCGTCAGCACGTACTCCACAGCACCATGATGGCTGCACTGAAGACTGAGAAGTTTGGTATCAAACTCCTCAGCACAGTAAACCCACACTGATGCCAGTGTGGGATTTACTGTAAAATGCACGTCAGAGGGCAACTTAGAGTTACCCCTGAACCTAACCTACAATCCACGTCTTGTCTGAGGGGCTGCCTAGGCTGCCACACAGCAGACATGTTGCTGGACCCCTGGGTAGAGAGCCATCCGCTCTCCCGGGCCTGCAACAATGCACGTCCTGGGTGAGGTGCTAGGCCCCCTCCCCAGGATGGGCAGGGGAAGCTTCAAAGGCATTCCGCCTTTGTGAGCTTCCCCAGACCACTTGCTGTACTCAGCAACTGGTCCCCACCGGTTCCTCCCCCATCCTGGTGGGAAGACTGGAGGGAAACACCAAGGGAGGAAAGGGGGTGTGCCACCCTCTGCCAACCCCACCCCTCAGGTGGGGGAGGCGAGGTGAAGCACATCTCCGGGCTCTCGCCATCTTGAAGATGGGGAGCCCTGCCCAATCAGGACTAGGCTCCTGCCCCCTCCCACAGGAGAGTGGCAGGATAGGGGGTGTACCCACCCCAGGGCAGGGACCCATTGGTCCCTGCCCTTTACCTACCTGTAACGCCCCTAAATCTAGTATTTAGGGGCACCCTGAACCTTCCTTCCTTAGATTCCCGCAACCTAAGAAGAAAAAGGACGAAAGAAGACGCCCAGCAGAGGAGACTGCAGAGAACAACTGACTTGGCCCCAGCCCTACCGGCCCGTCTGCAGTTTCCAGAGATCCTGCGCCAAAAATAGTCTTGTCCTGCAGCCAGCGACCTCCAGAACCCCAGGGAGGACTGACTGCCTTCAACAAAGACCGGATCTCCTGTGAACAGCAGCTCTGTTCAAAAGAAACACCAAACAAAGACTCCGAGCCTGCTGAGGAGAAAGAAACCCGACGCCTGGAACCACCACTGCACCCGTCGCCTACAGCCCGAGTTCAAGTGGCCCACCGGTCCCAGCGAGGTCCCCCAGCTCTCCAGAGTCCGAGTCCACCGTGGGTTGACCCCTCCAGGACTCCCCAACGTCGCCTGCAGCCTCTGCACGGAGAACCCCCAACCGCGAGTGGCCCGGTAAGGTGAAATCCGACCTCAAAAGACACCCCTGCATCCAGACGCCCTGCGCCCTGGAGAAAGGAACCCGAGGTGCACCTACGTCCCCGAGCCCTCCAACTTACCTGCCCAGCTGTTGGTTCCTCCTGGAAGTCTTCCTGGACCGAGCCTGCAGCTGAAAACCAAAACCGAAAATTTCCATTGAAATCAACAGGGCACCCGACCTCAAAACAGCACTCTGCACCCGGCCGCCCTAGTGCCGCTGAGGGTGCCTCTTTGGTGCTAACTTGGTCCCCAACGTGCCCTGAGCTTAACCCTAGGAGCTTTGCTCCCACAACCCCGTGGCCTGCTTGCCAGCCGCCACCAACCGGAGTCCCCTATCCTCCATAGGATAACATTGGGCCTCAACACTCTGCACCCGGCCGCCCTAGTGCCGCTGAGGGTGCAACAACAGTGCATCACTGACCCTGGGAGACCCCTGAGTCTAACCCCAGAACCCTAACTCAAAAGACCGATTACTTACCTCGAGACCGATAACTCATTTTTCCTCATAGGATAACATGGACACTTTTTCTTCCAAAAAGTTTCTAAGTGTCGACTTTTGAAAACAAGAATATTCTTTAAAAATCGTACAGACTACCAAAACGTAATTACTTACCTGTTTTAAGTAAATGTCCCAGGGCTGAACCTAGGAGTCCAGCACTGGATTACAAAAGTAACGTTAAAAGTAACTTACCGGCGAATTGAATTTTCTTACATAGGGATCCATTGACTGGTTTTCTGTGAAATTTCTTCTAAGTGTCCACTTTTGAAATACCAAAATATTGCTTAAAAATCACAACAGTAACGAATTCCGAATTACTCACCTACTATCAGGAGAGACCTCAGTACTGCATCTTTTAGTCCAGTACCGACCATGAAAAGTAATTTTTACCGTACTTACCAGTAACTGGAAATTCCTCTCATAGGATATCATTGCCTGCTTTTTGTTGAAAAAGTTTCTAAGTGTCAATTTCTGAATCATACAAATATTCTTTAAAAATCGTACAAACTACAAAAACGTAATTACTTACCTGTTTTAAGTAAATGTCCCAGTGCTGAACCTAGGAGTCCAGCACTGGATTACAAAAGTAACGTAAACATACTTTGCTTGCAAACTGTATTTCCTTCCCTAGGATAACATTGGTAATTTTACCCAGAAAAGTTTCTAAGTGTCAACTTTTGAAATACAGTAATATTCCTCAAAAATCACTACCATAACCAAAACGCTTTTTCTCACCTGTTTACAGGAAGTGTCCCGGGACTGAATCCAAGATCCAGTCCCGTGGTTAGAAAAGTAATCCAAAAGTAATCTATTGCATTTAACCAGAAATTTCCATTGAGCTCAATGTATAATTGTGTTTAAAATTGTGTTGCATATTGCAACAACTGTAACTATTGCATTCAAAAGTCTATTGCCAATTGAACAGTAGTTAACTAAAGCATCTCATTCTGAGAAAGTATATTTTGACACCCATTGTTGGTTCTAAAATAAAACAACTATATTTTTATATACAAACCATTGGCCTAGAGTTCAGTTCTTGAGTGTGTGGCTTCATTTGCTGACTGAGTGTGTACAACAAATGCTTTACACTGTCCTCTGATACTGCCTTACTGCTCGACCAAGCTACCACTTTAGAGAGTAAGGTTATATCTAACTTTAGCCTCTGCCAAACCTCTGGGGACTGTGGACTCTGTGCACACTGAACCTTACTTTGGTGCAGTATATACAGAGCCACTTTCTTACATATACTATATCCACTTTGTTTTTTTCCCCACATGTAGCTTGGACTCTAGACTGCGTGCTTGTATATTCTATCCACTTGCTTTAAGTCTCTGTTTTTCTTCCCCAAATGTAGCCTGGATTTTAAACTGCGTGCTCTTCTTGTATAATGTATGCCCTATCTTTCCCAATTTGACCCCTCCCATCCTTAAGCGTTGTATCCCCCCCCCTTAATCATGTAAAGCGCTCTGATACCCTCACGGGTCTGGTTCGCGCTCTATAAAACTATAAAATAAATAAATAAATAAATGTTTGTATATAATGCTTCCACATCGAGTGTTACCAGTAAAGTGATTTCCTCAGGCTCTCTGATGTTTTCAAGGAGGTTGATGGTCTCCTTGGTGTCCTTGAGGTATGACGGGGTTGCTTGAACTAGTGGCTGTAGAAAGTGATCGTAATATTGGCTCAGTGGCTCGAGGATAGAATTGATACCTGACACTATTGGTCTGCCGGGTGGGGGCATGATGTTTTTGTGGATCTTTGGCAGAATGTAGAAATACGGCGTTGTTGGTTTTGTGTTAACTAGGTAATCCGCTTCGTTCTTGGTGATCCAACCATTTGATAGTGCTTCTGTCACTGAGGTGCTGATTCTTCTTGTAAGAGAATCCGTGGGGTCTCTCTCTATTTAATGATAGTATTTTGTGTCAGCTAGTTGTCTCTGACATTCGTTGTTGTAGTCGTTGGTGTTAAGGATGACGATGGCTCCGCCTTTGTCTGCAGGTTTTATAGTGATCGCCGGATCATCATTAAGATCTTGTAGGGCTTTCCTTTCTCTTGTTGGTAAATTGTCATATACTCTTTTTGGTTGTAGATGGTTAATATCTTGTAAGACCGCTTTTCCGTAGGTCAGTATCTCACTAGCAGTCATTGCAGTGGTGGGCGTGAATCTGGAAGGGTTGCGTAGGCCTGTATCTGTTGTATCCGTGTCCCTCCTGTTGGTATCTTGTGTTTGGAAAAATGATTTCAAACGTAGCTTTCGAAAGAAAGAGTGTAGTTCACCGGTGAGTCTAAAGTGATCTTCCTTCGGTGTTGGGACAAAACCTAGTCCTCTCTGTAGGACGGATTCTTCTGTTGTCGTCAGAGTCCTTGTAGATAGGTTCACCACTAGTTTTTCTTCGATTGACTCCGTGTCCTGCGTTGATCCTCGTCCTCTGTCCAAGAGGAAGAGGCAGGCGAAAAAACGAGCAAAGGCAAGTGCAGTGGACAGAGGACGAGGATAAACGCAGAACACGGAGTCAATCGAAGAAAAACTAGTGGTGAACCTATCTACAAGGACTCTGACGACAACAGAAGAATCCGTCCTACAGAGAGGACTAGATTTTGTCCCAACACCGAAGGAAGACCACTTTAGACTCACCGGTGAACTACACGCTTTCTTTCGAAAGCTACGTTTGAAATCATTCACTCAGGATCCTTGTGATCAAATGAACCATCAGAAGGGTCTGAACATTTGGGAACATAGAATATAGTAAAAGAGCACTTGGTGGCAGACCTCAGAGGTAGGGGTAGAACACAATGTTAGAGACAGGTTACAGAAAGGCTTAAGGTAAAGGTGGCTGGAGATGGTAGATTCCTAGCTTAGGACTTAGTGTGTGGGAGATACTTTACGCAAGGAGTAGAAAGTATTGATGGTACACATGCCTCATTGGTTAGCTCAAGATTGGGAAGTTGCTATTCTTTTTGCTCTGGCCTGAGTCCCTAAACATGTATAAGATCTATGATAATGCCCTTGCTTTGCTTTCTTGCTTTATCAGTCCCCCTGTCATTTTGTATCCAGTACATAATGCTGACTACGAGCACCTATGGGCTCTTTCCAGATATGGGGGGATAGGCTGTGCTGAACTCTGTGTTGCTACTGTGGTCCCTGTTGACCCTGACAAGAGATTTGTGGGCATTCATGTACCTCATGCAGGTAAAGCAAGAGTAAGAGAGTTTCAAGATGGTCAGTCAGTCAAAAAAAAGTTTATTTGGACCTTAGTCTTTAAACAAAACATAATGATGTTAAAACTTGATCACCATAATACATTTATATACAATTAAACTCTCATCGTACAGTTTATATTTGAATATTAGAAATCAATATCATAAGGCCTTAGCCTTTACACTACACGTAATGATGTGAAAACTTGATCATCATAATATATATATATATATACAATTAAATCTCATCGTACAATTAATATTTAGAACAATGTTAAAAATCAACATCATAATACATATGCATGTTCATAAAATCACATCATACAATTTAAAAATGAAAAGTACCAGGTTAAGAATCTAGTAAAACCTCTTTAATAGAAACTGCAAATCTTCCTAAGGCACATGTCACATCCGAATATCTCATATCGATTAAAAGTGCCTCGGCTTGCCTATGCTCTCGGATGCCGTATTTGAGGAAATGTGGCTGTAAAAACACGTTCCTTAATGTCTGAAACTTTATACAGTCTATGAGGATGTGCAAGCAGTCACACTTTACTCTTAATCCACAGGTGCAATTTCCAAAGGCATCCATCAATTTTACCTTGCTGTTATTATGGCATGGGTTTAGACCGATTCTAAGCCTTAATATCTCTGATCGATACCTGCGGTTTGGTAATGAGTCCACATAGGGAAACCACTCTTCGTTTTGCCACACATTTAGCATAAAATGGACCGACGATATCCCCTGTAAATATTTTATATCATGTTCTCTAGCTTTGTTTTTTATTAATACACGTAAGTCACCCTTCGAGGTCCCTATCTCTAGGTTAAAGCTTCCCATACCTAGAACCAATATCCTACATATTCCATCCAGGTGTTTTCTAACATCCTTGGCCCACATCAATTCACTGTGTGAAATTTCGTTTTTGCACAGTAAGTATAGCTTTTGCCCTTCTCCTATTTCCAGGAGCAACCAGAATCTTACCTCCTCAGCATGTGCCAGAAAACTCCATGATGTTGTACCTGTTTCTACTCTTATTGCTTCAATCATAGAGGACTTCAAAAGTGACAGCAGGCTTTTCAGACATTTCTCCTCTTCATATTCCCAGCTGATTTTGCCACTTAGGCTTAATAATGCGACTTCATACTGGAATTGTGGACGAATCATGGCCGCATAGGCAGTTAATACTGGTCTTAGGGACATCTCCCCGTAGGTTTTGTTTAAAAGATTTAAGCCCATTTATTGATGCCAGGGCTCTGACTTTGAGAGATTTTATATGTTCGTTTCACCTTAAACTCTTATCGAACCATACCGTTAAGTACTTATATTTGTTGACTATTTCTAATTTAGTAGGTCCTAAGTACCATTCAAAGTTTACAACTTTTTTGCCGAAGCCCATCACCTTGATCTTATCCATATTTATCACTAGCTTTTTCTTATTACAGTACTCCATAAATTTATTAAATTTCCTCTGTAGGCCTATTTCTGTCATATCCATGATGACACGGTCATCTGCATATAAAAGGCATGCTATATGGGTACCATGAATTTTTGGTCTGAGGCCTTTTGATGTGGCTAATACTGATGGTAGGTCAGCAATGAATAGGGAGAAGAGCACAGGGGCCAAAACACATCCCTGACACAGCCCATTATCAATTGGGATTTTCTGGGGCAGTCTTCCTCTTGTATCAGTGCTTACCGGAGTCCAGTTTTGTGAGTTCAGACCCATTATAGTAGGAAGGACACGCTTTGAAATTTCAAATTTGGTCAAGCATTTTCCATAAACATTTTCGATCTACCAAATCGAATGCAGCACGGAAGTCTACAAAGCAGCAAAGTAAGCTCCCCCTTTATTCCATGGACTTCCGTGCTTGGTTAGTTAAATCTCCAAATTGGGAGCGTCGTCAGAGTCGTCTTGTGTTTCTGAAAGATATGTTTGGAGTGGTAGCCAAATGTCTCTGGGGCGTGAGGTAGGCGGTTAAAGTTGAGAATATATGTCGCTATTGGTACTGCAATATATCAAGCTAGCAGTCTAGCACTTCAGTGTCGGTGGATGTTTACTGCCCCAACGTATTGCAATTTCATGTTTGCTAACATCAGAGCTATTGCCACATATCTACGTACTGATTTTGGGACATTGTGGACAAACCCGAGCAGCGCCTGTAGTGGGTTAGGTGTGAGTGTCTGGTTTATCATGCGTGTAAGAAGTTAGCCTGGTATATGATGTCCACTAATTAAAGTGGGCACCTTGCACCAGTCCAAACAACCCTTATGGTGATTTAAGAGGTCAAAGATAACCTTAGAAAGCTATCCAAGTGGTAGCTGTGGAGAGCAGCCTTCAGGCTTAGTCTTGAAGGAATGTTAAGCAGCTTGCTTTACCAGAATGCAATCTTATTGTATTGGTTAAATGAAAGAACCACACAGAAGTTATAAAAATATGTATTTATTATTATAACACCTTAAATACCTTACAGTATCTGCTACACGCAGATAAACACAAAGCACACAATACTGTAGCACTAATACACAGTGGGCTCCCAGGGGAGACCAAACCATATACTAAAATAGTGGTTTAAGAACCACGACTCGAGTCAAGACAGGGTCTAGAGGATGTAGAATCGCTGGGACCCCAATGAACCACCCAAGGTGAGTAAGTAGGGACCCCACAGAGGAGGGGTGCAGTGTGAGAACACGACCGCATGCTATGTAGAATTCAATGGGAGAGTCGCAGTTGCAATTTTAAAGTTTAAGGACCCTTCTCAGTGGATTACGAGGAAACCCTTTAAAACATAGAAGGTTGGAGAGCAACCCCACCCGTGGATACCAAAATACCAGAGTTACCTATCCCAGGGAAGCAGGGTGCATAGGGCTGAAGTGGCGTCGGAAACCGCCGTCGTTCTCAATGGGAGTCTTCAAAGAAATGCCACTGCTGGAAAGAAGAAAAGTGTCCGGTGGAACCCACAGGTGGATTCTTGATGGAAGGAACCTGAAAGCAGAGGGGACAGAGTCTGGGTCACTCAGGAGTGACCAGGGGCTCGGTAGACGAATGCCGACCGATGTCGGGTGCTTCAGGTGTGAAGAAGGAGACCGTGACTCTATAGCTGCAGGGATCAGGAGACGTCGAGGATGACCAGGAGCCAGATACGAGCTGTCCCACGAAGGATGTCGAGTGCTGAGGGGTCGGTGTCCGGCGGGAGCACCAACAAGCCTTGGCAGTAGCAACCCACGAAGAAGGTCAAAGGAGGTTACGGTCTGGCCCAGCAAGGACCAGAGGACTCACCACAGGAAGGAGAGTCAGGGCAGGCCTGGAGCAACCAGGGGAGCTGAAGAAAAGCAGTGTTGTCCCTCAAGTGGACCCACAGGCCGAAGGCACAGGAGTCGCGAGGGGACCTCTAGTAGTTTCACAAAGTCACAGCTTGCAGGGCCCAGAGTGCGAGGAGGCCAAAGTCCTTTGTACGAAATGTGCGCAGAGGTTGGGGCTATCGATAGCCCAATGCACGAAGTTGGGGAACACCAACAAGCATATGCACTTGCAAAAGTATGCAGTGCACAGTGGTTAAGGTTATGCGGTCCCCACGAGGGATAGTGGCCTCAAACTCGGTGAGAGGGCAGCTCGACCTCAAGGAACAAAGGAACCCACCTCCTGTGTTGCTGGAGCCTTCTGAGTCCGCAGGAGCTCAGGATCCGCAGACCAGTCAGTTGCGTTACAGTGCATTGCAGGGGAGTGACTCCACCCCAAGGGAGATACTTCAGTTGTCCTTGATGCTCCACAGGTCCTGCACAGACCCTGTATGGTGCACGGGCACAGACGATGCTTTGGACGGAGAGGGAGACGAAGTCAGGGCCAGTCGAAGTCCAGAGTGTCCAGACGGTCGAAAGTCAGTGGTTTCTTGATCAGAATCTTGTCCACGTCGAATCTAGGGTCCTACAACCAGGTAAGCCCTTTTGTACCTAGGGGAGAGGGTTGGACAGATTCAGGAGACCCTACCAGGGGAGGGTCAGGACAGTGGGGAGGATACTCCCATGCCCTTTGTCCAGTTTCGTGCCAGAGCAGGAGCCAACGGCTCCCAGGACTAGTTTGAACCGGACTATGCACAGGGACACCAAATGTGCCCCTCGTGCAGACTTTCAGGCACTCTGGAAGTGCACCCAGCCAGTTCCAATACACTAAATCCTGTCCGGGAGGTGGTCACACCTCCCTGTGACAGGATGCCTATTGTGCTGCCTTCTTCTGCTTGAGCTTGGCTCAGCAGCAGGAGGGCAGAAATGTGTCTCTGGTCGGCAGCAACCATTTTGTGCTGTCCGGGTCGAGAAGGCTGGTACCGGGAAGACTAGGGACCCCACGAAGCTTGCTTCTGAAGGGTGGAATCATACCTCTCACACCGGTTACCGGTGTGGAGGTATGAGTCCAAGGTGTTTGATACCAAACACGACATGGTTTGTTGCAGCCGTTTTCGAGATAGCATTTTACGCGGGCATATAATACACCTCTACCTATATGTCTGGCTGCGTCACCGACAACCCGGGAAAATGGTTTCCAAAGACTGCAGGGGTGCCCTGCTCATGCATGGGCACCCTCTCATGTAAAACCCAGCACCCTGCCTTCAGGATTGTCAAGGCCTGCTATAGGGGTGACTTATAGGTTTTAAGTGTAGTGACTTATAGATATAGTAAACCTACATCTAAAGTCAGTGGTGCATGCACCATCTTACACAGGCTGCAATGGCAGGCCTGTAGTTCCATTTTGTATGGCCTCTCATGGGTGGAATAATACTTGCTTCAGCCCATGGGAGGCCTCTGGGGTACCTATTCCCTGGGTACATGTGTACCATATACTAGGGACTGATAAGGGTACCCCAGTATCCATTCTGGAGTGTACCTAAGTACATGACATAACATTTTAGGGAGAAAGCAGATAAACTGGGGTCCTGATTAGAAGGATCCAAGTCAGACTAGTAAAAAACAGTGTAACATCAAGCAAAAAGTGGGGGTAACCATAAGAAGCAGATCCTACTTTCCTACAATGCGTGATAGTTTAATGTATATGGCTGTCCAAAAAACAGCTATTGTAGTGCAAGTCCATGACATATGGAGAAAGTCTGCATGGGGAGACTGGGATTTAGGGCATGCGTGTGAGTGAGCATTGTCTATACGATGTACCCTGTGAGGGGTCATATATGCCCGCCATACGAATTTAAGATGTAGCAACTTATGACGGTGGTTCATGGAGAGTTTACGTGTTTGTGTACAACAGTGCTGCCATTGAAAATCGGATATATTATGGCCCAGATCCCGTTCCCATGCCTCTCTTATTCAAGAATCATTAGTGGGGAGTAATGTAATACAAGCCTGATAGAGTTTAGACATGAGATGTCCCTCCCGAATCTTTAATGAGTGAAGTCAAGGGGGTAAATTCTGGTGGCTCAAGTGGGTAGCTAGGGATTTGTGCATGTAGAGCGTTTTGTAGCCTGTGTAGAATAAAATGGCCCATCTGTGTCGCGCTGTGCAACCTAGCGTCTTCTGTCCGGGAGACTACGTGGCCTTGGGGGAATAGGTCTCCCACTGTAACTAGAGAAAATTTGGAGAGAGTGCGCTTGACGATTTCTTCCTGTGTAATAGGCAGCCAGGTGTTACCCGCCAGGGGAAGGGCCGATGAATAAAGTAGGTGGCAGCCTGTGGATTTAACTAGTTTCCTCCATGCCCAGCTAGTTGTTGAGACAGTTTGGATGTCTTGGGGTGAGCGGTGTTGGGTATGTGAGGCCCGCCTCTGGTTTGATGTATGGGATTCTAATGTCTGGGTGATACCAGTACCTGGCAAAACTGCATTGGGCCACTAAGTAGTATATCTGAAAATTCGGCACCCCAAACCCGCCTCGCTCATAAGGCAACGTCAGAGTGTCCCATCTAATCCTAGGCTGTTTATTACCCGATACTAGGCATAAAAGTGAAGTGCATAATGTTGTGAAGAAAGAGGAGGTCAGTGGTATAGGTATGTTATGGAACAGGTATAGGAATTTTGGAAGCACGACCATTTTAATTATGGCGATTCGATCTGCCATAGCTATTGGTAGTTTTAACCAGCGTTCAACCTGACTGGACAGTTTATCAAGTGCAGTACCATAGTTCAGACACAGTATTTGTTCCGGGTCTCTATGGATGTGTATCCCTAAATATTTTACCGAGTCCTCGCATCTTCCAGGGGATATTCGGTGGCGACCGCTCGGGTAGAAAGAGTCAATGGGAACAGCTCTGACTTGCCCCAGTTTATTTGTAAGCCAGACAGCGCCCCGATTCTACAAACCTCTCTAAGGATGGGCTCGAGGTTGTCACTGGGTTGTCTCACATACAGGATTATGTCATCCGCATATAGCGTAATGAGTAGAGGACCGGTTTTCAGTTAAAGCCCCCTGTGAATGTGACGTTCGTGTAGGTGATGCACTAGCAGGTCAAGCGCGATAACAAACAGCAAGGTGATAGCGGGCATCCCTGTCTGGTCCCACGCGTGGTCTGGAATGCCCTGGTGAGCATTCCGTTGAGTCGAAAATGTGCAGTGGGTTTAGTGTATAGCAAACGGATAATGGAAGTGAATGTCCCCGGGATGCCCATTCTTTGGAGCGTTGCATGTACAAAGTGCCATTCCAGAGAGTCGAATGCTTTTTCAGCATCCAATAGTACAGCGGCAGCTGGAGTGGTGGGTGAAATTCCATGGAGGACTGCAAAGAGTGTGCGTACGTTCAGTGCTGTGGTTTTATGCAGGACAAACCCTGATTGTGCAGGTGAAATAATCTGATCCAATATGAGGGAGAGCCTGGTGGCTAGCATTTTGGCAAGTATTTTATTAACAAAATTCAATAGGGGCAATGGGCGGTAGGATCTGCAGTGTAACAGGTCTTTACCCGGTTTAGGGAGTAGAATTATCACTGCTTCTCGGAGGGTGGGGGGAAGGATGCCCCTTTCCTTTGCTTCCTGGTATACTTCTAAAAGATAGGAAAAGTAAGTGTTTGTGCGCTTTGTAAAAGCAACCCAAAAAGCTGTCAAGGCCTGGCGCTTTAGAGCCATCCATGGCATCTACTGCTTCCTCTTCAGTGAAGGGTTCACTCAGAAACTGGTGATGCGCGCTATCTAACCATACCATTGCTATTTCATCGAAATACCTGTCGAGTTCCGCTGCACCCTCAGAGAAGCAGGAAGTGTATAGGTCGGTGTAATAGGTGAGTACCGTATCCTGTATGTGGCTCGTAGCTGGAGCCCTGGTGCCATTGGGTCTTTGTAGTGCCGGTATATATATATATATTTTTTAATTTAAACCTTTATTGATCAAATCGAATAGACAGGTTACATTCTTGCATTGAATCAAAGCACCATATACAAAGGACACAATGAGGGTAACAGTGAGAATTAATAGCACATAACACCAGAGAGCAACAGCATGGCAGACATTTCTTGGCCTCGACTAACCAATGACAGCAATTGACAGGGGGCACACAATCTCTAGAGGAGAGGGCAGGACCAGCTGAAAAGGAGAAGGGGCGGGGGAAGGCCAATTACTGACCCACCTCGGCGGCCGCCACGGGCGGAGAGCCGGTGGGGAGCGCAGGAGAGGCAGCCGGGCCCGGGGGAGTGCGGGTTAGGAGATATGACACTAGGGGGCCCCAGATATCGAGTGGACGAGATCTAGCTGGCATGAGGTCCCAGAATTCAGACAATATGGTCTGGCAACGCGATGCATCCTCGAACCATTGGGCGAACTTGGGTGCGGGTTTGCGACCCCAGCACATGGAAACCCTACGCCGCGCGAGGACAAGCAGCATGGCAATCAGACGGCGCGATGCGTCCGGGCAGAATTTGACGAATCCTAATAGGCAAAGCGAGGGAGTGGGCTGAACTGGCGAGGAGGTGATCTCTGAAATGGCTGTGCAGACCTCATGCCAATAAGCAGAGACCCTAGGGCATAGCCAGGCAAGGTGTGAGAAGTCCGCCGCAGGTGCAAAACAGCGCATGCATCTATCACTTGGGATGAGTCCCAGCTTGTGCAGCTGGACGGGAGTGCGATATAGCCTGTGTAAATATTTAAAATGAATAAGGCGCAGGCGGTAATTTGGGGACAAACGCTTAGTCTGTTTGCAACAGTAGAGCCAGTCAGCCTGTGGGATGTCGATACCAAGGTCCGCACTCCATGCTGCACGGGCGCGGTCAGTGGATACGGATGAGGCCGCCAGTGTGAGAGCGTAAAGTTTGGTTACCAACTTCCAAGGAGACGAGTACAGAAAATCCAGCGTGCCCATCGAGGGAGGAGGCTGGGGAAACGTGGGATGCAGCTCCCGACAGATTGCGCGTAGCTGATAGAAAAGTAAAGTGTCCATAGGACCGGAATCGTCCGCGAGAGAGTAAAAAGTGTTCCCCGGGTAGAGATCCGCAACTGTGGTCAACCCTAAACGGGCGGCGTGTTTAGCCATACCAGAGGGCTGTAGAGGAGGGAAAGCCGGATGCCGAACGATCGGCATCGTTGTTGCTGTGAGCATGGGGGCATCGGAAAGGCGGCAAAGGCCCTCCCAAGCCCAGCGTAAAGTCTCCACCGTGTTTATCTCAGTGCGCGGGAGTCTGGCCGGGGCAAACAGGGCCGTCGTAAGTGGCCACGGGGCAGCGAGATCGGCCTCGACCGCCACGTGCGGTTGGAAAGGAGTGGGGTGAAGCCAAAAATGCAAGAAGCTGGCCTGGGCACACAATGCGTAGAGCTTAATGTTAGGGGCGCCGAGGCCGCCACACTCCATCGGAAGTGTGAGAGTATCATAAGCGACCCTAGGCTGTTTGCCAGCCCAGATGAGAGAGATGATCAATGAGCGGACCTTGCGAAAGAAGTGGGCAGTGAGAGGAAGAGGCACGTTTAGGAATAAATATAAAAATTTCGGAAGAACTACCATCTTGACGACAGCCACTCGACCGGCCAGCGACAAGGGCAGTCGGCTCCATATAGGAATCTTCGACTCGAGCCAGTCCACCGCGCGACTGAAGTTAGCTCGCCAAAGTTTGTCCGCGTCTCTGCTCAGCCTGACACCCAAATAACGAGTGGGGCCATTCGCCCACACGAAGGGGTAGTCCGGGGTAAAGGGCGTAGTAGCATCAGTGAGTGGAAAGAGGACCGATTTGTTCCAGTTCACCTGAACACCTGAATAGCCGCCGAACCTGATGATCTCGCGCACCAGAGGACTGAGATTTTCCTGGGGGTTGCGGACATATAGAGTGACGTCGTCCGCATACATGGAGACCAAGAGGGCGCGGGCCGCGAATCCGATGCCCTTATGTGTGTGGTGTTGACGGAGTCTAGCCGCCCGTGGCTCCATAGCGATAGGAAGAGCATAGGTGAAAGCGGGCACCCCTGACGGGTACCACGTCCAAAAGGGATGGGATCCGTAATGAGGCCGTTGACCCGAAGACGGGCAGTAGGGAGAGTGTACAGGAGCGAGATCTTTCGAATAAAAACTGGACTGAAGCCGAGACGTGCAAGAAGGGGGAAGAGGAAGGACCATTCCAGGGTGTCGAACGCTTTGGTGGCGTCGAGCAAGGCGGCCACAGTAGGGAGCGCTGGATTAATCTGATGAAGGACGGAGAAGATAGTCCGAAGATTATGGGATGTTGCGCGGCCAGGAATGAAGCCGGACTGATCTGGGCGGGCAATATGCGGCATGAGAGGGAGAAGACGTGAAGCAAGTAACTTGGCAAAGATTTTATTGTCCATATTTATGAGGGACAGAGGGCGATAGGAATCACGGAGATCGGGGGGCTTATCCGGTTTGAGCAGAAGAGTTAGCATAGCCTCGCAAAGTGAGGGAGGGAATTGACCGCTCTCGAAAGATTCATTAGACATGGCAGCCAGATGTGGCACAAGTAGCGGGGCGAAAGCCTTGTAGAAGGAGGCGGGCAGGCCGTCCAGACCAGGGGCCTTGTCACCAGGCATACTATTTATGGCGGCGAGTATCTCCTCTTTAGAGAAAGGCTTGTCCAGGTATTCCCGGTGATGTTGCTCGAGCCATAGCAGTTCGAGGGTATCGAAATACTGGTCTATGACCTCGCGCGGGGGGTAGACCCGGAGGTGTAGATGTTGTGTGTAAAAATCAGTAAATCTCGTCTAATCTCTTCAGCGGAGGTGGTCCGAGCGGGGCCGCCATCCTGAAGCGCTGTTATATGGATGCAGCACGAGGTGGACGAAAGAGGGTGACCAAAGTTTTACCGGGCCGGTCCCCCTCGCCAAAGCGGTGTGCCCGAGCCTCTCTGCCCAAAAAGGAGAGCTCTCTGTTGGCCTCCTCGGCGAATTCGGTGTGTTTCTCGCGAAGACGAGCGAGTGTGTCCGGGTTGGGATCAAGCGTGTGGGAGGAGCCAAGGGATTTAATTTCTGCTTCCAATTTGCTAAGAGCGCCACGAATGGAGCGTAAGAACCCAGATTGTTTAGAGATACACTCACCGCGGATGACGACTTTGAACCCTTCCCAAAGAGTGGAGGGAGAGTCCACAGAACCCTCATTGAGCTCGAAATAATTAGTGATCGCGGTCTGGATCTCGTCACAGAATACAGTGTCCCGTAGTGCATTAGATGGAAGCCGCCAAGAGAATGCGCGCCGAGGAGAATGGGGTAGCCTGAGGCTTAGCCGGACTGGCGCGTGGTCTGAGAGGGTACGCGCCATGTGGTCGACAGAAGTGAGCCAGGAGAGAACATCAGGAGAGGTGACCCAGAGATCCAAACGGGACCAACAACCACGGGTGCCAGTGACACACGTGCCCTCGCGGGCTGCAGGGTGCATGTGGCCCCAAGCGTCATACAACAAGTTCTCGGTGAGAATGGAGCTAAGGAGCCCCGTTGCACGCGGGTGAGAAGCGTGGGGGCCGGAGCGATCCAACGCCGCAGACAATGTGACATTGAAGTCCCCACCCCAGAGGAGCGCAGCAGGACCAAGGGAGGAGATGTGATGCCATATCTGAGTAAAGAAGTCTGGGTCGTCAGCATTGGGACCATATAATGCAGCAATCATCAGGGGTTGGTCCTGATGGGAGCCGTGAAGGATAACGAAACGCCCAGCGGGGTCCGTGATTACCTGGGAAGTGTGCCATGGGAGTCCCCTGCGGATTAGGATAGATACCCCCCAGGAGTAGTTGGAATAAAAAGAGGAATGTGATTCTCCCCAGTGTCGGGAACAGAGTCTGGCAGCAGATGCTGGGAGCAGGTGGGTTTCCTGTAGCAGACAGATGTCCACTTTGTGGCGAATGAGGTGTGCGTGTACCAGTCGACTCTTGCGAAAGTCGTTAAGGCCGCGGATGTTCCACGTCCAGAAATTAATGTCTGTCATGCTATCTCAGTGTGGAGTGTGGTGAGAGTGGCCGATGGCCACGTGCAGGTGCATATTATGGTGCAAACCCTATGAGTAACAGGTGCAAAGGACAATAATCAACGGGGGTGCATGAGGACAAACGATAGCCTGCCAAGATGTAGAGCCGGGTTGCAAGGGGGAACAACTAGCCCCAAACGAGGGGGGGTGAGGTTGACCTTGGGCACCGTGCTCAGGAGCTGGAGTGTAGGAACGTGCGTAAAACAACGCGGCATGGCATAACATAGCAAATGTTGAGCAGCGGACCAAGGCCAGCGAAGGGACAGTGCAACACCCAGCCAAGCGATGAACAATAGCATTGCAGGGAAAAACACTGGAATAAGGCCATCTGGTGCGGATAGCAAAAGAACACAATAACGGCTGCGTATCAAACAGGAGCCGAGAGCATGAAACAGTGTCAGAACAGACAGCAGAGCCCCAGTAGGAGGCCACAAACCCCAAAACCCCCTGACCCAACCACCCCACCACCCTATCCCCAAAAACAGTACCGAAAGACCCACCACCCCCACACCCACTCCAACCCCCCCATCAGGCTGAGATACCACCCGTTCCCACCCCAGGAGCCCACAACTTGGAAGGGGAAAAACTGTGACAGGCAAGGGAATTATCCCGTGGGGGCATGGCAGTGCTCAGCATACGCCCCTGCAGTGAAGCAGGGTGGCCAAGCTGCAAACAAGTCAGACAACGATCAGATGGATACCATTGAAATAACAACAGGAGCCCCAATACGATAGTCGGAGGCAACTGGGCTTGGAAGGCTGCAGCAACAGGGGAGGCCAGAGTAACGCAAACAGAAGAACAATAGCACAGGTCAAGAATAATCAGCAGTTAAAACTCAGACAGCCAATCATTGTCACTTAGGTGATCAGCTGCAGCGGCCTGAGAGCCAGTTGGCGAGGAGCGAGGTGATTTATCGAGTTTCTTAGCAAAGACGAGGGCGTCTTTAGGATCTGGAAAAACAAGCGTTTTTGCGCCTTGCCAGACCCGCAGCTTCGCCGGGTAGGCCAATGAGTAAAAGACTTCGTGTTTTTGGAGGATCCGCTTTGCTGGAAGAAATTCACGCGGGCTGCCTGAACCACGAGGGTATAGTCAGGGTAGAAGGAGAGTGAGTTGCCTTGATGGGTTATTTTGCCCCTTTCTCGTGCTGCACGGAGAATGGCGTCGCGGTCCCTGAAGTTTAGGATTTTTGCAATGATGGGGCGAGCTGGTAGACCGGGGGCAGGACGAGGGCCAAGGGAGCGATGCGCCCGCTCCACAATGAAGACGGAGGAGAGGACTTCACCAAAGAGTTCCCGGATGAGCTGCTCCACGTAGCCCTCCATGCGGGAAATATTGGTGGATTCGGGTACTCCCGTGATGCGGAGGTTGCTCCTCCGGGAGCGCGCCTCCAAATCCTCATTTTTATTTCGCATGATGTCGAGTATTTTGTCCATCTGCAATAATTTTTGCCGATCTTGAGTGGCGGCGTCTTCGGCGTCGGAAACCCTGGATTCGACATGAAGGAGATGAGTGTCGTGAGAATCGACACGAGCCTTAACGGAGTCCAGGCTGGCGGATAGTTCATCGAGTTGGGCCGCAATGCCCGTGACCATGGATTTGACGTCGAGCATAATCGCCTTCAGGTCATCTTCACGCGCAGGGGTTGCCTCCATAATAGTCGCGGGGTCGCCACTATCCGAACCCGCGCCGTCCTGCCGTGTCGATCTACACTGATCAAAGGCAATCTTGGGCTGTTTAGGAACAGTCCTCCCCATGGCGGGCAGAAGCAGGTAAGTAGTATCACCGTGAAAGCAGAAACAGCGACAGAGCTCACGGCAGTCAGCTCGCAGACACACAGCAGCAGTGGGTAAACCAGGCGAGATGTCAGGCCCACCAGGTCAGGTGAGCAGAAACGGCCGGCCACAGTGAGTGCCGAGCGCAGTGAGGCGGTGACAGGGCATGGGAAAAGGTGGAAGTACCAGGCCAGCGGCACAGGAGGATCACGCCACCACGAGCTGATAGTAGAAAGGTCACCACATCAGGCCACAGGACTCCAAGAGAGGTCGATCGCCACCCACCGGGGGACTAGCGCCATTGGTCCAATGGCCCCAGAGTGTAAAGAGTGTCAGATCAGGAGGTGGCCCCAAAGGATCCCGCTGTGCGCCACACTTACAGGTAACTGCGCCACAGGAGCGATGTTCACATAGGCGGAGTCCAGCCAGACTCCTGGGGGCGCCGGAACGCCGCCTCAGTGGGAAGGTGCGGAGGTGGATGCCCAGAATCGGAGCCAACAGTCCAGGGGCCATGCAGGAGCAGTCGCCAGCCGGCGCAGGGCAGCCATCAGGGCCGGCGCAGGCACGGTGCGCGCCGAAGGAGATCAGGCCCAGGATTGAGTGCAGAGACGGCTAGGGCCCAGAGCCAGGCACGCCCGAGGAGCGGGGGGCGATGCAGCCACCAGAGGTCACAGGAGAGGGCCGCAGGGAAGCAGGTGGAGATCAGGCACCCTGCACATCACAGCGGGGGAAAGCCGGGAGGGCGAGCCAGACCGGGGCAATCACGGCGGGGAGACGCGGGGGACCCGCCACCCCCGTCACCAGGCCCGGGCACACAGAGCCGCTGCAGCGGGCGCCAGAAGGAGAGGAAAATGGCGCCAGTACCTCGGAGAGGCCCGGGCCGGTTGGTGCAGCCCGCGGGCCCCCAGCCCCGCCGCAAAAGACCCCAGTGGTACCAGCACTCACCGGGCGGAGCAGGTCCGGACCCCACGCAGCCTTTCAGGCGATCCGCAGCCCCAGGAAAGCCAGCCCGATGGCAGGGCAGGGAGGCCGGGCCTCGCCGATTGCGGGATTTGGGCCCAGCGCAGCAGTCGGGCGGCGGATCTCAGCACCCACAAGCCGCCGAGGGACGGGAGCAGCACAGGTCAATGCCACAAGTGAAGCCACAGCCGGAAAATCAGGTATTGTACAGCGTACGCGTCGTTGTCTGCAGGATTCTGTCGGATAGTTAGCTTGGCCGGCAGAGCCCACTAAAGTGCGGCCATCTTGCAGCCGGCCAAGCCACGCCCCGTAGTGCCGGTATATTTGGCTGGCCTAGTGGGGGCTGTAATGTGCGCCCCGGGCGATCGCCCTCCCCATACCTCCTCTCAGTCGCGTATTTTCCCAAGTAGTGTGCCTCCCTGTCTGCAGCTTCATGAAATTCTGTCCTTAGTTTGGCCCTGAGTGTTGTGTACATTGATTGGGGGTGTGATATTTGTGTTTGATCTATTTCCTGTAGTTGTTGTTCTAGCTTGGAGAGTGTACGTTTGAAGTCTTTTAGTATGCCCGCGTGTTTAGAGATGCAAATCCCTCTAACGTAGGCCTTGAAGGCCTCCCACAAAGTGGCCCATGTAGACACAGTACCTTCGTTTAGTTCAAAATATTCTACTATTGCTTGGCGCAGCTCTGATTTGAACACTTCATCCCTAAGGGCCATGTCAGGAAATCTCCATTTGCGTTCGAATCCACATGCCCGAGGGATGCACATCTGTACTAATGCTGGCGAGTAATCCAACAGGGTACACGGTAGATGTTGCATGGATAGTGTCCAGTTTAGTGGACTGGGGGATAAAAGCCAGTAGTCAAGGCGGGCCCATGTATTGTGATATGCGGAGTAAGGTGTGTAGGCTGCCTGTAGGGGTACAAGTGGCACCAAGCGTCCTCTAAGCTATACTCCTGTTTAAGGTAAGTGTACATCGAGCTCTGGGTTTAGTGTCTGGGGAGAACGAAGTGTTGTCTCAAGTAGGGTCTAATAAAATGTTCAAATCACCTCCCAGGCATACCTGTGTTGTCTCCATGTGATCTATTTGAGTCATTAGATCCAAGAAAAAGTCAGGGTCATCTGTAATGGGTGCATATACATTCACAAAAAGGATGGTGTGTCCCAGCAAGTGACCCTTTACCATTAGGTATCGCCCCTCCCTGTCACTTTTCACTTCCAGTGGGCTAAAAGGGACCAGTTTATGTATAAGTATGGAGACCCCCCTAGCGTACGAGCTGCAGTTTGCAAAGTATCGGTGTGGGCCCCATGTCTTGACAAAGAAAGTAGGGGTATCAGGAGATAAGTGAGTTTCTTGTAGAAATGCGATATCTATCTGGTGCCTTTGCAAGTGCTGTATCACCTGTTTGCCTATGCGAGGGTTGTTGGGTCTGCGTATATTCCATGACGCTGATGTGAGAGTTGCAAATGGCTTGATTCTGCTGTCACTACTCATTGTAAAAAGTGGAATCATGATGCGAATCTGGTTGTGTGGTTGCACAGTATGAAGCCATATCTCATGTGTAAGAAACTGTATTAAAACTTGAACATTACCCACCCCTCCCACCCCCTCACCCATCTCCATTTTGCATACTATGGGGAAATCCCAAACCCAGGTTTCGTACCCAAAACACAGCAAAAACTATCTATTTGTAACACTAGTGTGTCAACAAGGGGGAGTGGCATCGCCACACCAGATCCTCCAATATGTACTTAGACTATTGATTGATAATGGCATGCAAAAATGAAACAAACTTTAGCTTAATCTACAATGTCCCTCATCTACTAGGGTAACCTGTACATTGCGAAAGGTCCCTCAATGTTAGGTTGATGAAAATAGATCCACACTGGCAACAGAGCCAGAGGCGGGGGGTGATCTGGTAGGGGAGGTTGATACTTGCGTTGTCTTCTTCTTGGACAGTGCGTGGCAGAACTCCTGCGCCTCCGCTGGTGTTTCAAAAATCCGAGACCTGCCGTCAATGTCCACCCTGAGGCGTGCCTGGTACAGCATGCCATATCTCAGTCCCAAGTTCCTGAGGGTGGACTGGACACCAGTGAACCTTCGGCGGGCCTCCTGGACCATGATGGTGTAGTCTGGATAAAGGGAGAGTGTTGCACCTTGCCACTGAAGTGGACCTTTCTCTCGTGCCTGTCGCAATGCAGTGTCTCTGTCCCTAAAGTTGAGCAGGTGGGCAATAATGGTGCGGGGCAGCCAGGGTTCGGACGGGGCCCCAGCTAGCGGTGGGCTCTCTCTACCAAGAATGCCGGGGAGAAGGTTTCTCTACCAAAGAGATCTGTTAAAAGTTGTTCAACGAAACTATCAAGGCGACCTGTGTTGGTGGATTCAGGTACTCCAGTTATTCGAATGTTGTTGCGTCTGCTCCAGGATTCCAAATCTTCATTTTTCATGGCAACAGTCTTTAAAAGATTTTCGACGCATTCCAGTCATTTGGTGGTTTGTGCTGCGCCGTCTTCGGGGTCTGATACCCTGCCTTCAACCGTGTCCAGACGGCCATCATGTTTGTCTAGTCGTGCTCCCATGTCATCCAAGCGCTTGTCCAGAGCATCAAATCGAGTGTCCAGTGCTGTAAATCCTGCACGTAGTTCCACCAGAATCGGGTCAGGCCCTTGTTGCGCAACCATTTCGGTGTTCGGGTTGTCCCCCCCTTCTGCTTGTCCCGGTCCGGTAGTGTCACCTGCACGCCTAGCCTTCTCGAACGTTAGCTTGCGTTGCTTCTGGTCCCGTCGAACCATGACCCGAAATGGCGAGATGGGGGCGGCACTAGCCCGTAGTTAGTGGTGAGTGCTAGTGGTGCGATGTCGTGATGTGCTATTCCATGCTTTGGTAGTGGGCTGGAGAGCTGCTGGGTTGCAGGATAGGAGAGTGTAGGCCAAGTTTTAGTTGTGGCGCAGTAATCTGGGATGACGTTGTGAAGCTGGGTGTCCCTGCCGGGGGTCAAATGGATGATTGCGCACAGCGATCAGGACACGTGAGGCGGTCCCTATCAGGGAGTTCATTCAGGGCACAGTGGCTCCGCCAGCGTTTGGTGCCACGAGTGAAGGGCCGCCAGGTGGGCTACCGCACCAGTGGGTGCGGGACCCAGTCACATACCTCTGCTGGTGGGTCAGGCGCGTGACATTGGTGATGATCTTGTCAGTTGGCCTTTCCCACAAGATAGACAATCACTCCATCCTATACAGTTAGCTGGAGCTTGTGCCAAATCTTGACTCTTATGGAAATTGACCAGTTCTGCTAGATGTTTCTCCATGATCCTAGTGGTAAGTCATTTACGGTATTCTACATGTAGGGGTAGTACCCTATCTCTGCTTCTGTCGGCCCCCATAATTATTTCACAGCATGCATAAAAATATAATCAATTGGACACAATTGAGTTCCATTTTTGAATGTCTGACATGCGGGGCGATCTAGAATTGTGGGTCCATTTATACTAAACATCCCCTTAGACCACAAATACTTCCCTAAAGCAACATCTCGTGTTGCAATAGTACTTACGGGGAAGCTTGCTATGTTGATAATATATGAGGACAAAATCTCTTTTAATAAAGTATCGGTCTTTCTCAAGTCTAATCTATTTTTGCCAGTTCCCTGCTGGGAATGGGTAGGGAACACTAGCATATTTGCTAGGGTTGTTGGGTAAGAGAACAGTTTTACATGCAAAGATACATTTGCCTCCAATTTATATAAAGAGATTTTTCACCTATTAGAAAAATGCATGTGCAAATTCTACACATTGGTGTACTCAAGGAAATTTGGGACTGTTGTAGATTTTCTGGAACACTCTTGGGATCAGTTGTGTATCCTTTAAAGCTCAGAAATGTGAGGTTAATGTAGGAGTAAAATTGCAAAGAAAGAGGGCCCCTGGGATGAAAATGCTCAGGCAGGAAGTCAGGGGGAAAAAGCAACTCTAAAATGAATAATATCCTGCCTGAGAGTTACTTATTTAGCGGGAAACAAACTTGCCTTTTGAAAGTGCTCAAAAAGAGTCACACATGAGCCAGACGGAAGTTGCGCGCCCTATACCTGCTAATATTAATAATAAAGATATTCAATCACATGCAATGCATTTATAAATCACAATGATTAGGTAAAACACGAATACATTAAAGTTTTATTATGAATACCAAAAACAGTATAGATTGAATACTATATAATCACAACATGATAATTAAGGCAATTAATGACAACACAGCAAAGACACCAAAAATATATTGATATATCTGATCCCACTCATACATACCACATTCATACCACAAACAGTTTGCACATACTAAAAACAAAAAATAAAGAAGTCTGGGAGAACCATCCCTCAAACATATTCAAGAAAATACCTAGAATATAATGTCTGTTTGTACAATAGTAAAGTGGATCTCAAAGTCTTTGGATAATGTATACAGCAGAAAATTTCTTTTTAACAATATAGTTGTGTTATCATAAATATAATTTTATGAATATCCTGCACAAATACAATTCTGAATGAGAGTAGTTACATCACTACTGCATACATTATATGTAGTGATTCTGCTTCTTTTGGTGGTCTCCACAGCATGCGCCAACGCGCGTTTCGGTAATGACCTTTAGTGAAGGTCGTACCATATTCAGGGTGCTTAAAACATGGGAGGATTAGGGAGTCTTGGTGTCCAAACACAAGGAAACTTCTGCACCTTCTACACCTCCCCGACCCTACTGTTTTTTGTATAGTTAGTCCTAACTTTACATGAGTCCAGTTATTTCGCTCAATAGTGAATTTCTTCACTTTTTCAGAAGTTTCCTTATGTTTGGACACCAAGACTCCCTGATCCTACTATGTTTGTAGCGCCCTGAAGAAGGTACGACCTTCACTAAAGGTCATTACCGAAACGCTCGTCGGCGCATGCTGTGTAGACCACCAAAAAAAGCAGAATCGCTACATATAATGTATGCAGTAGTGATATAACTACTCTCATTCGAGTATTTGAGCAGGATATTCATAAAATTATATTATGATAACACAACTATATTGTTAAAAAGAAATTTTCTGCTATATACATTATCCAAAGACTTTGAGATCCATTTTTCTATTGTACAAACAGATATTATATTCTAGGTATTTTCTTGAATATGTTTGAGGGATAGTTCTCCCAGACTTCTTTATTTTTTGTTTTCTAGTATGTGCAAACTGTTTGTGGTATGAATGTGGTATATATGAGTTGGATCAGATATATCAATATATTTCTTTGTGTCTTGGCTGTGTTGTCATTAATTGCCTTATTTATCATGTTGTGATTATACAGTATTCAATCTATACTGTTTTTGATATTCATAATAAAAATCGAATGTATTCGTGTTTTTCCAAATCATAGTGATTTATAAATGCATTGCATGTGATTGAATATCTTTATTATTAATATCAGCAGGTATAGGGAGCGCAACTTCCGTCTGGCTCATGTGTGACTCTTTTTGAGCACTTTCAGAAGGCGAGTTTGTTTCCCGCTAAATAAGTAATTCTCAGGCAGGATATTATTCATTTTAGAGTAAATGTAGGAGTAGCCGGACCTAAACAAATGTCCTACTTTTGAACTGAGGGCTTTAGTAATCATGGCTCTAAAAATTGTTTTTTTCCTGGCCACATTATGATACATGCAAATCCTCAAGATCAATTTACTCTATTTCTAAGAAAACGTATACCTCCAGATTGTGTTGTTACAGTAGACAATGGTGTCTATCCTCAAAATTCTCTTCCCAAACTTTAGACAAAACTTTCACAAATTGCTACTTCATCACTTCAGTTTTCCATATATTTGGCACGCAAGTCTGCAAAAGAGTCAACAAAACCTTCTAAAATATCTAAACGAATCTAATTCTTGAAATGTAATAAGTCGTTGAATGATTAAATTATGCTTACCAAATAATGTTGATGTTATGGTGTCCACAATTTTCTCTTTGCAATCTATCATATATTGGAAAGTAGAACATAATTCAAAGCATTTCCTTTAATAGCTAGATTTGCCCATAATTCTCTAAATCTTCTTAACATGTTCTATAAAACGATCAGAACAAAGTTCATGAAGCATCATAAAGTATCAAATAGACCCGCCTACTCACCGATTTCAGCTAGGTGTGATAACCCCTATTCCTTCAACAAAGTTGATGTTGAGTAGCAAGAAGCGCGCGTATCAGGTGGCGTTTCTATTTATGGTGGACACGTTCTTGAGATACTGTTGTGAACACATTGGTAGTCAAAGAGAAAATCTATTGGAGTGCTGATTTCGATAGTTGTTGACGCTTTAAAGGATTACTTTCATAAAGTAGAAAGGAAACCATCTCCATGGTTAATTATATATGGAAACCTCATAATTCTTATGTTCCTTTTTTGGGAAATTGTTCTCGTATAATAAATGCGTAACATATTTTCGTTCTTCACTCCCTGTCGCTTTTCTAACTGGAGAGACAGCTTTGTCAGGGCAGTCGAGGTGCCTGGCGGTTCCGCTGTTGTCATGGCATCTTTAATTATTTCTTTCGTGTCCCTCTGATGTACAATAACCTTTACATTTTCGCCCCCAACCAAATTCAGCTAATACAATCTGAGATTATGCTATGTAAGAAACATGGTATGTTGCCCTACTATACACCCATCTTGTTCACTACATTGTGGGGCAAAGTATCACAACCACTTTATTGTGGCATGTTATATCACTAGCGGCAAGTAACATAAATACATTAAAGATTTTGGGTCAACTAATTAAGAAAAATTGTAATTAATTATTTAAATTAAAAGAGATGGGGCTGGGGTTCACTCCTTCTCAGAGTCTATGTAATCCCACCATGTAGTGGTGGCAATTTAGTACTCCATAATATAAAATAGTGACATGCTACCAGTATCCTACATAATAATTAATAACTCATTCAGAAGAGATGGGTTGGGAGAACATTTCTCAAACATATTTTTAAATCCTACCATACACCCCTCATAATCATCCAGAAGTGGGTCATTATGATTAAAAAGAAGAGTGGCCGGGCCAATGTGTTTCCTTCTACGCCGAACGGAGAAATGCAAAAAGGTCCCTATTGGTCAAATTAACAGAGATAGCTACATTAAGTGAAGTGATCACCTGCTCCTCAGTGGTAATGGGGCACACATTAGCTGTTGTAGGAGCAGATGCTGAAAAAGAGAAGAGGGATATTGGTATCAGGCAAGGAAAAGCACCCCCCATCTCCGCTCCCCCACACTGAGACAATCCTCTTTTCCCCAAGATACGGGGAATCAAGGACATAGGGGAACAGCATACCAGGGATACATGGGAACGATTCAATACCTGGGTCTGTGAGCTGTGCAGATTTGAAGTCCTGTAAAGATGAAGCAGTAATTGGACTATCCTCGACTGTCATGGTCAGGCATTCTTTCCCACCTGTCTATAGCCTTTCTTCACTCGATAGGTGGCCCATGACCACTCCTTCATCCCCACCTGACAACAAACCAGTGTGTCTCTCCACAGCTACTGTATCAACCCTTTTCCCTGCCTTATAGGAGACCCACTTCCTATATGCTATCTGGGAGTCACTCATCTCCTGCTGCATTTCCGACAACCGGTCGCATTCCAGGGCACATTTGCTCGCGACCTGGAACCAGACCCCTGTTTATGATGCTGTGCCTTGCTTCCTTTGGTCCAATTCTAATACTTAGTCTTGGCATCACACAACCCTGTGCCCTGAAGCTGGTGCATATGGATAACATTGGGGAAACACCTCAAGAAATGCTAGTTTGCCTAACTCAATGCAGGGTTGGAAATAATGAAAACACAAATTTCTTGTGGCACTGAGGCAATTTTCTTATTGTTATTTCACATTTGTAGAGTCTGCAATTTGCCATTAATATTCTATTGTAACAATTTTCGGTGTTGCTTTTCCCAACCTATCCTGGCAGCATCTATCATTTTTTCACCTGTATGTCATTCTAATTGTTTTCCTCGTGGTGTGGGTCTATATGGAGACCCAACCCATACCATTGCACCTTGAAACAAATTGGTGACTTGTAAGTTGCAAGCTTTTTTATGTTTGGGCTACCCTGTGCTCCTTTTTCTTTATTCATAGCACCACACTACACCGTTTTTAGCTAATTCACAATGTCGAGATGGCATTTATTTCAATGTCCAGCTTTTGTTCTTGGTGTCTGTCAGAACTCCTTTCAGAGGGCCTCGGGGCACGGAGGGACTACTGATCCCAACCGTGGTGATTGAGGCCTTTTATTCCTGATGTTCCGGGGCCGGCCTACTATGGATCCAAAGTAACTGAGCCAAGTACCTCTTCAGAACTTGACTCTCAATGGTAGCTGTGGTTGAGCATTCATGGCTCCCTTGGGGGTGGAGGTGGGGGAGGGTGTAGATACAGGTCAGTGAACACGACTCATAAATCAAAGGTCACACAGTAGGAACAATAAAAAAATGCCCAGTCAAATACTTGCTTTTAATTACTAAAAGAAGTATATTATTTCTAACTCTACACATACAAATGTATACAACGCTCAGAAGCAACAACACAATCCCCCTTGAGGTCGGCCTCTAGTTGTTGTCAGGCAAAAGTCTGTCCCACCCTTCTTCATGTAATGTGTTATGGTTATTCCTCATTCACTGGTGGCTGCATCCAGGGAGTGCACACTATTAGGCAGTACTCAAGAGTTCATTTTGACTCTTCAGACTTTTTGTCCAAAGATTCTATTGTGCTGCAGCACCATTAGCAGCTAGTGCTCCGGGGGCTCAACTGGCCAAGTTTACATCTTGCCTGCTCTCGCAGCATGGAAGAGTTCAACAGTGTAGCGGGTCCCTCAATTGAGGACATTGAGGTCCTGCTCAGTTTGGAGGAGGCGGGCTACCCGCAGCCCACGAGGCAGCACCCAGTGGTGCAAGCATTCTCTCCTGAGCGATGCTGTTGGAAATCTCTAAGTTATCGGAGGAGGTTCCAGATTGCGAGGATGCCTTAAGTTGGCTTTACCTAATGGGGGGAAGGGACATGTTTTCTTTGGCTCCTGACTGGAGCCAGCGAGAGTGTGATGTCATCCACGGGGTCTCTGGCAATCCTCAGTGGTGTGCCAGGGTCAGTTTCCTCACAGTGCAAGTCCAACCCGCCAAATGTAGCCTCGGCCCCCCTTTGGGCGGTGGCACAAATCCTTTGGCAATGTTGGTACTGCCAGCCCCTCCTGGCATATGGGGTTGCCACGGTATGTGATAATATGGAGGCAGGCTCTCCCAGCACAAGTGCCCCTGCCCAGACGATTGTAAGACTTGGCACTCCTCAAAGGCAAGTCTTGGTACTCCTCAAAGTAGCACCTTTACTGGTGGCCCGCTCTGGCATATGGGGTAATCGCAGTACAACGGTACGGGCTTAGCAAGACCCGCCCATCGCTGAACACACAGCTCAGTTTATGGCAACCCATTCCTGGCATATGGGGGTCGCTGAAAACAATCCTGAACATGGCCCGGTTGGTGCACAGCCGAATCCTCACACCTTGCACAGCGAGTCCTCCCTCTAGGGCTCACCACTGGACATTACTTCCTCCAATGCTCTCCTCTTCTTCACAGGGCACACCCGTCTTAGCAAGCAGGCAGACGCTGGTGCTGCAGGCTCCAGAGCAGGTGGACTTGGTTTCCCTGGGTGACGTCTCCTCACCCAGTAGGGAGACTAGCAGGCCTTTTCCCCCAGTACTAGTCAGAGCTTCCCCTTCTCACACAGCCTGTCTGGCTACTTAGCAGATGACGAAGTATGGGTTCACAACCTCCCCTTCTTATAGTCCATTTCCAGAAAACCAAAATGTAATTTAGAGCATGAGTCTTTGAAGTTTTATGTTGGAGTTGTGCTTCTTTTGAAGTGGACACTTCTCTTTCTCTTCTTTCCTCATGAAAGACCGTGTGTCACAGCATAAAAAACCCTGAAGCTGATTGTCCCACAACACAATTAATGGAAGTGACCAGAGTTCACACCTGCATGTCAGCCACAGTGAAATTTGCATCAAAAGGTTAATCCCAGATCCCCAGCCCTACTCTTTATGATTCCCTTATCAGCCCCTTTTCCTTTCCTAAGATGTGTTTAGGCCCCTTTCTTGTGATCTATCACCGAATCAAAGAGCAGTCTCTTGAAGTGTAAAGGGAGTCTCTTCCTTTTCCCTCCACTGTATGTTCCTCCCAGCTCACAGGAATGCAGCAATACACAAATCTGTCTGGGGGATTCATCTCATCTCCTCATGTCTTCACCGGGCAGGCCTGGGCTTCCCATTATGGAACCGAGGGCCCTTCATGTAATGTACCATTGCAGGCACACTTACTCAGTGTATATTCACAGCACACTTAGGACCTGATTCACAAACGGCCTCCGCAGTCGAGGCGGAGGCCTCACAGTCGCGGCGGGGGTCCCACATTTGTGGCGGGACCTCCGCAGTGGGAAACTGCTGTATGGAGGTCCCACCACAAGTGCGACACCCCCTCCACGACTGCGAGGCCTCTGCTGTGACTGCGGAGGCAGTTTGTGAATCAGGCCCTTAATGTCCAGCACAAGCACCTCAATGTATTGTACTATTACATGTGCATATGCATTCAGCACACACGCTCAGTCTGTGCGCACTGTTCAGCACTGAAGCTTTTCTATATTTAACCAGGGTGTGCTAGTTTCAAACGCGCACACTGCCAGCACACACATTGGCCATGTGCACGCTGCACAATACTTCACCCTTCATGTATTGTACTTCACAAAAATAAACATACACCAAACACATGCTCTCATTGTGCACGCACAGCACTACATCTCTCATGTAATGTACTCCTCACAGGCATACATACACCCAGTACATGCACTATGCACACATGATCTGCACAGTGCTGCTTTATCCCTGTACTGTACCCTTTCCAGGCACACATGCATCAAGTGCAGAGCCACTACTCCTGCGCTATCCAGCACTCTACATCTACCTGATGTAGGCCAAAGGTAAATTAAGCACACAGCAGTGGAACTTTTCAAAAGGTAAAAGAGCCTGGAGGCCTCACTTCAGTGAATGAGTGTAAAAAGGTCCTGTTCGCTACTATTGATCACTACACGGTATGCTGCCACCACAGCACTCGTGCTGCTTAGCTCCTGGTGAAGGCGGTAGCCTTCAACCACTATGAGGGTAGCACTTTGGGCACCCTTCTCGGTTCAACAAGACCACAATCCATGAGGCATGCCTAAAACATTGCACACACGCATGATCAGCGTTCGCCTATGACAAAAAAATCAGCATTAGGGATGCAGCAACAATACAGTTGTGCACTCAGGGCAGGCGTTCACGTTGCAGAGAACTTTTCTGTCCCAACAGTGTCTGACAGACCACATCAGGTATAAGGAGTCCGTTGATTGGTCACACAACGACAGCCTGACCGCATGCTGCCCGAAGCCATAAAGCACCCAACACAGTGCTTTTCTATGTGAATGCCTAACCTAAAGCGTCCACCAAAACTGTACTGAAACTGCAGACGCACTTCGGAATACCGTGTACCTACCAGCATCTCTAGGAGATTTGCCATCTTTTTTTCTCAAACAAGAATTTAATAACTAAATGGAGACCAGACCATTGTTCATTATGGACTTCTGCCCAAAAAAGGTGCCAGGCCTATGGGCCAAGTAAGGGGCAAAACACATGTTGGCTGACATACACCAAGAGCAAAAGCTGAACGCTGGAATAAACAACATTCAACCGTGTTAATTTGCCCTGTTTTCATGTTTAACAAACATTGGGCATTATTCACAAGAAAGTGCAGCAGCGCGGCACCACAAGCCCTTTGGCTGCGCTACGGCACCTTCAAAACACAGGGATACGTCATATTTACAACAATATGACGCATCCCTGTGCGTTCCCCTGCACTGGCGCACAATCGGCTGCCATGCGCCATGTAGGCACCCTTGTGCCATGGTGCAAGGGTGCCTGCGTTGCGGGGAGATTGTTTCTGTGCAGGAAGGGTACCTTCCTGCTCAAAAACAATAACAAAAACAATAAAAAGAGGTGATTTCCTCTTCCTATGTGTCCTGCAGAATGCAGCACCCTTAGAAAGAGGACAAAATAGAAGAAATATAAACATTTCTCCTCGTTGCGCCTTGTTACACCACTCCTGGGGTGGGATAACATTCTGATGCATTTCCAGGTTCACAAATTCTCCTAAATCTGGAAATGCTGCACAATACATGGATGTTGCGTGGGAACACCCACAGCAACACCCATGTCATGCCCATTTCACACAAAGTGTTGCGTGAGAAGGGGCCATATTTACAAGGACAGGAAAAGCCACGCAGGGTGGCTTTACGTGTCCTTGTAAATATGGGGCAGGAGGTTGCGCCAGCGGTGTATCTCAAAAAGTGGCGCACCCATTCTTTTTTGTTTACTGCCTCTGTGGAATTCTGCCATATTTGACATAATCTTGCTTTCAGTAACTTTTGTAGTGTTAGCATGCCATATATGTTTTAAATTATAGCAACCCTACCAACTCAGCCTTTAATCCTTCTGTAGTTGATAAAATGAGTATCATTGTCTTGGGAAATAGTAACACACACTAGATATAGCACTAGAAACTCACAATCATGTCATAGGAAATAAGTCTTTCAAATTCCCACACCTGTTATGTATGAATATATATGGTTCAGAAGGTGGGGCTGTGCTGGTATTGTGACCTTACGCCACAGAACTGTGTACATATGGGAATGCACTTGCAATATGATGCTATTTCTCGGTACGAGGCTGTACCCATGCGTATTAAAACTGAATCTGGAACATGAAGCTATACTTGAGCATTTGAGGAAACACGTGCATTTGTGAAAGTGAAATGGACATTGAGGCTGTGTTTGGTCATAGTCCTAGTAATTCCAACCTATGCCTATGTGTGATGGTTGTTTTCGAACTTGCAATGGTTGTTCTTTGGCATATGAGGTTGGCCTGGGCATCTGGAGCTGTACTAAAGCATGTATGTGATATTTGTATCCGCAAACCCAGCAAAAAGACAGCAGAGGGTTGGACATCATCAAATCATTTCAATCGAATGTTGGGAATATATTTTTTGTGCCTGATGATGGTTGCACTTCTACATTCAAGACTATAATTGTGCTTTTTAGCTTGTACTTTGAGCATATGATGATTGTATGATGTCTAACTCATGGATATGATGGCAGCTTTGCCGGCGCATAATTGTGGGACCATAGGTCGTATGAGTGGTAACTAAAGTTGGTTTTAGTAACTTTCTAGTTCTTTTATTAACTTTGCAATTCATGTTGGTTTTAGCTTCAGTGATTCCACTTTCTGTAATAGTACAGACGTCGACGCCATGTGACATCACTCCCTGTGATGTCATCACACCGTCCATGGACATGTGACAATTCGACCTACTTTGCCATTGTGGTGAATCAACGTCCATGCAATTGAGGGCAGCAAATCCCTACCCAAATGGCCAGCTATGACTCAAATTTTTAGGTAGGCATTGCTGTACGAAGAGCTCCTGCCTGCCACAAGTGTGCAAAAATAAACTTTATTTACATGGACTCTTGAGATCCTATTCTTATACCGTTTTTGTTGTTCTCTTTTTGTATTGCAGCTTGCCATCAAAATACATTTTAAAGATAGTTTTTTATGTTGAAACAGATGGTCAGTAGTATAATGGAGGTTATCTGTACTTTGCTATGTGAGCAATGGCACAATACAAACCTATTTGCGCACGAAAAAAATGATACATGCAACAGAAATTACTGCATTTCTGACAAGGGCAGTAGCACTCTTTTTCTATAAGGGCTACAGACTATCTGTGGCCTTCTCAGAAAACAAGACATCCTATGTATATTAGTGGAAAAGTAACAAATATAATGACTTACAATTTAATATGAATGTTAGAAATGGGATTCCTGGTTGGCTGAGGTATGCACCCAGGCCAGCCAGGCAGAAACCACCACTTTAGTCAGGGTAAGCTAGATACACACTAAAAGATAACCAGTGCCCACCCTCTGGTAGCTTGGCACAGAGCGGTCAGGCATATCTAAGGAGGCAATGTGTAAAGTATTTGTGCAGCACAAACACACAGTAACACAATGAATACACCATAAAAAGACTCCACACAGGGTTAGAAAAATAGATTATTATATTCTGAACAAAACAGGACCACAACGACAAAAATCCAATGTGTAAGAGTTGAGATATTTAATTTTAAAGGAATAAATGCAGTAAAGCACTTTGAAGCAAGTAGCGCTAAAAAGGTTACTTTAGGTTGCGCTGGACCAGGGCAATGTCAAAGTTCGGGCCGACTGCGTTGGAACGCCAGCCTGCTATAGGACCCATGCAGGCTCCGGTGAACAAATTAGTTTTCCTGGTCGCAAACAGCGGGATGCGTCGATGTCGAGGCCCACAGGTGCACGATGCGTCAATCTTCTCCACGCAGTGAAGGCGATGCGTCAGTTCCAAAGACAGGTGCTGGAGTCAAGAGGCGTCAAGCGATGCGCCCGGCTCTGCCACGCAGTCAAGGGGATGCGTCAATCTCACCAAGCTGCAGCAGCGGCGATACGCTGTCCGATACGCCAATCTCTAGAGGCAAAGCGCTGGTTCTGATATGATGTGCCGATTTTACTCCCACAACTGGCCCGATGCACCAGTTCTGCTACATTCAGACAGGAGATGTGTCGAAATCCGTGTTGCAAATATCTGGACCACTTACAGTGAGCCACGCACAGAAGCAGGGGTAGAGACTTTAATATCCCTGAGTCTCAAGCAACAGGAGGCAAGCCAACAAGCCCTTGGAGATGACTTGGAATGAAGGCAGAGTCCAGCTCTCTTTCAGCAGAGACAGAGAGCAGAAGGCAGCAGGGCAACAAACAAAAAAGCAGGCCTTCCAGATCAGCAGTCCAGTTGAGTCCTTTAAGCAGCACAGCAGTTCTTCTGGCAGAGCTTCAGTTACAAGTCCAGTAGTGTCTGAATTTAGGGGGTCAGAGACCCAGTACTTATACCCAAAAGTGCCTTTGATGTAGGGAGTGACTTCAAAGCAGCTCTCTGAAGTGCACAAATATCCATTTCAACCCAGTTCTGTCTGCCAGGCTATCTGTGGAGGGCAATCAGTCCTTTGTGTGAGGACAGGACACAGCCTATTCAAGTGAAGTGTTAGCCCCTCCCTTCCATCCTGTCCAGGCAAGGCCATCAGAATGCAGATGTATGTTGATGGGTACTCAGATACATCTATCCTTCCTGTGTTGTGGCTGTCTAGAGGGAATGCACAAAGTGCAGATGTCATCCACCCCAGACGTGTACTGGAGACAGGTTGTTAGGCACACAGAGCAGTAAGTGCAGAGAAATGTCCCCCTTCTAAAAGTATTATAATACAAGAGTGCAACCCAATCTTCCCCAAGGAACTGGGTACTATAGTCCAATCACAAAATGTTCCCAGAGGAATCATTTCTACACCATTCATTAATTAATCGGTCACAAAGTGATCCTATTAAATGCCATCAGATAATCACTCATAAGATCAAACACAGGCGTATTGATGTAAGAGAAAGTATATTATAATTTGAGTCAATCAATGTTTCATCATATACAATGTACATACATTTGGTACAAAAAACATTATACACAGTGTAGTATCGCGCCAGCTGCGCCTGAGAATTCCAATATGGTGGCCAGTAGCGGGATGAGCAGAACCGAAGTCAGCACACCAGTCTTGCGGACGCATGTCACAGAAAAGACGGGAGTTACCAGGGGAGCGAGTTCTTCGGAAAGGAGGCTAGTGGAGGCGAGTAAAGAAGAGAGCGAGGACCACAGCGACAAGGAGGCGAAGAACTGGGAAACGACAGCGGACGCGGACTGGAGCAGAGCGGACGACAATGAGAGCGTCAGAGGGGGTATAGGAGAGCTGGCGACAAATCCTGAGAAAAACAAGACCATAACTTTCCCAACTTCTAGGGTTTCCAGGAAAAGGAGAACGTCGTAATCCAGTCTGCCACCACCCAGGAGGGCCGTGGCTGCAGGCATGTGCCTTTCATAAACTTCTTTTCCTTTAAAAGGTGGTGGGTGGGAGACTCCACACAGCCACTAATGTGAAAGAAAGCACAAGAGGTGAATTAGAGTCACAGGTGTGGTGGAGGCACAAACAGTGAGGGAAAAGGACTTAGCCTACTTTCAACCTACTTATGGTATTCCCTCTTTGGTTCTTTCTGAGGGCCGCAATGAGTCTTCTCTTCCTGAGAGCCGACCGCAGACCAAGGGACATCTAAAGAAAGAAGAGTACAGGGAGCCAAAAGGAACCATATAGGAAAAGCTAGTGCCCGAGAGGGACAGTTGCTATTATTTTCACTTTGTAACCCTGCTGTGCCTGCCAAAAATAAAAGAAAATGTCTGTCTTTACTAACTACACGTCTTACTCTCTTACATTTCCTGAAAGGATAGGGGACTACATACACCAATATACAAAGCAGTACATACATATGTTCACATATTAACACTGTCGCAATATTACTTCAATAAACTCATTAAAGGGATCTGGGGAAGAGCAAAAAAAACTCTTAACAGACTGGATTTATAAATCCAGGGTCCCATCAAGTAAATCCTTAACATTCAACTAGCCAGATGGAACTGACAGACCATAAGGTGTAACTAATAGTGTTAAGAAGGATAGACTGTCGACGTTTCAGTCATAAAATGGCCAGATAGGTCCGCAAGACCATCCTCAGGACTCAGCGTTGAGAAGGAATCAATCCTGCAGGTACTTGCCTCCAAATTATCAGCTCTGCAAAAAATGCCCAATATAGCAAAAGTCACACCACACTCGACTAGAGCATGGGTCATTCCATTTGTACTCCATATAGCGGTGTCCCAGCAACTTCTCAGATACGGCTGTGAACGTTGTAGAAACGATTCCTCTGGGAACATTTTTTGTGAATACACTTTCTAAAAGTGGCATTTCTAAAACAGTACTGTTAAATCCATCTTCACCAATAAGGAGAATTTATCATTACTATTCCAAACATATGAAACATAAAAAAGCTACTCTTCTCTAGTAAGGAATTCCCAGTGTTAACCTATGAGAGGAGTAGGCCTCACAGTAGTGAAAAACTAAATAGGCTGTTTGTCACTCCCAGGACATGCAAAACATAAAGGTACATGTCTTACCTTTTACTTACATAGCACTCTTGTCGTAGGGATTCTGCACACACACAGAGCTATGCACAGGATAATAGGACCTCGGAATATAGTGGTGAGCCAAACATAAACCTTAGCACCTAAAACCCCAACCCAACTAGCCTTAGCGTCCCATTAGCAACAATGTACCAATGATTAGACAACCCAGAACACGGTATCTCTCTCTCTCTCAGGACTCGCAGTAGCAAGAACACCCTTTTGTCACTCACTCATACCTGTCCACAACCGGCGTAAGGAGAGACACAGTATAGGTTAAAATGTTTATTTCAACATACGTGCTCTAAGATACAGTACACGTGACAGTACTATCAGCATAATGCATAAGAATAATATAATCAGCATAGTTACAACTCCATAGAATACTAACGGGGAAAGCATTTCACAAAGCAGTGGATAGAGGGCTGAATGGCCTTACCACCCTCCCCGTGCTAATAGCTTGTTTATTATAACAATAGAAGACCTCTGGGCTTTGACAAGCGAACCCCCATACCTCAGTCTCTAGATGCAAGCACTACATCAGCAGACAACCATAGCTCTTCTCCTTGGAAAGGTTTTCTTCAAGTCCCTCTCAAGAGGGAAAAATGCAATAATAAAAGCCCACCAATTTCCCCATGGCAGCTGTACATAGTGTTATGTCTAGGTGCGAGGGACTGGCCATATCAGCAAGAACCAGGGACGTGTTTTTCGACCTTGTAACTGTTGTTCAGACTGAGCCCAAAAGGAACAGGAGAAAAGGTGAGAAACAGAAAATGCAGACAGTTGTAAAATAACTTGGCAGGAGCAGAGGGCGACAGAACAACGGCTAAGAGTATTGTGCGCAAAAGTCATCATGGCAGCCAGGCCTACGCCAACGTATCCAGGCAGGCCAGGAGGCCACAAACCACAAGACACCCTCCCCTGGACTGTCCATCGGCCAAGATTAAAGACGAAGACAGAGTTCAAAACACCTGAGCAGAACGGAGGCGTCCACAGTGGGAGGAGTGGAACGCGGCAAGGTATCACAGGGACAGTAAGCGAGGCAGTCCACGGACAGTGAACGGCAAATCAATCCAAAAACGTGGAAGTGCAGAAATATGCTATACCGTCCAAGAGGACATCATTGGAATCGTCAAAAAACGTAGATGCCATCCAGTCCAACAGGTCAAAGCTGCAGGAATGCTCCTCAGAGGACGGAGCATCCAAAAGCAATGCGGGACAGCTTGCGTGATATTCGATATAGCTTTGTTGTAGGAGATTCTGAGCAGCCGCCCAGATATCCCATTGTGCCAAAATCCCCAGTGCAGCCGCACGCGTCATGCAGCCTGCAACGGAACAGTCCCGTTCATGGGCCTCTAAGGGACCCATCAACCGAACGAAATCCGGAACAGACAACGACGTATTGGAGAGGCAATAATCCATGGCCCAGGTGAAAGGGCAGCAAATGCAAGACATCACAGGTTGCACGCAAGTGAAACACGCAAAGCGAAAAGAAAGGGTATAGGACACACTCAGTGTCGCCAACGGCAGAACTCCGAAACCAGATAAAATGCGCTCACGGAGTAGCAGTAGGCGTCCGGGGTCGAGAAGGGCCCATTGCGGAGCAGCCATTGCGAAGGAAGCAGATCAACAGCAGTATACCAGCCGCCAAATCAAGGATTAATGGAAAGCCACCAAAGACACTGGAAAAAATAGAATGAATAAACGCCGGTATCACACCAAATATAGTTTGGAAAGAGGACACTAGGCCGGACCCCACCACCTTAAAAAAATGCACTAGACCTTCGGTGTTAGATGCGTTAAAAATACGGTCAATTAATTCACCGAAATGTTGTGGGAGGTTAGTGTTCAAAAGGGCCTGTATTTCACTGTGGGTACTGGCCACCTGGAGAACAAATGTCTCCCGGGCGGAAGTGAGCATAACCTCCTCGTTCAATAATAGCGCCTTTATTCTGCTCAGTTTATTGAAATCCGCCTCCATAGTAGGAATGGAAGGCCAAATAGAATTATCTACAACGTCGTGAGGGGGAGGAAAAAGCACATTCTTGCAGCAGACAACTCTGTGCGATACAGTAACAATATAAGGGATGCCGGCCTGCATACCACAGCAATAGTCGTTATTTAAAAGCAAATAGCTACCATTAGTAAGCAAAGTAAAGGTAGGAGAAATAGTAGGAGCAGGAATGCCCTTCAACACACAAGCCAGATTCGGAGCGGAAACGTTACAAGCTCCGTGCAATTTAATATGTTTACAAACAAGGGAATGACCCACTGTAGAATCGCATGACTCCCCCGTGAGAAAAACTTCCTTGTCATCTCTAAGGCATTTATACATAAAAGGGAGGGACCAGAGTTCATGCAGGAAGGCACTACCCAAAGGCTGGAAGCGGCCCACAGGATAATGTTTCATGCATGAACTAAATTCAAACAAGGAAAAAGGCAATGCGATAACCCCATGAACTAACCACACAGCAGAATCTATTTCTGCTACAGAGAATGGTAAGGGCTCCACTTTCTCGATATGTAACAGAGTGTAAACTGCATCTTTCATGGACATGAACTGCTGTTTGTCAGTTAAATTAAAAGGCAGAAATAAGGCAGTGGTGTTCAAAAAGTGCCAAGGAACCTTACCCAACTTAAGTGTTTGCAAAGTCCACGCAAATTGCATAACTGAACGTAATTGATTTTGACCATGATACAACACAGAAACATCATCTTGTACAATATCAACAACAGAGGACACAATATTCTCCAACGTGTAAATGCGGGAAGACAGGGTATTAATACTATTGTCAACAACAGCAAGCACCTTTTCCAAATTTGCTTGGTCTATTTCCCGTAAACGGGAAGCAGCCTCAATTTGCGATAGCTTCCAGAGTTCATTATAAGCTTCATAAATGAACCTCTTCGGTCGTGGACCACGAGGTCCCAATATAAAGTCGGACAGATCAATATTGCCTGAAAGGAGGGACAAATGTTGTTTAACAGAGTCTAGGGAAGAATGTTGCAACCATTGTTTACATAATTTACCAACAGAATAGGTGGTGACAGTACGGGAGTTAGAAAACCTAGGATCGGGCTTATCCTGAGTATAGCCAGAAACTGTGTCATGAAAACGCAGCTGGCACTCGTTAGATGATATGGGCCAAGACAACCAGGGTGACTGAACAAGCGTAGACATATTAAACGAATTGTTCTGAAACAAAACCTGTAAAGTCGAAAGGGACATATTGAAGTGCGAGCTGTGGTTTAGAGTGGAAGACAGGGATGGAATTGATGGTGCATTCATTTGTTTTGTAGTAGCCAGACCCCAACACGTAGTCTGATAGATCGAAGCATTCAAAAACACCATTTGGGCTGGGATTAGACAGGCACGGTGCAAGGCCTCGGTGCCTTGCACCTGCCAAGGCTTGGAGCCCCAGATTGACTTCAAATCCACAGTTTCCGTCCAGAATTCATAACCACCCACAGCCAAGGCCTTTAAAAAGGAACCCGAATAAAGCAATTTAGTGTGGGTCAACATGAATTTCTGTGTGAAATGGGCAGGTAATTTGAAATAATAGGACCCAGGGTTCAATCTATTAAAATCAGTGAAATAAGTAAATTTATTTCGAAGAGTCCGGGAGCTACCCGATAAAGGGTTTGGGCAATGTTCCCATTGAGTGTAGGTCACAGGGCTACGTAGTGCACTCGGTTTATGGACAAAATGGTTGCCCCAATGCTGGTAACAGTATAAATCGGCATAATTCGCAGAATTCATATACAAATCCTCAGCATTAAATGAAGCATAATATTTCAAATCAGCAAACAATGCTTCAACTGCATGCGCATCCCAATCATCAGAATGAATATTACTTTTTACTACATCACCCATGGAAACTCGAAGGACATTCGGTACATTAATAACTTCTGTTGGTCCATGAATTTGAAAATTTACCGCATCCCATACGATGCCATCAGCAACTGGAAAAGCTGAAATGTTCACCAATGTGTGGTCACGATTCATGATGTGAGATGAGGAATGTGGAGCCAAAGTTCCAGCAACACTGTTCACAGCTGAGCGTTCAGGCAAATAGTGACCATTGATCAGTAGAAAAAACACTGTGACAAAGCCAATGGACATGAACAAAAAGATCAAGAAAAGTACCAACCAAATGTAAGTCCAAGGGGGAATCAAAAAATTGTCTCTAAACCAGGATACAAAAATACTGAACTTGGACGGGACAATCGACGTGGTGGAATCCGAGTCAAAAGAATAACGTGTCGGACTCAGTGGCGTTGTTGGTAAATGAGCCACAGATTCTGTTTCGGGATAGGTATACTCGTTCTCGTCCATGCAGGGGGTAACTGGAGGTTCGAGTATACTTTCAGGCAAATCAATCATCTCAATTGTAACATCAGTGACCGTTCGGGCAGGAGGGCCTCGAACACAAGTCCGGTAAATTGCAGGACAAGAAACCGCTGGTGTAACACTATTTAGGATCGGCCAGTTGTTGTAGCTTGACATTTTCCACTGAGATGTATCTGTTCTCCTTGCTACCAGGAAGCGATGGTAAGATGACTGTACATGTTCCCTTCAAACCCAGGACTGGAACCGGTGCACGATAAGAGGGGCCGAATTCTTTCTTGTTCTACACCTTCTCTCGAACCAGGTCTCCAATTTTCGGAAGCCAGCCGGCAACCGGAATCTGCAGGGCAGTATCTGTGGCTGAAGGTAAATGTGCGTTTGCAAGTTTGTCTCGGGCTTCTTGTAAGTCCTGTAACATAGTAGAATGGTTATCTACATCAAACTTGGCGGGTTGCGCCGCCATGTCTAGACCATCAAGGTCAGGCACAAACATTCTTATGCCAAAGAGCATTTCGTATGGGGTCCACCCACCCAGAGATCTTCTAGGGAGATTATTAAGTGCACGTTGTACGGTATACAAGTGGGCCAGCCAGTTCCTGCCAGTACCTAAGACCCTAGCTGTCAAGGATTGCTTTAAATCACGGTTCATTCGCTCCACAATTGAATTACCCTCAGGTCTGTATGGAGACGAAAACTTCACCCGTACCCCCAGTGAACCCATTGCGTCCTTGTACGCCTTAGAGGCAAACGCTGGACCTTGGTCAGAATGGAAGGTACCGCATGCGAAGATTCCCACAAAGACACGCAAATCCCTGATGACATTTCGAGCGTCAGCACTCCGTTGTGGCCAGACCCAGATGAAACGTGTGCACGAGTCCACTGCCACTAAGATATATTTATAGGCAGTGTCTGAGGAAAATGGACCGCATTGATCCAAGTAAACACACCCAAAGGGTCTGTTAGAAATGTAGAGCGAGGTCTGTGGTGGTCTTGTAACCGTAGAAGGCTTAATCTGTTGACACACGTCACAAGAAAGCACATAAGCACGGGTGTCTTTATATAAACCACGCCACCAGTACCGCTGCTGCAAGATGAAAACGGTCGCAGACACTCCAGCATTCGCCGAAGCCATGCCTTCGTGTGCAGCCGTTATCAAGGAAAGTCTGCGGTCCGCGTTGGGGATCAGCCGATCACCAACGTTTGGTATTGTTACATAAGGAGCCTGTTCGGGACCTAACTGATAAGAATATTTGGAAGGAAAACCCCTAGGGTATTTAGCACCTTCCTTTGTCGCACCAATAGCTGCCAAAATATCGGTGTCAATTTTAGACATGGATCTGGTAACTGCTGCTACTGAACACGTGACTACTGCTGATCTGGCTGCTTCGTCTGCCAGACCATTACCAACAGCGTGTGCGCCCACCCGCTGATGGCCTAGGGTGTGAACCACTTGTGTGAGTGGCAAACGTTGTCTCAATTCTGCCACCCGAACCCAAAGCATCTTATGCTTAATTGTGCTACCTTTAGCGTCTCTATAGTCATTTTGTGACCAAAAGAATAGATTGTCATTGTATGATTGAACACAGTAATAAGAATCGCATACAATAAGTGTGGTCACATCCGGATTTACGAATTCAAGCACCAATGCGCGCAGCTCGGCCAATTGCGCAGTACTGTCCCCGAGTGTTTGAGTATGCACTACAGTGGACTTGAACTCTCCGTTCACAAAGGTACCTGCAACTATAGCACATGCGGCTGAATAAGCATGCTTGGACCCCGTGGCCGGTTGTGCCGAACCATCGGTGTAGATCACACAGTCGTAATCCTCAAGCGGCAGTAAAGATAGAGGAGGAGGATGAACGAATTCATACTGTAAAAACTCCTGAGTCTGTAGGGAGGCATCGAAAATGAATGTGACATCCGGAGACGTCAAAGAAGTTGCCCATTGTATCCAACGGGGATGCAAAGCTTTAGAGTTCGGTACACTTGCCTTTGTCACTGCTTCTAGAGCAGGATAGGGTGTTACCACTAGAATGCGCTTTCCCTGTGCCAGTGCGCGCTCCTTCAGAATCGCCATTTGCACTGCAGTCAGAACTTTCTCCACAGATGAAAAGCGCAGTTCTGCGGACGTGTACAGATGTGACTTGTATGCGATTGGTACTGTGTCACCCTCGTTAAAGGTTAAATACGTGAAACCCACTGCCCCCGGAATTATTCTAATCACCAGGTTTGTGTGGTTATCACGCGTCAACAGGTACCTAGACTCAAGAAGGTCTGTCTGCAAAGACTGCAGAATGGAGGTATGCTCCGGAAGCCAACAAGACATCGAAAAGTTTGGTTGTATCAAGGCATACAATGGCTTGATACGCTGGGCGTATTCGGGAATATAAGTACGCCCGAAGTTCAGAAAACCCAGCAAAGACTGAAGTTTTTTCAAAGTAGTAGGAGGGCACAAAAGTGCACATTTTTCCAAGAAGTTGGGGGCTAAGCCCTTACCTTCATTGTTGAGCTCGTAGCCCAAAAACAAAACTGTTAATTCAGCAATGTGTGATTTGGCAAAGTTAAACTTATAACCTAATACCGCAAACTCGAGAATAATGCGGTCCACTCTGGAAAGATGCGGGTATAACTCGTCGTCTGTCAGGTAAATATCATCGACGTACAAACATGCATCTGGGTCTATGCCGTCTAACAAAGAGACAACACGGGCTGCGAACACTCCTGGACTGTTTTTGTAGCCCATAGGGAGTCGCCTTAATTTGAACTGTTTACCACCGGAGGTAAAAGCGCTCCATTGGCTACACTCCGTGGCTAAGTTGTGCGTGTAAAATCCATTGGATAGGTCAAGGGTCGTTTTATATTTTTTACGAACAAGACTGTCTACAAGCGCAGAACTGTGGGTATTTTGCACCGCAAAGGTCCGACAATGAGAGTTCAAATGCCGGTAATCCAATACTAGGCGGTACGATCCATCGGGTTTAGAAACCGCGAAAAGGGGATTATTCATGGGTGATACGCATGTTTCTATTACTCCCTGATATTCTAACTGCGTCAGAATTTCAGAAACGGGGCCTTTGGCTTCACGTTTAATGGGATATTGGGGTTGCGGCTGCGGTAGGGACCGTAAAGGTATCTCATGGGGGAGAATCTTCATCCCAACCCACGTGGTTGCGGTATAACGCAGGAGCCAGGGACACAGCCCACTCAGCTGCAAGAGCCTCCGCTTTGTCCTTTGGGACATGTCGAGAAAAGCTCGGAAGGATTGCCTCCTCCCTTTACGTGCAGCAAGTACGAATGGGGGTGGCCAGTCCGCCTCAGCTAACAAGATGTCGTATGAAGAGGTCAGATTTTCCCAAAATATCCCTTTTATTACACGCTGTATATCACCTTCAATTTGGATGACAATATTAAACAGTCTGTCAGGGGTGCCACTCTGGTGTCTGCTGTTTCAACAGTAATGAATGTTTCAGTTGCTGTCGCCTCCATATGAGGACGTAGCGCCTCCCGCACTATGGTAACTTCCGCGGCGCTGTCTAGGAGGGTTACTGCCCACGTCCAATTCAGGAGTCTCGTTCTCACCGTCTGTGGCATATTTCGCTGTTACAGCGGCAACTTTCTTCTTCTGAAATTGTGGACGAGAACGTTGAAAGTCTTCTGCTTTCCCTCTGACTTGTTGTTGAGGTTGATCTCGTCCCTGGGGAGCCTCTCGACCCCTTCCTCTATCCTGGCGATCCCCTCCACTGGCTTGCGAAGTTGTCTGTGCCTGTGAAGAACGAGGAGAACGCGTATCAGGGATCTGAAACCTATCCGGAGATTTAAGTCTCGCCCTATCACGCAAATCATATGTGCGTTCAGAAGAGACAGAAACAGGGGATGCGCCTCGCGACCCCGGCTTCTTCTGTTGCTTACCCTGTTTTTTCAACCTCCAGCTCTTTTTAGTAAAAACTGGTTTCTCATCTTTTTCAGATTGAGTTTTAGGTTGTGGTTGTTGTGTTTGTGTTTGTTGTTTTGCAAAGGCTTATTGCCCAGGCTATTTCGGCCAATAGTTTTGTAAGCCTGGGTAATAATTTTCGGTAATTCACGCGGCTTGTCCAATTCTGGGACCAAAGCCAAAGCATTAGCTACTTGAAAGTTCACTGCATCGCCCTTGACATTCGCAAGGATCAGCTCAGCTACTACTTCGAACACTCCCACCAGTCTCATCCCTAATTCCACAGCCGCTTCAGGGCCATGTTCATCCTGTACTTTTTTAATCACAGAGGGGAGAACCGTCATGGAAGGAGTGCCGAAACACTTTGAATAAACTGCTGCGAATACCCTACCCCAGTTGTTGCATGCTGTCAACTCGGGGATTAAGTCTTTTGGCAAACTAATTGTAAGAATTCTATGTTTATCCACTGGTGTCGTGTTTGGAAAAACTGCCTCCAACTGGTCAAATTTTTCTGCAAGCCAATAAGGTAAATCATCCTTATTTTGTGGACGTTTGCCCATCACTGAGTTCACCATGACGGGACTTATGGTCACTCCGCCTGCAGCAGCTGGATGGCCCGCAACTCCAGGTGGGGCCCCTGGATGTTGCCTGTAACATATTGCACTAAAGCGCGATGCACTCGCACCAAAGCCGAATACATATTGCGCAGGTCAGCGACTGGTATTTGCATATATCGCGGATGTGGGGTGTACCGGGCCAAAACAGGCCAAGTGGCCCCGTCAATAGACAAGGGACCTAAACGGACCGTTGTTACCGGTTGTGGGAGGGCGCCATCAAACCACACACGGTGCTGCCAAGCCGTGAGCGGTACTTCAAGATTAGTATAAGGTCTATAGGCAGCAGGAACAACGGTGGGTTCATATTCATGGAACAGATTATCGTTCGCATCCACCGCCGGAAAGGTGATCCAAGAGTAGAATTCTTCAAAGTGGAAAGCCGGATCGGCTTGAACCACAAAGATTAGTTCGACTCCCGTGTCCGGCACTCCATACACCCTTAAGTGATCACGGAGCACCATGCGGCTATGTGCCGCTATGTTTATACCCGCCATTACGATCGGGTTTGTTCGACAACCTAACAGTAGACAGCACAATAGAGGGTTCGATTAAGAAACCTTTTAATAACTTCAAGCTTGAAAGAACCTACAAAAACGTCAATATAGGAGGTATTACCGTCACACACGCTTCCGGAAGCGTCTGTGAGGGTTGTTGTGGACAAGCACAAGCACTACTCAAGCGTCTCGCAGATAAGCAGCCCACTCGTTGGTCGCGCCATGTCGTAGGGATTCTGCACACACACAGAGCTATGCACAGGTTAATAGGACCTCGGAATATAGTGGTGAGCCAAACATAAACCTTAGCACCTAAAACCCCAACCCAACTAGCCTTAGAGTCCCATTAGCAACAATGTACCAATGATTAGACAACCCAGAACACGGTATCTCTCTCTCTCTCAGGACTCGCAGTAGCAAGAACACCCTTTCGTCACTCACTCATACCTGTCCACAACCGGCGTAAGGAGAGACACAGTATAGGTTAAAATGTTTATTTCAACATACGTGCTCTAAGATACAGGACACGTGACAGTACTATCAGCATAATGCATAAGAATAATATAATCAGCATAGTTACAACTCCATAGAATACTAACGGGGAAAGCATTTCACAAAGCAGTGGATAGAGGGCTGAATGGCCTTACCACCCTTCCCGTGCTAATAGCTTGTTTATTATAACAATAGAAGACCTCTGGGCTTTGACAAGCGAACCCCCATACCTCAGTCTCTAGATGCAAGCACTACATCAGCAGACAACCATAGCTCTTCTCCTTGGAAAGGTTTTCTTCAAGTCCCTCTCAAGAGGGAAAAATGCAATAATAAAAGCCCACCAATTTCCCCATGGCAGCTGTACATAGTGTTATGTCTAGGTGCGAGAGACTGGCCATATCAGCAAGAACCAGGGACGTGTTTTTCGACCTTGTAACTGTTGTTCAGTCTGAGCCCAAAAGGAACAGGAGAAAAGGTGAGAAACAGAAAACGCAGACAGTTGTAAAATAACTTGGCAGGAGCAGAGGGCGACAGAACAACGGCTAAGAGTAACGTGCGCAAAAGTCATCATGGCAGCCAGGCCTACGCCAACGTATCCAGGCAGGCCAGGAGGCCACAAACCACAAGACACTCTGTCCTTAGGGTTACTTAAGGCCTACCTTAAGGGTGACTTATATGTAATAGGAGTTTAAGGCTTGGCGAGTAGTTTTAAATGCCAAGTTGAAGTGGCAGGAAACTGCACACACAGGCCCTGCAGTGGCAGGGCTGAGACAGGTTTGAAAGGCTACTTCTGTGGGCGGCTCAATCAGTGCTGCAGCCCACTATTAGCATTTGAAATTCAGGCCTTGGGTATATGGTTTACAACTTTCCAAGGGACTAACTAGTACAACAAATATGCCAATCAGATATACGCCAATGTCATCATGTTTAGGGGAGAAGCACATGCACTTTAGCACTGGTTAGCAGTGGTAAATGGCTCAGAGTTCTAAGGCCAAGAAAAAGAATCAGCAAAAACAGGAGGCAAAAGACAAAAGTCTGGGGAAAAACACCCTAAGGATGACAGGTCTAACAATGAATTACTATGTGAGCTGGTACTTTTCATATAAATTATTATAGTCTTGGCCTGTGTACAAACAAATGGCGTCTTGTCACGAACTGTAAGCCCTGTAGGTTCAGGTTTGTTAACATAAAACTTTACATAAAGTGTTTAAAAGCAAAAATTATTTGTGCAGGCAAAAATGACGCTCTGTCCAAAATGTATACAGTACAGGATCTGACATTGTGCTAGCAGAGGAGGGGATAATGTATTGTCAAGTAATAGACTTGGAGAAAATGCAGGAAGAAGTAGGTTTATTCAGTAGAAAAAGGAAGCACCACCGGTTACAAAGCTTCCAGCTCCGGCAGACTCCAGGCAACTGAATCCCTCGGTCCACAGGCCCGATCAGATGCTTTATTCTAGAACCTCATGATCGTGCTGTGAACACGAGGTATTCAAAAGATAACAACACGAGATAAGAACGTGCATGCAAGCACGAGGAAAACAAGGAAAGAACACATAACACACCTTCCCCCTTTATTGAAAAGGGAAAAAGAAGAAAAAAAATAAAAAATTATTTAACAAATCTGTTGGTGATGAGAGAAACAAAATCAGACATCCAACTAGGTTTTTTCCGTTGGCGTTTTTCCAATTGATTGGTGCAAACATCACTGGTTAAATTACTAGTGCTGGGAATGGGTACAGAAACATCAACGAGATCCTCTTCTCCAAGAAGATCTTGCTGTCTGGATTCAGAAATGCTACTATCATTTTGATATACCTCTTTGTCAGCTTTGAGAACAGCTATTCTGCTTAAGTTCCAGACCTTGTTATTGGTAAGTCTTACAGAATTCTTGAGGATATCTTTTATTTCGAAAGGACCCATGAACTGGCTCTCACCTTTTTAACCTTCCAAGGTTTTTTTACTTTAACAAGCATGCCAGCCTTAACATTGGGGTTATGTTTTGAGCTTTTCTTTTGGTCAAAATACTCTTTATTGTTGGCATGAGTTTTGGCAATTCTTTCCTTGACAGATTCTAGATTTAGATTAGATGAGGTGGACGGGACTAACCATGATGGATTACACTTGGTTCTGGGCAGTCTACCTCTCATGATTTCAAAGGGAGAACAACCAGTCATGTCATTACTGGTGGTCCTGTACATCCATACGGTCTTAAAAATTTGTAATTCCCACTTGTCATTGTCCAGACCAGCAGTCTGTATAGACTTCTTGAGAACCCTATTAAATCTCTCAATGACACCGTTACCACTGGGATTGTACAAGGACGTGGTGCAGTGAAGAATTCCTACTCTTTTGAAGTAGTCTTTAGCCTTATTGGATAAAAACTGTACGCCGTTGTCGGTGATGAGGCGCACTGGCAAACCTTCTTCAGTAAAAATTTCATCCAAGAAGGCTAAGACCACATTGGTGTTGTTGCGATCCCACTCACCTGAATAGCAGGAACCGCGGAAACGAAGAGAGTCACCCCTCTCCTCTTCAGACAAATCCTCCACACAGCATAGTACCGTAGGGGCGATTGATCCCAAGGGGAAAGGGACGTGAGGTACTACCCACAAGCTTCTCTGGGTAGTGGAAGACAGATAATAGAAGGGTGTGGTGCTAATGGTGGCAGGGTCGGGAAGAACGGGAATCGGTTTTCACATCAGAGGAGGAGGAGGAACAGCCCAAATCTAGAATACAGGAAGTGAAAGGAAAACGTAAAAAGAATGCAGGGGAGAGGGGCACAAGCAATCCAATGAACAACGTTAAGCAGCTTCTCCCATTAGGAGGACAGTCACTCACCCTTAAGAAAAGGAAAAGTCACGAGTTCCATTACTTCTTGCTTTCCCTTGACTGCAAGCGGATCAGAATACACCAGATAAAAAGTCTCGTGGCTGCAGTTCCTCCCTGCTAGCCGGAACAGTTGACCAAGGCGATGCTGCCGGCTCCTGCCGTGCGCCTGTGAGGGAACCAAGAAGAAATGACAGCCACCTCGGTAGGAGAAATGTAGTGGAAGCGCAGTCAGCTCCTGCTGCACTTTGGAACAAAGGAATCTTAAAGGTACTCTGTAGCGATATCCGTGGCTACTGTGTGACAACAGAATCGAAAATATCCTGAAGAGTATCGCGGGCGGCTTCCGCCCCGTACTGGAGGAAAGTGTTAATAGAACTCCACAGTGCTCAACTGACCAGAGCGTGCGTCCTCGAAACTCGTACACAAAATTAAACTCTCAAAGGCTAAGTGCTCGACTCCTGCCGTGCGCACCAAACCTTGAAAAGAAAGTAAATTGTCTTCGCGGTAAATACCGCTTTAAATGAAAACGGCTCCTGCCTTGCTGCAGCCCCGAGAGGGATTAGGTCAGCCAAAACGCCAAGAAAAGCCCAGCTCCACCTGCGAGCTGCAACTACGTAGATAAAGTTAAGTTTGAATCAATGGTCAAAAGGAGGCAGTATGGTTTCCCAGTTAAGTCACCGAGAACACTGCGGAATCGGAAAGAAATAGAGACGCGCTCCTGTGCGCTCTCTGGCCTGGGACGTTGGAATCCACGAACAAAATAAGCCAAGCCTCGGAGTCCAGGTGAGGGGGCTGTATATACTGGTCACCAGGGTCACCTGCTACTTGGTAGCCAATGGGGTAAGGGGGTGGAAACCAAAAGAGAAAAGGAGTGGAAAACTCAGAGAGAGAGCACAGGTAGACATGAAAACCTGGAAAAAGGAACGGAAACCGAAGAAAGTGGTAACAGGTGTCAACCTTTTCCACAATTTTTACAACTGGCCATCTGGAGAAGGTATCAATGGCAGCAAGGATGAATTTGGAATTGGGCCCGATGGGACCCATGATGTCCATGGCAATAGTACTCCATGGATTATCAGGAATTATATGGTCTCCCATCTTGGGTTTAAGAGTTCTGAGAGACTTGTTAAGTGATACAATTCCTAACTATACGTTCAATGAACATATCCATACCTGGCCACCAAAATACACTCTTAACTGTTTGTTTGGTCCTAACGATGCCACTATGACCCTCGTGACCATGAAGAACAATGTTATGTCTTAATTTGCTCGGGGGAATGGCACGATCACCTCTTCTAAGGATACCATCTATGCATGATAACTCATCTTTAACTTCCCAAAAACACCTAAAAATGGTATCAATGGCTTTTTTGTTGGGCCACTCATTCAAAATGTAATTTTCAATTTTCTTTAACACATCATCCTTGGCAAACTCTTCATGCCACACAGTTTGATCAATAGGCATAGAGCCTTCGTCATGCAAGAGGGCTATCTGGAATTCGTCCCATTCGTTGTGAATGTCTTCTTTGATGGGCAATGGCATTCTAGACAGAAAGTCGGCAGTGACATTTTCCTTGCCAGGTACATACACAATAGAGTAGATAAAATCTTGAAGACGCATAGACATGCGTGCTATGCGTGCAGAAGCTTTCAGCATACCTTCAGTGGTGAGCAGATGTACCAAAGGTTTGTGGTCACTCCTTATAAGACATTCTTTACCCCAAACATAAACTCTAAAATGCTCCAGGGCCCAAACGACTGCCAAAGTTTCTCTTTCAATAGTGGAATATTTCTCCTCGGCAGTCGTGAGTGCTCTGGAGGCATGAGCTAAAATGCATTCTTTACTATCATTGAATTTTTGAGTTAAAGTAGCTCCTAGTCCTTTGGAGCTTGCATCGGTGGTGATAATACATGTAAGTGAAGGGTCAAAACCAGAAAGAGCGGTGGCATCGCATATAGCTTTTTTGACATCAAGAAACTCTGTTTCACAATCATTTGACCATTCAAACTTATTTCTGTTCTTCACTAATTGTCGAATGTTGAAAGTGCGACAAGAGAAGTTTGGAACATACTTAGAATAAAATTCGGTTAATCCAAGGAAGGATCTAACGTCATCTTTGGATTTAGGATGTGGTGCAGATTGTATGGCTTCAACCAGATTGGTCTTAGGTTTTATCCCATCTTCACAGAGTTCATGCCCTAGATAAGATACTGATTTTACTTGAAATTTGCATTTGGAGTGTTTTATGGTTAAACCATGGTCATTTAAAACTTTTAGTACACTTTCTAAAGCTGAAGAGTGTTCTTGTTCGTTACATCCAAAAACAAGAATATCATCCTGAAAACAGATGGCATTTTTGCAGTCGCTTAAAATATCTTGCATAACACGCTGAAAAATGGCAGCTGCTGAAGCTAATCCGAAGGGCATTCTGTTAAATCTAAAACACCCAAAGGGGGTGATAAATGCAGTTAAATTTTTACTATTATCGTGCAATTCAATCTGGTGGTACGCTGCAGATAAATCTAGTGTTGAGAAAAATTTTGCGCCACCAACGGAAGCTAACATTTCAGGAATACGGGGTAAGGGAAATTGATCCACAACAATATTGTTATTAAGATGGCGCAAGTCAATGCATAGCCTAATCTTACCATTGGCACGCCTGGCTACTACTATGGGTGAAACCCACTCTGAGGATTCAATCCTTTCGATGATGCCTTCATTAACAAGGGACTCAAGTTCTTTTTTAACTTCTTCACGCACAGCAATGGGGACGTTGCGTGCTTTAAAGACTTTGGGACAAGAACTTTTAAACGTATCTCATGTTTGAAATCAATAAGTTTACCGATTTCTGTCCTAAACACTCTGGGAATTTTTTTTAACATGAGATCTCCCATGCCATTATGTTGGTCAATTACCATCACAGGTTCTAAGCCATTGGGGTTGAGAATAATATCAAGCTTGCCCTGTTCAAACTAACTAAGGACAGAAGGTCCTTTCTTAGAAACATAGAGCCTAGCGGTGCATTGACGATTTTTAAATCTGAAGACAAGTGTTCTGTAACAAAGAATATAAATTTTTTTCTCCAGAATAACCTTCTGGGTTAATGTCCGCTATTTCAAAATCTCCTCCTAACCTCTTAGCAAAATGAGATTTCCACACATTCTCATTGACAATAGAATAAGGTGACCCTGAGTCTGCGTACATTTGGATATCAATACCTCCAATAGTCATGTCACAAACAGGTTTTTTTTTAACAAAAGTATTGTCAATGTTGAGGATGGTAAGTTCAGAATCCTTAATGTTTAGAACAAAGGAATTACTACAATCAGTATTGGAGTCTTCATCTTCACTACTATTGCTTTGTTCGATACAATTGACCTTATTATTTGTATTCCTTCTACAAGCTTTTGTAAAATGTCCAACGACACCGGAATTTGAACATTTTTGCTTAATTGCAGGACAGAATTTATAATTGGCCAAATGAGATTTACTGTTACATCTATAGCATCTCCAATTTTCCTTATTATCAAAAGATAGTTTACCTTTAATGGGATTGGACTGGTTTTTTTTTTGGAATTCTTCTCTTTTGTTGATGTGTTTGGTGTTAATTTTAGCAACAGTGGTTTCACTATTATTAGTATCACCTTTAACTTGTTTAGCACTCCTGTAAGACATTTCAGATTTCCTTACAATGGCTAGGATATTTTCAAGATTGGCGTCCCCATTAATCCACAACCGTTCCTGGATAGTAGAGTTGTTGACATGCATCACTACTTGGTCTCTAATAAGCTCTTCTTGAAGAGTGCCAAACTTACAATCAAGAGATAAAGTTTTAAGGTTAGAAACATAGCTGTCAATAGACTCATCAATAAGTTGTTTTCTCTGGAAAAACGTATATCTCGTAATACCTATACATACTTTAGGAGAGAAAAATCGATCAAATTCAGAAATAGCTTTATCAAATACATTTCTATCCCCCTCACTCTCCGTTCTAGGTAATTGATTAAACGCCTTGAGTCCTTCTGGACCCAAAGAGTGTAAAAATATGCCTTTTTTTTCACCAGCTTTCATTTTACCATTAGTATCTAAAGTTTCAATATAATTTAAAAAATAGGCTTTCCATTCAGTCCATGGCATGCATGGTGAACTCCCAGCAGCCCAAAAGCATTGTGGAGGAGCTAATTTGTACCCTTGTGCGCACATGGTAAGAAAAAAAAAATGAAACGTGCCAAAACAGTAAATGGAAGAAGAAATGTACAGGGAATTGTTCACTGAGGCAGAAACAACGGAGGATCAGTGTCCGTTCTTCACCCTGTGAAAGGATACAGAGAAAAGTAAAGGAAAAAAAATCCTGTAGTAATTACTCGCCGTGCAAAATCAGTAGATCTCCCTTTGTACGTTGGCCAAAATCCGTAGGTTTGAGTAAATTGGTGCCAGGAGAAATAAATACGCAGAACAGAAGTGAATGCGCATATGCGGCACGAAGAAAAGCGTACGGTATCCTGGACTGGTTGCTATGGTGACAGGCAGGGAGGCGTAGCGTAGCACGTAGTGCGTGGAGCGTAAGGAGGAAGGTACGTCACAAGCAAACCAGGAGATGAGGAGTTCCAATGCGGGGAAAACGTCACAAGCCCTTTTGCAGGAGAAAGACGTCCAGGAGGAACATTCGGTGTAGAATGTCAACAGAGAAACGGTAAGAGAAACTCCGTTCAAATGATAACAAGCAGTAAGGTTACCACGAAGCAGCTTGTCAAATAAGAAAATTCTACGCCAGAAATGAACCAATGTTAAATGACATCCAGGATAAACAAATTCTTGTATAAGTAAAGGATACCTGCAATCCAAGTGCTAGTCAAATCGTAGCAGCGCTGTGTAGTTTTTCGGCACAAGGCAGCGCAGAGTAGACTCAAAGAGAGAAGCAGCGCTGTGTAGGTGAATCCAAAAGGACCGCTCTGCCGAAATCAATGTTAAAAGGGGCGCTGTTTTGAAAAGGAAAAGTGAAGTGTAAAAGCCAAAATGAAGAAATCCGAGATTATTTCCGATTTCTGTATGAAGTAGTTCACACGTGTAGTCCGGTAACGTGATGCTTCCTCCAGCTCGTCGCCAAATTGTCAAGTAATAGACTTGGAGAAAATGCAGGAAGAAGTAGGTTTATTCAGTAGAAAAAGGAAGCACCACCGGTTACAAAGCTTCCAGCTCCGGCAGACTCCAGGCAACTGAATCCCTCGGTCCACAGGCCCGATCAGATGCTCTATTCTAGAACCTCATGATCGTGCTGTGAACACGAGGTATTCAAAAGATAACAACACGAGATAAGAACGTGCATGCAAGCACGAGGAAAACAAGGAAAGAACACATAACATGTATCTTTTCCTGAGGCTGAAAAATTACGTGTATGGTCCAGTGTTTTGCAGAGGACGGGTGCAATAACAACTAGTCTTACGATTTTTCATATCTGAATAATCTACGAATACATGTGACGTAAGAGTCCGAAGGCCTGGAGGTCGAACACCGTGGAATGCTCTCCTTTCAATTTATGAAGCTGCCAGGGCAAACTTTTCCCTTGTTTAAAAGGAAGCTGAAATAGCCGCTTTTCCATTAATAGTTTTCTGACAGCCCTTCGCCTTCAGCTGCCGTTACACACTTCTTTTCTTTTCCTTGTGATCGGATTCCCGCAGCCATTGGTTGACTGGGCAAAGCACCTCGATGCTCAGGCAAGTTAGTTAGCACCTTACAAAAAAAATAAAAAAAGTTAATATTTATGGGAACATCAGATCACCGTCTCAACAATGTTTAGAGCTGATCTTTGTACGATTTACTGTTTTGTATCAAATCATTACCAAAGATTATACCTCTTTGTAGAAACTCCCACGCCACCCCTCCCCCCAGCCAGCACCCCTCCCAACAGGCTGGATTTCCACTGCCTGTTTCTTCTTTAACTCTCTCTCCCCTCCCCCTTCATCTGCTCTCCCCCTTACCAGTCACAACAAGAGGCTGTGACGTAGTGGCATCTGGACTCCGCATAGCTCAAACTTCAGTTGCCATGTTGAATTAAAGAGATCATGCAAATCGCTTGCTGGGGAGTCTAGCCTATTGTTTATGACTGGTTTCTCAGTGTAGAAAACACAATAATTGATAGTAACATTAAGCATCTTCAAATCCGTTGCCACATTTCTGAAATTATGGGCATATAAAACGTGATCTATGTATTATGTGTTTTCCAACTTTTACACAAACACGTTTGACATGCAGATCGTTTCTTATACAAAAAAACATAAATGAGATTAAGTATCGTTGTTTAAAAAAAAATCACTTTTTATGGGACAACAGGGGCCACTTATTTTTCTTTCGCTTTTAAAATGTTTTTTGTATAGCACAGTTTTCAAGGGTCACATTATATCCACTGTAGGCCGTAGCTTACTTTACTTCACATAGGCATCGTAGAAGCAGACAAAGAGAGAATTACATACATTTTGACAGAATATTATTTCATATCTCACTCTGGGGCACGCTCCGACAGCTGACAGTCTTAAGCATAACCGAAAACAGTGACCAGACATGTTGCAGACACATGAAATGGATATTTACAAAGACTGCACCCAAGGAATCAGAAACTGCAGCTATCTGTGCTCCGGGTACCCATGATCCTCAGGCCACACCCCCCCAGAACACTTCCATCCATGGGCACCCATTGGGTAGGGCTAAAAGGTCTGGACCACAAGAAGATCAGTCCCCCCCTTCCAAGAAGACCAGTAACCACATCACTCCCTCTTGATAGGAGTTGAGATGCAGAGAGAACCAGAGGTGAGTTCAGGTTGAAGATGCTGAGGGGCCTATTTATGAGGCCATTTGCGTTGCTCTTGCAACACGCAGCATGATGCAAGAGCAACGCAAACCTTAAGACAGATTTTTGAAGCCACGCAAAACCACTTGCGTGGCTCAAAAAGTCTGGAGTAATGCAGCGCAGCGCTAATCGCTGCAATGTGTTACTCTGCCCTGGGTAGGCGTTCTATTGGCGTTTCGTGGGTGTTCCCACTCCTCTCCCATGGATTTTGACAAGAACTTGTAAACCTGGGGATGTGCCAAAAAGATACACCTCCCCAGAAGAGGAGTAACAAGGAGAAATATCTTTATTTCTCCTCGGTATTTCCTCTTTCCATGTGTACTGCATCTTGTATGACATTGTTCTGCATTCTGTCCATCAATTGTTCTTTTTGCATTTGTCACCCCGAGTGGGATGGGTATGCCCAGACGTGGGTCCCGTGCTCTCCATGCCACTGGAGTCAAGCTATCCTGGCTGATGAGGGGTGAAACCCTGAAACCGGTCCTAGGATGCTTGTTTCCAGTCCAGGGAGGACCTGGCTTGGCAGTTCGGGGTGGACTGTTCCCATGAGGCACAGGGTCAAGACTGATTTGCATATGGCTGGGTTCAAACTGGAATGGATGGTGAGCAAAAAAACAATGGATTTAGGCCCAGATCTCTGTACTGGTGTGAATGTATGACATTGTTCTGCATTCTGTCCATCAATTGTTCTTTTTGCATTTGTCACCCCGAGTGGGACGGGTATGCCCAGACGTGGGTCCCGTGCTCTCCATGCCACTGGAGTCAAGCTATCCTGGCTGATGAGGGGTGAAACCCTGAAACCGGTCTTAGGATGCTTGTTTCCAGTCCAGGGAGGACCTGGCTTGGCAGTTCGGGCTGGACTGTTCCCATGAGGCACAGGGTCAAGACTGATTTGCATATGGCTGAGTTCAAACTGGAATGGCATGGTGAGCAAAAAAACGATGGATTTAGGCCCAGATCTCTGTACTGGGGTGAATGTATGACATTGTTCTGCATTCTGTCCATCAATTGTTCTTTTTGCATTTGTCACCCCGAGTGGGATGGGTGTGCCCAGACGTGGGTCCCGTGCTCTCCATGCCACTGGAGTCAAGCTATCCTGGCTGATGAGGGGTGAAATCCTGAAACCGGTCCTAGGATACTTGTTTCCAGTCCAGGGAGGACCTGGCTTGGCAGTTCGGGCTGGACTGTTCCCATGAGGCACAGGGTCAAGACTGATTTGCATATGGCTGGGTTCAAACTGGAATGGCATGGTGAGCAAAAAAACGATGGATTTAGGCCCAGATCTCTGTACTGGAGTGAATGTATGACATTGTTCTGCATTCTGTCCATCAATTATTCCTTTTGCATTTGTCACCCCGAGTGGGACGGGTATGCCCAGACGTGGGTCCCGTGCTCTCCATGCAACTGGAGTCAAGCTATCCTGGCTGATGCGGGGTGAAACCCTGAAACCGGTCCTAGGATGCTTGTTCTAAGTCCAGGGAGGACCTGGCTTGGCAGTTCGGGCTGGACTGTTCCCATGAGGCACAGGGTCAAGACTGATTTGCATATGGGTGGCTGGGTTCAAACTGGAATGGCATGGTGAGCAAAAAAATGATGGATTTAGGCCCAGATCTCTGTACTGGGGTGAATGTATGACATTGTTCTGCATTCTGTCCATCAATTATTCTTTTTGCATTTGTCACCCGAGTGGGACGGGTATGCCCAGACGTGGGTCACGTGCTCTCCATGCCACTGGAGTCAAGCTATCCTGGCTGATGAGGGGTGAAACCCTGAAACTGGTCCTAGGATGCTTGTTTCCAGTCCAGGGAGGACCTGGCTTGGCAGTTCGGGCTGGACTGTTCCCATGAGGCACAGGGTCAAGACTGATTTGCATATGGCTGGGTTCAAACTGGAATGGCATGGTGAGCAACAAAATGATGGATTTAGGCCCAGATCTCTGTACTGGGGTGAATGTATGACATTGTTCTGCATTCTGTCCATCAATTGTTCTTTTTGCATTTGTCACCCGAGTGGGACGGGTATGCCCAGACGTGGGTCACGTGCTCTCCATGCCACTGGAGTCAAGCTATCCTGGCTGATGAGGGGTGAAACCCTGAAACTGGTCCTAGGATGCTTGTTTCCAGTCCAGGGAGGACCTGGCTTGGCAGTTCGGGCTGGACTGTTCCCATGAGGCACAGGGTCAAGACTGATTTGCATATGGCTGGGTTCAAACTGGAATGGCATGGTGAGCAAAAAAACTCTGTACTGGGGTGAATGTATGACATTGTTCTGCATTCTGCCCATCAATTGTTCTTTTTGCATTACTGCATCTGCTGCAAGATGCAGTAACACATAGAAAGAGGAATTTGCCTCTCAGGATTGTTTTTGCACACAAAGGTGTCCCTTCCTGCACAAAAACAATCCTGTCTGCAATGTACCTGCGTTGGCGTTAGGCAGCCAAAACTGTGCCAGCGCAGGGACAAGGAGAGGAATGCATCATATTCTTTTAAATACAGTGCATTCCTGCCCTTTCCCTGTAATGCAAAGCAGTGCAGCAAGGGTGACTTGCTGCGCTGTGTTGCATTACTTTACCAGAAATATGGATCTAAATTTCCAATTTATTTCCACCCTTACCTATCAAGATTGGCAAACCTGTTAAGGTAGATGGGTAGGTTTTCTAGAAGTGAATAAGGTTTATACACCCACTGCTCGTCGACTACATCTAGTTGGGGGTCTCCACTGGTCATTTTCCCCCTCCCAACACCTATCTCAGAACCCGTGCTCTCACATGGTAATTGCGGGAAGTGAATAAAGAGGATGTTGGAACAAAGCGCCCCCTTCACCTAGTACAAGTCTCTGCATGTGTTGTGGATGAACAGTCTGAGGGGCATATTCTCAAGGACTTATCGCCGAGTTAGCGGCACTTTATCGCAGCCAAAGTGGCGATAGATTTATCGCACCATTCACAAGCTGGTGCTAACAGCCGATATCGCCAGTTTTCCTGCGATAGCAGCCGCAAAAAACATCGCCATGGATGACACCGGCAACTAACGCTAATGAGATGCAGAGTAGGTGTTCCTGTGCAAAAAGCTGCGAAGACACCACTTCGCAGACCAGCCAGATCGGCGATAAGATCACAAAACAGGCGATAAGGCGCGTTAGCAGCAGGGATTTAACACCTGCTCCTACCTGGTGTTAAGTCGGACGACAACCTGCACCACAAAAGGGAGCCCAGACCAGAGCCACACCTGAAGAACAACAGATGCCATTGAGCCACTGATCATGCAGCTCAGAGCCCCAAGAGGGCCACAACACCCACCGCCACCACACCCAGGCCTGCCACCCCCCCCCCCGGACCCCCTGCCCTCCCCCCGGACTACCACAGAGGCAGCGCAGACAAAGACAGCGGACCTTCAGAAAACGCACCAGCCTCACAGACATAACACCAGAGGATGTCATTGCCCACTACAGGCTCAAAAGGACAACCATTCTCCGCATCCTGACCATCATTGCCCACAGGCTGACGGTACCAACACAGCGGACAAACAACATCCCTCCGCAGACAAAGCTGCTGGCTGTGCTGCACCTGTTGGCCTCTGGTACCTTCCAACCAACAACTGCCAGAGTCGGAGGAGTCTCACAGCCAGCCCTATCCAAGTTCCTCACACCTGTCCTGGATGCCATCATCAGCTTGGTACCCCAGCACCTTCACTTCCCACACACTGCGCAGGAACAGCTGGAGACCAAGCAAGGCTTCTACGCCATAGCTGGCTTCCCGCACGTGTTGGGGGCAATCGACTGCACACATGTACTCCTCGTGCCCCCTGCCGCCACTGCACACAATTACCGCAACAGTAAGCACACGCATTCCATCAATGTGCAGGCAATAGTGGACCACCTGGGACTCTTCCCCAATGTCGTCGTCAACTACCCAGGTAGTGTGCATGATTCATTCATCTTCCGACAGTCCATCATCAACCAGCGCTTTCAGGATGGCACCTATGGGAATGCATTGCTCGTTGATAAGTACCAAATGAACACACCACACACCTCAACTCCACAGTCATGCAACTCACGACTCTGGGAATGCACACATTACAAACTCACATACAACATGCCAAACAACATGCCCACCTACCAGACACGACAGCACAACTAACTGTGGTAACCTGGGCCAGCCATGTACACAAGCCATCAACGGCATGGCACCTCAGCCACACAATAGCAGAATGTGGGGAGAGGTGGGAACCAGGCATGTGCGAAGGAGGCAAGTGACCCATGAATGAGAATGTACACAATGCCAAGTGTCGCGTGGATGTGCTGGCCAGACTGCAGTATGCAGACCACGGACATGTCCATGTCGACATATACTGCTGGTGTTTGGAGTGTAGTGGACGCAACCATGTCACCCCAGGCAGTGGGGAAGATTGCGGAAATGTAGCTTGTTACGTCCCCCCCTGTAAGCGTGAGCAGAGTGGGCTGGCCCGGCGTACGCCAGGCCAGCGTAGGGGTGTGAATAAAAAGCACGTTGCTCTGGGCGTGGTTCTCTTCCGGAATGGCCAACGTGCCTGCCAGGGCGGCGCCTCTCAGCCCGCCACGAGGCCGATGCCGTGAGCGGCGGTGCCTGCGATACTGTGCGCCTGCTGCACCCCAGGCCGCTGGTCCCCAGACCCGTCTTGGCCGCCCCTGCGCAACCAGGCCTCACTGCTCACCTGCCGACACTGGCGTGTGTCAAAGAGGGCCCACCACGTGCCGGTACAAGCTCCAAGCCAGAGGCCCGCGACCTTGGCAGCCTCCTCAGACCATCACGGCCTCCGCGACACAGGCCCCCAGCACTCCTTTCTCGTTGACGTACTCCACCGCTGCCTCCGGCCTACACTGCGGTCCAGTAGGTCACACATTTTGAACTGAGTCTTGATTTTTCAATGGCCGGGTTCATATCATTGCACGCAAGGAGAGGAGTAAGATGAAGACGCGGTTCAGTCCGGAGGAAAAAAGGATCATCGTTATGGAGGTGGTCGAACACTACCTACAACTGCTGTGGTGCCACTGACTCTGCATCGCAAGCCAACGACACGTGGCTGTGGGCCTCTGCTGACCGCTGCCTCCGGCCTACACTGCGGTCAAGTAGGTCACACATTTGGAACTGAGTCTTGATTTATTTATGGCAGAGTTTATACCATTGTACAGGCATCATCGCAGCCTGCATCCCCTTTCAGCTCTGGTGCCACTAACTCTGTGCCCCGAAATTCATGGACACTCTCTGGTTGAACTTTGGTGGCGTCTGAGTCTATGGCCTGGGGGTTGTCTTCATCATCATGTAACTGATACTGACTTGCTGTTAAAAATGAGTCTGTAGCATTCATCTCCTCCATATTGCCTGCTTCTGCTTGGTACTGCCCTCTGCATCATGCCCTGGAAGAACACCTTCCACTGTCCCCCGAAACACTCCGCGACATCCACCTTCGACATCGACGAGGACCCGCTCAGCTCTCGTGGCCCTACCTCAGTGCACCGCAAATCACCGCCCCGTGGCGGTGTGCCTGTGCCGGCCGCAGTGCATCCGGGGCCACTAACTCTGTGCAGCTCAAGTCGTGGACCCTTGCTGTTTGAACTTTGAACTTCTGATTGTCTGATCACTGTTGTACTTGTTGCCAGCACCAACCACTCCCTGAGGGCTGGCTTACACTCACCCCACACCCATCCAGCACAGGCGTCACTGGACATGTGACCCTGGCAATAAAAGGGGCCGGGCGCACGTGCCCGTAGCCAGTCCCACAAGCTATCTAAGTGTGTCCGTGTGATCACTGTGTATGCATGAGGGCCCCGGGCCCTACCACATTACATTGTGCTGTGTACAGCGGACGCAACCATGTCACCTCAGGCAGTGTGGAAGACCTGGGACATGTAGCTGTGTCGTACCCCTCTGTAAGCGTAAGCGGAGTGGGCTGGCGTACGACAGTCCAGCGTAGGGGTGTGGATGATCAGCTAGGGGCTCTGGGCGTTGCTATGTGTTGGCCTTGCCAAGGAAGTAACTAATGCGTGTGTCTCTGTTGTAGTGTCGGCGCCACCCGTCCCGCAATGGACAATGTTGCGATGTAGCATGCCCCCGGAGTGCGGGCTCGGCCGAAGGGATAAATGAAGGAGCGCAAGCCCGCTCGGGGTCCGGGATCATACATGCCAACTGTTGTGTGTGTCGCTATTACCGCAGCATAGGCCATAGGACTACCCTCAACCGCATCGTGAGTTCAGCCAGCCATGAATTCTACATCTGTGTCCGCCCTATCCTTACCGTAGGCCTACACACACGTGGCCGCTCACCTTCAGCGCACAACATCACAGTGTCGTTGTCAGGCTTGTGGACATGCGCAGACAGGCATGACAATGGTGTGCCATAGGGGTGCAAGTGATGCAACCGCGCTGCGCACACTAGTGAATAGGCTCAGGGGGAGGGAGGAACAGCAGTGAGGCTACGTAATACACATTGATGCCGCTCATTGGCTACAAGCAGTACCTGTCAAACAGGAATCACTAAGTCACACATATCACACACCAATGAACTAGTGAGCCTGCCAACACATCATGCAGAACCAACTTTTGACTCATGTCTCTCTGCACTGTCACAGGTGATCAAGGATATGCACTCTGCCCTTGGATGATGACACCCCTCCGAGCCCCGAACACACAGGCCCAGAGGCAGTACAATACGGCCCACAAACGCACCAGGGGCATCGTGGAACGCACATTTGGCGTGTTGAAGTCACGTTTCAGGTGCCTGGACATCACAGGTGGAAGGCTCCTGTACAGCCCAGGCATCATGTGCAAGATGATCGTTGCATGTTGTGTGTTGCACAACATATGTGTACGCACCAATGCCCCATGGCTACAAGTGCAAGATGCACCGGACGATGATGAGGAAGATGAGGCAGGTGGACCACACCCCACTGCAACAGCAGCAGGAATAGCCCGTAGGAACACCATCATTGACAATTTCTTCACATGAGCACGTCACATTGTCACAGTCCTTAGCAATCATGGGACAGTACAAAATGACCACAGGCACAGCATGTGCAAATAAATTCATTATGTTGGAAACGGGGTTACCGATTCCGGCACGGTAGCATGGCGCGAGGCGGAAAGGCACCCGAAGGCAATGTGTAAGGCAGTTGTGCAGCACACTCTTACTTTGACTCAGGAATGCGGACGCAATAACGTGACACCACACCAGGCTTGTGTATTTAAAAACAAGATCTTTTATATAAATCAATGCAGCATCAGATGAGGCAGATTAATTCAGGTCAACATTTAAAGTCATTGCATTACTCAACTGGTGCGTAATTTCATTAAAGCATCATAGCTCATCAACATTGTAGGCCACTAAAAGGCCGCAGGAATCATCTCCTAAACGTAGCACCAATAATGATCACAGGGTGCAATAATAAAACATGGGCCTAAAACATGCAGTTCACCTCATGAATATTCAATCACTTATAAAGGGCATTTCACGTTACATTCCAAACAGGGCCTACGTTAATCTAGGCGCACCCACATTCAGTACAGTGGGCGTCGCAACTCCGGCACACCTGCAACATAAAACACTTCAACTCTTGGCGGTGTACACTTCAGCTCAATTCAATTAATCACCTTCACACTAGGCAAAGACTTTGCAATTATAAGCATATGCATCAGGCCTAGACAGTAATTACAGCAGGCGTAACAATGAGACTGGTGAACAACTTAGGGAACCCCTCAACATGTCCTTTACTCTGGGGCCTTCCTGTAAATGAGGACTTCTGCGCCCCTCAGGGCGGCTCAGGGGTTAAGTTAGGCCAGGCCCACTCCTCTCCGGGGCCTCGCCTCGTGGATATAGTTATTGATGGCCCCCGGCCCCCAGGGGCGTTTCTAGGGCCCTAGGGGCCTCCCGGGCTCACCTGTGCACGTTTCGTTGGTCGCTCCTCTCAGCGACTGCTTTCGTTCCGGGCCGGCCCGTGCTCGATAGGGCGGGGCCCGGATGGGGTACTACGGCCCTCCGGCCGGAATTGCGGGACGTTGGGGGGGGGGCCGGTATCACCCTCCTCCGGCCCCCGTGATCAGCAGGGTAATGGAGGTCGTCGGGGGGCCGGTATCGCTCTCCTCCGGCCCCCTTGGATAGCGCTGGATGCGGGGAAGGGAGCGGGAGCCGGCAGTCCTCTCTGGCCGGCTTCCCGCCTCCCTCTGCTCACTCGGCACTCTTCCCCGGCTTCCTTCGGCGCTGGGGGCGTGGCGGGAGCCGGCGCCCAATCACTGCGCGGCCTTCCCGGGGGCACGGCCGATGACGCAGTCGGCGTCCCCGGTCTCCTGGCAACGGCGTCGGCGGGGCCTGGAGGCCTCGTTCTTCCCGCTAGGCCTCAGTTTCTTCACGCGAGCCCCTGGGCCGCGGCGGTGATCTTTGGGCCGCGACTTCGTCGGTGGGGCTCTCGGGCCCGGCGGTGACCTTTGGGGCTAATCCTTAGGCTTCGGTGAGGGCGCGGACGGCGCACCTCACCACCACGACCTTGGAGAGGCCTCGCTCGCCTCCACAGCTCTCCACACGCGGCGGCGGCCGCAACGGCAGATTCTAGCCACGAGGTCAGTGGCTTGGGGGCAATTCCTCCTTCGTGGAGGTATAGCGCGGGGCGCGCTGGCAGCAGGCTGGAAAGGGGGCTGACACAGAAGGGCTCTTGGGCAGCCCAGCAGCAGCTTGGAATAGATGGGGTGAAGGTTTAGCGCTTCAAGGCACGGCGCTTTACCTGGTGATCCCCAGTTTGGCAGTTCAGGTTTCTGGCCTTGCTGGTCGGTCAGGCCTTACAATTTAAGGTTACTTGCGGCAGTTCTTGGTTGGTTGCTTCTTGGGGGTTTCTCTGTATGGGGGAGGGAATGAGTTGGTGGTTCTTGGGGTGCTGGATGGTACTTCCCAGCACGCTGAAGGTGGTTCCCTGGGTCCCCTCACGCTGGGCAAGGTCAGTGGGTGGTGGGCGTTCCTCAGCTAACTTACTACAGCAGTGCCTAAGCCTTGTCAGCAGCAGTAGTGTAGGTCTCCCCCTAGGCCCTACAGCCTGTACTCCGGCAGAGGTTCTCCCAGGATCAGTGGTGCCCCAACTGACTAAAAGATTTCCCTCCAAACCTCTTATACCCCTAGGTCAGGTGACCCTCCTAAAGGCGGCAAAACATAACTCCTCCCACAGCCCGGAAGGTTCTGGAACCTTCCACCATGTCTGGCTATGTGGCCCAGAGGCGGGGACGGGATGGATACTGTATCCCTATGTCCCAGCCTGACCCTGGCTACTAGTGTGTGTATGTGTGCAAGGCCACTCTGCAGTAGCAGGGGCCTGTGGCAGCCATCTTGAGTGAGAGAGCACCTGCACCTCAGCACTGGTTAGCAGTGGTAAGGCGCTCGGAGACCTAGGTCCAGTAAAAATACGGTGGCAAAAATGAGGCGCAAAAGGGAAAAAAACAGGGCAAGACCACCCTAGGGCTGACAGGTCTAACACGCGTCCCCCCCAGCCGAAAGAGGGGAGAGCTTCCCAACCTCTAGGGAGTTCTCGTTGCTAAGGCGGAAAAACCGGGAGAGACCGTCAGCGTTGGCGTGGTCTACACCGGGTCGATGTTCCACCCGAAAGTCCATCCCCTGGAGGGAAATGGACCACCTCAACAATTTGGGGTTTTCGCCTCTCATCTGCATGAGCCAGCGAAGGGGTCTGTGGTCGGTCTGGATCAGGAAGTGGCAACCAAAAAGGTATGGCCTCAACTTCTTTACAGCACAAACCACGGCAAAGGCTTCTTGTTCGATGGTACTCCACCGCTGTTCCCGGGGGAGTAGTCTTCGGGAAATGAAGGCCACTGGCTGGTCTTGGCCATCGTCATTCAGCTGCGAGAGCACAGCTCCTATGCCATGCTCAGAAGCGTCTGTCTGCACGATAAATTCCCGTCCAAAGTCTGGAGTCCTGAGCACTGGTGCGGTGCATATCGCACGTTTGAGGGTCTCAAAGGCTTCCTGGCAGGCAGCCGTCCAGATGACTCTTCGTGGCTGCTTCTTCGAAGTCAACTCCGTCAAAGGGCCCACAATGGTTCCATATCCCTTGACGAACCGGCGGTAGTATCCCGTGAGGCCGAGAAAAGCCCGGACCTCTGTTTGGGTCTTGGGGGGCTCCCAGGCCAAGATGGTCTCGATCTTGGCTTGGAGGGGTTGCACCTTACCTCCGCCCACCAGATGTCCCAGGTACACGACAGATCCCTGTCCAATCTGGCACTTGCTGGCCTTGATGGTTAGACCAGCCCGTTGCAGAGCCTGTAGCACTCCTGGAGATGCTCCAGATGGTCCTCCCAGCTGCTACTGAAGACAGATATGTCATCCAGGTAGGCAGCAGAGAAGGCCTCTAGGCCAGACAGCACCTGGTTCACCAACCGCTGGAAAGTGGCTGGAGCATTTTTCAACCCAAAGGGCATCACCCGAAATTGAAAGTGGCCCTCGGGGGTGGAAAACGCAGTCTTCTCCCTTGCTCCTTCCGCCATGGCGATCTGCCAATAGCCTGACGTCAAATCAATGGTACTCAGATACCGGGCTGCTCCCAGCCGGTCAATGAGCTCATCCGCCCGAGGGATCGGGTGAGCGTCGGTCTTGGTTACTGAGTTGAGTCCGCGGTAATCCACACAGAACCGAAGTTCTGGTGTGGTGCCCGGTGGGGCCGCTTTCGGCACCAACACCACCGGACTAGCCCAAGGGCTACTGGAAGGCTCAATCACCCCCAGCTCTAGCATCTTGGTAACCTCACCCTGGATACTAGCCTTGACCTTATCGGACAGCCGGTAAGACTTGGTTTTTACTGGCGGACTGTCCCCTGTGTCCACATCATGGGTACACAGGTGCGTGATCCCAGGCGTGAGGGAGAACAACGAGGCGTACTGCCCCAAGACCTGGCGGCTGTCCCTCTGTTGCTCTGGGGTCAAGGATGGGGCGAGGACCACTCCCTCTACCGAGCCATCCTTCTCATGGGCCGCCAGAAGGTCTGGAAGAGGCTCACTCTCCTCCTCCTCACTTCCATCTGTTATCATCAGGAGAGTGAGCTCTGAACGCTCCTGGTGTGGCTTCAGGCGGTTGACGTGGAACACCCTGTGGGGTTGACGGGGGGTCTTCACATCGACGACATACGTGGTCTGGCCTTTCCTTTCCAAGATCTGAAACGGTCCAGTCCACCGGTCCTGGAGGGCGCTAAGCTCTCCTGGCTCCATGACCCACACCTTCTGTCCAGCGTCCAACTCTACCGTCCGAGCGTTCCGGTCATACCATTTCTTCATGACGGCCTGACTAGCCTCTAGGTTGTCCGAGGCTTCCTTCCACAGCTTGGCCACTTGGCTGCGGAATGCCAGCATATAGCTGACCACATCACGGGGAAGCTTCGAGGAAGACTTCTCCCACCCCTCCTTGACAAGACTGAGGGGCCCCCGAACGGGGTGGCCATAGAGCAGCTCAAAGGGGCTGAAACCGACCCCCTTCTGCGGCACCTCTCGGTAGGAGAAGAGCAGACAGGGTAAGAGGACGTCCCACTTCCTTCTCAAGTCCTCGGGTAGGCTCCGGATCATCCCCTTCAAGGTCTTATTAAAACGCTCCACGAGCCCGTTCGTCTGGGGGTGGTAAGGAGTGGAGAACCGGTAGGTCACTCCACACTCCTTCCACATGGCCTGCATGTAGGCCGACATGAAATTCGTGCCCCTATCTGACACCACGACCTTGGGGAATCCCACTCGGGTAAAAATCCCCATCAGGGCCCGCGCCACCACCGGTGCAGTGATGGTCCTCAGAGGGATTGCCTCTGGGTACCGGGTGGCGTGGTCTACCAGCACCAAGATGAACCTATGTCCCGCAGAAGTCAGCGGGTCCAACGGCCCGACAATGTCAATCCCTACCCGCTCAAAAGGGGTACCGACAACTGGGAGAGGTTCTAGAGGGACCTTCACTTTAGTCCCTGTCTTGCCGCTCGCCTGGCAAGTGGTGCAGGTCTTGCAGAAAGTGTCAGAGGTGACGCGCATCCAGGGCCAGTAAAAATGTGGGACCAAACGCGCAAACGTCTTGTCCTGGCCCAGGTGTCCTGCTAGTGGTATTTCGTGTGCCAACTCTAGTAGAAAGGCTCTGTAGCATTGGGGGACCACTACGGCCCTTGATGACCCATGCACCGGAGCCTTAGGCTCACTGTAGAGGAGACCATCCTCCCAGTAGACATGGTAGTTACCAGTCTCTGTTCCAGTTGCTTGGGCTTCGGCCTGCTGCTGCATGCCTTCAAGCGTAGGGCACTCCTTCTGCGCCCGGCAGAATTCCTCCCGGGTAGGCCCTCCTTCCACCTGCCACTCTGCAGGGGTCGGCAGGTCCCCCACGGGAACACCATCCACCTCAGCGGACTCCGGGGTCACCTCCGCGGGCTCCCCATCCATCTCACCGGGTGTTTCCTCCTGGACATCTCCTCGTCCAGCAGTGGGCTGGGCCATTATTTCAGGCTCCAACCCGAGCTGAGTTCCTTGTCGGGCAGCCATGGACCGCGTGACGACGCAAGTCCATCCTGGTAATCCCAACATCTCAGCATGGGCATTGAACTCTACCTCCCTCCAGGCAGTATGTTCCAAGTCGTTACCCAGCAGACAGTCAACTGGCATGGCAGGGCTCACCGCAACCTTCAACAGGCCTGAGACTCCTCCCCACTCAAAGGGAACTTGGGCCACGGGGTAATGACCCAGGCTATTATCAGCCATAACAACCGGGTGGAATACCTCAGGAATCACCTGCTCTGGGGACACCAGCTGACGTCTCACCATCGTCATGCTGGCACCTGTGTCCCTCAGAGCCTCCACCTCCTCCCCGTTCACCAGGACCCTCTGCCGATACTTGGCAGTGTTCGAGGGTACCTGCACCCATGGGATGATCTCTCTATCCCCCAGGGAAACTAAGGTCAAGCCTGTCCACTCACCTCCCCTACCTAGGGACAACTCCTCCCCAAGCGCTACACTGGCCACCCCGGGGCTCTTACCTCCTGTGGGGGCTGGGGTTCTCTTGCGACACTGGGGATCCCACTTGTAGTGTCAAACCTCCCCGCACTCGTAGCACCGGACAGTTCTGGGCTGCTGACTCCTGTCAGGGTAAGTGGGTTTCTGGAATCCAGATTGGGATGGGGAACCTACCCCTCTCCCAGGCAGTCTATTTTGGGGGCCTTTAAAGAACTCCCTCCTTTTATCTCCCCCCTCTTTCTTCTGGGGGAACCCCTGTCCACCTTTCGGGGGGTCCGCCCCGGCTCCCTTGTGGGACACCCGAGTGCTGACCCACGTGTCTGCCTCCTCTGCAAGCTCCCTCGGATTGGTCAGCTTGCGGTCCACCAAGTACTGGCGCAGCTCCGGAAAACATTTCTCTAGGAGGTGCTCTCTCAAGAACAGGTCGTACAGCCCTTTGTAATCATCAATGTTGCTGCCACGCACCCAACTCTCCAATGCCTTCCGGGCATAATCAAAAAAATCCACCCAGTTTTGTGTGTGAAGCTTGTGGCTGTTGCGGAACTTTTGGCGGTACTTCTTTGGGGTGAGGCCAAACTTCTTAAGCAGGGCCTCCTTCATGATAGGGTAGTTGGTCTGATCCCCCTTGTCCAAGGTCAAAAGTGTGTCCCTTACTGGTGGAGGTATGTACCTGTAGAGACCTCCCCCCCCAGTAGCTCTCAGGAACCCTATGGGCCACCAAAGATACCTCGTACGCCGCCAACCACTTATCGATGTCATCTCCCACACTAAAACTGGTTATCACCTCTCTAGGTAGATAAAACTTGGGCTCCTGTGGAACCCCAGCAGGTACGCTGCCACCATTCAAGTTGCCCTGCATCTCCATCTGCAAGGCTCGGAGCTCTAATTCCTTCAGGCTAAGCTCATGCGCAAGCTTCCTTTCTTCCATGGCTAGCCTTGCCTGTTCTCCTTCCCTGTCCATCCTAGCAAGTTCTAACTTCAATTGCCTCTCCTACCTCCTGTCTTCAAATTCCTCTGCAGACAAACTCCCCCCTGACGCACTACTGCCTGCCCTGGAACGTCTTCCTGGCAACACATTCTCGCTAACGTCAATGTGCAGTAGGTCCAGTTCTCCTGGGTTGTCTGCCTCCCTCTGCTCCTCGTCCCCTCTTCCCCCCGGGTGGGCCATTACCCATGCCCTCAAAGCTTTCTGAAGCAACTCCTTCCTGGCGCCTCGCCTGACGGTACACCCCCTCTCTAGACAGAACTCCTTGAGCTGTGTCACCGTATACCTTTCTAGGTTGGCCAACTCAAACTCCATCCTGCTAGGTGGGGCCCCAGACAATTTAGAGAAAGGGTTCTAGACTGTAGGTAGCAGGTCTAACGCAGGAATGTACACAATCAGGCAATCACAAAAGAATTCTTAGCGCTTGCATTTCAATAGGTGTCCAATTGCGGCGCACACTGAGTCACTGTAGGGTGCTGCACAAACACCAGTCCTTATCCCACCGCTGAACACCAATGTTGGAAACGGGGTTACCGATTCCGGCACGGTAGCATGGCGCGAGGCGGAAAGGCACCCGAAGGCAATGTGTAAGGCAGTTGTGCAGCACACTCTTACTTTGACTCAGGAATGGGGACGCAATAACGTGACACCACACCAGGCTTGTGTATTTAAAAACAAGATCTTTTATATAAATCAATGCAGCATCAGATGAGGCAGATTAATTCAGGTCAACATTTAAAGTCATTGCATTACTCAACTGGTGCGTCATTTCATTAAAGCATCATAGCTCATCAACATTGTAGGCCACTAAAAGGCCGCAGGAATCATCTCCTAAACGTAGCACCAATAATGATCACAGGGTGCAATAATAAAACATGGGCCTAAAACATGCATTTCACCTCATGAATATTCAATCACTTATAAAGGGCATTTCACGTTACATTCCAAACAGGGCCTACGTTAATCTAGGCGCACCCACATTCAGTACAGTGGGCGTCGCAACTCCGGTACACCTGCAACATAAAACACTTCAACTCTTGGCGGTGTACACTTCAGCTCAATTCAATTAATCACCTTCACACTAGGCAAAGACTTTGCAATTATAAGCATATGCATCAGGCCTAGACAGTAATTACAGCAGGCGTAACAATGAGACTGGTGAACAACTTAGGGAACCCCTCAACATGTCCTTTACTCTGGGGCCTTCCTGTAAATGAGGACTTCTGCGCCCCTCAGGGCGGCTCAGGGGTTAAGTTAGGCCAGGCCCACTCCTCTCCGGGGCCTCGCCTCGAGGATATAGTTATTGATGGCCCCCGGCCCCCATGGGCGTTTCTAGGGCCCTAGGGGCCTCCCGGGCTCACCTGTGCACGTTTCGTTGGTCGCTCCTCTCAGCGACTGGTTTTGTTCCGGGCCGGCCCGTGCTCGATAGGGCGGGGCCCGGATGGGGTACTACGGCCCTCCGGCCGGAATTGCGGGACGTTGGGGGGGGGCCGGTATCACCCTCCTCCGGCCCCCGTGATCAGCAGGGTAATGGAGGTCGTCGGGGGGCCGGTATCGCTCTCCTCCGGCCCCCTTGGATAGTGCTGGATGCGGGGAAGGGAGCGGGAGCCTGCAGTCCTCTCCGGCCGGCTTCCCGCCTCCCTCTGCTCACTCGGCACTCTTCCCCGGCTTCCGTCGGCGCTGGGGGCGTGGCGGGAGCCGGCGCCCAATCACTGCGCGGCCTTCCCGGGGGCGCGGCCGATGACGCAGTCGGCGTCCCCGGTCTCCTGGCAACGGCGTCGGCGGGGCCTGGAGGCCTCGTTCTTCCCGCTAGGCCTCAGTTTCTTCACGCGAGCCCCTGGGCCGCAGCGGTGATCTTTGGGCCGCGACTTCGTCGGTGGGGCTCCCGGGCCCGGCGGTGACCTTTGGGGCTAATCCTTAGGCTTCGGTGAGGGCGCGGACGGCGCACCTCACCACCACGGCCTCGGAGAGGCCTCGCTCGCCTCCACAGCTCTCCACACGCGGCGGCGGCCGCAACGGCAGATTCTAGCCACGAGGTCAGTGGCTTGGGGGCAATTCCTCCTTCGTGGAGGTATAGCGCGGGGCGCGCTGGCAGCAGGCTGGAAAGGGGGCTGACACAGAAGGGCTCTTGGGCAGCCCAGCAGCAGCTTGGAATAGATGGGGTGAAGGTTTAGCGCTTCAAGGCACGGTGCTTTACCTGGTGATCCCCAGTTTGGCAGTTCAGGTTTCTGGCCTTGCTGGTCGGTCAGGCCTTACAATTTAAGGTTACTTGCAGCAGTTCTTGGTTGGTTGTTTCTTGGGGGTTTCTCTGTATGGGGGAGGGAATGAGTTGGTGGTTCTTGGGGTGCTGGATGGTACTTCCCAGCACGCTGAAGGTAGTTCCCTGGGTCCCCTCACGCTGGGCAAGGTCAGTGGGTGGTGGGCGTTCCTCAGCTAACTTACTACAGCAGTGCCTAAGCCTTGTCAGCAGCAGTAGTGTAGGTCTCCCCCCTAGGCCCTACAGCCTGTACTCCGGCAGAGGTTCTCCCAGGATCAGTGGTGCCCCAACTGACTAAAAGATTTCCCTCCAAACCTCTTATACCCCTAGGTCAGGTGACCCTCCTAAAGGCGGCAAAACATAACTCCTCCCACAGCCCGGAAGGTTCTGGAACCTTCCACCATGTCTGGCTATGTGGCCCAGAGGCGGGGACGGGATGGATACTGTATCCCTATGTCCCAGCCTGACCCTGGCTACTAGTGTGTGTATGTGTGCAAGGCCACTCTGGGGTAGCAGGGGCCTGTGGCAGCCATCTTGAGTGAGAGAGCACCTGCACCTCAGCACTGGTTAGCAGTGGTAAGGCGCCCGGAGACCTAGGTCCAGTAAAAATACGGTGGCAAAAATGAGGCGCAAAAGGGAAAAAAACAGGGCAAGACCACCCTAGGGCTGACAGGTCTAACACATTACAACACACATTCCCTGTGTGCATGTTACTCCTCTGTACAAGCACATCACTCTGACAAGTGTAAGTGCAACATGTAGTGCTAACAATCTCATAAATTGGAAATAGATGGTGGGTGTGTCACCTCTGTACAGAGAGGCTGTTTAGGGTGTCACGTATTCGAAATGCCATTTCTGTGTGTCAAAGATAGTACGGAATCCCACTCATCAGCGTTTCACATGTGTCCCAAATCATTACATGTAGGCTGTCATTTGTGACCTACAATTGACAACAGGGCTTCTTTTGGGGTCAAATATGTACCACCATGATGCAGGGATGCACCCTGTGACTCAAGTCCCACAACATGAGCTACATGGACGTAAGGGGGAATCACTGCCCCTACATTCGTCCATGCTTTCATACTTGATTAATCATAGACATGACACATCTGTGTGTATTAGAATGTATTATTCACGTTCAGTGGAGTGTTGAAGCTGTCTTAGTACTGGGCCATGCAGACAACACTTTACAATGTTGCCCCGTGGAGGGCCAGCCAGAGTCCTTTAGGGATTGACAAGTTACTCGGATTGGGAAGAGTCCAGTCCGCAGGCTGATTGCTGTGTCATTGTTGAGCATGCAAAATATGGCAGTCCATGTCGAGGTCCAAGGTTAGTGTCGCAGAGTGTGTCGGGGGGACAGTGGAAGGTGTTATTCCAGGGCATGATGCAGAGGGCAGACCCAAGCAGAAACAAGCCATATGGCGGAGATGAATGCTACTTCTTCCTCCTTACCACTAAGGCAGATTCATCCTCATCTTCGTCCTCTGACGTTTCATGTGCCTCACATGTGGGTGGTGGTGTTTGGTTTGCAGCACTGTGTGACACAGACACATCAGGGGCCGGAGATGTGGATGTAGAAGTAGCAGCAGCATTCATCTGCGCAATGTCTTGTGGCATCACTCCCATGATGAGGATCTGCAGGGCATGGAAGATCCCATCTACAGCTTTCTCGTGTGCAGCCGTGGTAGCCATTTTTTGCGCCTGCATCCGCTCCATGTTCTCCATGACCCTCCTCATGTTTCCCAAATCACGGATGACATCGCTGTAGCCACTCTGACTAGACAGTTGTTGTTGTCTCCGAGTCATGACTCCTGCGACGCCAGCCATGGATTTTTGGAGGGCATGGGGCGGACTGTGGGTGTCCGTTAGGGAGTGTAAGTGGTCCCTGATGGGACTTAGACACCCATGTATGGCATCTAGTTTGGCTGCCATGAGGTCGAACCCCACCCACACCTGTTCAGCCAGCTCCTTCTGGCAGTCTAACACACGGCGTTGGAATGCCATGTGTTCTTCGGTGAGGTGCTGGGAGCCAGACGTGGTGGTGGGTGCTTCCTGTCGTGTGGTCTGTGCAGGGGGTGGGATCACCTCGATGGTGCTGGGCAGCCCTGCTACTGGAGGTGGGGTGCGGAGGTTGTCCATGAACCGTTGGAGTTCGTCGTAGTCGATGTCCTGGAGGTCGTCTCCATCATCGCTGACGTGATGTAGGGTCTGCTCTGCAGGAGGTGTTGATTGTCCCTCTGCAATGTAAAGGGGAGATGCAGTTTCACAGTGTGTTCCATCTATGTTGACGCATTGGCGGAGTTTACATACAGACTGCATGACAATGTACATTGTGACTGTTTGTGAGGAGATGCCTATTTGATGCGGGACAGTGGACATTTGTACCACATCACGGATGTGAGGTTGTATTCGTACATTGTCATCTCCCAGTTTCCTGCTATGCCAGATGTGATTGGCCATTTTGTACACACATGCGGCACCAGTTGTGTCCTGTGTTCTGTTGTGAAAGTGTTGCAGTTTGTACCACATTGTTGTCAATGTTGAGGTGCTCTTATTCTTATGTGTGTGTGCTGCATTGTGGGTGAGTCGCCCCTGCAGCTCTGATTTGGCTGCCCCTTTTCCCTTTCAGGCGGTGTGCCTTTGACTTCTGTGCTTCTACAGTGCTGAGATGTTGCGGACTTGGGTGAATTGGGCTCTTGGTCGAGTTGTGACTCTTGGGCATGGTTTGTCCGCAGATGTGTTGTTGACGTCAGGGGTTGTTTGTGCACGAGGATGTGTCAGAGTGTGACCTGCTCCTTTCCGGATGTGGTCCACACTCAGTCACCTCAGTGTCGTGGCGTGCACCATGTCATGATAATTGGACTGCAGCCTTGCTAATCGTCATGCAGGGTCACTTGCATTGTCAATGTGGCTCACGGACCCGCAGCTTTGCTGGGTTCAGCACATGTGTATGGGTTTGTTGTGAGATTAGTGATGTGTGGGGAGGGCCCCCTCCCGGCGCATTGTCGACGGGGGCCTACTTGCTGTTTCTATGTGTGCTGCAGTATGCCAAGGAGATCAGGGACATGATCCAGAGTCATTGTGGGTGTGCAGTGTGCTCTACTTAATTGTGCATGTGTGCCATTGTGCCCATCTCCCCCGCCCCCCAGTCCCTGGTCGGTACTCACCCTGTTGATGTTGTGTCAGGTCATGTTGAGCAGTGTCCGGATCCACTACTCCTGGCACCGTATCCCGACTGATGACTGTGGCCACCATTTTCTCCATGTCATCCAGCTCCTGGTGTGCCGCTGAACCCCCACCTCCAATCTGCGTTGCTGCTTTCATGTTGGCATCGAGTTTGTTCTTGGTTTTGCCCTTCACATCATTCCAGCGCCTCTTGACCTCTTCCATTGTCCTCCTCAACTCTGCAACTGCATTCACATGGTCCAAGATAGTCTGCCATGTTTGCGTCTTTGTTGCCAATGACACGTTGGAGGTGACGAACAGTTGTTGGTAGTGTTCTATCACCTCCGTAACGATGATCCTGTTTTCCTGCGGACTGAACCGCGTCTTCCTCTTCTCCTTGGCCTTCCCTGACCCCGAGGTTCCTTGCTGGTCGTCTGTGGGGCTTGTGGGGTTCGCGTTGTCCTCTGCACTCGGTCCGGGTGCATCCATGGTGCTACGCAGATTACATTTTTTTCGTTTTTCTTTTTTTCTGCTTTTATGGTGCATTTTCTCGCATGACGCGTGGGAATTGCAGGCCTGTCGCTGGTTATCGCTGATTTTTGTATCGCGATTTGGGGCATCGCAACTTTTTTCGCGTTTCGCATTTTTTCTGCGTCGCGTTGATTTTAACGCGGTCAATTGGCGCGTTATCGTGAGACTATCGCATGGTGCCGCCGGGTTGAGAATACAACGTTAACACAGTGTTATTTTCCCGCGATGGACTGCGATGTGCAAAGTTGCGTTAAGCTAATTTTGCGATAATTATCACACGTTCTTGAGAATATCCCCGAGTGTCATGTTGGAGTTGATCCTCTTGGGTTCTTTGATTTGGTATGGGTGAGTTTATTCAGCAATTCTTACCAGGATCAATTTTACTTATTCTGGTCTTGATTAGGAGTTTGGTGGAAAATGCCACCAAACTTGCACATAGGGTAAATACCCATACTACGGGGTTCAGTAAATAAACCACTTGCTAAATAACAATGATAATGAGTTTTTACCGTACACTGCAGAATTGTTATTTAGCCCATGTGTTAAATACCGAATTTGCGCTATTTAGCACATTTGTTAAATACCAAATGTGTGCTATTTATGTGCTAAATACCCGATGAATAGAACAAAACATCAGAAAGTGGCCATTACCAAATACTGGAAGTTCCTAGAGTGTGGAAATGAATCCCTAGGAAACAAACAGCCAGAGCAACACTCAAAAGAACCTTATGACACCCCAAAAGAACACCAATAACTCCTTCCTGTGTGGGAGTGTGCAGACATTCATTTTGTGTGAACAAAGCAGCTTGAAACAATACAAACAGAACCCTTTGCCATCCTCTGATATCACTCAGTCATCACAAGTAGAAAGCTGGCAAACCTTTCCATATTGGACCCAGGCAGGGAAAAGAGCTACGAGTTTACAGATCCATAGTGAGAGGTCCTGGCCAAAGAGGTGGTAAGACACCATGACTGTCTAATGTGCCATCTCATGCTGAAGATGCCACCAAAAAAAAAGACAAACATGCATGCTGAAGGAGATAATGGCCACCATCAATACTGAATGAACAAATTCACATGATGCTGGGAACATTAAAAACAGGTTCTAAACCATAACGTTCTAGGTACCTAAGTGAGTTGGCAAGCATAAGCACTAAATGTTGGGGAGAAGGTGTGGTTTAACAGCTAGGGCGGCCGACCTTGAAGCTGGGGAACCAGCTTCGAGTCTGGCGGGAGGCTCAAACATCCTGTGATTTTGGGCAAGTCACTTAATCTCCCCGTGCCTAAAATGAATGTGTCTGTTTGTAATGCAACTGGTGCTCATGAACAGCACTCTGATACCTTCGGGTCGAGTTTGTGCGAAAGATACCCACTAAAGAATGGCAACTGGTGGTAGTTTTCCACCTCAGCTCTACCGCAAGCTGTGGGAAGAACCAATTATGACCATCCTCAAAATGTCTACTTTGGAAGAAATGAAAGAAGGTCTTGAAGTCGGAGGAATCCATGTTAATAGTCATAATGGAAGTACATGGGATTGTTAAAAAGCTGACTTTGCTGACAATCGTCATCATTGTGCAGACTGGCCGATGTAATTGTTTCCACATATTCACATTGATCCATGCATATGTCATAGAGGCTAACAACTCTCTAATGCCAGTGCTGACATGTATAGAGAATGGGCTACAACAATCATATTCTACTGTAATCTTGATGATAAAGGGTTGATTTGTCTGCCCAATATCTTAAGTGTGATGTGTAATCACAGTATGGCTAATGATGCTTTTATATCAACATAATAACATTGTGGTTTCTTACAGAGCACCTAACACACCAGTTCACTATACACAGATCCACATCAAACAGCATTTGCACATAAGTAGTGTGTTTCATTTTATGGTTTCAGCACACTTGTTCCTGTCTACCTGAGGTCACTGCGTGTACATGAGTGCAGCAGTGGCGGCCGCTCCATTAGGGCGTTGGGGCGCCGCCCTACTGCTTTCTCGCTGCGCCAGAAGCAGAAAATAAAATGGTATTTAAAATACCATTTTATTTCCTGCTTCTCGCGCTGCGAGAAAGCAGACGTCAGGGGTATGCCTGGTTGGGGGCGGGTGGGAGGGATTGCCTGGTTGGGGGCGGGCGTATGGGCGGGTCAGGGAGGAGTGGCTTGCACCACTCTAAGTGCCCAGACTGCTTGGTCGGCCCTGGGGGCCGACCAAAGCAGTCATGCGTACTCTACATTTTCTCTATGTAGGCTGCATGCAGCCTACATAGAGAAAATGGCGTCCCTACTGGTGCCCGGCTGGGTGCTGCCCCGGACTCTGCACCAATCACAACGCTGCCATTGCAGCGTTGTGATTGGCTTTACAGGAGGGGAGGGAGCAGCATGCCTGTTCCTGTGTTCAGAAGCAGCAGAGGCGGCGCGGGACCCGGCCGAGCAGCAGGGGCAGAGCCAGTCAGGTAAGTTACTTTTCATTTTCTTTTTACATCCCCCCCGCAACAACACCCGCGCGACCCCCCCCCGCAACACCACCCGTGCGCCCCCCCCCGAATATTATGTGCCGCGACTGGATAAAACTTAAATACAAGATCAACCTATTATCAACACGTTGGCTTTTAATGCCATCTCTAAGTATGTACCGGGAGACATCCTCAATGCAGATCATAATGTTAGTGAACCCGCTTCTAAAGGATGTATTAATAAAGTGTGCATACGTTGCTCAGTCGGCATCGAAGTGGTTGGAGGCCGCTTTTTTTCGGTCTGCACATACCTACCTCCCAAGCTGACCGAATATAAATATAAACACACTAAAATATGGCCACAGGAAAACTGGAGTTACAGCAGTGACCATTGTAAGTCGTCGGTGGTTTTAATTACTGGAACAATAAATCACTCAGCGATGTCCTGCAGCAACCAAACGATTTAAAAAAAAAACAGAAGCACAATACTTTTGAAATTCAATTTATTGAAAAGAGCAGATAAAAGGTGCACATTCTTAATGGCTGTGAAGCAACCCCGATGGATGTAATCGAACTGCAAACGCAGACTTCAAAGTCTGACAGGAATACTTACTGTACTCCCTTAAAAAGTATCCAGATCAGTGAATCAGTTAAAATTACTTCTGTGTTAAGCTTTCTTTTCATTTTCTTCGCTGGATATGAGATGGAGAATTGCTCTCATTCCCGTTTTACAAAAAGAGCCGTTGAGACCCGCACAAATGTAATTACAGCTAGTCTTCACTCAAAATTGCTTTTATGTATTTCTGACTGGCGCTAGATGATTAAGAGGTATAGCGCAACATATAAGCGAAACAATAACACCTGCGTGCACCCCCGCCCCTCAAGTTCAGCTGGGTGATGGCGTATTTTATGCTGATGTGCTATATATATCATGTGTTTAGGGCAGGCGGAAGTGGCGTGGGCGGCCGCGTGGCTATCACTGCTGCAGCCGGTGCAGTGGCACCGTGTCCCAGAGGTAGGAATGGACTCAGCCTATCCAGCATTGTTTACAGAAATTTAAGTGGCCTCACGCTCCAAGTTTATAAACACAGAGCCTGCCTTGGGCCTGGGTCTGTGTTTACTCTTTGTGGGGGGCATGGGGGAGGAGTAGGCGAGTAAGGGGAATAGGGAGGAGAGTGAGAAACAGGTTGAAACGAGGGGGTAAAGACAGAGTAGAGGAGGATAGAAAAATGAGGGAAAGGGATATTGATGAGAGAGAAAGAAGATAAGCACGAGCAAAAAAGGCAAGGCAAGTGGAAAAGAAAGATGCCATAAATAAGGACATTAGAAGGGGACGAGATAAGTACCAAGGAGAGACAGAAGAGGGTACAGAGACAGAGAGGAGACAGTAGAAGGAAGGAAGGGAGCTGCGACGAAAATACTGGTAGAATAAAGAACTTAGAGACCCATTTGCAGGAACACTAGTGCAGAGTGCAGTGACAGCTGAGTCCATATTGTGAGGGGCCGACTGTACCCCAAATATGTCTGTATTTTTTATTACCAACTCAGGGCAAGGGCCTATTTTCCTTGCTTGCGTTAGGGCCATTGATGCACAAGTTACTAACTTGTGTAACGATATATCTGTAAGAGACAGTAGTTAGTGACAGATTCCTTACCTTAGAATCTCCCCAGGCGTCAGGCTGGATCCGGAAAGTTTTTTGCGTAGCAGTACCCTTGCGCGTCGGTAGGCGGCGTCGTGCGGCTCCGCGTCCGTCGTCGGCGTCGTGATCGCCGGGATGACGTCGCGGGCAGTACTTAGGCGCAGCCCCTGCGCGCTGACGTCAGTTCTGTACACGACTTTCCGCGCCAGGAACGCAGAGCCATGCAAGAAGCTGACATAGGTGTCTGAAAAATACTAGGGCCCTGAAAGGGATGTCCTTAACCCTAGAAATCAGTTCGCAGAACGGGGAGGATGGGTGGGGCGGTAAGGAATCTGTCACTAACTACTGTCTCTTACAGATATATCGTTACACAAGTTAGTAACTTGTGCATCTGAAAGAGACACGTTAGTGACAGATTCCTTACCTTAGAATAGATACCCCAGCAATACCAACCCCGGTGGTGGGTCTGCGAACAAAGATCAGACAAGGAAGTCCTGGAGGACAGAACGGCCAAAGAAGCCGTCCCTCCGGACCTGACTGTCAAGGCAGTAATGCTTTGTAAACGTGTGCAGCGAGGCCCACGTAGCTGCCTGACAGATAACCGGCAGCGGAACACCGCGGCCCAAGGCCGTGGTAGCAGCCGTTGCCCTGGTGGAATGGGCACGCAGCCCAACAGGAGGCTCCTTCTTAGCCAAAGAATAGCAGGTCTTGATGCACAAGGTAACCCAGCGGGAGATGGTCCTCTTGTGCACCGCCCGACCTTTTTGGCGCCCACGTAGCCAACAAAGAGCTGGTCATCCACCCGGAAGTGTTTTGTGCGGTCAATATAGAAGGAGAGTGCACGTTTTGGGTCCAGACGGTGGAGCCTCTCTTCCTCTCTGGAAGGATGCGGAGGCGGAAAGAAGGTGGGCAAAGTGATGGTCTGCCCAATGTGGAAAGCAGTAACCACCTTTGGCAAGAAGGACGGACGCGTCCGAAGAACAACCTTGTCTGGATGAACAGACAGAAAGGGAGGTTTGCAAGATAGAGCCTGGAGCTCACTCACCCGCCGAGCGGAGGTGATGGCCACCAGAAAGGCTGTCTTCAGAGTCAGAAGACGAAGAGGACAGTTATGTAGAGGCTCAAAGGGAGCGCACATTAAAAAGGTAAGAACCAAGTTCAAGTCCCACTGAGGCATTACAAACGGAACAGGAGGGAAGAGGTGTGTAATGCCTTTTAAGAACCTGTTAACAACAGGGGACTTGAAAAGGGAGGGCTGATCAGGGAGCCTGAGGAAGGCCGAGATAGCACAAAGATAACCCTTGATGGTACCCAGGGCAGAACCCTGTTGGGCCAGAGAGAGAAGGAACAGAAGGACCTCAGAAAGAGGGGCAGAAAGGGGATTCACAGCCTTTGCTGTGCACCATGCCACAAATTTGTTCCACCTGCAGGCGTATACCACCTTAGTGGAGGGACGCCTGGCTGCCAGAATCACATCACAAACTTCGGGAGGCAAGTCGAAAGGAATCAACTGCCGCCGCTCAATCTCCACGCAAGCAGGTGTAGACTGGACAGGTTCGGGTGGAGGACCGTCCCCTGCTGCTGCGACAGACGATCCTCCCGAAGAGGCAGACGGATCGGGGATCTACGCTCATATTGAGTAGCTCGGGATACCAAACTCTTCGAGCCCAGTCCGGAGCCACAAGAATGACTTGGGCCCGGTCGTGCCGAATCTTCTTCAACACTCTGGGTAGAAGTGGTATAGGCGGAAAGGCGTACAATAGACCGCAACTCCACTCGTGACGAAAAGCGTCGCCGAGCGAGTGCCGCCTTGGAAATTCCAACGCGCAGAACTGATGACATTGCGCGTTCTCTTCGGTGGCGAATAGATCTAACCAAGGCTCTCCCCACTGTAGAAAGAGTCCTTGCGCCACTTCCGAGTGAAGACGCCATTCGTGATCCATCATGCACCTGCGGCTGAGTTCGTCCGCCCTGGCGTTCAGGGAACCTGCCAGGTGTTGAACCATCAGGAACATGCCCTGATGTTCCAGCCATGTCCAGAGGCGCAGAGCCTCCTGACAAAGGGTCCACGACCCCACCCCGCCCTGTTTGTTGCAGTACCACATGGCGGTGGTGTTGTCTGTGAACACCTGCACTACCTTCCCTTTGACAGAGGGAAGGAATGCCTTGAGTGCAAGTCGGATCGCCCGGAGCTCCAGAAGGTTGATATGGAGCCGGGACTCCGCCGGAGACCAGAGGCCTCTGATCTCCGCCTCTCCCATGTGACCGCCCCATCCCAGAAGGGACGCGTCCGTCACAACTGTGTGCTCTGGCTGGGGAAGGGAGAGGGATCTGCCCATGACCCATTGCCGGTTCGAGAGCCACCACTGCAACTGTTTTGCAGTCCCCTCCGAGATCTGGACGTGATCGGACAGGTTGCCCTGGTGCTGCGCCCACTGGAACTTCAGGTCCCACTGCAGAGCCCGCATATGCCATCTGGCATGATTGACCAGCAGGATGCAGGAGGCCATGAGGCCCAGCAGCCTCATCCGTACCGAAACCCAGGATAAAGGCTGAAAGATCGGAATCATAGCCTGAATATCCCGGACTCGCCGTTCGGGAGGATAGGCCCGAAACTGCGTTGTGTCCAGAACTGCTCCGATGAAAAGGAGCTGTGGAGAAGGAATCAGATGCGACTTCGGCACATTGATGGAGAACCCCAGCGAGTGCAGGAGTTCGGCCGTAGTCTGGAGGTGGGAGACGACTGCCTGGGACGAGCCCGCCTTCAGCAGCCAGTCGTCGAGGTAGGGGAAGACTGAAACCCCTGCCCGGCGCAGATGAGCTGCGACCACCGCCAACACTTTCGTGAACACCCGAGGGGCACTGGTAAGGCCAAAGGGGAGCACGGTGAACTGAAAATGCTCGGGGCCTACCGTGAACCGAAGGTAACGCCGGTGGGCCGGCAGGACGGGGATGTGGAAATATGCGTCCTGCAAGTCCAACGCTACCAACCAGTCTCCAGGGTCGAGGGCAGTCAAGACCTGAGCTAGGGTGAGCATCTTGAACTTCTCCTTCCGGAGGAAGCGATTGACGTTCCGGAGGTCCAAGATAGGACGCATGTCCTCCTTGTCCTTTTGGGCACCAGGAAGTAGTGGGAGTAGCAACCACGCCCTACTTCTGGGGTCGGAACATGCTCGATGGCCCTCTTGGCCAAGAGGGCCGTGACTTCCTTCTGCAGAAGTACCAAGTGATCCCCTGACATGCGGTGGAATTGAGGTGGCATGGCTGGGGGTGGACTCGAAGGGGAGGGAGTAGCCCCTTCGGACAATGTCCAAGACCCACCTGTCCGAGGTGATGGTACGCCAGTGGGGAAGGTGATGGCGGACCCTGCCCCCTACCGGCGTGCTGTGCACCTGAAAGGAGGGACTAGGAGGGTTTGGAGGCCGCGGACGGGTTGGAGGTGGTGGCCTGACCCGCACGCTGGTTGCCCGATCCGCCACGGCGGAATCCACGTCCTCGGCCACGCGAAGACGCCTGCTGCGCGGGCCGGTGGCTGGGCTGCTGACGTGAAGGGGCGCCCCTACCGTGGCCACGATAGGGGCGAAAAGCAGAAGTCAGCGGAGGGCGTGTAGCAGAAAGGCCCAGGGACTTTGCAGTAGCCCGTGAGTCCTTAAAGCGCTCCAACGCATGGTCTGCTTTGGACCCAAAAAGACCGACTCCATCAAAGGGCATGTCCATGAGAGTATTCTGGACATCCCCTGAAAAACCAGTGGTTCTCAGCCAGGCGTGGCGTCGTAGCGCCACCGTCGTTGCAATAGACCTGCCCAGCGAGTCGGCGGTATCAAGGCCACATCTTATTGTGTATTTGGCCGCATCCCTTCCTTCCGCAATGGCGCGGGAAAGCAGTGTCTGGACCTCCTCAGAACACTGGGGCAAAACATTCGCCACCGAATCCCACAAGGAGTGGGTATATCGGCCCAAAAGGCAAGCGGTGTTGATGGACCGCAAGCCAGCACTGGAGGAAGAAAAACCCTTCTTCCCAAATTGATCCAGGCGTTTGGATTCCCTATCCGGAGGGGCGGTAGGGAAGGCGGTTTGGGAAGCGGAGGCTTGGACAACCAAGCTCTCAGGGGTGGGGTGGACAGAGAGAAACAGGGGTCGCCCGGAGCTGGGCGATGGCGTCGGGACACGTTCCTATCCACAGGAGCCCCTGTGTTGGGCTTGGACCAGGCGCCCAAAAGAACGTCAGTGAGGGCGTCGTTAAACGGCAGCACAGTCTCCGTAGAGGAGGCTGCCGGCTGAAGCACCTCTGTCAAGAGATTAGTCTTGACCGCCACAGTAGGGAGTTGGAGATGTACGCAACACCGTTGCAAAATTGGCTCCCTCCTCCGTAGCCACGGGAGGAGACAGCATGCCAGTGTCAGGGGAAGTATCTAGACCACTGGCATCCCCTAGACCCTCTGTCCAGTCCTCATCGTACTGACACTGTTGTGCCAGAGGGTCATCAGACCCCTCCCAGTCCTCCTGGTCCTCCTCAGGTTCAAAATAAGGGGGAGGAGGGACATTTGGGACCCAAGGTCTCATCGGCGCCGGAACCGGCGTCGAGCGACGTCGATCCGGGTCCATGTCCGGAGCCGGAAGGAACTGGGGGACGACGCCGCCCGGAGCCCCAGGCGGCGTCGAGAACGGCACCGGAGACATCGGCGCTGGCGGAGGTGTCGTGAGGTCGACCGGCGTCGATGGGGGTTGTGGAGCCGGGATCGAGGCCGGGGCCGGAGCCGGGATCGAGGCTGGAGGCACGGGCGATGCCGGGGCCGGAGCCGTCGGCGACGCCGGAGCAACCCCATCAGGGCCCGCGGGGCCCGAAGGCGCACCGGAGGGACCTTGAGGCCCGAAGAGGCGGGCCATGGCCGACAGGAATTCCTGCACTTGGGCCGGATCCGCCCCCGAACCCGGGAAGGACAGGTATTGCGGGGGCGACTCCACAGGCATGTCCGGGGCCGCGGGCGGGGACGGTGCCGGGAGGGGCCTCAGCCGAGTCGCGAGACCGGCGAGGCGAAGTCCTAGAGCGACGATGCTTTTTGGACTTTTGTGTTTTGACTTACCGGACGAAGAAGACTTCGATGCCGACGACCGGTGTGGACTCCGCGATCGACCCCTGGACCTCTCACGCGACCGGGGCTTCCGCGGAGCCAAATGCCGGGCCTCGAGGAGCTTTCGAGACCGCTCTCGCAAAGCTTTCGGGTTGAGGGCCCGGCAGTCGGAACAAGACTCCGTGTCGTGGCCTCGGCCGAGGCAGAAGAGACACTCCCAATGCGGGTCTGTGACGGACATCATCCGAGCACAGGCGCCGCAACGTTTAAACCCGGGCATCCCTACGACACCTTGAAGTCGATTGAAGAAAAACAGTGAAAAATTCACTAAAAAGTTTGGTCAAAAAATGACCAGGGCACTGCTCTTCCCGGATCTGCGCTTGCTGGCGCGGAAAAAGAAGAACTGACGTCAGCGCGCAGGGGCGGCGCCTAAGTACTGCCCGCGACGTCATCCCGGCGATCACGACGCCGACGACGGACGCGGAGCCGCACGACGCCGCCTACCGACGCGCAAGGGTACTGCTACGCAAAAAACTTTCCGGATCCAGCCTGACGCCTGGGGATATTCTAAGGTAAGGAATCTGTCACTAACGTGTCTCTTTCAGATATCCAGGCTACACCACTGGAAAGCGATTATTTAAAAGGTGAACGATGGGCCAGAATATTTTCTGAGCGGGAAAGGCGTAGTCTGTTTCTCATGCTTAACCATTGTTGACATGCTTAAAAAGACTTTTAGCCTTAGTTGAACGTTGTTCGGCTGGAGCTTTCGTAGACTTTCTTGAGAATTGTTCAGCAATACATCCAGTAGGCCGAGTTTAGCAGCTACCTTGCACATTATGCCTACCTAACTGCATGTGGAGTAGGTGAATGGAAGCAAGACTGAAACACAGGAGTTGGCAAAGGATCGTTGTCACGTTAGGAGCGGGAATCTAAATTAGGAACAAGCCCTCAGTTTTCTGGTATACATGTGTAATTGATCAGACAAGATTGCATATAGATGCCAGATTTCAAAGTAATCGCAATATCACCCCATAGACTTATAATGTGTTTTTTAACCGCCAGGAGGTCACGGGCATCAACAACTCTATAAGAAGTAGGGACTAGAACACACCAAAAAAGACATTCCAGGTTTTTTCTTTTTATTCCGGTACCTGCACTCCCGAAGTTATAAAGGGGTAAAAACAAACTACAAGTACCAGCATTCAAAGAAAAAGCCTTCACATGATAGTCAGCTCACATTTGGAATTTGTAAACTTGAGAGAACAGGGCTTTGCCTTGTAAAATTGCAAGTTGTACATCACATGTTTATTTAGAAAATTTACAAAAGACTACAGACAGCATGACAGTTCTGTTAAAATGAACTACACACGTATTCAATCAGCCATTCTTGCAGCGACTGCATGACGAACCAGTTGGACAGAGAATGTAATGCGGTTTCATATTTTCCCACAGGGCTGTTGTTCTAATGTTTCCTTCCTTTGGACAGTTTTTCCTTCCTCCTGTTTTTCCATCCCTAGCTTCTGACTATTCCCGCCCTCTTTAGCCGCCTGGTTGTGAAGGGCATTTGCCTAGACAGCAGACAGTGCATGTGCGCAAGCCCTGGACATGTTCGCTGCCGACAGGCCCTTCCCATGTTAATTATCTGGACGCCAGATCAGCCCTCAGTTTCTCAGAGGAATGGAAAATAATTTAAATAAGTTGTGTGTGGGTGTTAATATGTGCTTGTGGGAAGATACTAGCGTTTGTGCTTCTTCTGCGGTACTGGAAATGAGTGCAACCCATTGGGCCCAATAAATATATATATTTATTTGGAACAAGTTTATTCAAAATTTGCATTGCATGTGTATTATAGGAGAGCAGGGGCTCAATTGAATGTTACCATAGCACAGCCTATCTTGAGAAATCTTTGCTTCTGACTAAACCGTAGCCATGTTGGAATCGGTATTGAACTCTTAAGCTTGAATATTAACTTTACAAAGCTTCAGGAACATTTCTATCCACATGTTGTTATATGGTATCCCTTTATTAATGTAATAACTGCACTTTCACAATTGCTTTATTAACCTTCTTGCTTCTCACATTTGCTTGAAAATGCATCATTTACCCACTCTATTTTCAAAATTTTCTCGGGGGACAACCCCCCAACCCCTCTTAAGATGTACGGTCTCGCTCGACGCTGTGCACTCCAACAGAAAGTTTACGCCCCACCACTTTCAAATGTCACCAGCCACCACTGGAGTGCAGCCAACTGACCCTAGGATATCAGGCAATCCTGCTGTAGCACAGACGTTTGATTTGTTGGTATTATCTGAGTGGGTATCCAAGGAGAACTGTATGCAGCTCACTCACTTTCTACAAAGCATCCATCACTTAGCAGAGTATTTTGCTAAAGGTTGACTAAGAAATGTCATGCACCAATACTACTGTATGCTGTGTGGTGCCTGTCGGGAAGAATTCTAGTGCTTCTAACATTTTCAGGAAGGGGGATGGCAGTAGATCCCTATATTGGGGTCCAGGGTAACTGTAATGGTGAAAATATGTTTTGTATGGTGCCCATATCAAGCTTGTGTATCCTCTGGATCGCAGGCTGACTAGTGTTTATGGGTTCTAGCCTTACACTGTCAATCCAAGCTCTTATTCTGTGTTGCTGCGCTATTTGAGGTCATAGATTGGTGGCTTGGTTTCCATCCTCATGATGCATGATTTGTTGTAGCATAACATGGATCTGGCATAGAATGATATATTGGCCTAACAGCGCTGCATCCATTTCGGTGAACTGTAGAATGGAAGTGTGAGCGGCTGCAATCAACTTGTGAGCTTCACGTGTCCTTGGCTGTTAATGTAGGTCGCCTGGCCCTGTGTGCATATGTGTGTGATATTTTATTATTTTCAGCTCAAACAGTGCATGTACTGTGGTGGTTCTGCATTATTGTGTTAGTCTTTTAATTTTTCTTTTGTTTTACAGCTCTTCTTTCATTCTCTACACTTTCATGAATTTTTACCATCTGCTTTTAACTGGTGGTATTTTAAGATGGTATTTACCACTATTTTAATAACCTCTCATATTTGTAATTCGCTGTTATTTACCATATGTGTTATTTTTTGCATGTGGTAAATACAGCATGCTTTAAATAGCGCATGTGTTAAATAGTGCACATGGACTTCAGACATGCAGTATTAAGCACATGTGCAAAATAAACTTGTTTTTTTAACTCGTGATCAGACGATTCGTTAAAGTCATGCGCTATTTGCCCTTGCATGCGGTAAATACCACTATGCCTAACTCATAATTAGAGCCTCTGACTTTCTACTGAATCCATTTTTGAAACTTCCCTGGATCGTGGAAGAGCTGGTGGCAAGAGAGAGGTAATACCAAAGGGGATGATGGACGGAGCGTTTGAGCAAATCAAACACTCACCCCCAGTCAACTGATCTGGGTTTAATCCATCATCATTCTTTAGCTCTCTCCACCACCCCAGTTCAGACATGGCCATATGCAAATCAGTCTGACCCTGTGCCTCATGGGAACAGTCCAGCCCAAACTGCCAAGCCATGTCTTCCGTGGACCGGAAACAAGCATCCTGGGACCGGTTTCTGGCTATTCAGCCGTCATCAGCCAGGCTAGCTTGAATCCAGTGGCAAAGTGAGCAAGGGACCCACGTCTGGGCATACCCTGCCAACCTAGGGCGAACAAAGCAATACCAAAGGGGATGATGGACGGAGCGTTTGAGCAAATCAAACACTCACCCCCAGTCAACTGATCTGGGTTTAATCCATCATCATTCTTTAGCTCTCTCCACCACCCCAGTTCAGACATGGCCATATGCAAATCAGTCTGACCCTGTGCCTCATGGGAACAGTCCAGCCCAAACTGCCAAGCCATGTCTTCCGTGGACCGGAAACAAGCATCCTGGGACCGGTTTCTGGCTATTCAGCCGTCATCAGCCAGGCTAGCTTGAATCCAGTGGCAAAGTGAGCAAGGACTGTACATCACAAGACATGGCTTGGCAGTTCGGTCTGGACTGTTCCCATGAGGCACAGGGTCAAGACTGATTTGCATATGGCTATGTCTGAACTGGGGTGGCGTGGTGAAGCAAAATAACGATGGATTAAACCCAGATCTGTGACTGGGGGTGAATGTTTGCCAATGTGCAGCATTCCGTCCATCATCTTGTGTGTTTTGCATTTCGCCCTAAGTGGGAAGGGTATGCCCAGACGTGGGTCCCGTGCTCACTACGCCACTGGAGTCAAGCTATCCTGGCTGATGAAGGCTGATAGCCAGAAACCGGTCCTAGGATGCTTGATTCTGGTCCAGGGAAGACATGGCTTGGCAGTTCGGTCTGGACTGTTCCCATGAGGCACAGGGTCAAGACTGATTTGCATATGGCTATGTCTGAACTGGGGTGGCGTGGTGAAGCAAAATAACGATGGATTAAACCCAGATCTGTGACTGGGGGTGAATGTTTGCCAATGTGCAGCATTCCGTCCATCATCTTGTGTGTTTTGCATTTCGCCCTAAGTGGGAAGGGTATGCCCAGACGTGGGTCCCGTGCTCACTACGCCACTGGAGTCAAGCTATCCTGGCTGATGAAGGCTGATAGCCAGAAACCGGTCCTAGGATGCTTGATTCTGGTCCAGGGAAGACATGGCTTGGCAGTTCGGTCTGGACTGTTCCCATGAGGCACAGGGTCAAGACTGATTTGCATATGGCTATGTCTGAACTGGGGTGGCGTGGTGAAGCAAAATAACGATGGATTAAACCCAGATCTGTGACTGGGGGTGAATGTTTGCCAATGTGCAGCATTCCGTCCATCATCTTGTGTGTTTTGCATTTCGCCCTAAGTGGGAAGGGTATGCCCAGACGTGGGTCCCGTGCTCACTACGCCACTGGAGTCAAGCTATCCTGGCTGATGAAGGCTGATAGCCAGAAACCGGTCCTAGGATGCTTGATTCTGGTCCAGGGAAGACATGGCTTGGCAGTTCGGTCTGGACTGTTCCCATGAGGCACAGGGTCAAGACTGATTTGCATATGGCTATGTCTGAACTGGGGTGGCGTGGTGAAGCAAAATAACGATGGATTAAACCCAGATCTGTGACTGGGGGTGAATGTTTGCCAATGTGCAGCATTCCGTCCATCATCTTGTGTGTTTTGCATTTCGCCCTAAGTGGGAAGGGTATGCCCAGACGTGGGTCCCGTGCTCACTACGCCACTGGAGTCAAGCTATCCTGGCTGATGAAGGCTGATAGCCAGAAACCGGTCCTAGGATGCTTGATTCTGGTCCAGGGAAGACATGGCTTGGCAGTTCGGTCTGGACTGTTCCCATGAGGCACAGGGTCAAGACTGATTTGCATATGGCTATGTCTGAACTGGGGTGGCGTGGTGAAGCAAAATAACGATGGATTAAACCCAGATCTGTGACTGGGGGTGAATGTTTGCCAATGTGCAGCATTCCGTCCATCATCTTGTGTGTTTGGCAAGAGAGAGGTGACACACTGGGAAAGTGGCGGGTAGATGATAAGGGGTATGTCAGAAAGGGGGTGGAAATGTGGCTTAGGTAGGGACATTTGTGATGTTAGGTTTTCAAATAGTGTAGGAATTGTATGGGAAAATAGAATGATGTAGTTAATAAAAATGATTGAGGGGTGGGGAGAAGGTTGAAGGGAAGTGTGAAAATGATATGGTGGAGAGGGTTTATAGTCACTTGAGGCATGGAGTAGCTGGTGAGGGAGTAGATGCAGAGGTTGAGTGGGTTAGAGAGATGGTGTCAGAAAAGGAGGGGAACAGTGGAGATGGGGAAAAATGAGGTGAAGCAGGCTTTAGTGGTGGATGGAAGTTAGAGGTGATATGGTGGTGAGGTTTGTGACGTGTTAGCTCAGACTAAATCTAAAAGGAGCAGTAAGAAGGAAAAAAGGTATGGTGTGGGGGAACAAGTGAGTGTAGGACGAGGTTCTTATGGTGACCAACTCCATCCAGGTCATTAAAGACACAGGGCCAGATGTACGACCATTTTTGCATGCGCAAACGCATGGGGAATGTACAAACCCTATTTTGCGAGTCGCAATTGTTTGCGAGTCGCAAAATAGGGTTTTGCGACTTGCTATTAGTAAGGGGCGTTCCCTTCCTAATAGCGAGCGCAACCCTATGTAAGAATGTTTTGCGTCCGCAATTGCGGGCGCAAAACACTCGCAAATTGCCACCCTCTTCAAGAGGGTGGTAATGGGGTCGCAAAAGCTCCTTTGCAAATGCAGGGGAAAATAATTTTTAAGGGCAGGCAGTGGTCCCAGGGACCACTACCTTCCCTTAAAAAATGAAACGAAAACGGTTCATTTTTTTCTTTTTTAAATGCATCCCGTTTTCCTTTAAGGAAAACGGGCTGCATTTTAAAAAAAATAAAAACTGCTTTATTGAAAAGCAGTCCCAGACATGGTGGTCTGCTGAGCCCAGCAGGCCACCATACCTGGGAGGGCCTGCCATTCCCAATGGGGTCGCAAATTGCGAGAGGCTCATTAATATTCATGAGCCTCTCTATTTGCGACCCCATTGGGAATTGCTAACAGTGTGAATAACACTGTTGTACATTGGAAATAGCGCCTCGCAAATTGAGAGTCGCAAAAAACTCGCAATTTGCGAGGCGCTATTTCCACGGTCGTACATGTGGCCCACAGTTTCCAGCTCTGGACATTCATGTGATAACTTAATGAAGTGAACGATTTAAACTAACACACCTGAAAACAATGTTTTGTAGGTGTCTGTAATAATATGGAGTGAGGTGGTCACTGTAGAGTGAATGTCTCTTTACTCCACACACGTGTACAACGCGTGCCATTACCCCGCAATTTTTACTCCGCAAAATCTTTTACAACAAAGGGCTTTACAATGCATTCCATTACAACGCATTATTTATTACAACGCAATTTACTATTCTAACTTCTGCTGGGGCATTGTAATGGGGAATGCGTTGTAATGGTTTGCGGTATAAAGCCCTGGGCTGTAAAAGTTTTTGCGGAGTAAAAAATGTGTGGTAATGGACTGCGATGTAACGCAGTCGTTATAAAGGATGTTTACCCTGTAGAGGTGGTGTGGATGGATATGAGGGAGGCTGATAGGGTGTCAGAACTTATACTCATGCTCCGCATCAGGGATCAGGTAGGCATCCATTGGTTCAACATTGGATTTGATGTTGTAATGACAACTATGTTATAGGGTTAAGGAATTGGGAGGATCTGGCGCCCAGGTCTGGGCTAGTGGTGAATCACGGCTTTGGGCTGCACTCTCTTGAACCCAGATCCAAGATGGTGGCCTCCTTTTCTAAAACAAAGTGTGAACATAGAAAGATCCCAATCCAATATGACACCTACTAAGAGAGTTCTGACCTTCTTCCAGTTCCCGGTCATGCATGGCAGTAACAGTATAAGAGGCCAGGGGTGGAAAAGCATACGGCCTGGCAACATTGCAAGTTGATATTTTTTTGCAGTATGTCATCCAGTTCCTCTCTTGCTCAAGTATGTTGTTTTCTTTGCACCCCTTCGCTTGGGTTAGCCCTGGCTTGGATTAATCCTTGGTTTTGGGCGTTGTGCTTTGTTACAGTTACCAGTTGTTTCCACTGGGACCAGTCTTCTTCATTTCCTTTGGGCCAGTTGTTCCCAGGCCTTGAAGGAGATTAGTGATATTCAAATGCATTTATTTACTATGATTATTGCATTGTTTTCTTACTTATGAACTGTAGTAACCTTGTGTTACCAGATCATGAAGTGTTCCTAGGTCCTGGAGCATCCCATTTGGTCCTGTTGCATTTCTCATTTCCTGCTTGTTATGGTCCATTGGCTCCTGAGTCCTCTCTTTCCTAATATATTATATAAACATTGTGTCCTGAAGAACTTGTGGATGCTGGAAAGCTGGGGGTTATCTGTGGTGTTCTTCTACGATATTCCTGATTCCTGACATGAAGTCAGAAGAATGAGTGGGGCAAGGGTATTTGGGGCAAGATGAGGGAGTTTGATAGAAATGGGATGGTGGAAAGGGATACCTTTGTATTGGAGTTGGAGAGGAAGGTAGAGTGCTTGGAGGAAAACAGCGAAAAAACAGTAGTAGAAGTGCTGTGAGGGAGAGAAGAAAGCTAAGTTGTGTCAGAGGATGAAAGGTGGCAGAGGTGGTAGGGGCAAGTTGTGGGGTCAGAGGTTAGAGAGGTAGCGAAATAAGTCTGGGGTGCAGTGATTGGGAGAAGCCTCCAAAAGAGCAGATGTTAAAGATACACAGAGCCTGGGTCGTAGTGCTGGTTGAACGGATGAAACGTGGTGGTGGGAAAAGTAGCTTTGGTGTAAAGGGGACGTATAGAAAAAAGATTCCATGGGTACATGGAAGAAATGGCATGGATATGGCACTGAAGGAATCGGGCAGATGAGGTCGTAGTTAGAGGAGTGAGGCTTGGGGGTTGAGGAGGGGTGGAGTTGGGGTTGTGGAAAAGAAAGCGGCAGGAGTGGTGAAGAGAGATATGTAAACGTTTTGTTCTATAGCATCACTAAAAAGAAACAAAATCCACTATTGGGATAGCTCAAAGTATCTACCAATTGTCACCAAATGCACTACCATCACACCCACACTTCCATACAACCAACAAGGTCTTGAGGATCAAACAGATGCCACCAATTTCAATTGCTGCGTCAGTCATGCCAGTCAGAGGCCTTTCAGGCTAGTTTGGCTAGTAACCCACTGACCTAATGTTAATTCTGGTAGCTGAGACAAACATTTCAAGATCCCAGACCTCATTATCTTTGCTACTAAACACGCAAGTCCATCCCTCGTGGCACGCATAAACTGCTGTACATTTTCGAGTGCAACGCTTACTGACAATTTTATTACACAATTCAAGTTAAAAAAAAAACATTTATCCATAAAGTCTTAATAGTAGTGCTATACCAACTGCTCTTTACTCGATTAAAATAACTTACATCACAATAATACGTACTGTAAATGTAAATTCAGAATCTGAAATATGAAAGCGAGCCACAGGGCCCCTTTCTGCTAATGCTCTCCTAGGAAGATATGGTTCGCAGGAATGATATTTAAATGTAATAATTGTCATCAAAGATGACATATTAGAGGTACAGCCAATCAGAAGGTGTTTGCCAAAGAAGCCAACAAGAACATTCCACGACTGCTCTTTGGGGAATATGATAGTCCGTCTTCTGTTTCCGATTCACAAAGAATCACAAAACTACCCATGCTTCCGCAGCAGCAACGCCAGTCACTCCTGAGGCACTGCTCATGCTCAACGCAGGAACTGCAGATGCTGGAAGCAAGAATAGGTGTGTTTCGAACAAATATTTCCTCCAGAGGCGCCTCCATAAACAGTTCAAGAAAGTGCAATAGAATTCGCGGGCATAGCTCACAGCCATGCACAATCCTGTAAAGCTTTATTTGGAAGAACATACACCGGTTGTCAAGCAGGTTTGAGGAATGTCGTGTATACAGGGCACCTCGGAAGCGTCTGCTGTCTGTACCAACACACACCCTTCATGTCCTGTCTCCACATGCAGGAATGTGTGGCAGCTGCACAACAAAGCTAGTATATGTCACTCCTCAGACATCAAGCCCACACCGAATCAGAGGCCTGGCCTGCAACGTGACGATGCGCTGCACTCTTCCACAGACCGGTCTGTTTTAGCCGAATGTATTTGCATATCTGTAAACAATAAAATCAGGTTTTAAGACACCCGCCACCAGAGGAGCAAAGTGTTTTCAAGACAGAATGAAAATTCTTTCCCACCAATACTCACAATTGCCCGCCTTAAGAGCTTTGCCACCTGCAATTGCCAATTTTTGATTGCATTTTTTCCTTTAATGCCAGACAAATTCCTTTAGGCCCCAGCATTTCAGCAGCGATTTTTTTACCTTGTCCTATTTTCGATTAAACATGTCCCAATACCGAGGAGAGTGCAGACTTTAAGGCATCCACAATATAAACATTTGCTAAAAAAATGCTTAAATTCCATGTCTAAATAAACAAACACCACAAATGATGAGCGATTGATTTCGTTCATTTTTTATTGTTTTCTGAAACACATTATGTCAGCTACACTCTGAACCCATCTGTGCCGATGTGCCACTATACTCAACTCGATTGCTGTGCAAACACATGAAGACTTTCATTATGCAAATTATTTTTACTCTGCACTGTGCATCAGGTTGCAAAAGACCCCTAGAACGAGCACGTTTCAACTTGATGCCATCACCCTCATGACAAGAGCACAGTAGTTTTCCCAATCACTGCACCCCCCAGCTAGATTACGGTGGTACTGGTTATGCCAAGGGGTGAAGTTACTGGGCGTTGCGGGCCTGAGTCTGAAAACATCCCTAAAAAAGAAGGAATTACTAGGGGAATCAGTAATTCCAGTCTCAATTCCTCTCGTTATTCCTCATTTGCCCGTGGTATTTCACCTGGAAACTGCAGTTACTTTAGCAGGTGGAGTCTCTGGGTGAAGGACCCCAGATCTGCACAGTTACAACCCTGGAATAACGAAGAGACTGGTAACCCCCATTACCGGCTCCACTGGACTTAGGACTTCTGTCTTTTATCTATGGCCAGAGGCACGATTCCGGCTCAAAGTCTGCGTAGATATGTTTTTCCAGAAGTTCATCTCCACCACACCGCTCCCAAGGACTTCATGCTCTCAGCTGTTTAACTTTGTCCATGAAGGTTTTCACTCTGTCAGGATCCACTTTGCCTCTCCAATGACCACCTTCTTTGAAGTATGAACCGATGATCAAGGCATCTGCGGTGACGTAGTCTTCGAGGTTTTCCAGAGTCACCCCAGAACCAACAAGAACTGGGATGCTCACAGCAAGCCCTGCCTCTAGAAGGTAAAGAAAATTGTGAATGGGTGAACCAAACATCTTCTCTTTAAGAAGGTTTTCAAGCTGGGGACAAGTATGAATGCGGATAAGCTACTCATCACGATAACTACGTTATTCCAAGACCATTGGTTATTTTACATTATCTACTTTGAATAACTATACATTCCGACCCCTTAATCCCCCAAGCGGCCTTGCCCTAGCCTCCAGAGTGTTACCTTTCTTATTTCAGTTATGAAATACAAGACATTTGTTACAGACTTTAGATATGTTGAGCCAGGAATGGAGAGAGGTGAAAGAAACATATGAATGAGTCCAAGACAAATGAACCTCACTCCACTGCCTGGCTTGTTTATATCTTCAGCTTGTGGGCGCAGACGACCAAGTCACTGACTGTAAATACAAAGGTGTTGCCAATCTTCAAGTGAACATGATCACAAAACACTTTGGCTAAATAGAGGGTTTGCTTTAGAACTTACAAGCAGAGAGGGATATAGATGGATGGTAGGAGGACCGATAGATAGATAGATAGACAGACAGATAGATAGACAGACAGACAGACAGATAGATGTGTGGATGGACAGACAGATGGATAAGCATATGGGCTGACTGATTGACAGAAGAATAAACATATTGATAACTATACAGATAGACAGACGGACACACATGGGCAGATATACAGAAATATAGAGTGATGTATGATAAACCGATTTATAGATAGACCGATAGGTAGGTAAACAGCACACTTATATAGCATACAATTGCTGCTGATTGTTGCCTCAAGACACCGGTCTGAGTTGGTATATCCTCTTGGGAAGGTAACAGTGCGATTACAAGTGGCCTTTGTAGAAAAACTACAGAATGCATATTGAGTGGTCTATGTGGCTGCTCTACGGTCCACATTGAGAGTTCCATGCTGTTTGAAAGCCACACGTTCTCCTTGATGGAGACATGCCTCTGTAAAGTAATATACACTGCGGTACCTCATTGGGAATAAGCATTAAGCCTCAATAGTCCAAGTCGCAGCTCTAGGAGCTACCAGGACATTCAGCGGGACATAATGTAAGGCACTTTCTGATTCATACCTGTCCATAGATATCATGAATGCAGAGCTCCTCCTCACCTTCTTTTCAAAATTAATTTTAGAATTTCATCTTAACCCGATTGTCGCTTTTCCAAGTAGTTGTTACTAGATCTCGGTTCAATTGTCCTCCAAGTTTGTCGTCACTTATGAATTAAATTCTGTCAGACAAGTGGAGCATTGATTTGTTACCAGACCACTAAGTTTGCAGATCTAACCCAACCCATTCATCAGCCAAAGAAGAGTATAGCTAGCCAATCCGGCAAGAGAGCTCTTTCTGGTAATGCAAACTATGCTAGAAGCAGTTCTAAGAGTTGCCAAGGGATGGCTTAGCTTCATTTTTTTGTGGCCATAAGCCTAAGTATAAGACCATTCCCACCTATGTGACAAACTCTCAATAGCGTCCTCTGTTCACTACTGTTCACAATTCCGGGTTAATTGCAAAAGGCAGTTAGGAACCGTGTACCAAGTAGTACAACCCGATTTGCAAAATTCTATCTTCATAGAGAATTCTATTTTCTAAAGGTATTCCTTCCCATTCCATGCTGCTAATATATATACTTATGGTTACATTTGTGTTGTGCATATTACAATATTAATTTGCTTCTAGGTCTGTAAATACAAATTGGACTGGTTCCCAGAATGTGTTCAAGAGCATTAGCAAGGTGCTATGGTCGGGAATCAGGCACCAATTGGTCAGTTATATATGTACCTATAGATCTGTACTTCCTGGTGGCACAGGAACACTGCTGCCGTGCATAGAACCTTGGTGATGATTTGATAAGTTGTGTCCAATTCAAATGGAAAAGCCTTGTACTTTACTAACAAGCACACAACTGAAGAACACGTTCTTCAGAGATTGGGAAGTGGAATCATGAACCCTGTACAGCTACAGCCAGACTCCTTCTTGGATGTTGAACAGGGATTGGGCCATGTGGACTGGATTGTTGTTTTAAGAGATTGCATTTTTGTCTCGTGTATATGTCTAGGAAGGGGGCATTCCTCCAGTCTGTTTCGATAGTTAGGCACATTGTGGCCTACTAACATTAATGATGCGAGATTTGATAACTTTCAAGTTTAGGACTTCTGTCAAAGGCTTTGGAAAGTTCAACTGTCATTTCAAGAGCAAAGAGTGCAGAGGAAGTTTGGGTCCTCGATGACTAGCTGAAATACTCCAGTGCATTCTCTTCATGTATTTACAGATGTACGTATTGTGTTAATGAAAGAACTAAACCTCACCGGAAGGGCACAGCGACACTATGCACTGGTATTTGAACCATTAAAACATGCACAGATCAAAATCTGTTAAAAAGAAAAGAGGATGCAAGCATTGTGCCAGTGGTGGCTGTTTATCTTTCAAAGTGGAGAACCATACACCACTGCCTTGAACTGTACCGTGAGAGAGAGCACAACTACCATCAGAGATGTACAAAAGGCAGATGAGTTATTATCCCCCAAATATTGGAAAATTGGGACCAAACTGTGAAATTTATAACACACTTTCTAAACCAAGGCTAAAAAGCCATAGGTTCCACAAGCAATTCTAAAATAGAGCACACAAATTATTTCAACACTTTCAAGATGTGCCAAGTGGGGATAATGTTTATTTTTTAGCACAAATTCCCTAAAGAATTTGTTAAAAGATAAAGGTTAAAAGTTGATAAGACAAAAGGCAAATCGCTTAGGTTACATACGTCTTACAGGGCTACACTTAAGGCACCAGCAATGGTAATGTCAGACAAGCTATCAATAAAGATAATGAAATATTTCCAGATTAATCATGATGTGAAAGAAATAGCAGCATGCACCCTCCGGTACCAAGAAATTATCATCAACAATTGGTCCACAACTCAGCAGGAGTTGTCAAGGATTATCAGGCAGCTTTTTTTTAAAACAAAAAACTATTTTGATGTTTTCTTCATATTTATCTGCAAGGGTACATGTAGAAGTAATACAGCATATGCATTTTCGTATTTTTGTTTATATACACTCATCTTTTTTATTAACAAATCATATAGAAATTTATATGAGGCCTCATCTGAACTGGCCAGATAGCATTAAACATTAGATCAGTGATACTCTAAGGGGCATATTCTCAAGGACTTATCGCCGATTTATCGGCACTTTAGCGCCGCAAAAGTGGCGATAGATTTATCGCCCTATTCTCAAGCTGGTGCAAACTGCCGATATCGCCAGTTTTCCAGCGATATCTGCCGCAAAAAACATCACCACGGATGAGAGCGACAACTAACACTAATGATATGCAGAATAGGCGTTCCCGTGCAAAAACACACGAAAACACCACTTCGCGATATTCTCAACGACCAGCCAGATCTGCGATGTGATCCAAAAACAGGCGATAAGACGCGTTAGCAGCAGGGATTTAACACCTGCCTTTTACTGGTGTAAAGCAGGACGACAACCAGCAGCATGAAAGGGAGCCCAGCCCAGAGCCACATCTGAAGACAAACACATGTCATGGAGCTACTGACCATGCAGCTCGGAGGTTCACAACACCCACCGCCACCACCCCCAGGCGCCCCCCCCCCGGACTACCACCGAGGCAGCGCAGAACAAGACAGCTGACCTTCCGAAAACGGCATGGCCCCTCAGCCACACAATTGCAGAATGTGGGGAGAGGTGGGAACCAAGTATGTGTGAAGGAGGCAAGTCACCCATGAATAAGAATGTACACAATGCCAATTGTGGCGGTGATGTGCTGGACAGACTTCAGTATGCAGAGCACAGACATGTCCATGTGGACATATACTGCTGGTGTTTGTAGTGTTGTGGACAGTGGACGCAACCATGTCACCTCAGGCAGTGCGGAAGACCTCGGAGCTGTGTCGTCCCCCCCTGTAAGCATAAGCGGAGTGGGCTGGGCCTGCGTACACCAGGCCAGCGTAGGGGTGTGAAGAATTTGCCCGGGGCTCTGGGCGTGGTTCAGTTCTGGCCTGGACAAGGAAGTAACTAATGCGTGTGTCACTGTTGTAGTGTCGGCGCCACCCAGCCCGCAATCGACAATGTTGCAATGTAGCATGCACCCGGAGGGCGGGCTCGTACGAACGGAGAAATGAAGGAGCGCAAGACCGCTGGGGGTCTTGGCTCATACATGCCAAGTGTTGTGTGTATTTGTATTGCCGCAGCATGAGCCAAATGCCTAGCCTTAATCGCAGCGCGAGTTCAGCCGGGCATGAACTCTACATCTGTGTCCGCCCTATCCTTACCATAGGCCTACACTCACGTGGCCGCCCACCTTCAACGGCCAACATCACAGTGTCGTTGTCAGGCTTGTGGACATGCACAGACAGGCATGACAATGGTGTGCCGTAGGAGTGCAAGTGATCCAAACGCGCAGCGCACACAAGTAAATAGGCTCGGGGGAGGGAGGAGCAGCTGTGAGGCAACGTAACACACAGTGATGCCGCTCATTTGCCACATGCAAGACATGTCAAACATGAATCCCAAAGTCGCACACATCCCACCCCACCCCCAACAAGCCACATCACATTTCCTGAATGCAAGCAGATGACAAACTAACAATAGGGATGAAAGCTCCTTTGTCTGAACTATCAGGCGGAAGCACATCTGCACCTCCGACCTCCGACCTCGGAATTGCATGTGCCCGGCACCCCCTGACAGATACTATAGCAGCTGACGACTCCCACACTACGCACAGCCCGACGAAAGACCAACGTATACACACCCCACACACAGAAGTCCTTGCTCGAAGTTATCTTGCATGGAATGGCCTTCACACCTACTCCCACGCCATCCCAGGCGTACAACCGTTGCACACTAAAACAACTCATTGATCCGAGCTGTGGCATTTCATCCACAGAACTGGCGCAGGTCAGAACAGTGCCCCTTCAACCAGAGCCACTAACGCAATGGCAGAACATCCCGGACACATGCACAACCCCTGTCAGGTGGAACTGTACCATGCACGTATGCTGCGTTTACTGGGGGCACTGCCATTGGCAGTGCTGCGGATCAGTTACCGGCTAAGCTTCCGCCTTGCCAACGTCACCTGCGTTCAGCCTGTGTTGCATTGTCGATCGTGCATATTCGAGTGGTCCATGGATGTCTGCCTATCCAACAGGACGGTAGCTGAACTGGATTTTGACATGTGTGTGCGCCCCCTGTTGGCCCGTGACCAGGAGTGTCACCGTGATACCCGTTTATGGGATGCCTTGATACTTGGCATACATGCTGGCAGCTGGACCTGGGAGATTGCACAACTCCTCGTGTGCAGTGACCACATTGAACCGCTCCCCTATTGGGCTGTAGTGCTAATTGGTGAAAGGGGGTGGACGCAACACATCTGTCCGGACCTGCTAATGGATTGCCTCGCCGTCCTGTTTGATGAAGTCGACAACGAGCTCATGTTGGAAATGATAGCCTACGAAGCTGCAATCGCTTTCATGGACGAGTAACTACGTACCTGCAGCCACAACAGATTGGAACCCATTGCACATGTCCCACCATGGCTGCATTCGCCTGGACTCCAATACATGAGCGGACAACAACGCGGGTTAACACACACCTGTGAAAGGTGAGGCACTCCCCCGGAGTGGACAGCGGCGCTTGGCAACGTCCCTCATCCTGACATACTGCTGCATTGGTCTGCATGTTGTGGCACTTATCTTGCCCGTACTGACACGCATATGCTAATAAAGTCTACGCACCTTCACTTGGATTCAACTGTGATGAGTGTTGATTTGAATTACAATGTGTGTCTCACTGCCTATCTGGGTCACGGCCATACATGCGCATTGATAGCATTACCCAGGAAGTACCTTTTTGTGGAATCACTGTCCCTACATTCATCCATACTTTCATACTTGATTGCTCATAGCCACGACACATCTGTGTGAATTACAATGTTTTATTCGCATTCAGTGGAGTGTTGAAGCTGGAGCAGTACAGGGCCATGTAAACCCCACTTTACATTGTTGACCCGTGGAGGGCCAGCCAGAGTCCTTTAGGGATTGACAAGTTCATCGGAAGAGGGAGACTTCAGTCCGCAGTGTGATTGCTGTGTCATTGGTAACCAATCAAAATATGGCAGTCCATGTCGAGGTCCAAGGTGAGTGTCGCTGAGTGTATCGGGGGACAGTGGAAGGTGTTATTCCAGGGCATGATGCAGAGGGCAGAACCAAGCTGAAACAGGCCATATGGCGGAGATGGATGCTACCACTTCATTCTTACCACAAAGCCAGATTCATCATCATCTTCGTCCTCTGATGTGTCAGGTGCCTCACATGTGGGTGGTGGTGTTTAGTCTGCATCACTGTGTGGCACTGACACATCAGGGGCCGGAGGTGGAATGTCTGCCGCACTGTGTGGCACTGACACTTCAGGGGGCGGAGATGTGGATGGAGTAGTAGCAGCAGCATTCATCCGCGCCAGGCCTTGTGGCGGCAATGCCATGACGAGGATCTGCAGGGCATAGAAGATCACAGCTACATCTCGCTGGTGTGCAGCCGTGGCAAACATTCTTTCCGCCTGCATCCGCTCCATGTTCTCCATGATCCTCCGCATGTGTCCCAACTCCCGGCTGACATCGCTGGAGCCACTCTGACTAGACAGTTGTTCTTGGCTCAGAGTCATGACTCCAGTGATGTCAGCCATGGATTGTTGGAGAGCATGGGGCGGACAGTGGGTGTCCGTTAGGGACTGTAAGTGGTCCCTGATGGGACTTAGACATCCATGTATGGCATCTAGTTTGGCTGCCATGAGGTCGAACCCCACCCGCAGCTGATCAGCCATCTTCTCCTGGCACCCTAACACACGGCGTTGGAATGCCATGTGTTGGTCGTGGGGGTCCTGGGAGACAGCCGTGGTGGTGGGTGCTTCCTGCTGTGTGGTCTGTGCAGGGGGTGGGGTCTCATCGATGCAGCTGGCCTGCACTGCTCCTGGAGGTGGGGTGCCAAAGCTGTCCATGGGCTGTTGGAGGGCGTCAGTGTCGATGTTGGGGAGGTCCTCTTCATCATCAGTGCTGAGTTGTTGGGTCTACTCTGCAGGAGGTGTTGATTGTCCCTCTGCAATGTGAAGGTGCGATGCAGATTGACATTGTGTTCACATGTATGTTGACGCATTGGACAAGTTTACTTACAGACTGCATGACAATGTACATTGTGACTGTTTGTGAAGAGATGCCTATGTGATGCGGCACAGTTGACATTTCTACACCATCAGGGATGTGAGGTTGTACTAGTACATTGTCATCTCACAGTTTCCTGCTATGCCAAATGCGAATGGCCATTTTCTACACACAAGCGGCGGCAGTTGTGTCCTCTGTTCTGTTGTGAAGGTGTTGCAGTTTGTACCACATTGTTGTCAATGTTGAGGTGCTCTGATTCTTATGTGTGTGTGCTGCATTGTGAGTGTGTTGCCCCTTCAGCTCTGATTTTGCTGGCCCTTATCCCTGTCAGGCGGTGTGCCTTTCACTTCTGTGCTTATACAGTGCTGAGATGTTGCAGACTTGGGTAACTTGGGCTTTTGGTCGGAGTTGTGATTCTTGGGCATGGTTTGTCCGCAGATGTGCTATACTTAATTGTGCATGTGTGCCATTGTGCCCATCTCCCCCGTCCCCCAGTCCCTGGTCGTTACTCACCCTGTTGCTGTTGGGTCAGGTCATGTTGTGCAGTGTCCGGTCCCCCAACTCCTGCCACCGTCTCCCCAATGATGACTCGGGTCACCATTTCCTCCATCTCATCCAGCTCCTGGTGTGTCGCTGGACTCCCACCTCCAGTCTGAATTGCTGCTTTCAGGTTGGCTGCGAGTTTCAGCTTGGTTTTGCGCTTCACATCAGTCCAGCGCTTCTTGCAGTCGTCCCCTTCCCTTCCCTTCTCTTCACTCTGACTGCATTCACCTTGGCCAAGATGGACTGCCATATTGTATTTTTAGTTGCCAATGACACAGTGGAGGTGATGAACAGTTGGTGGTGGTGTTCTATCACCTCCGTAATGAGGATCTGGTTTTCCTGCGTACTGAAAGGTGGGTTCCTTTTCTTCTTCTCCTTGCCCTTCCCTGACCCCGAGGTCCCAGGCTGGTCCTCCGTGGGGCTTGTGGGGTTCTGGTTGTCCTCTGTACTCGCTCCAGCTACCTCCATGGTGCTTCGCAGTTGTTTGTGTTTAGTTTGTGTTTTTTTGTTGCCGCTTTTATAGTGGTTTTCCCCGCCTGACTTATGGGACTTGCAGGCCTGGCGCTGCTTATCGCTGTATTTTTTATCGCAGTTGGGCCCATCACAACTTTTTTCACGTTAGGCTTTAGATTTTTATCGCCGTCCCAGTAATTTTATCGCGGACATTTGACGCGTTATCGGGACACTATCGCATGTTACCGCCGTGTTGAGAATGAGACGTTAACACAGAGTTATTTTCCCGCGATGGACGGCGATATGAAAAATTGCGTTAACCTATTTTGGCGATGATTATCGCACGTTCTTGAGAATATCCCCATAAGTACGGCCCGGAGGCCGCATGCGGCCCTCTTGATATTTACGTGCGGCCCCCTCAGCAACAGCAGCACTGAAGTGCTGTTTAGTCAACTCTGCACTAACATTAAAAATATGTTAAACAGGCAAGCACTTATTTAAAGGTTAATTTAAGTTAAAGAAAGGAAGTAACTAGGGTGTCCTGCACCGCTTAACTTTAGAAATACCTTCATTTTTAAAGACATCTTGCAGCAGAAGTGTAAAAGTATGATAACGTCTGTTCAAAATTCAAAAAGTGTATTTCATTCACATGCATAACTTTCACCTTAGTACATCACAAAATATCAGTGCATTGAGAAGTATTTATTTTAAAGGGATAGTTTTCAAACCTGAATTTAGAAACACTCATTCCTCACCCCACCCTGACAACAGGCAAGTCAGTTGTTATGTGCTTTCTTTGGGTGACATGGGTTTCTATTACACATAAACAACATTACAGTTTATTAAATCAAACACAAGAGAATGTTTTGTACAACACACATCCTGAAGTCATGTATTTTGAGGTCCTTATGTGGTGATAAAGAAAAAGGAGGTAAAGTGAAATAAAACTATTGACTTGGATCACACAATTTGGTTAAGTGGAGAAGCCGAGATAATTCCCAAGATTCTGGTTTCACATTGTGCAATTCAGATACTAGATGTATGTGCTTTGCATCCTCTGCACCCACCTTATCGCCAACCCCCCTACCCCACCCGCCACCCTGCTGGCATCAATGCGGCCCTCGTCACATCAGACACTAAACTTTGTGGCCCTTGGGAAAATGTTTACGAGTACCCATGCATTTGATTAATATGTATATCACCAACACAGAACAGAAAAAAAAGAACTTGATGGATCTGTAATCATGCATGTAAGGATTGCCATCAAATAATAATGAGCTTGTATTCAAATATACTCCAGTTGTATTTATTTAAAAATAAGCCAATTGCCAAAGTTAAGGTTTCAAAAAGTAAATAGCGATCAACGTTGGGAGAACATAATATACTCAGACTTAACTGGTATCTGTGGCTGAAGGTGCACATAAGAATATGCCTACAGGAGCGGGTGAAACAATGCGCGTGGCGAGCAAGTGCACAGCATGCAAGTGCAGCAACAGAGCCAGTGATAGTGTGCTGCATAGAGCGGATGAAACCAGGCATGTTAGGCCAGTGTATGGGCACAGCATGTGGTGAAATGCACTGTGTATTTCAGCAATCCACCGCCTTCATAAGGATTATGAGTGGGTCAACAGGGATCCAGAATCTGCATGAGCTCAATGGAGGGAAGACTAAGGTGATAGTTGTGTGGTGGCAGATGATTGCAACTGCTGGTTCTAGTGTCTGTTTTCCCATGCTCAGAGTCCTGAAGTTGGGTGGGAGGGGAGGTGGAGATGCCATGTCTTCACAGATTGGTAAGTAATGAAAGAAGCATTCAGCATTAGAGGGGTGGGGACCCCTGATTGATGGACTGTAGGAAGCATCTACACTGTATGATAAAGTTTGTTTGCTTCCGAGACTGCATATGGGAAGAGTGCGCTATACTACAGCATGTTACGGATAACGTCAAAGTAAGGTTACTTGGTATGTCCTTGCTACCACTTTGCTGCAGTTTGTATGTAAATAAAATATGAATGCATGAAAAAAATAAGAGTACACAGGGTGCTGCTTAATCTTTGAGGAAAACTGACATATGAATGAAGTATCGCAAGATGTGTATTAGAAGTGGGAAAGGAAGGAAAGAACATCGTCTCTGTTTACTACACAAATGAAATAAGCTACCATTGGGAGAACACTGATTTGTTATTTAAAGGAAAATAGACTGCATAGCTATAGAAGCACAACTGTGAGTTGGTTTTTATTTTGTGTCCACATCTACTTATAAGTGGTGTCCATTGTTTTGTCTAAGGGCGCCTATAATGCAAAAGATTAGCCCAATCACTTTTTTTCCAATGTCTCATGGGGAACCAACACTGAAATGGGGAAAGTGGAAACAGTTTTTCTTGCAGTAAGCAAAACTGTGTTGGACAATTTTGAGTGAAGAAAGCAAAACATTACTGTTGATACATTGTTTTAGTCCCAAGGGGCAAGATGTCTTTGATCGCTTGCCTGGCTTATTTTGTGAAAAAGCTAATCTAAATTAGTTTGACTTATGCATAATGAATTGGACTTACATTATTTCCCAAAACTATACACCATATTGGAAAGTTCATTTTGGTAAATGAGAAATGGTAAGAATATAGTGGAATATATCAGAGAATTGAGAAAGCTAGCCCTGAGCAGTGTGGAAAGAAACTACAAAAGAGAATAAGGGATCAATGTGTTAGAGTGCACAATGGAGAGTGAGGGATGAACTATGGTTGAAAAATTATCCTAATCTAAGAAAGGTAGTACAAATAGCTAAGAAAGTTGAACACAATGTAACATGGCTTGAGGCAATCAAAAAGAACATTAACAAAAAGAAACAGTGCAAACTATATGCCACAAAAACGAAAGAAAGCCAATCAGTGAAATTCAATGGAAAGTGTTACAGATGTGGGGGGTACAGAGCATTAAAGCGTCAATAAAGCATGTCTGGCTTGAAAAGCAACATGTAAGCTATGTAGGAGAAAAGGACATTACTCAAAGGTAAGCAGCACTTCAAAAACCCACAAAAAACGTGAATGAGGTGTAGTAGGAAAGTGAAGAAATATTTTTACAGGTAGTAAGAAAGAAAATCAGGTCCTATAAACAAAGTGAAATTTGAAGGCCCTGGTTTGCAAATGCTATAGATTCAAGGCAAAGTTAACCCTTATGTTGAAAGACATGTTTTAGAAGTATAATAAGGGTAAAGCCAAATTATTTAAATCAGGCATCAAACCAGGTGAGCACATGCAAACCTATTATGTTGTTTGGAATCTTTGTAGGGTGTATAAAATATAAAGACAGATATACTACATGGAAGGTCTACAGATTGGTGAAAGGGGGCTTCATTATAATAAGGTTTTATACTGAACCCCCAACTCCAACCCACCTATAGTACTAAGAGAGAGAACAGATGTTCAAACAGCAACAAGTGGAGAAAAAAAGGGGAATACATTGGAGGAAAAGTTTACAGACGCCTTTGAAGGGCTTCAAGAGATATACACAAAATAAAATTAAAAGAGGATGTTCAACCTAAGGTTTGTAAGGTAATTAACATGGGGTCTGATGTAGATCTTGGCAGATGGGATAATTCGTCACAAACATGACAGATATCCCGTCCGCCATATTACAAGTGCCGTAGGATATAAGGCACTTGAATTACTGCGTATACTATCTGCCAAAACCTAGATCAGGCCCATGGTCATTATGGTAAGTACCAGTAACAAAGAGTTGGAATACTTATTGACAGCTACAGGAATAACAGAGGCAGGTGAGGCTACTGAATGACTGGAAGGGTATATAAGATCATGCATTGATTTGCACAAGCATAACAAGTGGTTGGTGGTGGGCAAGTTTCTTCTGCCAAATATTTCAGAAATTATTACAATGTTTTTTCTTCACTTAATTTAACATTAGATTAACACCAAGTTACAACAGATTACGTGTCCAGAGACCTGCTGTCTTCCTTAACATTTTAGATTTTTAAGCATACAGTTAGGTGTAATATCAGCAGCTTCTGTTTTGCAACGGGCCATGGAGAAGATACCGGAAAATATTTAATCGTTAAACAAAGATTTACCAGGACAATAGTTTAGTATATGGATGTAGTGAGGAAGAACACGATAACAGAATGAGGTGTGTATTGAGTAGACTACAACAGAATGGCTTAACACTGAATGCAAAGAAGTGTAAAATCAGGATTGAGGAAGTATTAGCATGTACAGACAGTTTGTAAAGTTTTGATCCTACAGTGAGAGGCACAACTGTGACAGATGCCAGCTTGAAGGGGTTATGCGCTTCACTAGTACAAGGGGAAATCAGGAGAAAACCATTACATTTCTATTTAGTGGTTTAAAGAAACCTGAAATAATTTATTCCTTATTAGAGAGAAGTTTTGCCAGTATTCTGGGCATGAAAGACATTCACATTTTTCGTTTGGGGAATCCATTTGCGGTAAAAATTGGTCACAAGCCAGTAAAAGAGGAACTCAAGAAGAAAGGGATTGATTCAGTATAAAGTCGTCAAATTCACAAGTGGGTGGTGGTGATGGAGCAAGGTCTGAAAGAGACTTGCTCGGAGGCAATCCACTCGATTAACTCATTAACAAAGTTATTAAACATGTTTTGTGAATAACTAATGCGCACCACATGAACACGCGGGTTAGTGAAGCTTGCCTATGTGTGTACTAATACGGATAACAACGAAGACGGAATAATACCGCTTTAAACTGGGAAACTGTTGTGCGCATGCGTCAACTGCATCTACGTAGTATGACGAGGTAACGCTTGGAGGGAAATTCTAGCGCATGAGCAGAAGATACTAAAATGGAGTCTTGAAGACTCGCGTGCATGGCATCTGCTTAGCTGAGACGAAAACAAGCTATTTTACTAATGCTAATGCGGGAAAAGAATTACTAAGAAAAGGGGAATAGAGTAGAGGTGGGAGGTATACAGTGTGACCATTTATTTGTGAAATTAATATTTGTCTTTCTGACTTTATCATTAGTGCACATTTTGGGCTTCTCACGCATAACTGAATTAAGCTGAGTAATGAAAAGACTGCGCATGTCCACTGAAAGTTAACCCGGAATGATGACTTAGATGTTGAACGGGAGCCAAGGACACGAGTGACATACCCTGAGAACGGATGGTGAAAAGTTCAACGATGAGGACTCTTATTCATAATGTTATAAAAATGTTGCAAGTAAAATGTGAATGTGTATGGGAATTCAATACATGAATAAAAATTAAGAGGACGGGTTTGCGAACAATAGTTGAACTGATTTTAATGACATGTAAGCATGGTGTGATGGAGCATCCCCCTTGCCTGACCAATCATATTTCGTATTTTTACGATATTGAAACTTTAGTGGGTGGAACATGAAGAAACGAAGGTATAACTAAGGTAGCTTTAGTTAGTTAGAGAGAACTGAATGCCGCTGAGGGGAAGGTCCTGATGCTGTGAGTCGGAGATGCTGTTGCTGGGAGAGATGCTGTGAGATGCTGATGAAGAGCCGAATGCAGATCGTGAAGGAGAACTTTCTATCCTAACTTAATTTGGTTAGATCAGAAGATCGCGGAAGAATCTCGAGGAGGAAGAGAGTGTCAGAGAGGGGTGCGGCGCAAATCGTCGGTATTCTAGAGAGGTCAACTATCCTGTCCTGAATTCTGTCCTGAAGTCTTTGTCTCCTGACCTATCCTGGGGGACCCTTACCAGCCCTTTGGCCAGGGGGTTGGTCTTTCACACCATTCTTGGTAACTATATTTTCACGTTATTTGCGGATGTTCTTTTCTCTCTATCCTCTCCCTTTCTGAGCAATAATTATTGTATGAGTCCGAGGTATATGCTTGAGGTTTAATCAATTGAATTTTCTCTCCTAAGAATGATGGTGACTGCACTGTATTTTGAAATGGTTCACATGCATTTAATTTAGATAAAGATTTGAAACCTTCCTGAGTCTGTGATCATTTACTTCAAATAAGAGAATAGTTAAGGGTTATGTTAATTATCACCATCAACTAGTTCAACTAATGGTCCATCGACCAGAGGAAAGAACTTTTTGATCAGTGAAGGGTTAGTTAGGAATATTAAATAACTATTATGAAATATATTTATAAAACTTTATCACTCCAGCGGTTTACTCAATTGTGTGTTTATGGGCCCAGGTGAGTATATGGTAGTGGAGTATCTGTTGCTGGTATACCGCTGGATCAGTTTTCTGGTAGCAGAGTTATGGTTATTATTGATTAGTTTGGTGATAAATATTGATTATTGATTTATGTTTAACAAAAGAGTTAGTGTCTTGTTTTATGTCGTCTAGAAGCACAGATACAGTGGATATCTGGGCATCCTGGGAATAGAATAGCGGGTGGTGATAGAAGCCACACTGCAGGAGGTTACTCGTCTGTTTTCATAACACTGACAAGCTACGGAGGGCTGGAAGTGTTGTAGTAGGGATTATATCGTATAAAAGTAGAGTGCGAATGATAGCAAAAGGGGTTCGCTGGTGAAACTTTGGTCTCATTTCCCAATACGGGTGACACTGAAGAAGTAACAGGTTCTCCTGAGCTTGAATGAAGGGCAAACAGAGGTTTTTGCTTGTAGTGAAAAGGGATTCTGGGATAAGTCATAATCTATCCTGATTTAGTGGAGCAGGCAGAGTAGCGAATGTTTTAATGTTGTTACTAATGGATTTTATTTTAGAAAAGTAAAAGAAAATAAGTTAGCGTATTACCTTGTGAAGGGAGGGTCAGTCGCAGGAGTTATACTGACGTCATAGAGAGCCGCGCTGGGATTAGTTGAAACAGCGGGCGTGAGCTGGAAGCAAATTGTAAAGGGAGGGTCAGTAGTAAGGAGCAATACTGAAGTCACAAAAGGCTGCGCTGGCATTGGTCAGACCACGAGCGTGAGCCTGAGTCTGACTGGTTGATAGATAAAAGCCGCGCTAGGATTGGTCGAAAAGAATTGTATGTTGAGCCCTGATCTGACTGCGGGTGTGAGTCATGCTGATATAGGAAGTGACGTAGGTAATAGAGCTAGAAGATATACGGAAGATTCTTTCCTATATCGACCGCCTGAAATGTTCGGAAGACCAAAGAAAATGACGTTAATGAAGAAAATAAAAAATTTCTTTAAAAAAGACAAACCTGTAATGACTAGAGAGGGAATTCCTATTCCGCCACCTAAAACACCTGCTTCCTTTATGATGATGGAGAAAGGATATCACACATGTGTATGGCTGGAGAACTGGGTGGAGTATACTAAAGGTGATGGTGTTTTGGCTTTTCCGGAGCATGGTACTTTTAATTTAAAGATACTTCAGAATTTGAGAGGTAGAATGAATATGTTAGAACCAAATCCTAGAATGACACAGTATGAAGCTTTGGAAGAATGGGAAACTGAGGCATTTGATCGTGAAAAATTCAGAAGTGGTCGAAGATTTAGAGGATTTTTACCTAGATATCCGTATGAATCAAATGGTGATCAAATGAAGCGTTGGAGAAGAGCTGTGGTGACCGAGGGTTTATATCCAGTAGTAATGGCTGAAGAACAGTTAGGAGGAAAGTGTAAAGAAAAAACGAAACACCTGAATACGACAGGATATGGCGAATCAGATGATGAGCTATTAGAGGATATTTTGATTAAAAATCCTCCACCGTACCAAAAAGAACCTAGTAAGGTCACCCAAAGTGCACCAATGATAGGAATGCCTTTAACCCCACAAATTTTACATGAGGTGTCACTTAATAGGGTGTTGCAGGATAATGAGAGAGAAGCCTTAAATAAAACTAGGGAAGAATTAGTACAAAAAGTAAGCCAATTAAATTTAAATGCCGAAGCTTTGACAGTACCAGTAACTATTGGTCCTGTAATCCCATTATATGGAGATAAAAAGACTTGCCAGAAACCTCAAACTGTAACAATTCCGTTAAATAGTCCCAGAAAAGAAGTAATAATTACGGATGATCAGGTCAGTGAATGTGAGTCAGTTATTTCATTAATGGATCTCCCGAATGTAGAACATTTAACTGAAACTCCGAAGAGAATTATACCTGCAAATTTGAGAGAAAGGAGATCTTTGGTTCCTATAGGAACTGGAGGTTCAACAGCAGTTACTCCGGAAGATATAGAGAGATGGGCACAGGAAATAGAAAATCGAAACCCACAACCAAAGATTTTAGATATCAGTAGATTGAAAGTAGATTTGGAAGAAATGATAACTGGCAATGTGAGCATAGAAAGATTGAATGTTTATAATGATGAGGAGTTGTTATTCTTATGTAAGAGTATAACCAGAAGAGCAAGAGTATTTCATGAGAAATTAACAGAATTTGCCTCAGAGACTGGAATAGATATAGGGAAATCGAAACTATTGCAGAAGCCATATCGAGTGGAGTTTACTGATAAGGATTTAGAAAGTGTAAATGCTTCTGGTAAGAGACTACAGATAAAAGAATTGATGAATATTTTACGAAAATGGGGAGACATTGACAAATGGAGAATTAGGTGGATAAGAAAGAAAGAGGAAGTACAAGCGAGAGAAGCATCATCTGCATTTACAGTGAGAGAATCAGATAAGATTGAGAGAATGTGTCCAATGAGAGAAGTTCCTGGTGGTGGATATGTTCATGTTCCTTGGAGCAGACCGGATATCTTGTCATTTACAAATGATTTCCCTAGGTTGAGAGAAAAACCAGTTGAATGGTATAAACAGGTGGAAAGATTCGTGAAAGTTTCAAAGGTTTTGTTGAAGGATTTGGACGGTTTATTTGATATTGTAGTACCAACTGATTTATGGACAGAATGTAAGATTACAATTGACTGGCCAAATGAGGAATATCCAAGGGATTCCAAAACAGGAGCGCCATCAGAGGAGGTGATGAAGAAGTATCACCAGGTGATTACTTTCTTAAAAGGAAAAATTCCTCCTAAAGAGACTGATTGGGTGAAAATAGATAGAACCACTCAGGAGCCAAAGGAGTCTGTACACGCGTACTATGAGAGGTTGTTACAGGTATTCAAGCAGTATAGTGAATTTGAGAACATTGGAGATAAGGATATGGGACACTTTGTATATCGGTTCGTGTATGGTTTAAAACCAGAGATTAGTCAGATGATTCAACAACACATGTTGTGTTGGCAAAGTAAGACCATAGATGAAATATTGAAATATGCGAAGTATTGCGATGATGACCTTGAGGCAAAACATAGAAAGTTAAAAGAGAAAATTATGTGGGCACAAGTGAAATTGGCAGAGCAGCAGGAAGCAAAATTAATTTCCCAGAATGATAATGAGATAAAAGACCAGAATCAAAATGAACACGTGTCGAGTGGTGGTAAAGGACGAGGACGAATGAATAGAGAGGAAGCAAGGAAGAAATTTCCTTGTCATGCGTGCGGAAAGTATGGACATTGGAAGAATGAGTGTACAAATGTCCAGAATATTAATGGGCCAAATCAAAATTTAAATCCACAGATGCAGAATGAAGTGGTTGTGAAACAGCCACAGCAGCAGCAGGTAACTACCCCACAGTATCAGGTGCCACAACCTCCTATGGCAAGCAATGTGAACATTCAAAAATACAGTGCGAACACCGGATTTCACGGAGAAAGTGGTAAGAATAATAGAGTGGTTTCACAATATTTTTTGCAGAATGATGAAGATGAATCGGACTACGTACAATGACGGTGCCTGAGGGGGAGGAAGAGGAGTGCGTGCTTGGCGCATCCTTGCCGGTAGATCAGACAGGTCCATTTGTTGAAGGGAAAGTTGAAGGTAGTGACATCACTTTCCTGTTGGACACTGGTGCTACCCGGTCTACTGTGAGAACAGCAGACATCCCAAACCTACCCCTCTCGGGAGAAACTATCCAAGTTGTAGGAGTGTCAAACCAACAGATTAGAACCCCAGTTACAAGACCAATGGAAGTACATATTGGAAATTTTAAAGACATGCATCGGTTTGTAGTTTGTGACTCAAGTCCAGTAAATCTGTTGGGAAGAGATTTATTGTGCAAAATGAACTGCACAATCTATTGTACGCCTGATGGTGTTGCTTTCCAAACACCTGATGAGGATGTTGTTTATAAGATGATGTTAGCTAAGCAAGGTACAGAAGTGGATGAAATGTTTTCATTACTAACTGAAAGTGAATTACCAGAAGAATTGAGAACCACAGTAAATCCAGAAGTGTGGGACTTTTCAGGAAAAGATATAGGGCTAATGGCGAATGTAGACCCTGTGAAAATAGTGGTAAAAGGTGCAGTTTATCCAAATACACGGCAGTATAAAATGAGTCCAGAAGTGAAAGCAGGAGTTGCTCCAGTAATTGATCAAATGAACAAACAAGGAATTCTAAAAGAAGTAATGAGTAGTCCATGTAATTCGCCAATCATGGGACTCAAAAAGCCTAGTGATAAATACAGGATAGTGCAGGACTTGCGAAAAATAAACAAAATTGTAGTGCCTTGTTGCCCAGTGGTGCCAAATCCAGCAGTGATCCTTTATCAAATACCATGGAATGCAAGTTGGTATACAGTAATTGATTTGTGCCAAGCATTCTGTTCTATTCCTTTGCACCCAGACAGCCAGTATCTCTTCGCATTCCGGTTTGAGGATCGTATTTTGGCATGGTGCCGAGTTCCTCAAGAGTACACAGAGAGTCCCTCAATTTTCAATCAGATACTAAAAAAGTGTCTAGAGTCATTAGTTATGCCTGGGAAATCAGTTCTGGTTCAGTACATTGATGACCTATTGGTGGCATCAAAAACACGAGAAGATTGTGTCACTGACAATTGCATTACTGAACCATTTGGCCAAAGGAGGACACAAGGTGTCTCCAGAAAAATTGCAGTTTTGTCAACAAGAAGTTAAATATTTAGGGCATAAAATAGAAAGAGGAGTTAGAAAAGTGACACCGGAAAGAATAAAAATAATCAAAGAAATGCAACTACCACAGACACAGAAGGAGATGAGAATGTTTCTGGGAATGGTTGGGTACTGTAGGCAGTGGATAAATAGCTTTTCCCTGCTAGCAAAGCCACTGATACAATTAACTCGGAAAAGAGCGAAAGATCCAATTGATTGGAATGATGAATGTTTGGAAGCCTTTGTGAAATTGCGAAACTGTCTATGTGAGGCCCCTGCTTTGGGCATGCCTGATTATTCAAAAGAATTTGCGCTGTTTTGTTGTGAGAGAGAGAATTGTGCACTTTCAGTTTTAACACAGAGACATGGATTGAGTCGACGTCCAGTGGCATATTTCTCTGCCACCTTGGATCCAGTGACCTCAGCCTTACCTGGCTGCTTAAAAGCAGTAGCTGCTACCTGTATGAGTCTGGAGCAAAGTGAGTCAATTGTGATGGGACATTCTGTAAAGGTCTACGTTCCACACTCAGTTGAGATTCTTTTAACAAGAACGCGAACACAACATCTTACTCCTAGTCGGCTGACTAAGTATGAAAGAGTGATTTTGGAAGCAGAAAATGTGACAGTGATAAGATGTACAATAAAGAATCCTGCCACATTATTGCCAGATCCATGTTGTGAAGAAGTGAAAGATGAGATTGATCATGATTGTCTGGATGTGACAGAATTGTGTACTAAGCCCCGTCCAGATATAAAGGAAACACCATTGAAGGAATCTGATCATGAATTGTTCGTAGATGGGTCATGTCTGAGAACAGAAGGAGGAGGGTTAAGTGCTGCATATGCTGTATGCAAAATAACAGGGGTCATTAAAGCATCCTGTTTACCAGGAGTCAAGTCTGCACAAGTAGCCAAATTGGTGGCCTTAACAAAGGCATGCAAAAAGGGGAAAAATTGGAGAATAACCATATTTACGGATAGTCAATATGGTTTCGGGGTTGTGCATGACCTTGGCCAACTCTGGATGCAGAGGGGATTTTTGACTTCTTCAGAATCTCCTATCAGAAATAGTAAAAATGTAAAAGATTTGTTAGAAGCATTACAATAGCCAAAAGAAGTAGCAGTTGTCAAATGCGCTGCACATCAGTCAGGAAAAGACTATATGACGGCCGGTAATAGGTATGCAGATCAAATTGCTCAATACTGTGCAAGAAATACAATGTCAATTAACAGAAAAATTGAAACGGGTGAAACCAGCTGCCAACTTATGTTTTTCTCAGTTCCAGAAACATGGGATGAGATCAGACAATTACAGGAAGAAGTTGAGGAAAAAGAAAAGGAAATCTGGATAAAGTCAGCTTGTACAAAAAGAACAGAAGATGAAGTGTGGGTGTACTTAGATGGCAGACCAGTCATGCCAGATTGTCTACTCTCTCAAATGGCAAGAGTATACCATGGGACAACACATATTGGCAGGGATTCAATGATCAGATTATTCAGACAGAGTTGGTACAATCCGAAGTTTAGGGTAGTCGCAGAGAGCCTTTGCCAAAGATGCTTAATCTGTCAGCAGCAGATCCCAGGCAGGAAGACAGTGGTTAGTTGGGGAAAGATTGGAAAGGCAGAGGGACCCTTCACCAGACTGCAGTTAGACTTCATTGAGTTGCCTCCTTGCAATGGATTGAAGTATGTACTTGTCATAGTGTGCCTGTTTTCAAGATGGGTAGAGGCATACCCCACTAGAAGAAATGATAGTCCCACAGTTGCTAAACTACTATTGAGGGAGTTGATACCTCATTTCGGTTTTCCAGTCACTTTGGAATCAGATAGAGGACCTCATTTTAATAATGAGATAATTCGATTAATCTGTGCTGCATTTAACATTGAACAAAAACTGCACTGTGCTTATCGTCCAGAGGCTTCTGGAATAGTTGAACAGCTTAATGGCACAATCAAATCAAGATTAGGGAAGGTGTGTGCATCCACAATGCTGAAATGGCCAGATGCATTGCCTCTTGTAGTGATGGGTCTCAGAAGTATTCCTGACAGAAAAACAGGATTGAGTCCACATGAGGTACTCATGGGAAGGGTAATGAGACAAGCATTTATTCCTGGAAATAAATTGATGAATATAACTGATGATCTGGTTTTGGACTATTGCAAAGGATTGGCTGAAATGGTGCGTTCGGTCTCTCATCAGGTTGGAGAAGACGCAGTTGAAAGGCAGCCAGACCAAGCGCATGATTTGAATCCTGGAGACTGGGTGTTAGTGAAGAAACACGCAAGGAAGTCGTGTCTAGCACCCAGGTGGGATAAACCACGTCAAGTCATACTAGTCACTACCACAGAAGTGAAGTGTGCAGGTTTACCCAATTGGATTCATGCTAGTCATACCAGAAGAGTTCAGAGCCCATCTGAACAACAAGAACAGTCCCTGACTGAACAAGCTGAGACGTCAGAAGTTGAAAGTTGTGAAGTTGAAGAATCTAGAGGGATAGATTCTGAAAGACAACTATATGACGAACAGCCAAGTACAAGTCAGGAAGAGTGGATACCAGTGATTGAAATATCTGATGCTGTTGTCGAAACAAGAAGAACAACTGAATTAAAGAGACAGGAAGATAGAGAGGAAAAGTCAGGGAAAGAAGAACACACTCAGGTAAAAATAGACAAAGCCATTCAGAAACCTGAGCAGGGTAAGATAGAAGAAGAACAACAAGTTCAGGCAGAAGAAGAACAAGTTGAAATATGACCTGAACAGGATCAGACAGATCTAGAAGAACAAGTTCAGGCTGAAGAAGAACAAACTATAATAAGACCTGAACAGGTGCAGGTAGAAGAAGATCAGAATACAGAAAATACAGAACAAAGACAATTAGAAAGAGAAGAAGAACAAGAATATATTGCGCCCAGATTAAGTGAAAATAAAAGAACCTTAGAAGAAGACGAAGAAGGTGAAAGTGCAGTTCAGGTCAAAAGAGTCAGAAAAGGAGACAATTGGCCAGAAGGAGTGAAGAGACTAAACTAAGATATCTTCTAAGAAAATTAGAAAAGAAACCAGAGCAAGTAAATGAAGTTACGAGTCAGACGCAATCTAAACAAACCTTAGTAAAACTCACGCGAAGAAGCCCAAGATTGAGAATTCTGAACAGAAAATACAAGGCCCCTGAGTGGACCTATGTTATATTAGAAGAATTTGAAAACTTAGATTTACGAGAAGAACCAGAGAGAGTTCATGGTGCACAGATTGAGGAAAACAAATTAAGACCTCCTTAAAATAAAAGACTGGATTTTAAGAAAATTTAGACAAAGAAAGAAAAAAGAGAGAAGAAATTTTCTCTGATTAAAATGGCAGAAGTTGAAGACACTGAAAGACCGAAAAGAAGTTTAAAAAGAAAATGTTTAAGATTTTGCTTATGTAGTATTTTATTAGTAGTTTTAGTATGGTTATTTCTAACAATAGGAGTACCTTTGTTGATGGAAACAAATAATAAGAATAGTACAATTACTAGTGAGAAAGTAAATAGAATAAAGGGAACTAAAATAGAGATAGGGGTAGAAGATGAGATAAACTATCATAATGAAACAGACAATGATTCATCTTTAAATGTGTTTACTAAATTGTTATTCCAGTATGTTAATGCAATGGAGATTAGTAATTGTTATGTCTGTATGAAGTTACCCTCATCAGTGTCAGAAGGGGTGACTTATCACCATATACCTTTAACATATGGTGTATCATGTAGTGTTGTATCAAGTTTGTTTTACGTAATTGGGAAACTTCAGTATTTTTATTCAAACTTAGATGTAGTGTTTTCAGAACTGCCTATTCGAAAGAATATGAATCCAATATTTAGTAGTAAAAATGCACAGTTCATGGGTGAATTTTTCTTAACAATGAGTTCAATAGATATAGCACAAGCACACAAGGATAACCTAGCATGTATTTTACGTGAAGAAGAAAAAGAGTTTTTGAATTTGGTAGAAGAAAGGAGACAGGATTTAACAAAGAAGGCTGCTGAGCAGAAATCCCATGTACCTCCATGGGCTGAGAAAGAGGGAATTTATGCAAAGGGCGAGGCTCATGCTGCGATGTCCCTAGACTTTGAGAAAAAGGGAAAATTCTGCCTCCATAGATTAAAGACAGATTATAATAACAATTACATTGGTTCCAGTGAATGTGAACACAACTTCCTAATTTTAGGGGGATGGGGACTAAAAGGGGGAACCGATCCTGTATTTCCAGGAATTTATTATGTATGCAGTAATAATGCCTATTATAGGTTACCTACAAGATGGTATGGGAGCTGTTATTTTGGAATAGTTTTTCCAAAAGTCTACCATGTGGACAGAATCAATGGAATCAATGAAATATCTAATGAACTAACACGAAGAAAAAGAGCTAGTTTTTCTGAAATAGTAGGTGATATATTTAGTGCATTGATACCCTCAGTTGGAGTCATTCTAAATTCACGTAAAATTTGTAAATTGTCAACAATAGTTGATCGACTTTTTACAGATACTGCCGGAGGATTTTTAATGATTAATACAGAGATGATTGCAATAAGGTCTATGGTTTTACAAAATCTTCTTGCTCTTGATTATTTATTGGCAAAAGAAGGCGGAGTCTGTGGTATGTTAAAAATTCAACATTGCTGCACTTAAATTCCGGACAAAAGTAAGGAAATTAAAGGATATATTGGAAATATTACAAGACTGCATAATGACTTGACCCAACTGGAGGTTGACGGTGTATGGGGAAGATTAACAAAGAGTATAACATCAATAGGGAATTGGTTTACTAATTTTGGAAAGAGTTTTCTAGGTCAAATAATATTACCAGTAGTTGTGATATTGATAATAGTAATGACAGTAATGATCACATGTAGATGTTATAGAAGCAAGGGAAAGAGAAGGATACATGCAGAGAGGAAAGGGAAGGAAACGAAAAAGGGAATATGAAGAAATTCAGTTATAAGAAATGAGAGGAAAGCTATACAAAAAGATGAAAGATTTAGACGGAAAAGAAGTAACTGACGAAATGATGAGAGAAAAAGGAGAAAATTGAGAATTGTTAAAGTTGGCATCTGGGAAGGGATGGGTAATTTTGTGATGGCTCAAAATGCCATCAGAGAGGGGATTGATGGAGCAAGGTCTGAAAGAGACTTGCTCGGAGGCAATCCACTCGATTAACTAATTAACAAAGTTATTAAACATGTTTTGTGAATAACTAATGCGCACCACATGAACACGCGGGTTAGTGAAGCTTGCCTATGTGTGTACTAATACGGATAACAACGAAGACGGAATAATACCGCTTTAAACGGGGAAACTGTTGTGTGCATGCGTCAACTGCATCTACGTAGTATGACGAGGTAACGCTTGGAGGGAAATTCTAGCGCATGAGCAGAAGATACTAAAATGGAGTCTTGAAGACTTGCGTGCATGGCATCTGCTTAGCTGAGACGAAAACAAGCTATTTTACTAATGCTAATGCGGGAAAAGAATTAATAAGAAAAGGGGAATAGAGTAGAGGTGGGAGGTATACAGTGTGACCATTTATTTGTGAAATTAATATTTGTCTTTCTGACTTTATCATTAGTGCACATTTTGGGCCTCTCACGCATAACTGAATTAAGCTGAGTAATGAAAAGACTGCGCTTGTCCACTGAAAGTTAACCTGGAATGATGACTTAGATGTTGAACGGGAGCCAAGGACACGAGTGACATACCCTGAGAACGGATGGTGAAAAGTTCAACGATGAGGACTCTTATTCATAATGTTATAAAAATGTTGCAAGTAAAATGTGAATGCGTATGGGAACTCAATACATGAATAAAAATTAAGGGGATGGGTTTGCGAACAATAGTTGAACTGATTTTAATGACATGTAAGCATGGTGTGATGGAGCATTCCCCCTTGCCTGACCAATCATATTTCGTATTTTTACGATATTGAAACTTTAGTGGGTGGAACATGAAGAAACGAAGGTATAACTAAGGTAGATTTAGTTAGTTAGAGAGAACTGAATGCTGCTGAGGGGAAGGTCCTGATGCTGTGAGTCGGAGATGCTGTTGCTGGGAGAGATGCTGTGAGATGCTGATGAAGAGCCGAATGCAGATCGTGAAGGAGAACTTTCTATCCTAACTTAATTTGGTTAGATCAGAAGATCGCGGAAGAATCTCGAGGAGGAAGAGAGTGTCAGAGAGGGGTGCGGCGCAAATCGTCGGTATTCTAGAGAGGTCAACTATCCTGTCCTGAATTCTGTCCTGAAGTCTTTGTCTCCTGACCTATCCTGGGGGACCCTTACCAGTCCTTTGGCCAGGGGGTTGGTCTTTCACACCATTCTTGGTAACTATATTTTCACGTTATTTGCGGATGTTCTTTTCTCTCTATCCTCTCCCTTTCTGAGCATTAATTATTGTATGAGTCCGAGGTATATGCTTGAGGTTTAATCAATTGAATTTTCTCTCCTAAGAATGATGGTGACTGCACTGTATTTTGAAATGGTTCACATGCATTTAATTTAGATAAAGATTTGAAACCTTCCTGAGTCTGTGATCATTTACTTCAAATAAGAGAATAGTTAAGGGTTATGTTAATTATCACCATCAACTAGTTCAACTAATGGTCCATCGACCAGAGGAAAGAACTTTTGATCAGTGAAGGGTTAGTTAGGAATATTAAATAACTATTATGAAATATATTTATAAAACTTTATCACTCCAGCGGTTTACTCAATTGTGTGTTTATGGGCCCAGGTGAGTATATGGTAGTGGAGTATCTGTTGCTGGTATACCGCTGGATCAGTGGCATTACAGGAATCTGAGTTTGAGATTAAATACATTACAGGAGTAGAAAACCATATTGATGATTGTAGGAAGCTGGCTCTGTATATACTATACCAAAGTGAGGTATAGTGTGCACAGAGTCCAGTGGATCCCCAAAGGTAGTGTTAGAAATGGGATCTCTGGTTGGCTAAGGCTTGCGCCAAAGCCAGGCAGAGACCACCACTCTAGTCAGGGCGAGGGTGTTACACGCCAAAGATAACCCCTGCTCACCCCCTTGGTAGCTTGGCACGAGCAGACAGGCTTATCCCGGAGGCAATGTGTAAAGCGTTTGCGCACGCACACAGCAACAACATACCAGGCCCACCACAAGAAGGAACTCCACACAAGGTTATATCAAAAATAGCCTTTGTATTATCATAACACATTAGAATAGTACTCACATAATATACATGGTGCCACCTGGCACTAGGTCATATTTACAAGGGATTATTTACACCTGACAGGGCCAACTGGACCACTGTCAGAACCAGCACAAAGCAAACTTAGTACATGTAGAACTTATAATAAATGTAGAACATCATAAACGTACAACCAGTACTCACTGGTAGTTACTGTACTTAGCATCAGCCTGTAACATAAACCACATTATGCACAGCATCACATTAGGCGCGAATTACATTCTGCGCCAACCTCTCCAGCATAAATACATTATGCAATCCTCTCATCAGTCTAAACACATTAGACCCTAACCTCCTAAGTATAACTCACATTAGGGGCGTAAATCACAGTAGAGAATAACTCACAACCTAAACACATTAGGTAAGAATAAAATCACTAGCATAAACCATAATATGCCAAACAACCTCAATCTTAAAACACAGCTAGAGGTATAACCCAGGGTGCGTAAATCAGGGTAAATGCATCACATTTCCTAGCACCACATAATCCCTGACCCTCCTGGCCACCGGCCTTCTCTAGGGCTCAAATGCCCTATGCCCAAAGTCAGAGTTCAGCTGCCAATGCAGCAATATCCAAAAGCGCGTAATTGCGCGGGGGCAGAGGAGTGCATCTCACTCCTATCTTATGCAAGAATGCCCCCACAGAACTGTTGCCTAAACGTTGCAGCTGCCCACTACTTGCTGGGCAGCTGTGAATCACGGGAAGGCCTGGCACCTCTGTGCCTCCTGTCCCCCTCAGGGACTTTGAGTTAATTGTGCCCATGGGTTGCAGCTGCCCGCGCTGGTGCGGTGCAGCTGTGGCACTTCTCATCAAGGGGGCCCGGCACCTCTGTGCCCTCTGGACCCCCACATGGCAATCAACACATGCCCCCATCGTTGGGGCGGCCCGCTCTCTGACGGGACCGCCCAGGCGCCGACAATGCGCCTCGATATGCCCCAAGACTCTGGGGCCCTCTGGAAGCAAACATGCCCCACGTTGCAGCTGCCTGCGCGCTCGCAGAGCAGCTGGGCGAACAACCTTAGCACTGGCACCATTGTGCCTCATGAGCTCTTTCAAGAACTCTGAATTCATTATGCCCAATCCTCAGCAGCTGCCCGCGCTGGTGCGGCGCAGCTGTGACCCTCAAATGCGGCATGGGCACCTCTGTGCCCTTGGGGTCCCCACTGGGACTCTGTAGCCAGGGAATGCGGCAAAATGCTGCAGCTGCCCACTGTCAGGCGGGGCAGCTGGGGCGGGAGCACGAGCACCGACAATATGCTCCGATCTGGGAGCAGATATGCCCAACGTTGGAGTGGCCCGCTGCCAGACGGGGCCGCTCTGACTCCGTGCCCCACGGGTACCACAATACCCAAGAGCCGTCGCCCCCACGGAGCCCTACTCACCGGCTCTGGTCGGGGGAGGCTCTCTCTGGGCGTGTGCTCCTCTTCACCCGGTCCCCCTCCTGGGACCGGGAATTCACCGTGGAGCCTGGAGGCTCCGTCACTGTTCTTCTGCCTGGGCCCTCTCCTAGGGCTCAGGACTTCTCCGGTGCTTCGCCGGGAGGCGGGTGGGCTCCCGTTCTCCCTTCCTCTGCACACCGGGGCTCCCTCGGCTCATGGGAGCCCCGCACCGGTACCGCCATCACTTCCGGTCCTGCCGCCAGCCCCGCCCACGTCGCAGGCAAGGTTGCCTGACTTCCGGGTCGCGCTGGCAGTGGCCCGGCAACGTTTCTTCTCGGCTGCGGCCATGAGGGGTAGGCTCCCTCGGAAATTAAAATATAGAGCGGGGTGGGCTCCCGCTCCATCAATAAAAGGCAAAGACGCGGGGTGGGCACCCGCGCACTTGAGCATCACGGGGGAATCCCTCGCATCGGGATTCCCTCCAACGAGGCGAACAGCCTCGCGCTGCACAGCCCCCGCTCCTGCTCGGCTGGGCAATTAAAGGATAGCGCTTCCAGGCGCTAGATGAAGCAAAAGTCCTCAAAGGTGAAGGGGCAATGCAGGGCCCAGGGAGGCAAGCCCTCCTGGCAGCCCCCCTGGGCCCCAACAGCAGCACGCCCGTAGGAACAGCAACCAGGAACTGCACCCTTTCATGGGGTCACAGCCCCTTCTTTTATACAGCATTTTCCTTTGTGTCACAGCACAGGGTTTGGGGGAACCAGATACAACTGGTTTGGGGGAGCATTGGAGCACTTTGTTTTGCTCAGCTCCTCTCTCCTTTCAAAGGACAGGCTAGGGACATCAGACGCACCACAGGGGGTGGAGCCAGCATTGTGGAGGGAAGGCACAGCCCTATTCAGGTCCCAGGTGCAACTCCTCCCTCCCATCTAGATGCAGATCTCCCTATTCAGCCCTGCGCTGACTCACCCTGCCCCTCCTGGAGCCACACACACACCTCCCAGCCCCTGTCACTCACAAGCCAGACATGCAATTCACATCAGGCAGGCAGACACAGAGCACACATAAATGCCAACTTCTAGAAGTGGCATTTCTACACCAGTTATAATAAATCTGCGCACACCATTGCGCAGCATTTATTCTCACGAGTTCGCACATACTAAACTCGCCCCTGCACTCCTCTCACACCAGGAATTACCATGGACACACATATCCCCAATGCATTCCTATGGGAGGCAGGTCAATCTCACTAAATGTGCACAGAGCGCGCACGCACTTTCCACTGGACCACAGTGCGAAAGTGCCCAGAGGCCTAAAACCACCAACACTAGGTTACAGACCAGGCAAAAAGTTCAGGGGTGAACCTGCCAAAAGGGCCAAGTCCAACACAACCCCTTCCAGCCAAAAAGCAGGGCAGACCAATCACCACCTTGATGGGCTTCCCTGCTTGGGGCGATAGAACACGGACGCAGGCCCGCACTGCAGGGACACCCTCCGGTTCTACGCCACTTGGAACCATGGAATCCAACTAAGAAAAAAACTCAGGACCAACTAGGCTACCCCACCGGTACTCCTTAGTTGTCCACGGCCAGGACCAGGCCCTAGGCCACCCAGATGCCACTGGTCCTTGCCAATCCAGAGTGGGGGCAGTAACCCCTGGCATACAACAGCCATTCTCCACTCTCCCTCAGTGTAGTTCCAAACTACCACTGATCCTTCAACCTAGGGTCCGCACCCTCAGGCTGACCAGAGGTCACGGGCGAAGCGTCTCCTCACCCTACCTCTACTTCTGGGGTTCCGCACCCTCCCAGGGGAAGCACCCACCAGAACACAACTCTCCCACCAGTTCAGGACCTCTCTCCATCAACTGGTCTACCACCTGGGATCCAAATTCACCGGATGCACCGGGGTCAGAGGCGAGGACTCCCTCCCTCTGCACCCCCTCCCAGAGTCCGATACCCTCCCAACTGGAGTGGTACCCCTAAAAGGCAAACCGGCCAGGACACTGATTACAGTCGCCCTGCCGTCCAGGTCAGGCAAACACCTGAACCTGGCTCCCCAACCCAGGGACGCTACCCTTTGGTCAGATGCCCGGCGAACCAGGACTTCCCGGGGAGCACGCATGCCCCCCGAGGGTGACACATAACTAATGTATCGTGTGACAGTCTGCCGGGCACAAACCCAGGGCAGAAGTGGTGTCCCCATGGCCCCTCTGGACCCACTGGTTTTTCCACTGGAGAACCTCTCCCCTCTCACCCCTCAATCAGGACTTCTGCACCCTCCACTTAGGAGCGGTGCTGCCTAGCACCAGGACTGCTGGAGCTCTGGTTACAGACGCTCCACGTCCTCTAGAGACTAGAAGATCCTCCTCAAATGGCCTACAAGTACAGCCTAGGCCCCCAACCTGGTGTTCCCCTAGGGAACCCTCCAGGCCCTGAGACGGGGTTTCGGGCCACCGTGGGACACACCGTCCCACACTCACTCCGTCTCCACTGAGACCGGACGTGAGCCCCTACACCCCTCCCATTCCACTGGGACCTAGCTGGGCTACACTGAACCTCTTCCACCACACAGGACTGGAAGATACCCGAGCCACTCCTATTGGAACCACTTCCAGCTCACCTACCACGGGGAGATCCCCCACACAGAACAGTCCAACAGGACAGACTAGGTTCCTTTCCTGGTGTTCCTTCTAAGAACCATCCAGTACCGGAGACTTGAGATTGAGGCTCGGAATACGGCCCAGTCTCACACCTTCCTCTAGGGTCACTCCCCCATGCAAGCTCCTTATTTCAGAGAACTCACTCCAGCGTCCAGCAGCCCATCACTCATCCACACACACCCCCCCCAGACTGGTGAGACAGTTCCTTACTGTCCCTGAATCTCAACCTGCACCCCTCTTACTGAGCACCAGGTACCATACTGTGGGAACGGGACGGGGACTTCATGCACTGGACACACACTTCGCTGCCACCACTGGATCCCACCCTTACTGGTGAATCCAGAAAACTCACACTGCACTTAGGGGATAATCTACCCTCCCGAGCTAGTGACTCCATACCAATTAAGTCCCCACTGTAGGCCAACCCAAGAACTAGCAGACAGCACAGGGGCAGTCCCTCCCTCAGCTGCAGGCCAACCCAAGAACCAGCACCATGGCTCAAGGGCAGTCCCTCCTCCAGCTTTAGGCCAACCCAATAGCAGTCTGCACAAGGGCAGTCACTCCTCCAGATTCTCTGGTTTCTGTCCTTGGCAGGACACCCAACTCATAGTGCAACTTAAAACACATTTCAAAAAGAAATGACACTTAAAACAAACTCAGAAACAATAATCCCTTTCCATGTGACTATCTAAAATGCAGAGTTTTGTAGTGCAGCCAGTTGTCCTCACCGCTGACAACCAATGTTAGAAATGGGATCTCTGGTTGGCTAAGGCTTGCGCCAAAGCCAGGCAGAGACCACCACTCTAGTCAGGGCGAGGGTGTTACACGCCAAAGATAACCCCTGCTCACCCCCTTGGTAGCTTGGCACGAGCAGACAGGCTTATCCCGGAGGCAATGTGTAAAGCGTTTGCGCACGCACACAGCAACAACATACCAGGCCCACCACAAGAAGGAACTCCACACAAGGTTATATCAAAAAAAGCCTTTGTATTATCATAACACATTAGAATAGTACTCACATAATATACATGGTGCCACCTGGCACTAGGTCATATTTACAAGGGATTATTTACACCTGACAGGGCCAACTGGACCACTGTCAGAACCAGCACAAAGCGAACTTAGTACATGTAGAACTTATAATAAATGTAGAACATCATAAACGTACAACCAGTACTCACTGGTAGTTACTGTACTTAGCATCAGCCTGTAACATAAACCACATTATGCACAGCATCACATTAGGCGCGAATTACATTCTGCGCCAACCTCTCCAGCATAAATACATTATGCAATCCTCTCATCAGTCTAAACACATTAGACCCTAACCTCCTAAGTATAACTCACATTAGGGGCGTAAATCACAGTAGAGAATAACTCACAACCTAAACGCATTAGGTAAGAATAAAATCACTAGCATAAACCATAATATGCCAAACAACCTCAATCTTAAAACACAGCTAGAGGTATAACCCAGGGTGCGTAAATCAGGGTAAATGCATCACATTTCCTCGCACCACATAATCCCTGACCCTCCTGGCCACCGGCCTTCTCTAGGGCTCAAATGCCCTATGCCCAAAGTCAGAGTTCAGCTGCCAATGCAGCAATATCCAAAAGCGCGTAATTGCGCTGGGGCAGAGGAGTGCATCTCACTCCTATCTTATGCAAGAATGCCCCACAGAACTGTTGCCTAAACGTTGCAGCTGCCCACTACTTGCTGGGCAGCTGTGAATCACGGGAAGGCCTGGCACCTCTGTGCCTCCTGTCCCCCTCAGGGACTTTGAGTTAATTGTGCCCATGGGTTGCAGCTGCCCGCGCTGGTGCGGTGCAGCTGTGGCACTTCTCATCAAGGGGGCCCGGCACCTCTGTGCCCTCTGGACCCCCACATGGCAATCAACACATGCCCCCATCGTTGGGGCGGCCCGCTCTCTGGCGGGACCGCCCAGGCGCCGACAATGCGCCTCGATATGCCCCAAGACTCTGGGGCCCTCTGGAAGCAAACATGCCCCACGTTGCAGCTGCCTGCGCGCTCGCTGGGCAGCTGGGCGAACAACCTTAGCACTGGCACCATTGTGCCTCATGAGCTCTTTCAAGAACTCTGAATTCATTATGCCCAATCCTCAGCAGCTGCCCGCGCTGGTGCGGCGCAGCTGTGACCCTCAAATGCGGCATGGGCACCTCTGTGCCCTTGGGGTCCCCACTGGGACTCTGTAGCCAGGGGAATGCGGCAAAATGCTGCAGCTGCCCACTGTCAGGCGGGGCAGCTGGGGCGGGAGCACGAGCACCGACAATATGCTCCGATCTGGGAGCAGATATGCCCAACGTTGGAGCGGCCCGCTGCCAGACGGGGCCGCTCTGACTCCATGCCCCACGGGTACCACAATACCCAAGAGCCGTCGCCCCCACGGAGCCCTACTCACCGGCTCTGGTCGGGGGAGGCTCTCTCTGGGCGTGTGCTCCTCTTCACCCGGTCCCCCTCCTGGGACCGGGAATTCACCGTGGAGCCTGGAGGCTCCGTCACTGTTCTTCTGCCTGGGCCCTCTCCTAGGGCTCAGGACTTCTCCGGTGCTTCGCCGGGAGGCGGGATGGGCTCCCGTTCTCCCTTCCTCTGCACACCGGGGCTCCACTCGGCTCATGGGAGCCCCGCACCGGTACCGCCATCACTTCCGGTCCTGCCGCCGGCCCCGCCCACGTCGCAGGCAAGGTTGCCTGACTTCCGGGTCGCGCTGGCAGTGGCCCGGCAACGTTTTCTTCTCGGCTGCGGCCATGAGGGGTAGGCTCCCTCGGAAATTAAAATATAGAGCGGGGTGGGCTCCCGCTCCATCAATAAAAGGCAAAGACGCGGGGTGGGCACCCGCGCACTTGAGCATCACGGGGGAATCCCTCGCATCGGGATTCCCTCCAACGAGGCGAACAGCCTCGCGCTGCACAGCCCCCGCTCCTGCTCGGCTGGGCAATTAAAGGATAGCGCTTCCAGGCGCTAGATGAAGCAAAAGTCCTCAAAGGTGAAGGGGCAATGCAGGGCCCAGGGAGGCAAGCCCTCCTGGCAGCCCCCCCTGGGCCCCAACAGCAGCACGCCCCGTAGGAACAGCAACCAGGAACTGCACCCTTTCATGGGGTCACAGCCCCTTCTTTTATACAGCATTTTCCTTTGTGTCACAGCACAGGGTTTGGGGGAACCAGATACAACTGGTTTGGGGGAGCATTGGAGCACTTTGTTTTGCTCAGCTCCTCTCTCCTTTCACAGGACAGGCTAGGGACATCAGACGCACCACAGGGGGTGGAGCCAGCATTGTGGAGGGAAGGCACAGCCCTATTCAGGTCCCAGGTGCAACTCCTCCCTCCCATCTAGATGCAGATCTCCCTATTCAGCCCTGCGCTGACTCACCCTGCCCCTCCTGGAGCCACACACACACCTCCCAGCCCCTGTCACTCACAAGCCAGACATGCAATTCACATCAGGGAGGCAGACACAGAGCACACATAAATGCCAACTTCTAGAAGTGGCATTTCTACACCAGTTATAATAAATCTGCGCACACCATTGCGCAGCATTTATTCTCACGAGTTCGCACATACTAAACTCGCCCCTGCACTCCTCTCACACCAGGAATTACCATGGACACACATATCCCCAATGCATTCCTATGGGAGGCAGGTCAATCTCACTAAATGTGCACAGAGCGCGCACGCACTTTCCACTGGACCACAGTGCGAAAGTGCCCAGAGGCCTAAAACCACCAACACTAGGTTACAGACCAGGCAAAAAGTTCAGGGGTGAACCTGCCAAAAAGGGCCAAGTCCAACAGGTAGGCAGAGGTAAAGTTAGATAGCACCTCACTCTCTATTTGTGGTAGTGTGGTCGAGCAGTAAGGCAGTATCAGAGGACAGTGTTAAGCATTTGTTGTACCCACTCAATCAGCAAATGATTTCACACACTCAAAGACTGAACTTCAGACCAATTGGTTTTGTATAAAAATATTCTTTTAATTATTTTATTTCCTAGAACCAAGCAAGCCTGGCACAGGTAAGTTGATAAATACTTTGCAGTAAATATACAGTTTGAAATGCAGTTGTAAATGTACTTTGAAATGGTTACAGTTTGAATTACTGGTAATGCAATACTGTGAAATGCTGTACATATACTTTGTATTGATTTTGCGATAAGAATTACAGGTAAGTTACTTTTACGTTACTTTTGAGATTACTTTTTAGATTACTTTTTCTACTCAGTGTGATATGCCTAGATATCACACTGGGACATTTCCTAGAGAAAAGGTAAGTAAAATCAGTTTTGCACAATTGTTCTTTTTCAGGTTTCCATACAAATCAACTCCACACTTAGAACATTTTTCAGAGAAAAAAAACAGTCAATAGGTTCCTATGGAGAGAGATGAAGTTAACGGTTACCAGGTAAGTAATCGGTCTTTGGGGTTGAGCTTCTGGGGTTAGAACAAGGGTGCCCCCAGGGTCAAGGATGCACTCACGTTACACCCTCAGCGACACTAGGGCGGCCGGGTGCAGAGTGCTGAGGCCCAATGTTATCCAATGGGGGATAGGGGGCCTCCGGCTGGTGGCAAGCAGGCCACTTGGGTGTGGGAGCCAAGCTCCTGGTGTTAGGCTCAGGGCAAAAGGGGATCATGTTTAGCACAAAAGGTGCACCCGCAGCGGCACAGGGGCGGCTGGGTGCAGGGTGCTGGTTTGGTGTCGGGTGCCCTGTTGTTTTCAATGGGGATTTTCGGTTTTGGTTTTCAGCTGCAGGCTCGGTCCAGGAAGACTTCCAGGAGGAACCAACAGCTGGGCAGGTAAGTTGGAGGGCTCGGGGACGTAGGTGCACCTCGGGTTCTGTTCTCCAGGGCGCAGGGCGGCTGGATGCAGGGGTGTCTTTTGAGGTCAGATTTCACCTTACCGGGCCACTCGCGGTTGGGGGAGGTCTCCGTGCAGAGGCTGCAGGCGACGTCGGAGAGTCCTGGAGGGGTCAACCCACGGTGGACTCGGACTCTGGGGCGCTGGGGGACCTCGCTGGGACCGGTGGGCCACTCTAACTCGGGGTGTAGGCGACGGGTGCAGTGGTGGTTCCAGGCGTCGGGTTTCTTTTTCCTCAGCAGGCTGAGAGTCTTTCTTTGGGGTTTCTTCTGAACAGAACTGCTGTTCGCAGGAGATCCGGTCTTTGTTGAAGGCAGTCAGTCCTCCCAGGGGTTCTGGAGGTCGCTGGCTGCAGGACAAGACGATTTTTGGCGCAGGATCTCTGGAAACTGCAGACGGGCCGGTAGGGCTGGGGCCAAGTCAGTTGTTCTCTGCAGTCTCCTCTGCTGGGCGTCTTCTTTCATCCTTTTTCTTCTTAGGTTGCGGGAATCTGCCTTCTTGGTTCAGGGCTGCCCCCTAAATGCTGTATTTAGAGGGCGTTTTAGGGGTCTCGAGGTCAGTAGCCAATGGGCTACTGACTTTAGGGTGACTACACCCTTGGTGTGCTCACCCCACGTGGGGGAGTGAGCACAATCCCTAATCCTGATTGGGGAGTGCCTGCCATCTGCAAGATGGCGGGCACTGAAGAGTGAGCTTCACCTCGCCTCCCCCACCTGAGGGGTGGAGTTGGCAGAGGTAGGCACACCTTCTGGGCTGGCTATTTTTTCCCGCCTGTCTTCCCGCCGAAAAGGAGGGGAGACAGGAAGGGGGCCTGCTCCTGATAGCAGGAGAGGCAGGGGGTCGCATTACAAAGGCTGCCAGGCCTTTGAAGCTCCCCTGCCACAGATGGCTTCTTCCTGGCCTGGGGAGGTGTGAACACCTCCGCCCAGGAAAGGCTTTGTTTCTGGGCTCAGGGAGCGAAGGCTCACACCCTAGGGGTCCAGAAACATGTCTCGTGGTGGCAGGCTGGTATGTACCAGTCAGGGAACCCACCAGAGGCTGGTCGCTTTTCAGGGGGCATCTCTAAGATGCCCTCTGTGTGCATTTTCATTAAATCCCACACTGGCATCAGTGTGGGTTTAATGTACTGAGAAGTTTGATACCAAACTTCTCAGTTTTCAGTGTAGCCATTATGGTGCTGTGGAGTTCGTAATGACAAGCTCCCAGCACCATGTACTCTTAATGGCAGCACTGCACTTACAATGTCTAAGAATGAACTTAGACACTGTAGGGGTACAGGGCTCATGCACCTGTACCCTCACCACTGGCAAAGGGCACCCAGCTAGACGGATGACTGATCTATGCCAGGGCAGTGGGTTGTAGGCCTGGCACACAGGTAGGTGTGCCATGTCGACTCTTCACTTTGTTCTGCACCAAAACACGCAGCCTGCAAAGGCAGTGTGTGTGTGTAAAGGTACAGGGCCTCTAAGGGTGGCACAATAAGTGCTGCAGCCCTTAGAAGTCTTCCCTGGTCACAGTGCCCTGGGTACCTGTGGTACCATTTACCAGGGGCTGACCTGTGGCCAGAGATGCCAATTGGGTTAGGTTTGGGGAAAGAACACAGGCCCTGGGAACCTGATTGGCAGGAACCCAGGGCACATCAAGTCAAAGTGCATCAGTAGTCTGGCAAAAAGTGTGGTGGGGTTACTGCAACAGAAACCCACTTTCCTACAATGATTACTTGTCAGGGTTATATGGAACTGATAACTCAAACGAAGAGATAGAAGAAGAGGGGAAAGTGTGTGGTGACAAAAGGAATAGTAAGAGAAGATGAATAAGGGAAGAAATGGACGAAGATGGAGTTTTATAGGAGGTACAGAAGAGCATAAAGGAGAGTAGGAAAGCAAATAATACATACAACGAAGAATGTAAAGAATTTGGGTCGGTAAAAGAAGAGGTACTAGAAAGTGGGGGATTTATATTTAGGGGCAACAGACTCTTCCCTCCTCAGACCGTATAAAATAAATTGATAAAACGTATGCATCAAGGATATGTGGAAATTTACAAAATAAAAACAAAGATTGCATCAGTGTTACTGGAGCCAGAATTAGATAAACAAGCGGAGGGTATGTTAGGAGAATGTATCTTGAAATCACATTACCCTGTAACTAGAAATGCCTTTTTACTTGCTGTAATGCAGTGTTTCCCAAACAGTGGTCGCAACCCACTGGTGGGTCACGAGCCGATTGTTGGTGGGTCACGAAAGTCCAAGCAATAAATAAAGATCCCTTTAAATTCTGTACTCGTCACTTTTGCTGTGCTTCAAAGACAGAGGTCAAATGTCAGGCTATGTCTTCTGACAAACCGCTGCTTATTTTGTAACATGGGGATTGGTGTTTTCAAAATCCTCTCACTTTGCAGTCACAGAAAGAAAAGTAAAATTAATATTGTAACAATTTTGCAGGAGTACAGGTAGAGTGGAAGGAAAAGCTGCAGGATGTCATTGTTTTGTAACACACAACAAACTGTAAATACCTGTAAATGACCTGTACGCATTCAGAAGTTAGGAAAGCAGAAATGAAGCACCTTTTTTTTTGTAATTCTGAAGAGTGATGGAAAATAAGATTTTAATAGGATCAAAACTATTTAAGTGACATCACTTGCTGATCTACAAAAGGTAAAAATATACACTGACACCCGATTTCCACACACATCATTTGTGTGCAATATAGTTTTATCAGTAAAACTCTATGTCTGTGCAAATTTAGTGCCCATTTCAATGTAAAATGTGCTGTCTGTAAACAACAGTGCGCTACCACAAGATGCTTTAGTTACATTACAAAATCGCTTGCCTCATGTCCATTAACGCTAGGTGGGTCGCGAAAGTCTGTCATTCTAAACAGTGGGTTGAGGTTTTAAAAAGTTTGTGGAGCACTACTGTAATGTAATTATTTACAATCATGTTCACACACAATCATACTTTACAAATAGGTTCTCGTCAGGTTTTTATATTGTATATATTTTTTTTTGAAGACAACATTGTATTGCATTCTATAGCTGAGGTATCCTAGTAGATTGGTTATCACTGTCTGCCAATAAGGAATGTCACTAGGTCACAGAGACCTAGTGAACTAGATAAGGTGAAGCATAGAGGAGCTGTGAATGAGGTGCTTATTTGGAATAAGCATACATGTATTTGAAGACTAGGGCTTGTTTGAAGATATGTACCTTTTCACAACGTGTCCTAGATAAAAACACTGTCAGATTAGTCAAATATTACAAGAGCTGCTACAGCGCCACCATTTTTGCCAAAGAAACTAACCAGTGCCGATAGAGAGGAAGGACCTCCAAAAGGAAACACAACCCTTTAAAGCTGTCACTGCTCTACCTATACTGCCATCTATAATATTGAACTCCTGGTGTATCTGGACCCCCAGAAAGCGAAATGTATAGCATTCCTATCAAAGGGTGCAAGGACTAATTGTCATCACAGGCTCAGCTAAGTGGTGTCTCGTAAGAAAAATACATAATTCCGCCCAACTAACCTGCAGTGCTGATATTTTTCTGATGGCCTCCATTTTATTTATTGACTGTGCCAAGCCCACCACAGCTCCTTTTATATTAAGCAGTAGATCATCTGCATACAACAATCTGATATTTATGATGCCAGCTTTCGGAATATATCTGTTCATGCCGTCAAGTATTCGCCTGGCCCCTGCCTTGCGCTGTCGCCCTTACCTATGCCTGGTCCTCCGACCAGGCCCAGCCCTTTCAGGCCGAGCTCCAGCGCTATCATGAGGCTCCCTGCCTCAACCTTCTCTTGCTCTCTTCTCGACCTTTCACTTCTCTCTCCTATTCTCCTGCTCTGTCTCCTGTTTCACCACTTTCTTTGCCTCTTCGCCCTTTGACCTCCTTTGCTACTTTTTGGTCTTTTTCTCTTTCCTTTCTTCTTTATTCTCTGCTGCTTTGTTGTGCATTTCTCACTCTTTCCTTGCCATTTTCTGTGCACCTCTCATTCTTTCTTATTCATTACTTGCCACTTTTTTGTGCATTTCTCAATCTTTATTTGCTGCTTCTTGCGCATTTTTCGTTCTCATTATTTGCGGCTTTTTGTGCATTTCTCATTCTCTCTTCAACACTTTAATGTTATGTTTTCATTCTTTCTCACTCACTACTTGTCTACCGCTTTTCTGGACATCTATCACTCGTTCTCATTCATTCTTTGCCGCTCTTCTGTGCTTGTGGCTTTTTCTTTCTTTAATATTTCTCTCTGCCTTTTTCACTTAATTCTTGTGCCTTTTGCCTTTTTTTGTCTCAGCCCTTTTGCCCATGTTTCCAGTTTTGCACAATCAAATTCTCTCTTACCTCCTCTTCTCCTTCCTTTTTTTCAGCTCTTTTTTCATGCCCTTCTCCGACTGCAGCGGCCTTTCCTGCCTCCTCATCCATGCCGTGCTCCCTTCATGCAGCTCGTTTAGCTCTGCCCACCCCCCAAAGCTCCTCCCCACTACCACTTAATGGTGGCCACCGTGCAGATGCACCACTGGTGCGTTGAAAGTGTGCCAAAGGCTAGCCCATCTGCGCCTGGTTGTGCCCTGCCCGCGCCCAGCGACAGGACCCTTGGTTCTTCTCACACTTATCCCGCTACTCCTCTGCTTCCTTCCTCACCTTGAACCCTGGAAGCACCTCCCAGCACGGCTGTCGAGCCTCATCGGCCTATGCCGAAGTTGCCTTCTACTGCTCCACTTGCCACGTCTCCTGCACCTGCCCTCACCTTTGTGCCACCCTCGCATGCACCACACACAACACACATATCACACTCGACCATGCTTTCCTGCCCCCACCCCTCCCTATCCTGCCTACTCCTCAACACCTGTTCCATCACCAAATGCCACAGAAATCAGTGGCCTGCTGCATGAACACACACCGGGCCTGCTCTTCCTGACAGAAACCTGGCTGACTCCCACGTGAGCTCCCCAACCACGCTGCGGACACCTAATGGACCCTATCTTTACCACCCTCAGTGAAATCACAGTCGACAAGCCCACACCCATCCCTTGGTGGGGCCATGCCGTCATCCATTTCAACATACCCATCCCTCACCACTGCAGAAATGACATCGTCAAACTCTCACAACGGAAGTGGAACGAGGACTCTGAAGAACCCTGGAAATCAGCACCTGATACCACCACCCTCAGGATCTCAACGGCCTCCTCAGATCTATCTCCATCTTCAGTGTCTGAATTCACTTACTGCGCAGACACCTTGGCCCCACTCAAGACCACAAGCCTGTTGGTACACAGAAGAGCTCAAACTCACGAAGGGCTACTGCAAGCAGCTAGAGAGCAGATGGTGATAAAGCCAGGACGACACCAGCAAGATCAACTACAGATCAGCCCTCAGATAATACCAACAAATCAGAACCACTAAACACTCCCTCACCCAGCGCATCGAATGCAGCACCAACACTGCCAAGGAAATCTTCACTAATGTGAAAGTTTTCATCTCTCAGACAGCAAGCTCCCCTGGTGTTACTCCCTCATATGACATTTGAACCCAATGTCCCTCTATTTCAGCAGCAAGATCTCCAGCACCTACAACACCTTTGAGCCCCAACTGGACCCCTCCACTCTTGCAACTGCTCAGTTACTTCCAACACCCAGAGGACCACCCTGACACCTGGTCCACAATCACCATTCAAGGGACTGCAGCGACCAGGCACGCCATACATTCTGGAGCACATTCAATCCCCTGCTATCATAACATAATCACTAAAATCCTGCACCCTCTAATCTCAGCCCTCACCCGATCCTGAATGCCTTTATCAATACAGCCACTTTCCCAGACGCCTGGAAACATGCCACAGTTCTTCCTCTCCTAAAGAAACCCTCAGTGAACCCTAAAACAATAGCCAACCCATGTCCCTGCTACCCTTCCTAAGTCAAGGAGAAGATCAAAAACAAATACCTAGTCGCCCACCTCAATAACAATGACCTTGACCACCCAATCTGTCTTCAGACCCAACCACAGCACTGAAACTGCCTTCATCGCCACCACGGACAACATCTGGGTGATCATGTAAAGAGGAGACATCGCTGCCCTCATCCTTCTGGATCTACCTGCCGCCTTTGATACTCTCTCCCTACCCACCCTCATTCAACGCCTACATGATCCCCGCATTCATACACCAGCACTCAGTTGGATCGGCTTTTTCTGACAGGCAGCACCCAGTAGGTCAGCCTGACTCCTTTTACCTTGGTAGCACTAATCTGCAGAGTGCCACAAGGATCCTTGCTCAGTCCCAAGCTGTACAGTGCCTACAAGACCCCACTCGCCAGCATCGTTCCCTCCCACAGAATCAACATTATATCCTACTCAGACAAAACATCAAGCACCCGGACTAACTTCTCAGCCTGCATGTGCGAAGTCGCAGGATGAATGAAAACCAACTGCCTAATGTTCACACAGACAAGACGAAAGTAGTCATCTTCGGCAAAGATACCTCACTATAGGGTTCCACCTGATGGCCTGCTGATCTGGGACCCATACCCAAGCCAACCACTAAACCCAAGAACCTTTTTTTTATTTATTTTTTTAACAAACTTTATTGAGCCTTTATTCAGGGTGCATTACATCATGGCAAATGGTCTTGGCATTTTACATTTTTCATTGTGGTGCAACAGAACCCATTATTCACTATAGTTGAGCGTACATACTTTAAACCTGTACCCATCAGTTCCATGACATAAAAAGTACAATGCAATAAACACTTTCTAAAGACAGTGGTCCCTAGACAATTAAATTTTAAGGAAGTAAATATAGACTCAATCAGTACTATATTCTACTGTCCAGCCGGACAGGATTTAATATAAAATCAAAGTAATTTCTTCAATTAGTATACATAAACATTATAAAGTGGGACACAAGCCTGCATCCAACTTAACAAACAGGGGAGAAAAGGGGGAACATAGAACATGTAGTAAGGGGTTCAGGCAAGAAAAAGTATGTTTGTTTAGAACACAATTTTGGTAAAACAAACAGATTGGGAAGAGGACACCATTACACATTCAACTTAATATTTTACAGAGTGTATATGGTGTACAAAGTGTCGACGGCGTTTCGATCCCTTAACTGAATAATGGGATCATCGTCAGGACATTTACAAATGACATGCCTGTATACAGTAGCCTGTAATTGCGCGAACCATGAAAAAACAAGGGAATAAGGAAGGAAAATATACATTAGATTAAAATGGAATAATTAAGGAATTATTTCCAAGGTGATCGTGAGGTTATCTCCTGTGCAATATACAGCGTGAGAAACGGCGCATTTTGAGAATTGAATGTGTAAGTGAATTGTAAGTGCTATACAATAGTGGATAAAAGCAATGAAGGAAAGAGTGGGGCCAAGGATCACGTGGGCATGAATCCGGCGTAGCGATGGAAAAGTGAATAAAAATCTAACTGTAACCGTGTCCATAGAACATGGAAAGACTAAGAACGACGCAACAGAAGAGAAGGAAAGTTGTATTACCGCAATGGGGGCTAGATGGATGTGCGTCCTTATCGAGGTGTGTGACCAAGGAACTGGAGTCCTAAGGGAAGGAATGCCAGAATTGAAGGAGCAGGGTCTAATAGGGGAGTACAAAGGGAGTAAGTGGAGTATAAACTTACCAATCCAATTGTGGATGTGGTGATAGGGAGCAATTGGGCTCAAGCGGAGGACGCTGTAATTAAGAGTGCACCGGGAATGTAGGAGGTATCTGAAATTAAATCACGCACTTAGAGATGTGGAGGCATTAAGTGCGAGGTGCAGGAGAGACAGACTAGTGAAAACGCGCTTACCGCGTGTGATAAAATGCCAGGATCGGCACCTATGTGTTTGCGAGCCGCGTCCGCGGTCTCGAAGCAAAATGCCGCTGGAGCTGTAACAGGAGTAAGGAGGAAATTAGATTTGGACCAGCATGGGAACAATGCAAGCAGCGACGTGCACGGCCGACGTGCTTACCGATAACAGGATTAGATGTGTTGCAGCATGTTCTTCCGGTTACATTAAAGCAAGGAGCCTGGGTGTGTGTTTTAAAATGAAGGAGCGGCGAGGTAGCGGTCAGGTGACCGGGAATAGAAAGTGAAGAGGGAGATTGGGAGGGGATGCAGTGGTGGCGGCCATCTTGGAAGGGAATTCTCTAACGCGCTGGGTAGAGAGGCAAGTGGAGAGTAAAGGGGTGATAGGTAGTGAAGAGTCACGGGCATAAGAGATGAGAAGAGATGACAGTGAAATCATGGAAAAATGGAAACAAAAGGAATAAACAGAGCCGCAGTTGTTACAGATCAAAGATTAAAAACAGAACCGAACCTATAGAATGTCAAGGGGTGTCAAGGGGTGATAGGTAGTGAAGAGTCACGGACATAAAATATGTGAAGAGATAGCAGTGAAGTCATGGAAAAATGGAAACAAAAAGAATAAATAGAATAAACAGAATCTCAGTTGTTGCAGATCAGAGGTTAAAAACAGAACAGAACCAGTAGAATAAACACGGCATGCGGAGTCATTCATGTTAATCACTGATGTCACTAACGTGTCGTGACATGAATTTGTATTTTTTTATCCCCAAAAACTAAGTGAACTACCCCCACCCTCTCCTTCCCCCCCTTCCTGGTCTGTCAGTGTGTTGTCATCTAGTTAGTCTCATAGTTCTGCAGTATCAGGAGTGTCAACCTATATTTTCGGTGCATCAGGGCCTTTCCACGTAGTCTATTCTGTTTGTCCCTGTTGGTGTGACGAATGCCATAGTGGTTCAGGGTGGTGAATCCAGTAATGGAAATGGGATATCTAATTGCGTGAAGTCTTCTAACATAACGTCCCAGTCCATGGAGATAGGACGCTTTCGCAACCCCCTTGCCTCCTCCCGTCTAAGTGCAGCGCTTTCAGCGTTACCCCATCTGATCACTTCCTCTCTCCATGCATGTAGTGGGGGGCTCCTTGGAGATTTCCATCTCATCGTAATTGCTCTGATCGCTAGTATAAGCGCTAAGTCCAGAAATCGCAGGTGCACCTTCTGGGCTTTGGTGCGCCTGCGTAGGCCCAATAAGCCCTCCAATATGTTGTCTGTCATTGGAAGGTGTGTAATTTCTCCCAGTATATTGCGAATGTGCCCCCAGTAATCTTTGAGGCGCGGGCAAGCCCATAACATATGTACAAAACCAGCCTCCTCCTCCCTACATCTTGGACAATGGTTCTGGGCTTCTGGGAACATGCAATGTATCCGTTTCGGGGTTAAATACGCTCTATGGAGTACCATGTATTGTATAAACTTGAGTTTTGCGTTACGGGAGACCCGCTTAGGGTGTTCTAAAATACCCTCCCAGGCTTTATCGGTGATTATCAGATCTGTTGCTTCTGCCCATTTCCCACGTAGGTCCATAAGGCAGATAGAGGCCTGCGTTCGGATGCCGGTATATAGCCACCTAACTAGATGTCCACCCCTCCCCATGTAATAAAGCAGATGTACCATGTCATGCTGTGGAGGCTCCCTACGCTGGGGTGCCCATGTAGTCTTGATGTAGTGTACTATCATTGCATGTAACAGGTAAAGGCGATCAGAAGCCCCAGTGGTCCTTACAAATGTGCCATGATCCATAAGTATTCCATCCCCAAAGAAGGAACCCACCTCCGTGACTCCCGCGTCCTCCCAAGCTTGTATCCTAGCCATTGTGAGTCTACCGCCCATGACTGGCAGCCCCAGTAGTGGGACGTTGGGCGCGTAGGGAATCGCTTTCGATGTGTACTGCAGTGCCTTTTTCCAGCAGTGTAGGGCCGTCTGCAATAGCGGTGGACCGTCCAACGGTATTCTCGCCCTCGGGAGTAGCATACTATGTAGTGTACCTTTTTCCAGATCCTGTGTAGTATAACTTATTTTCTGTAAATTCCTGCCTGCTGTCCAAAAGGACAGCCATTGCAGTTGGGATGCGTAATAATATGCTCGGAAGTCGGGGACTCTTAACCCTCCCCTGTCTGATTTTAGCTGCAACTTCTTGAGACTTACCCTGCGTCTACCACTGCCCCATATAAGTTCGACCAAGAGTGTGTCTAATAAGCGAAATGTAGATTGAGGCACCACCAGGGGCAGATTTACAAAGAAATACAATAGTCGGGGCAACATCACCATCTTGGAGATGGCTATCCTCCCCATCACGGACAGTGGCAAGGACGTCCAGAAGGAGATACTAGGGCGCAACGAGGCGATGGCCTTCATCAGGTTGCCTTCTAGTTGGTCTGCAGGGGTCCTATAGACATGGATACCCAGGTACTTAAAAGTGTCCCGTGCTACCGGTATCTGATAGGTACCGAATTGGATTACATCTGGACGAAGACCCTCCTGGAAATAAAAGGCATGGGATTTCCCGGCGTTAACAGCCAACCCCGATATAGTCTCGAATGCGGCAAACACCATAGGGAGCGGGTTCGCCTCGCCTTCTAAGTCTCGCAAATATATGAGGATATCGTCCGCATATATGGAGATAAGGTGCGTAACATCCAGTGTGGGAATTCCCAAAACTTCATATGATCGTCTCAAGGCTATGGCCAGCGGTTCCACCGCAAGCACAAACAGGAGAGGGGAGAGTGGGCACCCCTGCCTAGTGCCTCTGTGTACTGCGTATTCCGGGGATATATATCTCCCGGTGCGTGCCCTCGCAGTAGGGTTAGTATAGAGTAGGCGTACCCACCGCAAGAAATCCCGGGGGAGGCCAAATCGCGACAGGGCTGTGAACATGTACTCCCACGTTATAGAATCAAATGCCTGACGTAGATCTAACGCTAGGCATCCCGCCCTGTCGTATTCGCTGGGAACAGACCTCATTACGTGATGAAGTCTCCTAGTGTTGAGTGAAGTGCTGCGCGCAGGGAGGAACCCGCATTGGTCACTGTGTATAAGAGTAGGGAGAGCCGGAATCAGTCGGTTTGCTAGGGCCTTACTAAGAATTTTGTATTCGGTAGCCAGTAACGACAGTGGCCTGTAATTAGACATCTCTGCGATGTCTCGTCCCGGTTTGGGGAGTGACACCACCATAGCTTGCATCGTGGATTGCGGCAATCTACCAGTCTCCCAAGCTACCTTATATAGTTCCGCTAGTTTAGGTGCCAAGATATCCGAATACGTCGCGTAAAATTCTACAGGTAGGCCGTCTAGTCCCGGAGTTTTATTCCGGTTAAGGCCCTTTATTGCTGCCCTTATTTCCTGTTGGGTTATGGGACCTATAAGGTCTTTACGCATAGCTTCAGTGATCTTGGGGAACTGCAAGCTGTTGAAGAAGGCCTCCATGAGACCGTCGTCCACGGGCGGTGGTGCCTCATATAGGGTAGTGAGATAATTACAAAATGCTTCATTAATCTCCCTTTGAGTGTGAATCAGTCCCTTCTGCGGTGAACGGATACAGGTGATCAAAGGCGCCTCTATGTTATCCCTCAGTATCCGAGCTAGCAGCGTTCCGGATTTGTCAGCATCCGTGTGCTTCAGTTGCGTATACGCTCTGTAATCCATGAGTCTAAGTGTTTCCAGGGTCTCTGCGTGTCTGATACGGGCCTCTTGAAGAGCTTCCCGTTTTTCGTCATTGGTCGTAGCAGCTGGTTCTAGCTCTGTCATCAGTGCCTCTGTGTCTATAAGTTTTTTATGCGCTTCTTGACGTGCCCCTATGGTAGCACTAATTGTCGAGCCACGGACCACCACCTTAAACGCATCCCAATCTATGAGGTTGGAAGATGCTGTATTCCAGTTGTCTACAAAATAATTATTGACGACATCTAGTAATGTGCTCCGAAAGGGAGCGTCTTCTAAGAATTGGGGCCATAGTTTCCAGGTCGGCACCGGGGTCGGGACTCTGCCCCACATGAGAGTAGCCTCCAGGGGATTATGATCCGAGAATGTCTTGGCTAAGTATGTCGACTGGTGTATTTGTGCGACCAATGTGTGTGAACAAAGAAATCTATCTAGCCTGGTGTGAAGTTGGTGAACTGGGGAGTAGAAAAAATATTCCTTGTGTGTAGGGTGTAACTTTCGCCATGCATCTACGAGACCCCAGCCTTGCATCCACGTGTTTAGGAGTTCAGCCTGTTTGTGTGTGCTGGCCCCGTTCAGGGGAGGATGGGATCTGTCTAATGCTACGTCTAGGATTGCGTTGCAGTCTCCCACCAGGATCCAGGGAATGGTATCCCACCCCATCAGAGCTCTGCCCAGATCAGCAAAAAATGTGTCTTGATCAAAATTCGGCGCATATATACTACCAAGGACTACGGGTAGACCATCTAACGTGCCTTTCAGAAGTAGATACCGTCCCTTATCATCCACTCGCCGCTCAACTTCCTCAAATGGAACTCCATGGCGTATCCATATGGTTGCCCCCCTAGCGAAGGCTGAATAATTAGTGGTATATATTCGGCCTCTCCACTTTTTCCGAGTTTTCCCTGCCTCTGTCAGGTGGGACTCCTGTAAAAACACGATCTGCGCCCGTCTTCTAAGAAGGTATGCATGTATCCTATGCCGCTTGGTCACAGCCCCCAACCCTCGTACATTCCAGGTCAATAGGTTGTATGAGCCTAAGCTGTTTTGTTTACTAGACATATTTTCACTATTTGAATTGTTCTCCGTGGAAAACGAAGCCCATGAGTGTGTACAGACCAGGAAACCCCCATCCCTTGCAAACTAACCATACACGGCGAGGCCAACAAACAATGCTGAGCCAAACCATAAACTAAAACATACGAGAACCGTAGAACAGTGCGTGCGCTTCGTGGGGGGTGCGCACCGCCAGCCATACTGTCGTCTATGTAGGTGTAGAACTCCGGCGGCTCTACTGGGCCCCGGGGGGTGGCTTTTTTTGTATATTATCTCTCCAGTTATCTTTGTCAGTGCTCAGTATAGTGAGGGTTACCGTATGCAGGACAATAGGGCTGTTGTATCCTACTTACTATCGTTACCCGGATGTAGTTTCGGGCCGTTATCATCTCAACACTCTAGAGTAGTAATCAATGTGTAAGTGATGCATGATCATAACATAACGGTACAAAATACGAACAGTATATACAGCGTGAGACATCCAGCCCAATCAATGCAAGAAACAGAAGGAAAAAAAAGGATACTGTCCAACGTCCGATATCGTGACCATACTCAAATAGTCAGTCCCATGTAGACCCGGAATGGGGATATTTAGGATCGTCTCTCTAGTTGCGAACAGGCCATCTCCCGTTTGGGGGGTCGCCGAGGGGAAGAGAGTGATGCTATGTTCCGAGTCCGAATGTATAGTACTGTCCTCCGAGTCTGTCGAGATCTTTGTGTTGTCCTCTCTGAAGGATCCGGCGACCGCCAATGCCTCTGCCTTATCCGCCATCTTCTGGGCCGGAGTCGGGCCTAGTCTTGCGGAAGTCCTCGAGCCTCCACCCCTGCCTCGGGGTAGTTGGTGTTGTGACTGTACAGGGTTGTGTCTCACCGAGCCAGACAGACTCTCCTGACTGTGTCCTAAGTCCATTACCTCGAGCCATTCTTCCACATCATTGGGACTGTCGAAGAAGTAAGATTTCTTGTTGTGCATGACTTTGAGCCGGGCGGGGAACAATAGGGCATATTTGAGTTGTGCCGCACGTAGTTTCTTCTTTACCGCCTGGAAAGAGGTCCGTTGGCGCTGCACCAGGATCGTGTAGTCTGGGTACAGTGAAATCCTCTGGTTTTCAAATTGGATGTTCGCCTTTTCCCTCGCTTTTTGGAGTAGCATGTCTCTATCCCTGTAATTCAGGATCTTGACAATCATAGGTCGCGGGGGGCTCCCACTTTTGGTGCACACGTTGGAATCCGGTGCGCCCTCTCCACGCAAAAGTACGGGGACAGACCCTCAGGAGCGACATGCTCTCTGAACCACGCTTCCATAAAATCCGCTGGTCTCACACCCTCACTTCGTTCCGGCAACCCAATAACTCGGACGTTATTTCTTCTGTTGCGTCCCTCCGCGTCCTCAATCCGGTCCTGGAGTCCAGCAACTTGGTGTTGTAGCTGTTGTATTTGCGTTTCATGTTCTTTGAGTTGGGGATCGATACTCGTCAATGCCTTGTCATGATCCCGCACCGTATCAGCGAGCTTCCCGTGGTCTGCCCTCAGTAGAGTAAGGCCAGTCGTGAGGGCCCCTATCTGCTGTTCCATTATCTTCTTGGAGTCTCGGATCTCCTTTAGTATTAAATCCAATTTCTCTGAATGGGACTCAGTCGGATTGATGGAGGTACTGCTCGGCGCCTGTTCGTTGTCGTTGGATTCAGGGGGCCCCCCTCCTGCCGCCAGACCGGTGTCCTGAACTTTGCCCTTTAGTCTGCCCATCATGAGTTCCAGCCGATCCCAAGCTAGGGCACCGAGTCCAAGGGTCCCTGCCAATCACGGTATACCACCCGGTTTCTGATCAAGTCCACAAGCTCCGCTTCTCGCCAGGTAATATGTTGCAACGTAGACCGGTCAGTGGTCGTAGTCTCTCCCCTCCACGTCACCACCTGCCTCAGCGCTCCGGTCGTCAGTTCAGCCCCCGGTGGGTTCTCCCTGCAGTAGTCCGTTCTCCGCCTCTCTGTAATGTGAGCAACCTCTACATTGCTCTCCAACCGTACCACAGTCAACGTTGGTGCATCCTAGCAGGTACCTGGTGTGCCCAAAAGACCCCCTCGTAAGAGGCCCTCAATATGTCAGCAGGCCGCAGAGGGGAAGTAGACAGCAGAAAGGGCTGCCCTGTTCCAAGCCCAATTTACCGCCTCTGTGCCACTCACCACCCTGTGGGAAGGTGTCGTTCCACCAGACAGCACTCTACAGTGGGCTACTGTGCTTTAATGCCTGTGATGGGCGCCCCTCTCCTCCTCGCCACCACCGTGCCACAACACCATGTCTTAGTTTATACAATAGCCCCCGGGGGTCCGTCCCGCAATATGCTGTCTCCCGCGGTACTTCAGGTGCAGCCGCCTCACTAATCTCCGTTCAAATGGTCCCGGTGCAGTTTATTCAATCCCGGGTGTGTCTGAATTCGCTCCCGATATCGTGTAGGAGGTGGGGGTTGTTAGAGGGGGGGTTGCCCGCCCACGTCCTCCAGCCGAGCGGCGCGCCGCGGGGCTATTGGGGGCGCTCACCTCGCTCAGCCAGGAGGTATGTCCCGCAGTGCGATCGGCGCTCCAGTTCCGATCCGGCACTCTGTTCTCCCACCGCTCGGCCTCACAGGGCGCCAGCAGGCGAAGCAAGAGGCAGAAGGGGCCGCCCGCTCTCAGCACAATGTTCCGTAGACGCGCCCCTCACCGCCCTGCACTGATGTGACTTCATGCAGCTGTCCAGGGTCCGCTGTCGATCTCCGGGGCTCTTTCCCTTAGGCGCCCTTATGCCAGGAAGCTGCAGTCGGCACCTTCCGCAGTCGAGTCCTCCACCCTCCGCGATCGATCACAGGCGAGGGCCGCAGTCCATCTCGCGGTCTCCTCCGGGCTCCGCCTCCAGGCCGCAGAACCACGCAGTCGGCTCCCAGTGCCTGCAGCCCTTCCCCGCAGTCGCCGCGCCGGGATCAGGCTGGATTCCGTCGCTGGGCAGTAACCGGTGGGTGACAGAACCCCCCAGACATCGTGATAATTCCGCACTACTGTAAACTTATAGGATATTTCCCCCCCCCAGGGTCCGGAGCCTCACCAGATTGCGTCCGCCATCTTAGGCGGTCGGCCACGCCCCCCAAACCCAAGAACCTTGGATAGTAGTCGACAACCAGCTCGCTATGACATGCCAAGTGAACGCAGTCTCGCCTCCTGTTTCCACACACTCAAGATACTCAACAACATTTTTAAGCGGTTTCCTTTCAACACCTGCAAAACCATCACCCAGGCCCTCACCACCAGCAAGTTGCACTACGGCAACACACTTTACGTAAGAATTAAAGCGCAACTGACCAGAAGATTTCAGACCATACAGAACAAAGGCTGCCGGGCTCAGAATCAGTCTTCCCCACACACACATCACCCTGCATCTCAAAGACCTCCACTGGCTACCCATGCACAAATGAGCACTCTTCAAACTGCTCATGCATACATACAAAGCCTTGCACAACATCAGCCCTACCTACCTCAACAACCGCATTAACTTCCACATACCTACCTGTAAGAAATGATCATCTGTTGTGTGGTGTATCCCCAGATTTTTGCCCTGGCTGTTTTTGCTGGCTGCATAACTCTGTGCATTTCACCCCTGCAAACCAGCGGTGAAGTCCCTCTGCTTTCCCTTTGAAGATGATGAAATTGGCATACCCTTCTTACCTTTAAGTCCATAAAATATGGTACCAAAGGGTACCCAGGGCAAGGGTGAAATGGTACAAGTGGACTGCAGCACCCATTACACCATCCACTACAAATATGACCTGCCTAAATAACCCCTTTTGATAAACCTAAACCTTCCTTTTAAATATGAATAAGTCACCCGTAAGTAGGCCTTCCTGTCCAGAAGACAGGGTGCATGTTATTTAAAAGTAGGACATTTATACGTTTAATGTTAAATACGTCCTTACAACGAAAAAGCCTTAAACGCTATTTTTACTGTGGTGGGGTTGGCTGCCCTATAGGAAAGTAATGGGATGAATTATAAAATGTAAAAATGTTATCTCTGGCTAGGATGCAGCTACAAGTTTTATTCTTGAACCTTTTGAAATATTTCTTAGAAGCCCAATTTACTGGTGAAGTCAGATTTGTAGTAATTATTTTGGAAAGGGTACTTTTAGAAAGTTAAATTTTACGTGCCTGAGGCCTCTGGATGTCCATCTACATAAGCTCAACTGCCACCTGGCAACTGAATAGCTCCCTTGAAGAGGTGTGAACCTGCACCTAGAGCTGAGACAAAAGCGTTGGATGGGGGGAGGTTTTCTGTTCCTCTGGCAGGATGACGATCGGGGCTGTGCCCAGGAAACTAATTAACTTCAAAGAGGTGCATCCTGTCACAGGCAAATGCTAGCTGACACCTGGGCAGGCACCCACTTTTGTCGCTCCAAGCAGGCTCCAATCCCACTGGCAGAGGAGCTGCCCCAGAACAGATTTAGTGTGACCCCTGAGGAGGCGGCTGTTCATTTCCCTGGCCACACCTCCGGGGTGGGCACACAGGCTCTGCACAATGGGAGAAGGGTTTCACCATCTTGGATTTAGACAGAGAGGGGCACTGTGGGATTGTTTGCTACAGGGTACACAAGCAATACTGCAAAAGTGGGTAAGGTTGCCTCTGGGAACTTTTACCCAATTGGTTAGGGAGAGACCAGGAGCCACCACCATGCATAAACATGACACCAACAGTGCCCTTGTCAGAACAGAAGAGGACTGGACCTGCTATCTGTGGCCTGAGAAGAGTCTAGAAGACTGGACCCGTTTACCCTCATGTATCTAGAAAAAGAAGTGGGCTCTAACGGTCATAAGGCTGATGTCCTGCTCAAACTACAGGGGCACAACAAACTGCATGAGGCATTTTCTGCAACTTCACAGCTGACCAGCTATAACTGGACCTGCCTTGCACCCTACCGCTGACCTCTGCTGGAGTGAGTCTTGACCTGCAAGTGCTGATGCCAAAGTCCTGAACCCTTGACTGGCGTCAAAGTGTACTCCTCCTTACTTGTCCTGAAACCTAGGACTTGGAAACTTTTTGGCTTCGAAGTCCTTTGGAGAACTGGATCAACCTTCCAAGCTGATCCGCAAAAGGTGTGTTGCAGCGGGGCCAAAGATTCAAGTTACTCCAACTTGGAGCTTTTCTATAGCAGCAATACGATTCAGCAGAAACTCGCAGAGACGGGACCTGGCCTTTTGGAGCCCTCTTTGGCTACAACAAGTAGCCTTGCCCTGCTGGAATAATCCGAGGTCCAAAATATGACTTTGCTTGAAGGTAGAAATCTTCACTGGGTGAAGGCACGAAAGAATTCGACTGGCGAGGGACCTTCCTAGGGCGCGAAATTCAAATTTCTCCCACTTTAAGCTTTCCTGCCAAAAGTCAACAGCTTCACCAACAGCTCATGCAGCAGCTATCCCATTACATGGAGCCCTATTCGGCCACAGCCTGCTGCCTAGCCCTGCTGAGGATTTTTGAATTATATTTAAGAGCCTGAAGTCCAAAGGTAAAACTTCTGACTGGGTCGAACCTGGTTTCTGTATCAGACCTGTGCTCCATTACGGTTATCCTTAACTTGGGCCTATCTTACTAGGTTACAAGAGCAACCCATAGACCCATGGGAAACTGGGTGTGAATATTTATTATGCAACAATGGTTCCCATTGGTATTATTTAATGCAGAATAATGGATCAAGAGGCTAACTGACCTCGGCAATGAATGCTAGAGGATAGTAATAACAATATTTTCATAAACAAATAAGACCACGACAACTGTACATAAAACAAAATGAAGGCTTTTACCTCTTCAAATATTCCGCAAGTACATGTCAATAAAGTGCAAAACAGTGCTTAGTGCCCCAGGGCAAAAACCAAAACAGAACCAATTACAGAAATAAAGTAATACAGGAACGCTAGTGTGTTTGTAATAAAAAATCATTAGAGATGTCAAGTTAGTCCATTTGCAAACACAAGGAGATGATGGACGGAGCGCTGAAACTTTTCAGACACTCACCCCCAGTCACAGATCTGGATTGAATCCATCATCGTTCTTTAGCTCACTTCGCCACCTCATTTGTCAAGATTGCCAGCCCACTTGTTTGTTACTAATTGGTGTTGATGACGTTTCGACCCTTATTTGAGATACAAGGGTCTCATCAGGACTAAAGGATAGAGTGGACATCTGTAATAGTCAATAAGGCAGAATTAGGGCATGGTGGTGGTCCAAGGCGCGAAAAGCGCATGTATATGAAAAATGTTACCCGATGATCCTATATTTGAAGATAACAGAGGCCTGTTTATGTGTGTCCAAATACAAATTAAAAAAATATATTTGCGCATGCATGAATCGACCTCTGTTATCTTCAAATATGGGATCATCAGGTAACACATTGAGCCTAAGTTTTAGTTTGGCAGGCTGGTCAACTGAGACACCAACTCCTCCATGCCAGAGATGGGCAGCTCACCAAATAAAAATTAAGGAAAACTTGTCAACCCCCTTGGCAAGCATATTTTCTCTGAAGATGGTCTTGCATCCCCGGTGGGAGCCACTGCAGAGGAATAAAACAGCGACACCAGGTCTGCCATGTCAAACACAGTGCTGGAAGCAGAGGTCTTTCTCTGGGAAACACAAATTTAATGGGTCTGTTGCAGAAGGATTTGTCTCAGAGTAAGTAGAAAAACATTTCAGGGTTTTGCGCATCTGACGTTGCCTTGGATGACCAAGAAAGAATGGACTCTAGTGAAAATTAAGCTGGAGGAGCCACTCAAAATTGGACTGTCCCTCTGACACTATTCTCGCTGCACCACAAGGATTTTCCACCGACAGATTTGGCGGCAGCTCCACCATTGCAAACCCACATTTCCTTAATCTCTAAATGCATAAAGGGAACCAAGACAAGAGAGGATAGGACATCTGCCAATAACCAGTTACCACCCTTCTCTGAATGAGTACCATAATCTAGTAACCCATTTAACATAGTTGTCATTTTAACCAAGTCCCCACACCTATAGGTACTGTCTCACATTTGTACCTCTCATTACATGCCAGCAAATCCCACTAGAAATAAACGAACCCTTTGGATGGAAGATGTGCCCACCACATGCCGGGTATGCCAGACAAAAGCATGCAGTAGCTGCCAATGGTGAGGATGGCCACAGTGCGCCTAGGATACCCAACAAATGCTCAGGGTCTTCAGAAGATGCTAGTGGTGGCGACCATAACCTAGGGATGCCCACTGTGAGAAGTTGGCCTGGTATATGATGTCCACTAATTAAAGTGGGCACCTTGCACCAGTCCAAACAACCCTTATGGTGATTTAAGAGGTCAAAGATAACCTTAGAAATCTATCCAAGTGGTAGCTGTGGAGAGCAGCCTTCAGGCTTAGTCTTGAAGGAATGTTAAGCAGCTTGCTTTACCAGAATGCAACCTTATAGTATTGGTTAAATGAAAGGAGAACCACACAGTAGTTATAAAAATATGTATTTATTATCATAACACACCTTAAATACCTCACAGCATCTGCTACACGCAGATAAACACAAGCACACAATACTGTAGCACAGAAACAATTGTAAGTAGCACTAATACACAGTGGGCTCCAGGGGAGACCAAACCATATACTAAAATAGTGGTATAAGAACCACGACTCGAGTCAAGACAGTGTCTAGAGGTTGTAGAATCACTGGGACCCCAAGGAACCACCCAAGGTGAGTAAGGAGGGACCCCGCGGAGGACGGGTGCAGTGTGAGAACACGACCGTGTGCTACGTACAATTCAATGGGAGAGTTGCGGTTGCAGTTTTAAAGTTTGAGGACCCTTCCCAGTGGAGTACGAAGAAACCCTTTGGAACTTAGAAGGTTGGAGAACCACCCCACCCGTGGATTCCGAAGTACCAGAGTTACCTATGCCAGGGAAGCCGCGTGCATAGGGCTGAAGTGGTGTCGGAAACCGCCATCGATCTCAATGGGAGTCTTCAAGGAAATGCCACTGCTGGAAAGAAGAAGAGTGTCTGGTGGAACCCACAAGTGGATTCTTGAAGGAGGGAACCTGAAAGCAGAGGGGACAGAGTCTGGGTCACTCAGGAGTGACCAGGGGCTCGGTAGACGAATTCCCACCGATGTCGGGTGCTTCAGGTGTGATGATGGAGACCTTGACTCTACAGCTGCACGGACCAGGAGACGTCGAGGACGACTAGGAGCCAGATACGAGCTGTCCCACGAAGGATGTCGAGTGCTGAGGGGTCGGTGTCCGGCGGGAGCACCAACAAGCCTTGGCAGCGGCAACCCAGGAAGAAGGTTACGGTCTGACCCAGCAAGGACTAGGGGACTCACCACAGGAGGGGGATTCTGGGCAGGTCTGGAGCTATCCAGGGGAGCCCAAGAAAAGTAGTGTTGTCCCTCAAATGGACCCACAGGCGAAGGCACAGGAGTCGCGGGGGGACCTCTAGCAGTTTCACAAAGTAGCAGCTTGCAGGGCACAGAGTGCGAGGAGGCTGAAGTCCTTTGTACGAAATGTGCGCAGAGGTTGGGGCTATCGATAGCCCAATGTATTTAGTTGGGGCACGCCAACAATCATATGCACTTGCAAAAGTACGCTGTGCACAGGGATTCGGGTTATGCGGTCCCCACGAGGGATACTGGCCTCAGACTTGGTGAGAGGGCAGCTCGACCTCAAGGAACATAGGAACCCACCTCCTGTGTTGCTGGAGCCTTCGGAGTCCGCAGGAGCTCAGGATCAGCAGACCGGTCAGGTGGCTGCGAATGCAGGGGAGTGACTCCTTCACTCCAAGGGAGATAACTTCAGTTGTCCTTGATGCTCCACAGGTCCTGCACAGAGCCTGTATGGTGCATGGGCACAGACGATGCTTTGGACGGAGAGGGAGACGAAGTCGGGCCCAGTCGAAGTCCAGCGAAGTCCAGAGTGTCCAGAAGGTCGAAGGTCAGTGGTTTCTTGATCAGAATCTTGTCCACGTCGAATCTAGGGTCCTACAGCCAGGTAAGCCCTTAAGTACCCACGGGAGAGGGTTGGACAGATTCAGGGGACCCTCCCAGGGGAGGGTCAGGACAGTGGGGAGGATACTTCCCTGTCCTTTGTCCAGTTTCGTGCCAGAGCAGGAGCCAACGGCTCCCAGGACTGGTTTATACTGGACTATGCACAGGGACACCAAGTGTGCCCCTCGTGCAGACGTTCAGGCACTTTGGAAGTGCACCCACCCAGCCCCAATACACTAAGTCCTGTCTGGGAGGTGGTCACACCTCCCTGTGACAGGATGCCTATTGTCCTGCCTTCTCCTGCTCAAGCTTAGCTCAGCAGCAGGAGGGCAGAAATGTGTCTCTGGTTGGCAGCAACCATTTTGTGCTGCCCGGGTCGAGAAGGCTGGTACCGTGAAGACCAGGGACCCCACCAAGCTTGCTTCTGAAGGGTGGAATCATACCTCCCACACCGGTTACCGATTTGGAGGTATGATTCCAAGGTGTTTGATACCAAACACAACATGTTTTGTTGCAGCCGTTTTTGAGATAGCATTTTACGCGAGCATATAATGCACCTCTACCTATATGTCTGGCTGCGTCACCGACAACCCGGGAGAAGGGTCTCCGAAGGCTGCAGGGGTGCTCTGCTCATGCAGGGGCACCCTCTCACGTAAAACCCAGCACCCAGCCTTCAGGACTGTCAAGGCCTGCTAGAGGGGTGACTGATAGGCTTTAAGTGTTGTGACCTATAGATATAGTAAACCTATATCTAAAGTAGGTGGTGCATGCACCATCATACACAGGCTGCACTGGCAGGCCTGTAGTTCCATTTTGCATGGCCTCTCGTGGGTGGCATAATACATGCTTCAGCCCATGGGAGGCCTTTGGGGTACCTATGCCCTGGGTACATGGGTACCATATACTAGGGACTGACAAGGGTACCCAGTATCCAATCTGGAGTGTACCCGAGTACATGGCATAACATTTTAGGGAGAAAGCAGATAGACTGGGGTCCTGATTAGCAGGATCCCAGTCAGACTAGTCAAAAACAGTGTAACATCAAGCAAAAAGTGGGGGGTAACCATAAGAAGCAGATCCTACTTTCCTACACCCACCATAAACAAGGATGTCTATTTATACTAAGGGAACTATCAGAGGGCTAAAGTGGCAACCAGTTGTCAAGGCTGCTTATTTTATACTCGGAATAACTGCCAGAGTTGCCCACAAGATGGCTGTTGTGGTAATCAGACATCAGGAAAGACCACCTAATTACAGGGGCAACCATCAGAAGATGTAAGGAATGCCCACTGTATGCCAGAGGTGGCCATGAGATGTCAAGTTTGTCTACCAGATATCATTGATACCCAACAGTGGCCAGGAGTGCCCAACAGAAGCTAGGGGGTGCCAGCAGTTGCAATTAGTGTTAAAGAGTATGTTAGTTATTTGAGTGCCAGTTTCAACTTCATTGCTGAGCTCAGTTCAATCTTCTTATGGCCTAGCAGAATATCTATGATTTATTCCTAGTCCTCCTTTGCTTCGGTTCTTGTTAAGAATTCAATTGGCCTTGGCATAAAAGAAAGTACAGCTCAAGTGGCCATCTAGAAGACAGGAATTGAAACTATGCTCATTCAATTTCTGTAGCAAAAATAATCTAAAGCATTTCCTATTAACTTGTCCTTTTTATCGAGTTAAGAACATGTGACTTACTTCTAGTCTTGAGACACAGTCGCTTAAGTACTGTGAACAAGTATTTTATATTTTCATTTTCCTCATATCATCATTCAGTTGCAATGGCAGTTGGATAATGTGTGTGATGCTGCTAAAATCAATGTTTGAGTTTTGTAACAAATACGAAGTCACTTTTTTTAATAGCTCCTGTAATTATATTGTTGAGGTGTTTATACAGACACCTTCTTTGTCTAATAAACTATATTTTAAATTAAATTTGTGACCACAAGACACCAAGATGGGCCGAAGATATCAGAAATACCCACCTTATGCAAGAGATCTACTCTTCATTTTTAGGCAGGAGGCATGCAATAGCATTGCAACATGGGAGCCATTGAACATGACCAACAATGCTGTTTATTACAGTGGGAAGTATTTTTGGTAATGGGGCAGTATGTGGCTATTGGCCTGCATATGTGGTGGGCACTGCCATTTACCATTAGTGTCACAGGGCCTCAGGTAGTCACCCAATCAAGGTTTACTCCTGGTGTTAGAGTGTTTACAACTCACATATTGCATGACAGTTGTAGTTTCACTCATCAAGCAGCAGCCTGATTCATAAATGTAGTAGGAATAATTCTTCACTTTTTTGCTTTTCACCATTTCCGAGTGGAGATTTACACCTACCCGTTTCATGCTGAAGAGAACCAAAAACATTTTCTGTGTCTCAAAATACGGCAGCAACATTTACCCTTGGGTGTGATTGAGCCACAGATGTAAACAACATGCACAAATTGTACACAGTGGAGTGGTCAGGAACCAAACCAGCCTGGTCATGTGGAACAGGCCTCTGCACAATAGGAAGGAGGTGATTTGCTATGATCTTACCCAGGATTTTAGTGTTGGTATTGAGAGAAAGGTGTCTATAGGACCTGCAGGAAATGTCTGGTTTACCCGGCTTTAGGAGAGTGATAATAATTGCTTCCTGAATGGTGGTGGAAGACACCCACAGCTATGTGCTTCTTCGAGCATTGCCAGAATATGTGGGCCAGGACAATATGTTCTTTAAAAAAAACTACAGTGAGACCATCTACTCCCGGAGCACAACCACTTGGCAATTCATTACTGTTTTTTAAAATCTCAACCACCTTGATCAGTTTTAATAAGTTTTGCCTTTCAGAATTTCCCAGCTGCATCACAGTCAATCTATCAAGATATTCCAATACTGGAATATCAGAGCATTATATAGGAATAGAGTTGCACAAAACATTCCCTGGACTGGGCAGGGGTGCCGGGGCGTGTCATATAGTATGTGGTCTTTGGCAGCACATATTGGAAGGATATCCCACAAGTACATACAGGTTTCTACAACCTAGTTAGCAGTTACCTAGAGCATCACCCCTCCCCTTAGGCCCTAGGCACTGCAGGCTTCACCCAGAAATTTGAACTTGCGGTCTGCATTTTCAGTCAACTTCCTCACCTTAGAGTATACATCTAAGTATCTTACCATTGCCCAACAAGTTAAGGAGCTCTTCCAGTCTGTCTCCAGCCACCCTAAACATCTGTGAATCGATTTGAGTATTCCTGATTGTTTGGCGATACAGACACCCGAAATCTAGGCATTAACGGCATTCCATAAAACACAATTTTTCCCTGAATAGTATTATTATTTTATTTTCTTAAACAAATAAACAGTGACGACAGGCATCATATCCTTCGTAGGAATCACATCTGGTTCGACAGCACAAGATCAAATGATCATGGAGATTACATCATCCCTGCATCATAGAACACCATAGTTTGACACTGATCTCATTTTATTCCGAAAATAATCGGATATCGCCTCTTTCACTTTGGCCTTGAACATGGGATCAAATAAGGACTTTGAGGGAAAATGCAAATGGTAGACACGATGTTTCCAAAATGCCAACTTAAGTTCCAGAACAACTGGTGTGTGCTCAGAGAGCATGCGCAGTAAAGTGAGAGCCTTCTTACACCAAAGGACAGATATTCTGAGTGACGAACTAGGAATATAAACCAGGAATAAAATCAGGAGGGCATATTATGGACAGAGGAATACAACATAAATCCTGAGGACACTGAATGCTGAAAAGTCCAGTTATCAATTAGGTTGCCATGATTCATTTTCCGGTGGAGTTCCCCAGTGGTGGCAGATGGCCTATGGGGACTAACCCTGATATATCCAGGTCACTATTCATAATAGAACTGAAGCTCCTGCACATATTATAGATTGAGGGTCGACTGCCCTATATGTTACATGCAGGTCAGAATAGAATTGGGGGCAGTCAAAGTTTGGACCATATACATTAATGTGAGACATAGTCCTTCAAAATGAATTTTGTGATATACAGTAAGAAAAACAATAGATGGATCCATGTGTGTTCTCAAGTGTGTCTTTGTCAATTGTATAGTGAAAATATGTTTCACAAATATGTATCCGGAAAATGTATGAAACAACTCCCACCTACACAGCCCACCCCAACTGGCAGTGAATCTATCCAACCCACTCAAACTACAATGATCCCATATGAACACCAACAAAGGTGGCACATGCTAGAGGTTAAAGAGGGCTAAATTCAGCACCCATTTCTATTCTGCAGTGGTAGTCGCTCAACAGACAGTATAGGCAGACAGAGTGAGAGTATCCCACTAGAGGAAAAAAGTACTGAACATTGACCATACTGAATATAGTGAGGCTTTAAACTGGCATCAGTGAATGTGAATAAACAATTGCTTGTAGTAGGAAATAGGGCCTACATTGAATTTGCACGCCAGCCATAACAAGAGCCAAAGTAGGCAAGGCAACTAGCTAGCAAGCACTACAGCGTAGTGCAATGCATAACAGCTATCATATAACAAGCTGAATCAATCACTATTGTCGATGTCCACATCTGTGATTCTAGCCTGCCCCTTACATGTGTCTTGAGGAACAAGTGAGCTGAAGAATCTCTGAATGTGTGAGCCTTACTGTCGATTGGGATTCTGATGCAGACGGGATATAACACAGCGATACCAAAGGGGATGATGGACGGGATATAACACGGCACAGGGAATGTTCAAAGATTGGAGTTTCTTCCTGATACTACTGAATGATCGATGAGCTTCTCGCACAGAGATCGTAAAGTCTGGGAGGGAGTGAAAAAGAAAATCCTGCATAGTTTCGATCACGTTTTTCATGGGTGAGTCTTAAAGTGGTATCTTGGTCTGTGCGGTTCAAAGAAAGGCAATTATGGGCCACAGAGGTGCCTTGGGCATCAGCCTAGGCCAATGCAACGAACTATGTGCTGCTTCGACAATGAAGACTGGAGAGAAGCTAACTCTACAAAACAAGTAAGAAAGGAGGGCCTTCAGTAAGAACTCCATGTTACATGCATTGGTTGATTTAATACACTGGCATCTCTGATGCTGTTGCATCTGGAGTGTGCCTCAAGATCTTTGTTTTTGGCCATTATGAGCTCGAGGGTGCCTTTGATTTTTCATTTTCATTTAGGTCTGTCATGTCATCCTCAATGTCTGAGATTTGACATTCAGCAAGATCTATCCTGGAAGCCTGCTTGTTGAGGCGCTCAGAAATACGGTCCATAGGTGGAGGATGTCAAGATGTCAATTTTTTTAGTCTATTGTTTGAAGGCTTTGCCTCATATCTTGAAGGATGGACTTGATATCATGCTCATACTGGGTCTCAAAGGATTGGGAGTTGCTGCTCTTACACGGATCCTTGGTCTTCATCAGCAGAACAGGCTGAATGCCTGTGATCGAGCAAAAGCTTAGATTGTTTCTGATATGTCTTGCTCACTGTACTGTAGTGGTATCACAGTGTTGAGGTGTAGAGACATCACTGGGGAACTGACCACAACCACTCAAACACCGAAGGCCAGATAGTAGCTCAATCACACGGATAGCTGTAGAGAGGAAAGGTAAGAAGAGTTTCCTATGCAGCCACTGCAGTGGTACCACTACTAAGTCTGAACAAAGTCACATTTGATAAGTAGTATGCAGAACCAACATATCCAGCTGAAGGGCACCAACTTACTACAATATCCAGATCAGGCCTGCACAGGAATTTCCAAGTAGCCACTTGCTGACTCAAGTTATTCACAATGATAGATCTCACTAGTTCCCTAGAGCAGAGGTTATGTCTCACTAATACCCAGTGCCAATTTTGTAGGACTGTAACAGTGATTCTGAGGAAGACAGTAGCTTCACCACACGAGTAGTAGCAGAGAGGAAAGGTAAGAAGGGTTACCTATGCAGGGCACTGCAGTGGTACCACTATTAAGTCTGTACAAAGCCACATTTGACAAGCAGCATGCAGCAGCAACGTAACTAACATATCCAGCAGTAGGACACCAGCTCACCGCAATATCTTGACCCGGCTTGCGCAAGAATCTACAAGTAGCCACTTGCTAACTCAAGTTATTCAGAATGATAGATCTCACTTGTTCCCTGTTACTGACAGCCAGGAGCAATTTTTAGCACTGTAAGTCCAAGAACTCCAATATGCACATAGTCCTCACCAGTGCTCCATTCCCCCCGAGCAGCAGGCCAGGATCATTTTAAGGCCCATAGTCACCACCCAGATTTTCAAGCAGGCGATCCGGCTCTGCAAGTGCTACGCGTAGTAATACTCCGGCCCTCTTTCAGGAAAGCCACAAATAACATTTTGCACTTCTCTGTGGGTTTTTATATGACTTACACTACTTCTCCAGTAAATGAAGGCTTATCTGGACTCACCACCACCTTCTCCATTGCAGTGGGCCTGCTTCATGGTAGTTGCCCCACCAGCTGAGCCTAGCCAGGGTCCAGTGGCTCTTAGGAATCATTGCAGCAGACCCCGGTTGTCAGCAGCCTTCACCACAGCCAGGAAGAACAGTTGTTGTCTCAGTATCAATGATCATTTTGTGTTGGGCTGCATGTCGCAAGAACCCTCCACTAGAACTGCACACAGCCTCCACAGGGCAGCTTAGATCATCACGTTTCAGGCAGACATCGACGTAGATTTGGTTGAGAGTCAGTCTGCGTGCTCAGGGGTGATTGATGGCCAGCCAGACCACACAACAAACTTGATGTCTAATGAGAGCTATCTTCTCTAAGAAGAAAAGGTCTTTATATACACACATGAAATGCATTAAAGTGGAAATAAAGAAAAGAAGTCAGAAGATTCTACCACTTTCTGGGACCAAGATGCGTTCCAATTCAGCTTTATACACGTAAACAATAAGATATTATTATTAAAGTAGCATGGGTGTTTTTTGGCCAATGTTTTCTTATAGGGTCAGATTCAGGAGGTTTTTGGTTGAGCTCAGAAATCTGTGCGCCCCAATCCCTTTATTATGGTTTTGTTTACAGTACATGGTCAAATGAACTAAGGGTGTCTTATAGAATGTTACAAAGGATGAGTATGGTACAAAATATCTGCTCTTTGCCATACTTTCCCAGTGGCCCACGGCGCAGTGAAAGACAGCTAATTTAATATGAGCTAAGGCAAAAAGCACAAAAAATATTTAAACACCCACAAGCCCACTACCAAAATTTGAACTGGAATTTACACCCTCAGAAAATGATGTTTTTAAGGGGCCAAAGAACTGGTCCACAAGACAAAGTTTACATTTCCGGTTAAAAAAGTCACAGGACTCTGATGGTCAGTATTGTTCACTGTGAGACCAATTACTCCTCCAAGTGGTCTCCAAAGTCAAAGTCACTTTAAGGGGACTACTGGCGCTGGAAATCATCTGGCAACCACAGCAGGGCCGTGAATGGGCTGGCAACCACAGTAGGTACCAAACTTTAGGGGCTGCTACCTTATGAAGAGCTGTTCACTATCAACGTTTTCAGGTGCCAAAAACCCCCACACAAGACCAGTGGAATCAGTGCTTCAGATGCTACTTGGAATCATTGACATTCAGTGTTAGGGTACAAATGTGCCCTTAAACCACAACATCTTTGAAATCATAAGATTAGAAATATGGTTCAAACCGTTCCTGAATTATAGTGACCAGCTTAAGGCAGAGTACCCTGCCAAATGTAACAAGGAAAAAGCCCTGTGTTCCGCTCAGGCTGCAAAGTGGTTGATAGATGGTTACTGCAAAGTCTGGAAATGATATGGGCAGATCAGTTGGTGCAGGCTCACTGTTCACACTGAAAACCCTAGAATAGCTTGTGCAGGTTTTCAACATTCAATGTAGATGTCTTCAGTTTGGTTCTGGTCAGCTGGACTGCAAAGGCCCCATTGCTTCTGAACTGGTCAATTCCTTGAGGAAACCTCAGTGCAGGCTTCAGGTAGCTGGGCATTAATTTTTCTTCTGCTTTTGGGGGGTGTCAGTTCCTCCACAAGCACTGGGCAAGGATTCCTTTCCTTGTCATAAAGGTGACAGCAGAGTCACATGCTTAGTCCCATCCTTCAGGAAAACAGCAACTCACAGATTCATGCACCTGATAATATTCAGTACTGTTTCAAGGTGGGAAATATTTACTTAAAACTGGGAGCAAAGGTAAAAAGCGAGAAACAATCATGTTGTGATGGCAAGTTCAAATATCATAACCTGAGCCAAGCAAACTAGAGAGCATCTTTATTGGCTTTCTTCCACAGCTTTCACAATAGAGCAGAACAGCGGATACCAACTGGCCAAAGAAATGATGATTCTCAAGTAGATAGTGTACACTTACTGAAAAGTGTCTCTATGTTTCCAAGACAGGTCACAACAGTAAAAAAAGTGGTAAGGCCAAAGGTGACTGAACGTTGTTGATTGTGCCCCATACAAATCAGATAACTTGGCATCTGTCCAGTCGCTCACAGTTTAGGTCATTCTTTAGTTTTCAGACTGGGCTTTTGGCTGAATGTTTATTTCTGTCAGAAGCCATAAAAGGGAGAAACTTTGATAGTTGCTTGAAAAAGCAGCCCTTGACACTATTCCAAGAACTGGAAAACCAGAATGATCTTATCCTTTGCATGAAACAAACATTAAATGCTGAAAGTAGAAGACATTATTAACATGCCACATAGTACTATTCCCATTCACAAATCAGGGATGTGCAAACCAATAGGTTTGTGAATGGGAATGCAATTTGTGATCTGACTATTAATTAAGAAGGGGAATTTATGACCCTCTGTGATTGGCTGGACCACTGTCTGCTTCCCTAGAGGCAGTCAACATAATTCTCAAAGAGGAATCTTTTCCTTTGGAACAGGTTTCTCTAAGCAAATAAATCATTTACAAACCGCATCTAAAGGGTAGATAAATGATTAATGGTTTGTGACTGCAATAATTGCAGTCACAAACCATTGATACATTCCACTGTGAATGCCATGGCGATTTTGCTGGTCTTCTGCCGACAGTGTGGTCGGATTTGGTTAACCAAGGAGAACTATGAATTTAATTCCCTGGTATTCCTGAAGCTTCTGTGTAGTTGTTTAAATTGGACGTCTATTGCACAAATTGAGTGAATGGGTTAAAGGGTCCATGGACCCAGTGGTCCCTGAGCCCAAGGAGACACATACAAGTAACTTGATTTTGGTCTATAGAGGTGATTCCCTTGTGACTACAAGTATGTTTTGTCCAATGGTTATTGACATTGGTTGGCCTTGTTTGCACCAAGTTCCGTTTTGTCCTGATGATGACCCAATAAAATGAAAGGGTCGAAATGCCGTTGAAGCATCTTTGGCAAATTGAAAAAAACACTGGATGTGATAGGTTTCATTTTTATGTGGACCATTTAACCAAATTTACGACCTTTTTCTATTGCTATCTGTTTTTGTTTACACTGTATATTGTCTGTATTTGTTTGTTTAGTGTAACATGGTGAGCATGAATTGTCTGTCTGTATAATGTATTGTGACATTATGTTTTGATACAGTATTATTTAATAACAATTTCTATTATTTTGAAATAATTTTCTTGTGGGCACTGTTTTATTCCGTTTCTAGTTTACTTTTTGTTAAACAAATTTTCTTCTGGAACCGTTGTAGTTTTTATAAGGCTAATGGCCCCTGGTTCTGGGATAGTAGGGCTGCCCCTATTACAGCTAACCATGTATGAGGCAGACATCTGTTTCACCGCTTGCCTGTTTTACGATTCATAATGTATCGCCAGAGGCCTTTTAAGGACTAGAAAGACTTTTTCAACTCATGAAAGGGCTCTGACGCATTTTAAATGTTATTTTGTAGTTACAAACCCTGTGCTCTTGAAAACCACAAGCTTTTTGACAAGAAACCACCTTTTGCACACAAGGCCCGTAGCCTCTACGCATTACACATGCAAGCCCAAACATACGCCATAAACCCTGGGGAATAGAAGGACCCAGTAATGAGACAAAGTTAACTTTACTTTTGGGTATAGCCTCCTTACACAGGTGTCCCTCACTATGATTACAGTTGACACCAGCCATTTGGCTACCCCTGAGCCTAGTCAAGGGAGCTATAATGATCTTCTACTATAGGGAATGATGTACTTTAGAAACATGCTCAATTCAGCTGAGTCTGATGCCTTGCTAGTGAAGAAACCAAATGGAGCCCTTCAAAGGAGCTCAGAGATGTCAAGTCCACTGTGGAAAAATGTCAGGCTCAGACAGAAAAATAAAACAATGGACAGGATGGAAGCACTGGTCACACAATGCAAAGACAGGTCTATAAATATAGACGGATAAAAATGCCATGCTTACGCAATCAGTCTCACTTTAATGTGACTCTCCTCCAGATCTCAGATAAATTGTGGGGATGCAGGGAAAACAAGAGAAGCGGAGAGAATATTCGACTGTTTACAGTCATTGATGCTGTTTACGGTCATTGATGGCTGAACATGCTCAGACACCAGAGAACTTTAAATCTTGAAAAGCTGAAAAGATAAAGTGATAGATAAAAGTACTGGGCATGCAAGAATGATTTCAAATAGAAGTGGTGCTGGTTCAATGATTTCCCTTGAGAAGGTTAACATGTAAAATTTAGCGTGAGGTCTCTCAGTCTTTTGATTGAAGAACTTCTTAGGAGAAAAAAGGATCAAACTGAAATTATAGTTGGGTGCCTAGGTCTGAGGCATAAAGAAGATATAAAATAAATTAAATTTTCTGACCTGATTGCTAAAACCATGTCTCCTAAAGGATTTCCGAAAGGGTATGAGTACCAGGAAACATAGTTGGGTGACTAAGTCTTTTCCAAGGCCAATAATGTTAGAGAACAGGATTGCACTTATCATAGCCAAGGGAGGGCTGTGTACTGTTAACACTAGCTGAAACGCTAGGCCAATAAGGACTCTTTGGACAAACGAAAGTGATTTTTTGGGAGATTTGGCTATGGATTGCTGAACATCATCGAAAGCCAGACACTTTCTGAACTGCTGTAGCATCCCGTGAACCTTGAAGAATCTGTTACCAAGAGGGATCCTAGACATTGATATAGGGTTTTTGAAAGGATGCTGATCAACGTTTTGATCAGCTGCCACTACAGTTACAGTTTTAAAATACACAAAAAGGCATTGAGGCAAGCTCTAGGGGGTGGAGGAGATTGGTGGTACTCTGTTGAACTTCAATGTCGCTTGGTACCTAGGAGACAATTTCAAATAGAACTGGTGCTGGTTCAATGACTTCCCTTGAGAAGGTTAACATGTAGAATTTAGCATGAGGTCCCTCAGTCTTTTGATTGAAGAACTTCTTAGGAGAAAAAACGATCAAACTGAAATTATAGTTGGGTGACTAGGTCGGAGGCATAAAGAAGATATAAAATACATTACATTTTCTGACGTGATTGCTAAAACCATGTCTCCTAAAGGATTTCAGAAAGGGTATGAGTACCAGGAAACATAGTTGGATGACTAAGTCTTTTCCAAGACCAATCATGTTAGAGAACAGGATTGCACTTATCATAGCCAAGGGAGGGCTGTGTACTGTAAACACTAGCTGTAACACTAGGCCAATAAATACTCTTTGGAGAAACAAAAGTGATTTTTGGGAGCCCAGACTGTGTTGATATAGGAGTTCACATAAAAACATCTTGATCAAACAAGTCATCTGGTATCAGAGAGTGTTCTTCAACCCTGGTTTCATCTGCTGAGAGGCTATGTTTTGAAAATATAAATAAGGTGTTCTCCCTTTGACATTCAGGACAGGGTCTGAAGCTTCATTTGTGCCCTTGACCCTGGTACCTACAGTCTTTGTTGACCAGACTATGAGATAGGATTCTGCTTAGCAACATGTATTTGGAACTTGATCATCGAGTCCACTAAGGTGACTACATTTTGTACTAGTCATGGTAAACATCTGTTACAGTAGGAAGGAGACCAAGGAGCCAACTGGTTGTTGAGTTGTTGGCATCAGGGGTTGATACAGAGGCAGAAGCTTTTGAAGTATGGACTGCCCTCTTTATGCCTTGCCAGCTGAGGTTCCATGACAGCAGTGGAAGTTACTGCTGACAGATGAGAAGCGGCTCCAGGATACTCTAAGAGTACTTCGGACATACTAGGTATGTGCATGCCAAATGAGCATGATTTTTTTACCCCCGAGTGCTGTGATCACAAGTGTTGCATGCTGTTGTTGGTTGATGTTTGAAAAGGCTATCAAAGGGATGATATCACAACCAAGTTACACTTGAATCACCCACTTTGAAAATATGGACTTTACATTTTATATTGATTATTTCTTTCCACAGGTTACGGAGTACCCAGGACTCCTTTGTGAGTTCCTATGCTTGTATTTTCTTTACTACTACTAGATGTGTTTTTGGCACACCACAGGAGCACTAAATCCCAACCATGGATACCCGACTTTGTAAATTAGGGTAATTTCAATGCGGTCCTGAAGAATTGCCAGAGACCCATTAGGAGCTAAAAGGGCAAGGAACATGTTGACCACTAGACAGAACCATGGGCCCATCACTAAGCTCATTTGGATCATTTATAATTTTTTATCTTGGCACGGACAAACATTAGGAACAAAGTCTGTCTAACAGGGTTGCCCGAAGTAAATTTTAATCACTTTTTCTCCCTATCTACTATTCCCCTCACAGACCAGACATAAGGGCACCATCCAATGCCATGGCAAATATCAGGCAGGGAGATTAAAAGATCTCTAGGAAAGAGCCCCATTGTGGGGCCCGCTGGGTATTGCAACGCCCACCCAGCAAGGAGGAAAGCCTGATGATGAAGCATGCCACCTTGGTGGGCGAGAACTTATGCATCCTCTAAAAGGTACAATTATTGACCACCCAAGTTTGAATCCACTGTTCGAAATTTGAGACTGAGTGGTCCTACGGCACATTTATTTCATTTACTGAATTTGCAAGCCTGGTAAGGAATTGCGCTGGACCGCATAATAAAACTCCTCTACTTCCCTACTACTTTGAAAAGCTATAGGCAGACGTAGATTGCAGTAAAAAAAATTAACTTTTTAAAGACCAACAAAAACACTTTGAACACAACATTTAAGAAATGATTGAAAGGACCAGAAACAAACAGGTCTCACGATATTTCCTCACTTCAGGCAAAGACCTCCTCTGTTAAATAACTTAGACAGTCCGTCCAGAACATGATCAATGTCCCGGCTTCAACCATGTGCAAAACACTATTCAGAGTGCTAATCATATTCCGCAGTGGGACATTAAGTCTTCTACACAGACGAATTGCACCACTAACGTGTTTCCACCGTATTGTGTTCTACCTTACTATACTACGCAGACATCAACATACATACCACATGATAAGGACAACAACGCTACGTAGCAGGGCATAGTTAGGCACTGTTAGAAATGGGGGTCTCTAGTTGGAAAGGGTTTGCACCTTTGTCCAAGTAGGGACCCTTCCTTCTAGTCAGGATAATGGAGTTACACTCCTAAAATAACCCCTGCTCACCCCCTTGGTAGCTTGGCACGAGCAGTCAGGCTTATCTTAGAGGCAGTGTGTAAAGCATTTGCACATAACCAACTGTAATACAGTGAAAACACTACAAAAGGACACCACACCAGTTTTAGAAAAATATCCAATATTTTATATACTTAAAACAAGACCAAAACGGTAAAAATCCACAATACACTACTTAAAAAGGTATACTTTGCAAGAATACTTGAAAAACACAGTTCGTACGAGTCGGTAGCTCTGTCCGGGTATACCGCGATGCTGAAAACAACAGAGTCTAACAGTTCCAGCCGACTGCGTCGGTACGGGCCAGCGAAAGCGTGAACAGACTCGGTAACAATACCTTTCTCGTTACGGCTGACACGTTGGTGCGAGCTGGTCGTGGCAACCGTTGCGGTTGCGTTGCAAAATGGAAGCGGTGCAGGGTGCGGTGTCCTCTCGATGCGGTGCAGGCAGTGGCTGGGTGACGATCGTCCAGACGGCGTTGGTGAGACCAAGGCTTACGGTGCTCGATGCGGTGCTGGCAGGTTGCGGTGCAGGCGACAGAGCCGGTTAGCCGGAGCTGGCATTGGTCGGCCCAGACAGCTGTGTGGGACAAGGCGGTGCGTCGTGAAACTTATGAGCGGTGCCCCCAGCCACGATGCGGTCACGGGCGTCGAAGTTAGCAGCAGTGACGGCGTCGGTGAGACCAGGATGATGAAGTGAAGCGAGGCGGTGCGGAGTGCGGTGCCCACAGGTCACGGTGCAAGCAGCGGCTCGGTGGCGTCGGCCATCGTCGTCGGTGAGACCAGGGTTGCGTGCGAGATGTGGACGGTGCAGTCTGCGGTGCCGTCAGGACACAGAGCCAGCGACGGAGTCGGTTGCGTTTCTCTTCTCTGTGGCAACTGAAACAGCGGTTCCAGAAGCGGTACCTAGAGGTTGGTGACGTCTTTACAGTCCCTGAGACTTCAGAACAGGAGGCAAGCTCTATTTCAGGCCCTTGGAGATACTCAATAAAGAAGTTGCAGAAAGTTCAGTCCAGTCCTTTCACTGCCCAAGACAGAAGCAGCCACTGTAGGCCAACACAGCCAAGCACGCAGCAAAGTGGTAGTTCCTCCTCACAGCTTCTCCAGCTCTTCTTCTTGCCAGTCTTCTTGGTCCAAACGAGTTCTAAAGTTTAGGGGTTTGGGCCCCACTTTTTATAGCCCAAAATCCTTTGTTCTCTGGGGGCAGAGAGTGTCTGTGCCCAGCCAGAACCAATTCCGTCCTCTCTGGTGCAGCTTCCTGGCAGGAGGTGGAGACAGCATTGTCAGAGGCAGACCAGGCCCATTCAGGTGAAAGGAAATCTCCTCCCTCTACTCTAAATGCAGCCCAGGTCTATTCAGTCCATCCCTGACCCATCTAGACTCTCTGGAGCCACTGCTCCTCGCCAGCCCTTGTCATCCTAAAGTCAGACAGTCAATCCACAAACCCAGCAGAGGCACACTGGATGGCCAGGCAAGAAAATACCTACTTTCTAAAAGTGGTATTTTCAAAAACAGAATGTAAAAATCACCTTTACTAAAAGATGCATCTTTAGATTCTGAGTTCAGGCATACTAAACTTTATTTTTCTACCTTGTTCCCAGGGGTTGTTATGTTTATAAGATGTTATAAACAAACTCCCCATTCTGTCCTATGGGGACAGGTAGCCTTGCAATAGTGAAAAACGAAATTGGCAGTAATTCACTATCAGGACATGCCACACACGTCTTACCTTTCACATGCACTGCACCCTGCTCACAGGGGTACCTTGGGCCTACCTTAGGGGTGACTGATATGTAAGGGAAGGCTAGGGCCTGGCAAGTGGGTACACTTCCAAGTCGACATGGCAGTACCAGACTGCACACAGGCTCTGCAATGGCAGGCCAGAGTTACATTTACAGGCTGCTTGTGTGGGTGGCACAATTAGTGCTGCAAGCCCACTAGCAGCATTTGATTTACAGGCCCTGGGCACACACGGTGCACTGTACTAGGGACTGACTAGTAAATCAAATCAGCCAATCATGGAAACATCAATCCATAACAACAATTTACAACAGAAGCACTTGCACTTAAACACTGAACAGCAGTGAGAAAGTGCGCAGAGACACTAAACCAGCAAAAACAGAGTCAAAACCGGGAGGTCAGAAAGCAACAAGACAGGGGAAACATGCCAAAAGATGCCAAGTCTAACACATGTCCCCTCCAGCTGAAAGTAGGGAGAACTACCCAACCTCCTGGGAGTTCTCTTCACTAAGGCGGAAGAACCTGGACACGCCAAAAGATGCCAAGTCTAACAGGCACCAATGTTGTGCACACCGTGACAAGTCTGTTGAGAAATTTCCTTTTTTATTTCTATTGTGAGGTCCCTCAGTCTTTTGATTGAAGAACTTCTTTGGAGAAAAAACAATCAAACTGAAAATATAGTTGGGTGACTAGGTCTGCGGCACGAAGAAGATATTAAAAAAATTACATTTTCTGACCTGATTGCAAAAGCCATTTCTCCTAAATGATTTCAGAAAGGGTATGAATACCAAGAAACATAGTTGGATGAATAATTATTTTCCAAGACCAATAATATTAGAGAACAGGATTGCACTCATCATAGCCAAGGGAGGGTTGTGTACTGTTAACACTAGCTGAAACGCTATCCCAATAAAGACTCTTTGGAGAAACAAAAGTGATTTTTTTTTAGATTTGGCTAAGGATTGCTGAACATCATTGAAAGCCAGACACTTTCTGAACTGCTATAGCATCCCGTGAACCTTGAAGAATCCGTTACCAAGAGGGATCCTAGATACTGATGTAGGGTTTTTGAAAGGATGCTGCTCAATTATTAGATCAGCTGCCACTACAGATACAGTGTTAAAATACAGAAACGTTATTCAGGCAAGCTCTGGGAGGTGGAGGAGATTGGTGGTACTCTGTTGAACTTCAACGTCGCTTGGTTGCTAGGAGACCATGCTTCCCTTTGTTGATACAGGAGCACATGTAAAAACATCTTGATTAAACAAGTCATCTGGTACCAGAGAATGTTCTTTGACCCTGGTTTCATCTGCTGAGAGGCTATTTTTTGAAAATATAACTCAGGTGTTCTCCCTTTTGACATTCAGGACAGGGTCTGAAGCTTCATGTATGCCCTTGACCCTGGTACCAACAGTCTTTAGCGACCAGACTACGAGATAGGATTCTGCTTAGCAACATGTATTTGCAACTTGACTCTTGAGTCCACTAAGGTGACTACATTTTGTACTAGTCCTGGTAAACATCTGTTATAGTAGGAAGATGACGAAAAGCAACCCCAATGTGTTTCCACTGCATTGTGTTCTACCTTGCTATACTATGCAGACATCAACATACATACCACACAATAAGGACAACACAACGCTACGCATTAGTAATGCACCAATGTTGTGATCACCATGCCAAGTCAGTTGAGAACTTTTCTATTTCTATTGTGAGCCTGTTTACAGGTTCTTTTAACTCTTTTCGTATAAAGTGTGACATTTTAGACATGTGCAGAAGTGTTAGTATCATGTTTGTCTCCTGTCTAGGCTGACATATTTTTGTTGTTTTTATTATGGTCTCTGCCATAACAATATGGACGCTTACAGTGAAACCTGCCATGTTTCTAATATTTTACTAATAGGGGCAAATTATCTATATGGAAATATTTATCTTGTTGAGACTTAGGGCCTGATTTATATACTGGCTGATGGCCTGTTTTTCTGCCAGGGCAAGAGAGTAACTTACTCTATAGCCCTGGTGAAGGGACCGCCCTCTAGATTTAAAAATGACCACGGTGGTCATTTATAAAGCATTGCCAGAAAGCACATTACGGCGGTTCCTGTCAATGGATTTTGCTGTCAAAATGACAGAGCCCTGCACCAAACATATCTTTTTTAATTTCAGAAAGAAAATCCCAATACTGGAGTTTCTTTTTGAAAATACATAAGACAATACTCCCCTGGCCATGGGAGCCATCTTCCAAGCTGAGGGGAGCCTTTAGCAGTTTTCATTGCCCTTTACCGCTAAGGCTTTCCTGGCGGTGACAGGCAGTGAAATTCGACCTCTAAATCCGCCCATCTAAATTTAGGAGGGCTAAATCAGAGGTCTGCCTCCGATGGCTCTTATTCCACTGGGCAGGCGGAGTGGTTTAATTACAGCAGAGACCAAGTAGTCTCTGCCATATTTAAAACAAAGATCCGCCAGCATAAATTCGGTGGGCGGACCATTATGTTGGCGATTCTATATTCCATCGTCTTTGCCCAGCAGTGCTTTTCATTATTTTCAGGTCTCACTTATATTTCTACATTTAACTGACTTAGTAATAACGCAGAGGTATGGGTGTACATGCTATCTCTCTCGCCCTCTCTCTCTCTCCTCTCTCTCTTTATATATATATATAGACCTATCCTTGGAAAAGGCCGTCTAGTTGGCCTTGGTGGTGCTGAGCAGACAGATATTGATCCTAGCAGCTAGATGCTGCATGACCCCCCCCCCCCCTCCAGTGGAGGACGACTTGGTCCTTTAGACCCTCTGAACTTCAGGGAGCTCAAAAGGGAAATGGAAAGGCGGAAGTCAAAAGCATCAAACCCTCCCCCTAACGCAGGCTTTCATTAGAGGCACAGATGCGCCTTAAGAGGAATGGATGGGCAGGGATCACCAATGTAATATCCTTGGACAGGAAAGTCATGAAACCCAGCCAGAGGACCTTGATGATGGGGGAAGAGTCAGAGGAACAGGAGCACGAGGACGACTCAAGTGAGGAACTAGGCTCCAGCAGACCATGGTCACCAGAGGTTGGCGTCAATCGTCCCAGGGCGACAGTAACCCCTCAGAAGGAGGTAAAGGAGTCAAGGAATCTCTAGGCATGCTAGACCCAGATGATATCTACCACCTGCGGTCCTCAGAACGGACACCAGTAGACAAAGTTGCCCAGTATGTGAACAGCAGAATCATGAAACCCCTAGATAAGGAGGTAAAGGGATGCCTTAAAGAAAAATGCACAAGACCATCCTTAAAGGGTAAGGTGGATCTAACCCCTGAGATCGATGAGAAAATGACAAAATTTGTTACAAAATTTGTGAAAGATCCAAAGAAAGGGATCGACTACTCCTGGCGGGCATGCAAGGATAAGCTCCTGCATATTTTGGGGCCTTTAATGAAAATCCATAGTGTGGCAGAGAAGGCTACAGAAACTAGCAACTTTCCCACAATAGGCTTTCTAATCTATAATAAGTTGCTCTGAAAATGTTTTGTACAAGACAATCAGGGGTGAGGTATTCGCTTTTCTTGGGAGCAGCTTTACTGAAAACTGAATGGCTGCATTGCTGACCCATGTATCCAAAGCCTAGAAAGATTACTCTTTTTTGGATTGTCTTTGGAAACCAAATATTTTTTCTTCAGCATTTGCCAATAACAAACCCCTTCCACTCTCCACTACATGGTCATATTTTAAACTTTATGTGATTGTTGTAGTGTATTATTTATCATCGCTTTCCTGTGATTCCGCTTATTAAACCCTCCGTGCCTTAGCAGTCGAGTGAAAAATAAAGGAGCTTCAGAGGAGAGAGTGTTGCCAGTGTATATGGGTAAGCAGGAATGTTTGCAGACTGAAAGTGGTAAAGTTTTAGGATTTGATCACAGGGATGGTATCAATTGTATACAACATAGATGACAGAATTGACCGATGCCAAACGTGCCTCCTCATACTAAAGGAATAAACACAGCCTTAAAAGGAAACAGTTGGTTGTAAAACGGAGGGAAATGTGCCTCAGTTAGAATTCACAAAGTTGAAGTAGATTATAGGCAGCAGTACAGTATCAACTACAGGAGAACTCGGATGCTTGGAGGGAAACCTATGATTAGCTCACAGCTCAGGGAAGAAACAGCCCGTAGGAGTATAAATACGTAAAGGCAAAGTCAGAAGGACCACAGCCAAAACTCATGGGTGATGAAACTAGTTCTGAAAAACCAAAGAGTTCCAACTCAAGTTGTGCTCATGACTAATGAGTGCATGAGAAATTACACAACTATATATGACACTTATTTTGAACTACTCTATGATAATATGTAAATCCAATCAAATGAGGTGGCCATTTGTTGTCGGCTCTCTTCATGATTTTAAATTTGCAAGACCTGGATGATTCTAGAATGTGCTCAACAGTTCTCGGACAGGTGAAGTAGTGAAGTACTTTAAAATATATCTGTTGTGATAAGAAGAGTGTACAAATTAAGAATGACATAATCACCCCTTCATGAATAAAGGCTTCAAGTCATCACCCAGAGATGCACTGAAAGTGGGAAGTCACAAACTGCTTAAGTTGTGAAGAAACCTCCTCACAGGGGAGGGGAATCGGTATATAAAATCCACTGGACCAATCTGCAAATTCTTTTGTTTACAATAATAATAATATAAATTGCCCTTAGAGAATGAAATATCAATCAACTTAACTCCTGGCTTCTTGCAGCTATTTGGATTTTTGGATGGTGTTTGTTGTGCTCGAGAATAGATTAAGCAATCTTAAATTCAGGTTGTATGATAATAATGTCCCAACCACACGACTCAACTGTATTACTGAGCTTCCTAGAAATATATTCTTAAGACTGCCCACTAGACCGCAGCCTTCTCTTTCTCAAAGCTCTCACCTTTAACTTCTTCGGGGTTCGCCTGAATCCCTGTGGCAGCTCCAGTCAGTATGATTCCATCAGCGAGGAAAAATTCAGCAGCCTTTGCAGTCTCTGATAAACTAACATCTGCAGTGAGGGCATGAGCACTGCACAAACAGAAATCAGGCTAATCTATTATTATAGGAAAGGTACCACAACAGCATTTGCTTCAATTAAAAGAATGTAGAAAGGGACACTTTGCACAGATTTCATGACTGCTGGTGCAATTTTCTACAAACATTTCTGAATTACAATGGTTGTGCTCGTGCAATTTTCCACCAACATCTGCACCGCCTGATGAGTGCAGAGACCATATTTACATCGGCTGACCGTGATAGAGGGATTAAGGTTTGTTGTTTTATGATGAAATAGGAAAGATTTTAAATGTTTTTAGACACTGACTGACAGTGGTTAAAACTACTTGCTGATTTTAAATGCTTATATGTGGGAGGGTAAAGTATATTAGCATATTAGTAACAAAAAAATATTTTGTTGGAAAAGTATACATTTTTAAATAAGATCTGTGTTTTTTGTATTGTGTGTGTACGAATTGGTTGTATTGCCTTTTTAGGCATGATATCAAACTGTTAATAAACAAGAAACATCAGCTGACGAGTGCAAAAACGGAATCCTTCACTGGTGGTTTGGTCCAAATACTGTGCCAAAAATGTATTAGTGGAGTCTATGTAATCAAAAAGTTGTAACATTGCACATGTACTGGTGCAATCTATGTGCTACAACTTATCTGAAATGAGACAACAGTGAAGTGGATCAGCACATTTTTGTATTCACATATTTTCTGAATATTTATTTTAGAATGTGGGAAATCCAAATAACAAAAGGACTGTTAAAACATATATCAGGTCACACATGGATTTTATCTGTTCATTTCAACATTAATCGGAAGGAGCACCTCGTGCACTTCTTTTTTGACATCTGGTATGTATCTGAGGTAAGGAAAAAGGGCCACTGTAAAATAGCTCACCGTCATATATTTCATGAGTTACGGCTTAAATTAGGTTTGGTATCTAACAAAGGATTAGACCATATGCCAAACTATGTTATGAGCACTGGTATGGGTCTGCTGGAACTATAGCTGCTCTAATCGGATGGACCGGCGACAGCTCAGGAACCCAGTGTGCTTGGTAAAAGACTGATGGAGCCTGATCAATTAAGTCATAATCAACTTGGTAATATAGAAAATGCAGGGATCAGGAAAATGTCAATTTAAAGATGGTTTACTGAATGAAAATGTGGTTGTGCCAATCAAACGTTTGGAAACCCTGAGCTAGAAAATTGTGAGCAATGCAAAATCAACATTAAGATGTGTAGCTATCTATCAGCTAGACTATTACACAAGAAGATGAAAGTTTTTAACAAGTGAAATGCCACGGTTTGAAAAGTTGTGGGGTCTGAAAAAACCCACAGTGAAGGACATAAATGTATGTGGTGTGGCAAACCTGGTGGCTGGGAGGTTAGAGGCAGTGGGCCACTGAAGATGTAGAAGCATGGCCTCCCTCGCCAAGATATATGGTGAAAGGTACTGATAATTCAGAAATGGTCTCCAGCAATATAAACACCATGTGAAGATTTTGTGAATGGCATCATGGGGCAGCGGACGAGTGTGCCTATCTTTGGCTGGAACCAAACCTGCCTAGGAAAGACGGCAATGCAGATGTGGAAATGTCGCTACACTGGTATAACGTGACATGCACAAACACAAAGGAACATGAAAGTTGACCGCCAGAATTCAGGCCTGTATGTCGCAATAGTCATTGATCTGTTGTACTCTCCTCACAGTGGGTGTGTGGTTGTAATGCTGCTTGAAGTATGGTATCTCCAGTGTCACTCTCTTTGCCATGCTTTGTGACTTTTCATTTGGTCGCTCTGGTAGGGTTTCTGATCATTTTTCTTATAGGCATATATATAATTTTCTGCTGTGGGCATAACGCTTCTGGGTACTGTGTCAGACCCTTGAGTTTTGAAATATTCTGAGTTTCTTTGAAACCTATGGCTTTATGCCACTGGAATGGGAAAGTTGTGTTATAAAATCAGTATGGCACCATTTGCACAGTTAACTGTCTTGGATGGGAGTGAGAGGTAGAAGAGAAGAGCTTTCAATCCCAAAACGCCCTTGAAGATCGTAATTAAAATAAGAAAACAAATGTAAGCCTATAAAATACACAGTATTTCAATAATAATCATATAGTAAACAAATGTATGACATTACAACGCAAACATTGACAACGCATGCTTTTACAATGCGTTTTTTACATCGCAGCATCCATTACAATGCATGATTTTACAACGCATGCCATCACAACGCATTTTTAGAAATTACACTCACAACGCATTCCATTACAACGCATACCATCACAACGCATACCATTACAACACATAATACTTTTAGGGCAACAGTAGGGTAAGTGTTGGATAGTGTAGGGGTAAAAATTACTATTCCCACTCCAGTGAGTGCAACGGTAGGGTAAGTGTTGGATAGTGTAGGGGTAAAAATACTATTCCCACTCCAGTGAGTGCAACATTAGGGTAAGTGTTGGATAGTGTAGGGGTAAAAATTACTATTCCCATGTACCCCAAAACCCATACCCACCCTAAAACTTAAAAAATCCCCATTACTTAACTTATAATGCGTTGTAATGGCATGCGTTGTAGTGAAATGCGTTGTAATGGCATGCGATGTAAAGGCTGTTGCGTTGTAACAGCCGTGTTGTAGTGGTAGTGCGTTGTAATGACTGCGTTGTAATGGATGTTTCCCATAGTAAACATATTGTAATAAAAAAGACAACATCAAAATAATTAAAAAAAATTTATTATAATAAAATATTTGGGTGTATTCACAATCGTAATAAATGAATAAAAATATTATTGCCAGCCCTGGTATTTTATCAAAGCATAATACAAAATAAATGTAAATCCCTATAATAATAACAAAATAAGAATTACACTAATAACAACAAAAAACAATGTAATGGTGTCACCTTCCTTTTGTGTCTAAAGACTTCACAGCTTAAAGTATAGTGGTGATTTGAACTAAACCACATGCCACCTCACAACCGTAATGGCCCATTTCGACCTGTAAGTCGACTGTGCATCTTGACAATAAAAATGTAGCATTTGAAGATGATTAATAGAAAGACTAAGACAATCTATACGTCCAGTCAGTTGGCAATGTCTGTGTCTTTGTGGTTTACCTTCTTTTTGCATGGTTGTGCACAAAGTTGTCACAACTTCAGTTATGGCCTCCATGTTGCTACAGAAAGACTGAAAGACTTCATTAGTGGTATCACATACTGGCTTATAGTATTCTTTAATTTCATCAGACAGCCCACCTACTTTTGAAGATATATTCTTTAAGGCCCTAAACTGTTTATAGGCGACTAACTTAGATTTCTTACGTTTAAAAAAAATTCTTCTGGAATCGGAAGTGCACACTCACCTTCAATGTTTTGTGAGGCACATGCATTATTTTTAGATCTCTGAAAAGACGGCTCCTTAAAAATCTTCACCTTATAATTGCCCGGGCCTGCATTTGTCTTGCATTCCGATACTGAGGTTTAGATCCTCATTACGAGTGGTCCAGTATTTTGATGCAATCATTTTTGCAAAGAAAAAATCTGACACTGATGGGTTCAGAGTTTATCGGATGAGAAAATTACAGCAGATTCCCTAGCTTTTGATAAAAATCATGCAGATGTTGATGCTTTTTTTTTTTTTTTTTTACAGGTGCCATGAATGTAGGCTTTGTAGGCCTCCCAGAGTGTGGCGTTCTCGTCCACATCGCTCTCATTTAGCTGAAAATACACGAGGATGGTGACCCTCAACCTTGCTATGGAACATTTTATCAGAAGTTCAGATTCATGTAATCTCCAGACATAAAATGAAGGTGCAAGGGTTGGATGATGGAAAGAGATTTTGATGCTTAATGCACCAAAATCTGCATTTCCCAGTGAAAACTTGCCTTTTCCCCTTTTTAATTTCCAGCAGGTTTGACTTGCCAAAATGTAAGAATGTATGGTTTTTATTGCAACTCATTAAATAAGGAGCATAAGAGGGATACTGAAACCAGGCCACCCTCCACTCAAACAGTTACTCAACAAAAGGGCCTGATTCCAAATGATACACAACAGCCTATTATATTCTTGGTTCACTGGGTATCAACTATACCTCCTAGGTAGGATATGCTTATACTATGTCAGTCATACCCCGCCATATGTGTATGTTTATTTAAATCAACAAAACACTCAACCACAGCCATGACACAATATTCCTAAAAAGTTAAGGATAATACTGGCACACTAGTCAAAAGAAGTATGAGATAATAGGAAAAAATGTGAGGTGGGTCAGAAAGTGCCTCACGTAAGCAACCACCATCGAGCTGCTGGTAGGTACTCATCAGTGTGCTCACTTTATCATCATCGACACTTTTCATGACGAAAGAATACGTTTTTATTGCACCTGGTAATGACTGGGTGCAATAAACATCGCACAAATTGTAATTGTAATCCCTTTGTCTCCGCTGTTATTTACTCTAGCCATGAATCTTCTGATTGCCTCTATCTCTCCTTTTACGCGGATGATATGCTCCAGTGAATGAGAGGGGAAGACTCCGATCTTAGGAGAGTTGTGGCTGCTTTGACAGATTTCGGCCATCATTCTGGCCTGGAGTTAAACTGGGACAAGTCTTGTGTCTACTCCCTCCGAGGTAACGACAAGGGGTGCAGACTTATCCCGACTGCCCTAACGCTGCGGTGGGAATCGGGCACCATCCGGTATTTGGGGCAGCCATCTACCGCTCAGCGGATTTGCTGTACGAAGGAAGTTTCTGTTGTGCATTTGCCTCCGTGCGACGTACAGTGGCCTTCTGCACCACGCTACTGCTGTCAGTGAGTGGCTGTTTCAAAAATGGTTGTGCTGCCTAGTCTCCTTTTTTGTTTGCTGCCCTCCCCATGGGACTGCTGCAGACGTTTTTTCAAGAACTGGATGGTATCCTACTGACGGTATATTGGGGCACTTTGCGACGGCGTGTGCGACTTAAGATGTTGCGCTTGCTGACAAAAGAGGGTGGCCAGGGTGCACCCGATCTCAAGCTTTACTATCTGGTGACATAACTGCAGTGGGTGGCTCACTGGAGGTCCCACCTGTGGGATGGCGTGGGCACTCGTGAGTGTGGCTCGCCCTCCAAAGACCTATTGACTAATGTCCTGATGTGCACCATGAATGTCTTGATTAGAACGGCACACTTTGGGCTAGGGCACTCCACAGGATGCACACTGAATTACAATACACGTGCAAGCTCCCATTGTTGGCTGCCCGGCATTGGCAGCGACCTGGGAGATGGTTGGGGCTTCACAGAAGGATGACGATGAGAATCACTATATTGGGTGATATATTTGTGGAAGGTGAGGTTTGTCCCTTCTCGGAACAATAGGAGAGATATGACCTCCCTGTGGGCCACTTTTTGCTCCATGGAGCGCTTGTACATGAGATATGCGAATGGTGGGACTGCGGAGTTGCAGAACCGCCAGAGCATTAACGCTTACGTCACCTCTTTCTTATCACGGGACAGATGAGGGTGGTCACGCTGCTATACAAAGATTGCTGAATGGGGAGCAGTTGGACCTGATGCATCTCCGTCTGTACAGGGAGGACAACTTGGGGACGCCTCTGTCTGATTTGGCTTGGAGGAGGGCTCTGGAGATCACCCCCAGGGTGTCTAGGAATGCTCGGTTCAAGCGCATTCAGTTCTATTACTTGCACTGGGCCTATCTCACCCCCCAGCGAATACATGCCATGTTCCCCAACGCAGCGTCGTATTGCCTTAGATGCTATGGGGAGGATGCAGGTTTTTTCCACATGGTGATGTCCTGCCCGAATCAGCTCCCATACTGGACCACTGTCCTCCAGGTGATTTGCAGGGCTGCAGATACAGATTTTGAGCTCACCCCCAAATATGTCTGCTGAGCCTGCAGAAGCGTGGTTCGGCTCTGAAGGTGACGGATATATTTACGAACTTGGCACTGATTCTCGCTCATAGGCAACTAACTATGAGCTGGAAATCGTCTTGTGGCCTGGACGTATATAAATGGGGGCTGGAATTGGTAAAATGGCGAAATGAGAGAGGGAGGCGATTCGAAGAGAGATGGTTAGGGGAATGCTGAAAATACCAATTCTGTCTGCTTGGGATGCTGTACTGTGGGCCTGCCCCAGGTTGGACCCCGGCGGGCATATTATGGAGGAAGGGCCCCCCTCCGGAGCTCCTTCACCGGCAGCCATGAAGCAGGGAATGATCTCACCCCATGAGGAACCTCCTTGCGTAGTTTTTGAGTGTGAGGCTGTGACTGGCCCGAGCTTTTGAATGGGTATGGGTGTGGAGATGGGTGAACTTGATCTCGGACTACCGGTATGAAATGAGGCTCTTTTACTCTACCACTGTGAATGGAGGTTGACTACTGGGCCCCCCACCACTCGACCTTTCTTTTGTATGTTTCTTTTGATATTATTGATTTGTTAGACATTTTTGCCACTGGTCCCTCTCACTGTAATATGTACTGCTGTTGCTTCTCATTCAGCCAACTTGCACTGCTACAATGTAATCTGTTTTGTTTGATTAAAATGCAAATAAAAATATTTTCCAAAAAAGAAAACTTGTAACTGTGATCTATGATCAATCAACTGTTTGTGAATGGCTCACAATTTAACAAGCCATTTATAACTAGGGCGTTGTCTGGCAAATTGATATTGTCTGACCCTTCAGCTGCAATAGGATTGTCTGTGGGTAGGCTAGTCTCATCTGAATGCACTGTCTCAATTGCTTCTTGCATTCCTCCTGCTGCTGCTTCTTCCTCAAATCGTGTATGTCTGTCAAAAAATAAGTTCTAGAATGGTCCCAATGGAAATGACAATATCTTTTTTACAGTCCCTGTCTATGAGGGAATTCCCCGATGGACAGTGACGATCATTGTTACTGCACTGTGATATTGACGAAGGAGGGTTAATTAAGCCTGTAATCCCAGTTGATATTATTGTTGTATACAGTGGTAGACTATTGCCAACAGACCACACTGAGAGCTACCACTTTATAAAAAAGATATTGCCAATTCCATTGGGTCCACTATGTCGGATGCTTGAGTTTACCTGACACTGTGTGCAATGGTGGAGTTGAGGCAGCACGCTGCACCTTCAAGATAAGTATTAGTAGTGGGCAGAAACTCATGGGTAGTACCATATACCCCTGAATAAGTAAATTTCTATTATTCACTTTGGTAAGCACCTCCATAGTGTCACTGGAGAATAACTAGGACAAACCCCACTTATTTTGACCTAGGCGGGTGGTCCTTTGAGAAGTCTCTACATCCCTAGAGTTCTGATGGGACCATTGCTACACGGAAAGGGTTGAAACGTCATTGACAGCATAAAGTTCATTGTTTATTTGTTTGTTAATGTTTTCTTGTGATTCCCTTTTTACTAGTGATACAGTGCACACTTCTTGGGTTGTTTTGCAACAATGATACTTTCTTGATTTTGATAAAAAATATCATGACTAAGGAACAATTATGATGGTTATATATATTGTGGTCTTTCAGCATTAATTGGTTTCAGTGATTTCACTGTTTACTGTTCGACAAGTATATGAATGAAAGTGGACATTTCTCTGTACTTACTGCTTTGTGTGTTTTGCAGCCTGCCTCCAATACACGTCTGGGCTGGGTGACAGCTACACTTTGTGCATTCCCTTCAGACAGCCACAAACACAGGAAGGCTAGGTGTGTCTGAGTACCCATCTACATACATCTCCATTCTGATGGCCCTGCTTGGGCAGGATGGAAGGGAGGGGCTAACACTTCACTTGAATAGGCTGTGTCCTGTCCCCACACAAAGGACTGATTACCCTCCACAGATAACCTGGCAGACAGGACTAGGTTGAAAGGGATCTTTGTGCACTTCAGAGTGTTGCTTTGAAGTCACCCCCCACATCAAAGGTACTTTTGGGTATAAGTACTGGGTCTCTGACCCCTAAAATCAGACACTTTTGGATCTGGAACTGAAGCTCTGCCAAAGGAACTGCTGTGCTGCTTAAAGGACTCAACTGGACTGCTGATCTGGAAGGCCTACTTTTCTGTGTGTTGCCCTGTTGCCTGCAGCTCTCTGACTGTGCTGAAGCAGTGCTGGACTCTGTCTTCTCCCAAGTATTCTCTAAGGGCTTGCAGGCTCACCTCCTGTTCACCCAGAGTCTCAGGGACATAAAAGACTTCTAACTCGTTACATACAGCTCCTGGGCCTGTCTTCAACTTGCGCCTGACCCCCAAAACGCGCCTCTGCAGTCCTGGGCCCTTCTAAGTGGATTTTGGACCCTTGAAATCAAGCTTTTGGACTCTTCGCGACAGCAAATGGGCCCGTTCGCTCTGGAACTGCGCCGCTCGCTCAAAGGATCAGCGGGAGCCGCTACAACATTGTCTTGTTGTACATCAAGCATCACCACCTACAACTGCAAGGCCCCGACTGCTGTTCTCAATGCCCGGCCAACCCTTCGAGCCTGCTGGATCACTGCTAGCGACACTCTACTTGCTCTCAGTGAGCATCTTTACACATTGCCTCTTTAGATAAGCCTGACTGCTCTGTGCCAAGCTACTGAAGAGTGAGCACAGGCTATCTTTAACTATGTACTTAGCTTACCCTGACTAGAGTGCTGATTACTGCCTGGCCTAAGTGCATGTGTCAGCCAACCAGGAATTCCAGTTCTAACATTGGTGAGCAGCGGTGAGGATAGGACTTGTGTTTGTGCGTTACCATATAGTAACTCATTGTTCACTACAACTCAAGTCTAAGACTATTTCAATTTTTTTTTCAATTCTCCCTTGATTGGCCTTTTGATTTTTCTTGCTAAATTATGTCTTGATCTGGAGACATAATTTAGCAAAACCAGTGCACCTGCACCTGAGGTTTTTCTTGCTAAATTATGTCTCGATCTGGAGACATAATTTAGCAAAACCACTGCACCTGAGGTTTTGGCGTTTGATCTGGCCAGGTTAGCGTCTTACACTGTGGCTCAGATGAATATGTTTTGAAAAGGTGTTCAGGTTTCCATGAGAGGCTTCACTCAGAAGGTGGAGCTGCAGAAAACCTTGAGGGCCTGGGCAGAGTCCCAGGTTGCAGGGGATGACAATCTAGATGTGGAGTAGGAAATCCCTGTGGAGGAGGATGAGCTGATTCTGGAGTCTGATGTGGCTCTGGACCTGCCTGTAGAGGGGGCCACCAATTTGCCAGGAGCAGTGGTAGTTCCCAGGTGAGGGAGCAGTGCCTCCTCTAGGAACCTGTCCTGGAGAAGCTGGCAGACAGGTGGGAGGAAAGAAACCTAACGTTGGAGCTTGCTAAGCTGGAGATAGAGCAGGCACTAGCTGAGAGGAAGTTAGCTCTGGAAGAGAAGAAGCTCTCCCATGAGTTGGGCCTCAGAGAGCTGGATGTAAGAGCCCTAGAGGTAGGGTCCAGCAACAGTAATGGTGGCAGCATACCTGCAGTGACTTCACATGAGTCAAGAGTCAGAATACCCAAGGATTTGGTGGCTAGCTGTGTGGTGGGGGATGCCATGGACAAGTGGTTTGCATTGCAGGCTATGAACTTGCTCTAAGAGTGTACAAGGTCCCAGAAGAGTTATGGGTGGTAGTCTATGGAGGTACATACCCATGGTGGGGAGAGACACTCTTCGTACACAAGAGGTACCAGACATGCTACACTGCTATGCATCTCGACCAGTATGTTTGGGCTGACACCAACAGAGTTTCAGGGCCAGTCACAAGCTATCCACACCGAGCTGGGTTGACTGCTTAGGCTATGCTGGTAAGGCACTGAAGGGCTGGATGAGGGGCAGCAATGTAGATGAATATTCAGGGCTATACAACTTAATTTTTAGGAAACACATGATTGATATTTGTTTTACAGAGCTGCACCAACACCTATTGGATAGTAAGCTTACTGATCCCAGGACGCTTGCTGAGGAGACGGACAACTGGGTCAGCACCAGAGTGTCCAAGAAAGCATCTGGGGGGGACACCCAAAAGGCTGGTCAAAGTTCCCACCAGAAGACGGAGGGGAAGATAAAAAGAAGGAGGTCTCTTGAGGCCTCAAAACAATTCACAGGGGAAATGGTCTGGTTCTCATTCTCAATCTGGCCACCAGAAGAAAAACGACCCTGACAAAAGTCAGCAGCCCGAGCCATTAAGTGCTATGAGTGCTACGAGTATAGACACTACAAGGGGGACCCCAAGTGTCCAAAAGAGAACAACCTCCCACTGGAGGAAAGGTTCCAAGGGTGGGGAGTGTTGTGCTGGGGGAGGAGTTTGTCCCAGTTAATGGGGGGAGTTTAGTGAGGTTACCTTAGTGTCCCTGGGTGACAGTGAGATAGTTCTTAAGATCCAGGTGCCCTCTAACACTGCAAAGTTTAGGCAATGGGTCACCATCAACAGGCAATATGTAGAGGCTCTGAGGGATACAGGAGCCAGTGACTATGGTGAGGAGTCAGATGGTTTCCCATGAGCAGGTAATTCCTTTTTTTTTTTATTGATGTTTTATTTTGAAGAACTAATTTACTCAACTATAACTTATATTGCTATATTTTAACAAAGAATATGATCATTTACTTTTTGCTTTAATCCACTTTTAAGAGCCTGTGTTGCCGTGTCACATCTTCTACCTGCTACTACCACTTTTTCTGCTCTTTGTGCTGCACCAATTGCAGGACTAGTGACACACAGCTAAGTATACCCTCTGCTCTTTTGGGGTGTGGGTCAAACATCTCTGTTACACTTCAGTTTATCCATCCATCCATCCCCTTTCCTTTTTTTCAAGGTCACAGAACATTACAATTATATAGAAACAATTCATACAAGGTGAATGGCGCTCCCTTCTCCCCAAGTACATTTAATGATTCATGATACATTTCCATATATAATTACTCATGATTGACATTATTAAAATCCCATTGAAAATTATTCCAAATCTTCTCGACCTTTAGCAGGGAAGAGAGGCCCCTTGCTTTGGCCAGAGAAAGCTCTGATTCATATATCTGATGTATAAGGGTACACCATTCCGTATCCTTAGGGGGGTTCACCGAGACCCATGCCCTAGCAATGCAGACCGGGGGTGATACCAGCCTAATTATTATTAATCTCGGAATGCCTCCCTCGAGATCATATTTAACACCCATCATTCTCTCTTTAATGGTTAGATGTACTGGGTATCCCAGACTTAAGGACATTTACTTCCTCACCCCTTCCCAAATGTTTTGTAAACACAGATAGAGTGCAAACATATGCAAGGCGTCTGCAGAAAACGATTGCACTGAGGACATTTAATTCTATCTATGGAATCAGTTACTCCCCATTTTGAAATTATGTCTGAGGTATAATATAAAAAGACATATTGTACGCAATTGTTGTATCTTAAGGTTAACAGAGTATACAGAGCGATCTAACAGATCTAAGGACATCTGAATCTCTTCAGCCACAACCTGACAAGAGAAAAGCCTGCTCCACTTTGCCGCTAATAGCGGGATGTCTTCTGCAGCAGACTGTGAGAGCGCCTGATACATCATACTAATGGAGGGTTTAATACCGGGTTTAAAATAGTATGAAGGCGCTAAGCTTTTAATGCCATGCATATATTCGCAGCCAGTCCGCATATAGTCCCTAACTTGCAGGTATTTAAAGAAAGAATAGCGAGGAAGGTCATAGGCATCTTGCAGATCAGAGAAATAGACCGCAGGCCGTTGAGATCGAATAGTTGGCCCATTGTTACGATCCCGCAGTGTGCCCAAACCCTACAAGTTGGATCCCGGAAGATAGGGGGAAACGCAGGATTGGCCCATATCGGGGTATCTTTATTAATAAGGCTGATAGAATATTTTTTACAAATCCCCCTCCAGATGCAGATAATATCTTTTAGTACCTTAAAACGTACCTTTTTGTAATATTTGGGGTCGCCTAGCCGATAAAAAAAGAGCCTGACCTCCGCTCCAAGAGCAAGCTGATAGCAAAATGATGTTGGGTCTGGCTAGTCTACGGTTAATAAACTGTGCAAACGCCCCGTGAAAGCAGCCCAAAAATAAAGCTTAAAATCTGGAAGTGAGAGCCCTCCTTTCTTGTAGGGGAGTTTCAGAAATCGAATGGCTCGCCTTGCACGCCTGTGGCCCCAAATAAAACTTCCAATAGCGCCCTCTAGGCGTCTAAAGAAAGAATCCGGGACCCTCAATAGAATTGCCCTAAACAAGTAAAGAAATTTAGGAAGAATAATAATTTTAATAATATTTACTTGTCCGACAATGGTGAGTGGTAACTTATTCCACTGATTTTAATTTAAGGATTATTGTGGATAGCAGCGGTTCATAGCTCAGTTTAACTATATTACAAAACTCGGGGCATAGCCCAATGCCTAAGTACATTGATGAGGTAGTAACCCCTGGGGTAGGAGAGTCGGGCTTAAAATTTAAAATAGTTTTGGATAAATTCAGCTTATAGCCAGAAACTTTTCCAAAAATACAAGTCTCATGAGTGATCTGTCTAATTGCTGTTACTGAATTAGAGGAAAAAAATCGCCACATAGTCGGCATATGCAGTCAATTTCAGTTGTTGACCACCGAGGACCAGAGCTTGAATTGATGTATTCCTAAGGAGAGACTGTAAGCACTGCTCTATATTTAGGGCAAATAATAAGGGGGAGAGTTGGGCATCTCTATTGAGTCCCTCAGTGGATTCGAAAAAAAATTGAGTAGCTCCCTGCATGGGCTACCCGAGCACATGGGGTCTTATATAATGACTGTATCATTTTGATGAAATCTTCCCTTATACCAAAGGCATGCAGGGTGACCCATAAGCAGCCCAAGCAACTTTCCAGCAACATCAAATGCCGTGATTGCAGTGTTGGTATGCCCAGTGATATCTCTACCTGGGATGAATCTGTGTTGTTGTGGGGATACTAAGACCGTTATTATCGGAGCGAGGCGGCTGGCCAAAATTTTGGCGAACCATTTCGCATCACCATTGATCAACGATATAGGCCTATATGATCCCAGATCTTCAGCCGGTTTATCCTTTTTTTAAAAGACGACAATGTTAGTTTCTGGGATATCCCCCCTGCCTGAATGAATTGGACGACCGTATAGAATTCTACAATCAGTAGCTCTTTAAATGTCTTATAAAACTCAATGGGTAGGGCGTCCTCACCGGCCGCTATGCCAGACGGTAGGGCCATTAATGCTACCTCAATTTCCGGCATAGAAATTTCTGCCTGTAAATCGTAGGCCTGATCCTCACTAAGAAGGGGTAGGTGACACTGCTGAATGTATTCTAAGGACTCACCCTGATCAAATGCTTGCGACTGGCTATACATCTCCCTATAAAACCAGGAGAATTGTTCCAAAATAAGTGAGGTATTTGTATAAAGCTTACCCTTACCATCTATTCCCCTAATTGCCTGAATTATACCCTTGGATCGTTGATCTGTGATCTGATGGACTAAAACTTGACCCACCCTTTATCCATATTCGTATTGCAACTTGCTTTATTTAACATATCTGGCTGCCACCTGTCCCTTCAATCTGCGCCCTAAACGAGAACGTATTTCTAAAAGTTGGAAAAACACCTCTCGCTCATCAGCCGATCCTTGGGTAATTTTAAGGGCATTAATATTTCGAGTTGGTGAGCGGCTTGATGTAAAGAATGGGATTCTTCAGATAAGGCTCTATTTTGCTTAACCACATATTGCAGTGTTATACCCCGGACATATGCTTTCATTGTGTCCCATATTATTGCTGGTGAGGCTGATCCTTTATTAATAGAAAAAAATTCCCTAATTAAGCCTAAAGCATATTTTTTATATTCGCTGTTAGTTAGTAGGTGGCGAGGAAATGTAAACTTAGAACTATTAGGCTTATCCCCCTTTCTCATAAAGTGAAAAAGAGAAATAGAACAGATTATGATCTGAGACGACCCTTGGACAGACACTCATTTCCATATTATCCAGCAGCAGACGCTTTGTAAAGACCATATCTATCCTTGAATAATGCTTATGCAGAGAGGAATAATAAGTGTAGCAGGGCTCTGTTGGATAGAGAGTCCGCCAAGCGTCGCAAATCCCATATAGCTTAATCAGATCGTTGAGAGCTGCTCTAGTTCTAGGTTTGAGAGGGTCAATATTGTAGTTCATTACACAATTGAAATCGCCCATTAAAATCAGTTCTCCTGCCCAATCCAATAGTTCAAGTGATAATGTATCAAGCATTTCTGGATCATCAGTGTTTGGCTAGTTGTACCAGTACTCACCTACCCCTGGGGTCAGCCGCAGTTTTTAGCACTTGGCCTTGAAATGTCTTAGAGGAAAGCACATCCACTCCTCGAATCGATACAGTTTGAGATGTAAAGGCAACTACACTATAACCCAGCTGCTTAAGTAAAGTCCTATCTTTATATGCCAAGTGGGTCTTGGTTAAAGCCACCAAATGAGGTTTATACTGCCCAATTTCTTCCTGAACCAATTGTCGTTTACTCCGAGCATTAATCCCTGACACATTCCAGCACATACATTGAATCTTAGCCATCTATGTAATATAAATGACCTGAATTCCCATACTTTTGCATTCCAACATGAGGTTCCAATGACCATAGAGAAACTTAATATACACCCTGCATATATAATTATGATTGTGACCTATTTTACCCCTCCACCCCACCCCCTCCCTTCCCTCCCCAGCTGATAGTGCCAATAAAAAGAAAAAATTCCTCTGTGTATTCCCAACCCACCCACGCCTTGATGCCCCCCTGTATCTAGAAAAAGGAATCACCCTCCCCGCTTGGTGTCGGTGACTGACAGCTTTCCGAGAGCACTCCACCCAAACCACTCCAACTCCACCACACCAACTGCCACTAGTAAGACTAAAATAGTATACAGAAAGAGAGAGAAAAAAGAAAAGAAAAAAGACATGTAGAGTAGATCATTTCCCATTCATAAAAATATAAGTCAACAAGTATATATAATAAGCGCAGCTACCCGCAGCTTAGGGCCATGCTAACCGACATGAAGGGGGGATAAACCCTCCCAGACATTATATCGCATCTGATTGCCAGCCGGTCAGTGCTTGTTTAGCTTCCAATTATGTATGGAAAAATTGTAAGCGGCCATCCTTGATAACTTTAAGATGCGCTCGGTCCTGCAGGAAGGCCTGTGCGTCTACTGCCTTTAGAGGATCTATCAGCTGGCGTAACCTCCATCTCCTGTACATCGTAGCTTAGCACAAATCTGGCCTTATGAAAATAGACATAGCGTCTACCTTTACAGGAGTTTAATTGAGATTGCCTGACGGAGCAGGAAATTACCGATATATACCAACATTGGGCGGGAGTTAGGTGATTTTGTACGAGCCCCTTGGGTTACAAAGATTGGAAGTCTGCGAGCCCTCTGGACCTGAGAATCCATATCCCAATCCGCGAGCTCAGGAAATGCTGTCTGGAGTACTTTGACCATGTATGCTCTAGGGTCCGCACCTTCCTTCCCCTCAGGTATGCCAGAGAACCTTAAGTTGTTTCGGCGTGGCCAGTTTTCGAGATCTTCAACTTTTCCCTGCCGAAATGCCATCTGGTTCTCATGAGTGTTTATTGACTTGACCACCGCAGAGCTTACCTCCTCTGCCCCGGCTACCCGCTGTTGTAGGTCTGAGACTTCTGAGGAAAGCAGTGCTCCTTTGCTGGTAACTTCCAATAGTGCCTGCTTTATTTCCTGTCTGCATTAACTTGCACGTAGTGCTCATGAGCCTCAACTCGTTGGGTATGCAGAAATTGCAGGATTGTAGATAGTGGGGGCTCTTCCATCTTAGTAGACTTACAAGTCTTAGTTTCTGACACCACTGTGGGCGGGGAGCTATCAATGAGTAAATGAGAACATCCTGGCAGATCAGAGACCCCTATTGAGCTGGTCTGTAGTTCTGGGTTGTAGATTGTGTTAAACTGAAAGTCTTGGCAAGTAACTGAAGACAGACCCTCCCCTGATATGCTTGCAAATGGTGCTAAAGTGACGGTGTTGGGTAGCCGGCAGACTATGGATTTGACTTCGCCTTTGGAGGTAACCCATTTGCGCAGTGGGCTAGCCTTAGAACCCCCCTTTGAGCGTGTCAGCACAGAGGCATTATGGTGTTGCCCCTGAGATTCCTCATGAGGGTATTTAATTCCTCCTCGACCTTTTCCCGCTCTGATTTTAGGCTGCTTGTTACCCAGGGGAGCACTTGCTTTAGCCGCTATGGCCTCCAGACTTGCTGTTGTCCATAAAGAGACCCCACTATTGTCGGCCCTATAATCTGTTGCGCCCCTGGGTATCCCAGTGTATACCGTTGCTGATGCTGAATTTAACGCTGAATTTAAAGCCGTTGGGGCAGGGTCCTTCTCTCTAGCCAGCTCTGAACCTTCCAGACCTTCTTGCAAACTAGGCACCCCAATAGGTAATTCTTTCTCTCCACTGCTCCCCACCTGCGAGGCACCTTGGAAATTACCCAACTGTTGAGGTGAAAGTGAGAGAAAGTACCCTTGTGGCCCTAGAATGTCTTGACAGTCAGCAGCAGCTATTCTCTGTCCCATACCTTGCTGAAGGTCTTGATTGTGCCCTGTAGCCGAGTCATCCATTGTGGTTGCCTCGTTCAGGCCCTCAGCTCCAGTGAGATTTGGGCGCTCCGCTAGCCCTGGAACATGTGAGGATGCAGTGCAGACGCCCATCCCTTTGCCAGCACTGAGCAGTGTATCCACCATTTCTGAATCAGGAGTGGAGTTTACTGACCCACAGGATTGGAGCAGACCAGACTTTTCTGACTGGAGCAGCTTCAGGATCGGCTTCTCAACCCCTGGTCCGGGACCAGTGTCAGGGATTCGGCCGCCAAATAGCGATGCCGCTGATGGTGTTGCTTTTGTCGCCGTTGCCACTGCGCAGGTTTCTGTATTTACAGCTGCTGAATTCACTGCTGTATGGCCCCCTCGTCCACCTTGTAGGGCGCTGTTGGGCCATGCCGGGAACCAGCATTGAGATTTGACAGCCCCAGGCAATGTGGCTTGATCCGGTAAACCACCTTGCCTCCCTAATCAGCTGGAGGTGGAGGTAGAAAGTTCTGAAGTGCCGCCAGCACATCGAAAGCAGATGGAAGCTGGAGAAGTGTACGAAGAAACAAGCTGCTAGCCCGTGAAGCGCATCACAGGAATCAGGTAAGTGGCGTGGGGTGCCGGGGTGGTTCAGGTTACGTGCTCACTTCAGCGGAGTCAATGCGCCATCTTTCTTTTCCCTAATGCAGGTAATTCCAAATACATTCCACTAGGTTGTGGTGCCTGACAACAGAGATGGTTACTATCCTGTGGCTCTATTTCCATTTGAGAGGGAGAGGGTTCAGGTCTTCTGAAGGTTGCTGTGAGCCCTGCAATGCCTGTGGACTGTTTGTTAGCTAATGACCTTGAGCACACTACCTGAAAGGAAGTGGTGCTCAAGGCTCATGTGAAGATGTTAGGATTAACTGATTGGATCTGTGCTACGACAAGCTTCATGGCTGCCCATAATGGGAGCCAGTAAGGGCTGGAGCCTGCAAGAATGATCCAGCCAGCTGCTAAAAAGGGGAAAGGCAAGGGGAGTGGGAAACCATCCCCCTGAGTGTAAGCTCAGTGAGGCGGATGGGGCACCTGCGGTGGCCACCCCAAAGCCCAATAAGGAGGGCACTGCTCCCCTTGGTGACCTGACTGGTATTGCTGGATGGCAGGCAGAAGAAGAAACCACCAATGAGGAGTTCTGGAGGACACAGAGAGAGTGTCGAACCCTTGAGGGACTGACACAACAGACTGAAGCCCAAGCAGCAGGTGATGCCTCTGGTAGTCACCATATTTACTGGGAGGACAGCCTCTTTTACAGTGAGCCTAAGGTTCCTATGCATGGGCCAACGAGGGCCCTGGTGGTCCCCCAATGCTACAGGGCATTCCCACTGCAGCTGGCTCATGAAATTCCCCTGGCAGGACACCTGGACCAAGAAAAGACCTTTGCAAGGCTTGTCCCACACTTTTATTGGCCCAGGATCAATACTTCCTCAGATACGTTCTGTAGGACATGTGTCACCTGCCAGGCTAGTGGGAAGACAGGACAGAGTCTGAAAGCCCCCCTTAAGGGCAGAGGCTTAATGCCCTCCCTTTGAGAGGGTGGGCATCAACATTGTTGGGCCTATGGATCCCCAGACTGTTTCAGGCAACAGGTTCATCCTGGTTCTGGTGGACCATGCTACTAGGTATCCAAAGGCAATCCCTCTGAGAACCATGACTGCACCTGCAATGGCAAAGGCCCTGGTGGGGATTTTTACCCGAGTGGGTTTTCCCAAAGACATTGTTTCTGACAGGGGCAAAAACATCATTGGAGTTGAACCGGCAAGATGGCGCCCGTGCAGTAGCTCTCCTACGGAGCTCCGCCGCGTCGAACTTCAAACAGATGGATCCCGGGGGTCTGGCTTTCCCGGTGCCCCTTCTTTGGCCGTGGGAAGTATCCAGCCGCCTGGGGTGCCGGTTTGGGGCGACATCGATCAGCGGAAGACGTCCTGGTGACCGTCCGAGGGCCGGACAGAATCGCGGCAAGATGGCGGGGAGAGGCCGCGCTGAGGCCGAACAAGTGGAGTTACTGGTCCTGAAGTGTTTCAACCGGATGACTGGTGCGAGGCTGGAGATAACGCTACAGGAGCGGCGGTGACTGCTCCAGCATCCGCCCAGGACCAGACAGAGGGAAGCGGAACAACTGGGGGCGGTCCTCATTGCAGCCGAGTGGTATATGCGAGATTCATAGCCGTGAGGAAGAACGCCGGTGCAGAGGGAGAAACCGGGCAGTGCAGGGGAAGAGCCGGCGGGCTACTTTGTAGAAGAGGCGGCCGAGATGGAGTGGCGGCTGACCGGAGAATCGCGGACGAGCGATCCCGCAATTACTCACTGTCATCTGCGGTCTTCTCACTAGAGAGGTGAGAGCGGCTCGGACTCTTGGGCGCCTAGTGGGAACTTATGCTGAGGGCTCCTGAGCTGGGGGGGAGGCGTGAGTCGCGTAGCCAAACGGCTCACAGCTGCGTGACTGTGGGGAGACGCGGCCGCGCTGCCGGCCTGGTTCGGGGCTGCTGTACTGGGGGACTGCGGAGGCGCTGAGGTCCTGAGAGCTTCTGGGGCTGCACCGTGTCCCCATCGCCCCTGCTGCAGGAATACAGGGAGAATACTGATTAAGACACTACAGGTCAGAGATCCGTGCCTGACTTTAAAAGGGGAGCCAAAATACTAGGCTCACCAGAGAGGGGGAAACAGGCATATCAAGAGGTAGATGTTTATCATGAACCTACAGAAAGGCCTCAGGGAGTAAGGAGGTGCAGGCCCTGGAGCCAGACCGAATTAAGGAACCGGAAGCTTGAACTATGAAACGTGCCTGACCCTAAGATGGCAGCCATCCTCTAAATCCTTTCTAATAGAGTGGATGAGGGAAATATCCACAGCTGAAATCCAACCGATTCGCGCGGGACACCTGGACCGGCACCTTTCGATGGAACTTTGACGACGCCCCCTGGGCGGACACCAAAACTGTTTTACCTACCGCGAAGCCCGAACAACCTTGGCCGATGCCCGGTGGAGCTGTCCTATGAAGCTATAGGAGAGTCAGGCTCTGGCTCACCCCCTAGGCCGTCACCTACCCAGCCGGACATCTGACAATGTTTTACTCGCCGCCCCGTTGAGTTTCCTTCCCTCCCCCGCATCTCATGTTTTTTGTTTTTCTTTGATGTCTTTGAAACCTGTAATTGATGTAATTTTGTAACCTGTAACGCTCTGATCCTTATGTAAAGCGCTCTGATACCTCCGGGTCTAGCTAGCGCTATATAAAACTTCTCAAATAAATAAATAAACATCATGTCTACATATATGCAGTCAATTTGGAAGGAGTGTGGGGTTACAAGTTCTCCACCCCTTACCATCCACAAACCAAGGGGCATGTTGAGAAGCTCAATAAGACCCTTAAAGGCACGATTAGAGGCCTGCCTCAAGCCTTGAGGAAAAAGTGGGATATCCTCTTACTATTGTGGTAAATAAACAAAGGTGTTCTGTAGAATGTGCAAGGGGGTCCCCACACAGAAAAATGCCAAGTGGAAAGCTTTGCATTAGGGGAGTGTGTGCCCAAATTACCTAGTGGACACCCAGGTTGTGGTGAACTTTCATTCCTTTTAGCAGCCAGGTAATATGATCAGTCTTTTTCTGTAGCAACAGAGAGAACAATCAAACAACGAACTAGAATGCAGCCCTGAGTAATTTTCGGTTACTGCAGGTAATTCAAGCATTCCATCCTTCACTTTTTTGGTTTTTCTCAGTGAGACACCCTACGTGTGATTGGTAAGCCCAGATGTAGGTCTTGTGATGGCTGTGCCACAGGACTCAAGCCATATCTCACTGATGAGGCCCAATTATACCAACACCAACCTAGGGTTGCCTGTGTTCCCATTTAAAATGGACATAGCCAGGCAGTTCTGGCTGGACACCCTATACTGAGTTGGGACCAAGACCGATTTGCATATAGTTGGGCTCTGCCTGCAATTGCATATTAAGCAAAAATAAATAAATAAACTGGAATGGGGCATAAAGCAATCAACAGTGGCTGAGAAAAATTCAGGCATGGAACTAATCACTTTTTTGTTTGGGTCAGCTAATGTGCACTGCAGCATCAAATAATATGGTGTTTATTTTCAGCAAAATACTAATGCGTATTGTGTAATTTGTTACAAGAGTACTTCAGTATCCAGATTATTTGGCATTTGTATGTCAAAACGCAACTTTTCCTAATAATTGAACGTTCCACGAGCAGGAGTTGAGATACCTTTCTCAGCTTGACATAGACTGGGTAGAAAAGTGTGAAGAAATCTAGAATTCTCTTTCACAGTAGAGATTCTACTTCCTATGAATCATGGCCCATTTTCCCATCACTGTAGTTCTATTTTGCGTCTTTGTTTGAAGATGTTGTTTTTCATTTGTTATGTTATCTCATTAGTGGCTTATGAAGAAGAAGGTATGACACTGAGGTGCCCTCTTTGGTGCTGGAAGGTCTAAATATGTGATATAGCGGAGCAATGAAAGAGTAAAGTGTTAAGTGTTAAGATTCATGGCCAGAGCAACATCCAGCCTCTAGCACCATGGCAGCGGTGTAGCCAGAAGGGCCTGATAGCATGTTATTCCTGTTGTCTATGGCAGACAGGCTTATGGTGCTGGGATGCACAAGGGCAGGATGCTATGAGACATGCATGTTCGGCCCATCGAAAGCAAGCAGCTCTTGGTGACAGAACAACTGAAGGAGACAGCAGTTATTATGGAGGGAGAATCAGGAGATAAGGTTACTAGCCAGAAGGATCCTGAGTTTCCACCTGGAGAAAACAATGCCTCACCCAGCAACACAGGGGTCAAAAAGAGTCCTGCACTCGCACGAGGTAGGTCACCAAAGGAGACAGCAGTTATTATAATGGGTGATTCTAAACTGAAAGTTACTCGTGGGAGGACTCCAAGACCCAGAAGTCTCCCTGCACTCCTGCAGTGCAAGATGCTGAATTAGAGAGCAGCTATCACAGCAAGACAATAGGGAGAGAAGGTTATTTGCAGAGAGGACTCCAAGATCGAGAGTTCCTGGCAGGAATAACCTCTGCAGGCCCGGCACCAACGGGGTTAAAAGGAGCCCTGCGCAGCCACAGCAATGATGCTTGGGCCAAACCCACGCAAAGCCGGAGCCAAGGGTGGGCCCATCTTCAGCTCACCAGAGGCCAGGAGAGGCTGGGCTGGCACGCACCCTCACCAATTAGTTCTTCGGCTTCGCTTTTTTGTCTTACTCTATTACCTGTGCTCTTCCGGCACTTCTCAGCTGACTTTGCATATATATGATTGACTTGTTTTGATTGAGCATGGGTCTGTTTGGGTCTTAATGCTGTGCTTTTAGAGGGATTATTTTTGTTTTATTACATTTTTGCAGGAAATCTGATTTTTCTGCATAATTATGCCGGATTCTTTGCCTTTTGCTGGACCGTATATTTTTGCTGGCTTTAGTGGAAACATGGCTTTAGGCTTACCCTGTGTGGCCTTACTGTAGCAGTGTAAAAACTGCAATTCAACCTGTCAAAATAAACCCTTTGACAAGTACAAACCTCCCTTTGAAATATTAATAAGTCACCCCTATGTAAATCTTGTAGCCCACATGACAGGGTGCATGGTATTTAAAAATAGGAATGGTAATTAGCCAGGTCCCGAAGTCAAACAGATTTCAACTTAATCCTCTGACATACTGGATGCCAATAGAGAAATCCAATTGCTTATGACAGTTGATTTCAGTGTTTCAGCCACATCAAGAGGAATGCAGATTAATTTAGCAGTTTTTGCAACCAGTCCAGCGGCTGCTGTGGCATATTCAAATATGCTCTACATACATAGTAGATTTTACCTAGCACTAGATCCATTGTCACCTAAAGCCGGTGCGATAATATAAGCTAGGAAAATATTTTTTGGTTAGTCTCAACAACAAAGCATCTAGTTTCACCACACTGAGGATAGCAGTTCCGGAAGAAGGAATTCAAGGATTGCGGAGGGAAGATTATCATTGTAGCCCTGAAAGAGGAAAGAATGCTGGTGAGACAGGCTAGGGCCTCAAGGGCGAATGAGTGCCCTTTGGAGGAACAGGTAAATTATCAAAGTGACTGTTGGTTACGTCAATATTATGTCTTATTGTGCAGATTTTGTATATGGAATTGTTATTGATGTCAATGAATGTTTTGATTTAGTGGGTACCTATAAATAGAGTAAGTGGGATGAAGCAATGTTTAGCAGTTTGGAAGAATGCCCTGCTTTCATTGCTTTTATTGCAGGCTCTGGTGTTATATCAAGATAACAGTCTGACAACATTTTAGATGTGTTTTGTGGGCTTGTCACGCTGATTTAATTTTAGTGAGGTTTGGGGGAGGCAGTGTTCTGCACCACACATGTACAGCTGTACCATAGATGGTCAGCAATAATCACAATCAGAGGATGTTCCAGAGGAAGGTCAGAAAATAAGGCTATGCCAATAATAAGGTAGTCAAATGGTCACAAAACTGCTAGGTCACAAAACTGCTAGGTTAACAGAAGCTACTTGTGATATGGCAATAGAGAAGCACTTTTGCCTTTCTGTTTGATGTATGCATGCATGCCTGGATATATGAGAAGCGCCGATCTAGCAAGAGAGTATCATGGAATGATCCTAGGGATATAATACAGGATCATTTACAAGAGGCAAAATAGTCACAGGATGGTGACTCACTTTGTTTATGTTGTTATGTTATGTTATAAATTTTGTAAAGCGCATAGCTGCCCCAGCAAAGGGGCGTCCCAGTGCTGATCTCAAACAGACATAGCGGCAGAGAGGATGACGAAAAGGGGAGCTGATTATTTAGGGAAAAGATATGTTTTTATAGCCTTTCGGAAAGACCCATGATTTTGGATACTTCTGATGCTGGCAGGGAGGGAATTCCAAAGTTTAGGAGCAAGAACACGAAAGGAGCGTCCTCCTGCACTAGCTATCTTTACCCGAGGGACAACCGCCAGCTGCTGACCAGTAGAGCGTAGCTGGCAGGTGGGTATGTAGGGAATAAGAAGATTGGCTAAAATATCGGGGGATTGGGAATTCATGATTCTATGGGAGATACAAAGGGCTTTGAAGTGGATACGTTTCTCCACCGGAAGCCAGTGTAATCTGCTAATGAAGTTTTAAATAGAGCAGGTTCTCGGCAGACTGAGGAGCATCCGGATGGCAGCGTTTTGTGCCCTTTGTAGGCAGTGTATCTCAGCTCTATTGGCCAAAGTACAAAGAGCTTGCGTAGTCCAGCCTGGATAGTACGGTGGCCTGGATATTAACCTGACGGATGTTAGCATCGAAAAAACCCAACAGAGGTTTAAGACCGCGTAAGAGCCCAAACCAGACACCAGCTACCGCCTTTGTTTGAGCCTGAAAGGTTCATGCAAAGTCGACTCATACGCCAAGGTTTTTAACCGCCTGCTTGGGGGCAGGCGGGAGGCCATGGGGGGATGGCCACCAGGGCTCACTCCACAGATGAATGTCTTCACCCACCAACAGGATCTCAGATTTGCTGTGTGTTAGACTTGGCATTTTTTGTCATGTTTCCCCTGACTTTTTGCTTTCTAACCTCCCGTTTTTGACTCTGTTTTTGCTGGTGTAATGATTCTGCGCACTTTCCTCACTGCTGTCCAGTGGGAAAGTGCAAGTGCTCCTGTATAAAATGTGTATGGATTGGTATTTCCATGATTGGCCTATTTGATCTATGTGTCAGTCCCTAGTAAAGTGCACTGCGAGTGCCAGGGCCTATAGATCAAATGCTGTTGGTGGGCTGCAGCACTGGATTGTGCCACCCACGCAAACAGCCCGTAAAGTGTAACTCTGGCCTGCCATTGCAGAGCCTGTGCGCAGCCTGGGGCTGACATGTCGACTTGGCAAGTGCACATACTTGCAAGTCCCTAAACCTTCCCTTTTCTACATGTTAGTCACCCCTAAGGTAGGCCCAAGGTACCCCTGTGGGCAGGGTGCATTGTATGTGAAAGGTAGGACATGCCCTGGTGTGTGTGGCATGTCCTGATAGTGAATTACAGCCTACTTCGTTGTTCACTATTGCAAGGCTACCTGTTCTCCAAAGGCCAGAATGGGCAGTTTGATTATTACATCCTATAATCCTAACTGACCCAGGGAACATGGTAGAAATTCGAGTTTATTATGCTTGAACAGAGAATGATAAAATACATCTTTTAGTGAAGTTGGTTTTAACATTCTGTGTTTGAAAATACCACTTTTAGAAAGCAGGTATTTTCTTGTCTAACCATCCAAGCCTGCCTCTGCTAGGTTGTGTATTCCTTGTCTGGAGTGTGAGTGACAGGGGCTGGGGGATTCCAGGAGACAGGGTGGGTCAGCACAGGGCTGAATAGCAACATCTACATGCAGATTGGTGGGAGGAGTTGCACCTGGGACCTGAATAGGACAGTACCTTCCCTCCACAATACTGGCTCCACCTCCTGTGGTGCGTCTGATGTCCCTGGCCTACTCTCTGAAAGGAAGGAAGGAGACTTGTCAACAAAGTGCTCCAGGACTGACCAGAACTGGTTTGGACCAGGCAAAGGCCCCTCTGCCTCCAGAGGACAAAGAGAAATTGAGGATAAAAAGGGGGACCCAAACCCCAGAACTTTAGATCTCGCTGGAATCAAGGAACCTGCCAAGACGAAGAGCTGGAAGAGCTGCCAGGAGGAGTACTGCCCCTTTGCTGTGTTGTTGCTTTGTTGGGTTGGCCTGCAGCTGCTGCTTCTGCCTTGGGCAGTGAAAGGACTGGACTGAACTGTCTCTACTTGTGCTGAGTATCTCCAAGGGCCTGAACCGAGCTGGCCTCCTGTTAAGAAGTCTCAGGGACTGCAAAGACTTCACCAACCTCTGGGTACCGCTCCTGGAACTGCTGTTTCAGTTGCCACAGAGAAGAGGGAACCGCAACCGACTCTGTCAACCGACTCCGTCGCTGGCCTTGTGTCCTGAAGGCACCGCAAGCCGCACCGACTCGCCCTGCACCGTAAGCCTTGGTCTCACCGACTCCGTCACCGAGCCGCTGCCTGCACTGCATCAAGAGACACCGCGACCTGCATCACCTCGCTGGCCTGGGCTCACCGACACGGTCGCTGCTGGCTCGACACCCGTGACCGACTCGTCACGCACAGCTGTCCGGCTCGGCCAGCGCCAATTCCCGCCAAACCAGGCTCTGTCGCTCGCATCGCAACATGCCAGCACCGCATCGAGCACCGACTCGCCCTGCACCGCAAGCCTTGGTCTCACCGACGCCGTCTGCACGATCGTCACCGAGCCGCTGCTCGCACCGCATCGAGGGACACCGCACCTCGCACCGCTTCCACCTTGCACCGTGACCGCGACGAACGCCACAACCGGCTCTGTCCCCGCACCGCAACCTGCCAGCACCGCATCGAGCACCGACTCGCCCTGCACCGCCAGCCTTGGTCTCACCAACGCCGTCTGCACAATCGTCACCGAGCCGCTGCTCGCACCGCATCGAGGGACACCGCACCTTGCACCGCTTCCATTTTTCATCGCGACCGCGACGGATGCCAAGACCGACTCGCACGCCTGTGTGAGCACTAAGAAAGGTACTGTGAACGAATCTGTCCCACTGTTGCTGGCCCATACCGACGCGGTCAGCGGGAACTGCGGGACTCTGTTGTTTTCAGCATCGCGGTAGGCTCGAAGCGAGCTACCGACTCGTACGAACTGTGTTTTTCAACGTATTTTGCAACTTAAAGACATTTTGAGAAGTAACTATTTTTGAAGTACTGTATAGTGGATTTTTATCGTATTTGGTCTTGTTTGAAGTATATAAAAATATTGGATATTTTTTTCTAAACTGGTGTGGTGTCCGTTTGTAGTGCTTACATTGTATTACTGTTGGTTTTGTGCAAATGCTTTACACACCGCCTCTAAGATAAGCCTGACTGCTCGTGCCAAGCTACCAAGGGGGTGAGCAGGGGTTATTTTAGGAGTGTAACTCCCTTATCCTGACTACGAAGAAGGGTCCCTACTTGGACAGAGGTGCAAGTCCTTGCCAACTAGAGACCCCCATTTCTAACATTGGTTGTCAGCGGTGAGGATAGGACTTGTGTTTGCACTTGACTTACAGTGATTGGTGTGCACTACTACCATATCGCAGACCATTACGTACCACATACAGGTTCTTTTTCTTTTTGGCCTATTTTTGATCTTGCCAGTTTGAACTTGCTACTTCAACATGCCTGAATCTATAGTATCATCAATTGCATCAGTAGAAATTGCCTTTGAGGAGGATCGATTGGTAGCCTACAATGTCAAGGAGTTAAAATCGATTTGCAAGAACCTAAAAGTCCAGGTCAGAGGCCTCACCAGGAAGGATGAGCTACAAAAGGCGCTGAGGGCCTGGGTAGCAGCCAGAGGTGCCAGTGGGCAATCTGGTGATCTCACTGGAGAGGTGGAGGAGCCTGTTCCTAGGGTGGATGTGCTTTTGGGAGGGGGGAGCCCTCCAGGCCAGGCAGCAGTAGCTTGTCCCCAGAGGAGCTGGAGGACAGGCGGGAAGCCAGGAAATTTGAGTTGGAGAAACTCAGAATAGAAAGTGAGAGGGAAGAAAAAAGAATAGCCATGGAGGAAAGGAAGATGATACTAGATCATGAGAGAATGATTAAGGAGCTGGAGCTAAAAAGTAGAACCGGCTCAGATGGTGGCAGCAATTCTTCAGCACACACAGACAGGATCGTACACATCCCCAAGAATGTAGGTAAAGAGTACAAGAAGGGTGATGACATTCAAAGGTGGTTTCAAGGGTACGAGTCGTCTATTCATATGAATGGGGTCCCTGAGAGGAACTGGGGAGCGGGGTTGTGGCCTCTCTTTCCAGAGGAAGCTAGGGATACTCTGATAGCTTTGGGTAAGGGGCAGGACCTCACCTATGCTGACATGAAAGACGCTCTCTCACTAGGTATGGACTCACTCCTGAGAAGTACAGGGATCAGTTTAGGTCCAGTAAAAGTCTGAGGCCAACACTTGGTTGGAACGTGTGGATATGTTCTGTAGGTCGCTGGATGGTTGGGTGAAGGGCAGTAATGTAACAGATTTTCAGGGGCTCTACAATTTGATTGCATGGGAGCACTTGTCTAGTCTATGTTTTGCAGATCTGCGCCAGCACCTAGATGACAGTAAGCTAACTGACCCCAGAAAGCTTGCTATGGAGGCGGACCGCTGGGTGAGTACCAGGGTCCACAAGAAAGCGTTTGGGGGAGACTCAGCCAAAGGTGGGCAGGGTCCCCAGCAGAAGAGTGGGGGACAAGGGTAAAACTCAGGAGTTCTCTAAAGGGCCCCAAACTAGTACCCAGGGTAAAGGTTCCCATCCCCCAGGTGAGAAGAAGAAAGGGTCTCTACAGGAAAGCCTGTTGAGACCGGCCCCCGCAAGTGTTAGTGCATGTGACCAGGTAGGTCACTTCAAGGGGGACCCCAAGTGCCCAAAGGGGACACAGCCGACCACCGGTGGACAGTCCAAAGTGTTGGCTAGTGTAGCGCTTGGGGAGGAGGGGTGCCCACAGGAGGGTGGGGATCCTGCAGAAATGACCCTCGTCTCACTAGGGGACAGTGAGATGGTCCCAGGAAACCAGGTGCCCCCTAACACAAAGAAATATAGCACCTGGGTGACCATCAATGGGAACAGGGTAGAGGCTCTCAGAAATACTGGAGCCAGTGTGACCTCAGTCCGGTGTCACCTGGTCTCTGAGAAGCAGGTAGTCCCAGGGGCATTCCACCAAGTAGTTGCTGTGGACCACTCTGAGCGCCAGTGTATGGTGGCGCAGGTTCCCTTTGAATGGGGGGTCTCAGGTCCCTTGAGGGTGGTTGTGAGCCCTACCATGCCTGTAGATTGTCTGCTAGGTAACGACCTGGAGCAGTCCTTATGGAAGGATATTGAGCTCAGGTCTCACTTGGAGATGCTTGGGTTGCCAGAGTGGGCATGCGTGTCTACTCGGTCAATGGCAGCCAGAAAGGGTGATCAAGAGGACTTGGAGCCTGGAACAATGGCCCAAGTCCCTGCCAAGACGAAGGGCAGGGGGCGCGGGAAACCGGCCCCCAAAGTTCCCACGGACCGGGAGGAGGCGGACCTCGAGGGGGACGCCCCGGTGCCTAGAGGGGAGCAGGTAGCCGAACTGGGAGACATCTCTGAGCTGACCCATTGGCAGCAAGAAGGGGGTCCCACCAGGGAGGAGTTCTGCAGAGAGCAGAATGAGTGCCCTACTCTGGAGGGTCTACGGCGGCAGGCTGCAGACCAGGCAGCTGGTAATCAGTCCGGGTCACATCTGATCTACTGGGAGAATGGTCTCCTATACAGTGAGCCTAAGGTTGCTGAGCCTGGGTCAGCCCGTGTGCTGGTGGTACCCCAGCGCTTCAGGACCTTCCCTACTGGGTCTGGCTCATGACGTGCCTTTGGCAGGACATTTGGGGCAGGACAAGACCTTTGACAGGCTTGTCACCCACTTCTTTTGGCCCCAAATGCGAAGGCAGTCAGATGCACACTGTAGGTCTTGCCAAACTTGCCAGGCAAGTGGTAAGAGTGGGAGGAAGGTCAAAGCTCCTCTCCAACCTTTTCCTGTTGTTGGAACACCCTTTGAAAGGGTAGGGATGGATATTGTGGGGCCACTGGATCCCAAGACAGCCATGGGCAACAGGTACATCCTGGTCTTGGTGGACCATGCCACCCGGTACCCTGAGGCAATCCCTCTCCGGACAACGACGGCGCCAGTGGTGGGCCGGGCGTTAATGGGGATCTTTTCCCGTGTGGGATTCCCCAGAGAGGTGGTTTCTGATAGGGGACCAATTTCATATCCAAGTATATGACATCCCTGTGGAAGGAGTGCGGTGTAACCTACAAGTTCACCACTCCTTACTACCCCCAAGGAAACGGTCTGGTGGAGAGATTCAACCAGACCTTGAAGGGCATGATCAAGGGTCTAACAGAACCCATGAGGCGTATGTGGGACGTCCTCTTGCCATGCCTACTCTTTGCATACAGGGAGGTGCCTCAGAAGTCTCTTGGGTACAGCCCCTTTGAGCTCCTGTATGGCCACCCTGTCAGAGGACCTCTCAGTTTGGTAAAGGAAGGCTGGGAGGCAGCTCCCAGGAAAACTCCCCAGGATGTGTTTAGTTACATGCTGGCCTTTAGAAACCAAACTGCCCGCTTCAGGAAACTCGCTCAGGCGAACCTAGAAGCAAGCCAGGAAGAAATGAAGAAGTGGTATGACCAGAATGCCACTCTGGTCGAATTTCAACCTAGGCAGAAAGTGTGGGTCATGGCCCCAGTGGAACCTTGTGCCTTGCAGGACAAGTGGACTGGGCCATATGAGGTGGTGGAGCGCAAAAGTAACGTCACCTACCTGGTGGATTTGCAGACTCCAAGGAACCCTTTGAGGGTCCTTCACGTGAACCGCCTCAAGCCCCACTTCGAGAGGTCCGAAGTGAGTATGCTCTTGGTGACAGATGACGGGGTGGAAGAGGAGAGTGAGCCTCTCCCTGACCTGTCTACCAAGGAGCATGATGGGTCAGTAGAGGGTGTGATTCTCTCCCCTACACTGACCCAAGAGCAGCAGGGGGACTGTCGCCAGTTGTTGGGACAGTTCGCCCCGCTGTTCTCTCTGACCCCCGGTGTTACTCACTGGTGTACCCATGACGTGGACACTGGTGACAGCCCTCCTGTAAAGCACAAAATTTACAGGTTGACTGACCGGGTCAGGGCCAGCATCAAGGAGGAGGTCTCTAAGATGTTGGCGTTAGGGGTGATTGAGCCCTCCAACAGTCCTTGGGCCAGCCCAGTGGTCTTGGTCCCAAAGGCTGCTGCGCCCGGTGCCACTCCAGAACTGCGGTTTTGCGTGGACTACCGTGGCTCAATGCCGTCACCAGGACTGACGCGCACCCCATCCCCAGAGCTGATGAGCTCATTGATCGGTTGGGAACTGCCCGGTTCCTCAGCACGTTTGATTTAACGTCTGGGTACTGGCAGATTGCCTTAACCGATGGGGCCAAGGAGAGATCAGCATTCTCAACCCCAGAAGGTCATTACCAGTTTCGGGTGATGCCCTTTGGGTTGAAGAATGCCCCTGCCACCTTTCAGAGGTTGGTCAATCAGGTGTTGGCTGGACTGGAGGATTTCAGTGCCGCCTACCTGGATGACATTGCTGTGTTCAGTTCCAGCTGGGAAGAACATTTACAGCACCTTGAGAAAGGGTTGAGGGCTCTGCAAGGTGCAGGCCTCAAGATCAAGGCCAGTAAGTGCCAGATCGGGCAGGGTTCTGTGGTATACTTGGGACACCAGGTAGGAAGCGGCCAGGTGGCGCCCCTACAACCCAAGATTGACACCATTCTGGCTTGGGAACCCCCCAAGACCCAGACAGAGGTGAGGGCCTTTGTAGGACTCACCGGCTACTATAGGAGATTTGTTAAGGGCTATGGCACCATTGTCGCCCCCTTAACAGAGCTGACTTCCAAGAAGCAGCCCAGGAAGGTGATCTGGACTGAGTCTTGCCAGAAAGCTTTTGATGCCCTGAAGGCAGCCATGTGCACGGCGCCCGTGCTCAAGGCACCTGACTTCTCCAAGGAATTCGTCGTGCAGACTGACGCTTCAGAGCATGGTGTGGGAGCGGTGCTCTCACAACTGAACGAAGAGGACCTAGACCAGCCTGTAGTCTTCCTTAGCAGGAGACTACTCCCCAGGGAACAGAGGTGGAGTGCCATAGAAAGGGAAGCTTTTGCTGTGGTCTGGGCACTGAAGAAGCTGAGACCCTACCTGTTTGGGACTCACTTCCGGGTTCAGACAGACCACAGGCCCCTCAGATGGTTGATGCAAATGAGGGATGAGAATCCAAAACTGCTGAGGTGGTCCATCTCCCTACAGGGAATGGACTTTACGGTGGAACACCGCCCTGGTACAGAACACGCCAACGCAGATGGTCTGTCCAGGTTCTTCCGCCTTAGTGAAGAGAACTCCAATGGGGTTCGGTAGTTCTCCCTACTTTCAGCTGGAGGGGACATGTGTTAGACTTGGCATCTTTTGTCGTGTTTCCCCTGACTTTTGCTTTCTAACCTCCCGTTTTTGACTCTGTTTTTGCTGGTGTAATGATTCTGCGCACTTTCCTCACTGCTGTCCAGTGGGAAAGTGCAAGTGCTCCTGTATAAAATGTGTATGGATTGGTATTTCCATGATTGGCCTATTTGATCTATGTGTCAGTCCCTAGTAAAGTGCACTGCGAGTGCCAGGGCCTATAGATCAAATGCTGTTGGTGGGCTGCAGCACTGGATTGTGCCACCCACGCAAACAGCCCGTAAAGTGTAACTCTGGCCTGCCATTGCAGAGCCTGTGCGCAGCCTGGGGCTGCCATGTCGACTTGGCAAGTGCACACACTTGCAAGTCCCTAAACCTTCCCTTTTCTACATGTTAGTCACCCCTAAGGTAGGCCCAAGGTACCCCTGTGGGCAGGGTGCATTGTATGTGAAAGGTAGGACATGCCCTGGTGTGTGTGGCATGTCCTGATAGTGAATTACAGCCTACTTCGTTGTTCACTATTGCAAGGCTACCTGTTCTCCATAGGCCAGAATGGGCAGTTTGATTATTACATCCTATAATCCTAACTGACCCAGGGAACATGGTAGAAATTCGAGTTTATTATGCCTGAACTCAGAATGATAAAATACATCTTTTAGTGAAGTTGGTTTTAACATTCTGTGTTTGAAAATACCACTTTTAGAAAGCAGGTATTTTCTTGTCTAACCATCCAAGCCTGCCTCTGCTAGGTTGTGTATTCCTTGTCTGGAGTGTGAGTGACAGGGGCTGGGGGATTCCAGGAGACAGGGTGGGTCAGCACAGGGCTGAATAGCAACATCTACATGCAGATGGGTGGGAGGAGTTGCACCTGGGACCTGAAAAGGACAGTGCCTTCCCTCCACAATGCTGGCTCCACCTCCTGTGGTGTGTCTGATGTCCCTGGCCTACACTGCTGAAAGGAAGGAAGGAGACTTGTCAACAAAGTGCTCCAGGACTGACCAGAACTGGTTTGGACTAGGCAAAGGCCTCTCTGCCTTCAGAGAACAAAGAGAAATTGAGGATAAAAGGGGGACCCAAACCCCAGAACTTTAGATCTCGCTGGAATCAAGGAACCTGCCAAGACGAAGAGCTGGAAGAGCTGCCAGGAGGAGTACTGCCCCTTTGCTGTGTTGTTGCTTTGTTGGGTTGGCCTGCAGCTGCTGCTTCTGCCTTGGGCAGTGAAAGGACTGGACTGAACTTTCTCTACTTGTGCTGAGTATCTCCAAGGGCCTGAACCGAGCTGGCCTCCTGTTAAGAAGTCTCAGGGACTGCAAAGACTTCACCAACCTCTGGGTACCGCTCCTGGAACTGCTGTTTCAGTTGCCACAGAGAAGACGGAACCGCGACCGACTCTGTCAACCGACTCCGTCGCTGGCCTTGTGTCCTGAAGGCACCGCAAGCCGCACCGACTCGCCCTGCACCGTAAGCCTTGTTCTCACCGACTCCATCACCGAGCCGCTGCCTGCACCGCATCGAGAGACACCGCGACCTGCATCGCCTCGCTTCACCTCGCTGGCCTGGGCTCACCGACACGGTCGCTGCTGGCTCGACACCCGTGACCGACTCGTCACGCACAGCTGTCCGGCTCGGCCAGCGCCAATTCCCGCCAAACCAGGCTCTGTCGCTCGCATCGCAACATGCCAGCACCGCATCGAGCACCGACTCGCCCTGCACCGCAAGCCTTGGTCTCACCGACGCCGTCTGCACGATCGTCACCGAGCCGCTGCTCGCACCGCATCGAGGGACACCGCACCTTGCACCGCTTCCATTTTGCATCGCGACCGCGACGGATGCCAAGACCGACTCGCACGCCTGTGTGAGCCGCACTAAGAAAGGTACTGTGAACGAATCTGTCCCGCTGTTGCTGGCCCGTACCGACGCGGTCAGCGGGAACTGCGAGACTCTGTTGTTTTCAGCATCGTGGTAGGCTCGGACCGAGCTACCGACTCGTACGAACTGTGTTTTTCAACGTATTTTGCAACTTAAAGACATTTTGAGAAGTAACTATTTTTGAAGTACTGTATAGTGGATTTTTATCGTATTTGGTCTTGTTTTAAGTATATAAAAATATTGGATATTTTTTCTAAACTGGTGTGGTGTCAGTTTGTAGTGCTTACATTGTATTACTGTTGGTTTTGTGCAAATGCTTTACACACTGCCTCTAAGATAAGCCTGACTGCTCGTGCCAAGCTACCAAGGGGGTGAGCAGGGGTTATTTTAGGAGTGTAACTCCCTTATCCTGACTAGGAAGAAGGGTCCCTACTTGGACAGAGGTGCAAGCCCTTGCCAATTAGAGACCCCCATTTCTAACATTGGTTGTCAGCGGTGAGGATAGGACTTGTGTTTGCACTTGACTTACAGTGATTGGTGTGCACTACTACCATATCGCAGACCATTACGTACCACATACAGGTTCTTTTTCTTTTTGGCCTATTTTTGATCTTGCCAGTTTGAACTTGCTACTTCAACATGCCTGAATCTATAGTATCATCAATTGCATCAGTAGAAATTGCCTTTGAGGAGGATCGATTGGTAGCCTACAATGTCAAGGAGTTAAAATCGATTTGCAAGAACCTAAAAGTCCAGGTCAGAGGCCTCACCAGGAAGGATGAGCTACAAAAGGCGCTGAGGGCCTGGGTAGCAGCCAGAGGTGCCAGTGGGCAATCTGGTGATCTCACTGGAGAGGTGGAGGAGCCTGTTCCTAGGGTGGATGTGCTTTTGGGAGGGGGAGCCCTCCAGGCCAGGCAGCAGTAGCTTGTCCCCAGAGGAGCTGGAGGACAGGCGGGAAGCCAGGAGATTTGAGTTGGAGAAACTCAGAATAGAAAGTGAGAGGGAAGAAAAAGAATAGCCATGGAGGAAAGGAAGATGATACTAGATCATGAGAGAATGATTAAGGAGCTGGAGCTAAAAAGTAGAACCGGCTCAGATGGTGGCAGCAATTCTTCAGCACACACAGACAGGATCGTACACATCCCCAAGAATGTAGGTAAAGAGTACAAGAAGGGTGATGACATTCAAAGGTGGTTTCAAGGGTACGAGTCGTCTATTCATATGAATGGGGTCCCTGAGAGGAACTGGGGAGCGGGGTTGTGGCCTCTCTTTCCAGAGGAAGCTAGGGATACTCTGATAGCTTTGGGTAAGGGGCAGGACCTCACCTATGCTGACATGAAAGACGCTCTCCTCACTAGGTATGGACTCACTCCTGAGAAGTACAGGGATCAGTTTAGGTCCAGTAAAAAGTCTGAGGCCAACACTTGGTTGGAACGTGTGGATATGTTCTGTAGGTCGCTGGATGGTTGGGTGAAGGGCAGTAATGTAACAGATTTTCAGGGGCTCTACAATTTGATTGCATGGGAGCACTTGTCTAGTCTATGTTTTGCAGATCTGCGCCAGCACCTAGATGACAGTAAGCTAACTGACCCCAGAAAGCTTGCTATGGAGGCGGACCGCTGGGTGAGTACCAGGGTCCACAAGAAAGCGTTTGGGGGAGACTCAGCCAAAGGTGGGCAGGGTCCCCAGCAGAAGAGTGGGGGGGACAAGGGTAAAACTCAGGAGTTCTCTAAAGGGTCCCAAACTAGTACCCAGGGTAAAGGTTCCCATCCCCCAGGTGAGAAGAAGAAAGGGGTCTCTACAGGAAAGCCTGTTGAGACCGGCCCCCACAAGTGTTATGCATGTGACTAGGTAGGTCACTTCAAGGGGGACCCCAAGTGCCCAAAGGGGACACAGCCACCCACCGGTGGACAGTCCAAAGTGTTGGCTAGTGTAGCGCTTGGGGAGGAGGGGTGCCCACAGGAGGGTGGGGATCCCGCAGAAATGACCCTCGTCTCACTAGGGGACAGTGAGATGGTCCCAGGAAACCAGGTGCCCCCTAACACAAAGAAATATAGCACCTGGGTGACCATCAATGGGGGGAACAGGGTAGAGGCTCTCAGAAATACTGGAGCCAGTGTGACCTCAGTCCGGTGTCACCTGGTCTCTGAGAAGCAGGTAGTCCCAGGGGCATTCCACCAAGTAGTTGCTGTGGACAACTCTGAGCGCCAGTGTATGGTGGCGCAGGTTCCCTTTGAATGGGGGGGTCTCAGGTCCCTTGAGGGTGGTTGTGAGCCCTACCATGCCTGTAGATTGTCTGCTAGGTAACGACCTGGAGCAGTCCTTATGGAAGGATGTTGAGCTCAGGTCTCACTTGGAGATGCTTGGGTTGCCAGAGTGGGCATGCGTGTCTACTCGGTCAATGGCAGCCAGAAAGGGTGATCAAGAGGACTTGGAGCCTGGAACAATGGCCCAAGTCCCTGCCAAGACGAAGGGCAGGGGCTGGGAAACCGGCCCCCAAAGTTCCCACGGACCGGGAGGAGGCGGACCTCGAGGGGGACGCCCGGTGCCTACAGGGGAGCAGGTAGCCGAACTGGGAGACATCTCTGAGCTGACCCATTGGCAGCAAGAAGGGGGTCCCACCAGGGAGGAGTTCTGCAGAGAGCAGAACGAGTGCCCTACTCTGGAGGGTCTGCGGCGGCAGGCTGCAGACCAGGCAGCTGGTAATCAGTCCGGGTCACATCTGATCTACTGGGAGAATGGTCTCCTATACAGTGAGCCTAAGGTTGCTGAGCCTGGGTCAGCCCGTGTGCTGGTGGTACCCCAGCGCTTCAGGACCTTCCTACTGGGTCTGGCTCATGACGTGCCTTTGGCAGGACATTTGGGGCAGGACAAGACCTTTGACAGGCTTGTCACCCACTTCTTTTGGCCCCAAATGCGAAGGCAGTCAGATGCACACTGTAGGTCTTGCCAAACTTGCCAGGCAAGTGGTAAGAGTGGGAGGAAGGTCAAAGCTCCTCTCCAACCTTTTCCTGTTGTTGGAACACCCTTTGAAAGGGTAGGGATGGATATTGTGGGGCCACTGGATCCCAAGACAGCCATGGGCAACAGGTACATCCTGGTCTTGGTGGACCATGCCACCCGGTACCCTGAGGCAATCTCTCTCCGGACAACGACGGCGCCAGTGGTGGGCCGGGCGTTAATGGGGATCTTTTCCCGTGTGGGATTCCCCAGAGAGGTGGTTTCTGATAGGGGGACCAATTTCATATCCAAGTATATGACATCCCTGTGGAAGGAGTGCGGTGTAACCTACAAGTTCACCACTCCTTACTACCCCCAAGGAAACGGTCTGGTGGAGAGATTCAACCAGACCTTGAAGGGCATGATCAAGGGTCTAACAGAACCCATGAGGCGTATGTGGGACGTCCTCTTGCCATGCCTACTCTTTGCATACAGGGAGGTGCCTCAGAAGTCTCTTGGGTACAGCCCCTTTGAGCTCCTGTATGGCCACCCTGTCAGAGGACCTCTCAGTTTGGTAAAGGAAGGCTGGGAGGCAGCTCCCAGGAAAACTCCCCAGGATGTGTTTAGTTACATGCTGGCCTTTAGAAACCAAACTGCCCGCTTCAGGAAACTCGCTCAGGCGAACCTAGAAGCAAGCCAGGAAGAAATGAAGAAGTGGTATGACCAGAATGCCACTCTGGTCGAATTTCAACCTGGGCAGAAAGTGTGGGTCATGGCCCCAGTGGAACCTTGTGCCTTGCAGGACAAGTGGACTGGGCCATATGAGGTGGTGGAGCGCAAAAGTAACGTCACCGACCTGGTGGATTTGCAGACTCCAAGGAACCCTTTGAGGGTCCTTCACATGAACCGCCTCAAGCCCCACTTCGAGAGGTCCGAAGTGAGTATGCTCTTGGCGACAGATGACGGGGTGGAAGAGGAGAGTGAGCCTCTCCCTGACCTCCTGTCTACCAAGGAGCATGATGGGTCAGTAGAGGGTGTGATTCTCTCCCCTACACTGACCCAAGAGCAGCAGGGGGACTGTCGCCAGTTGTTGGGACAGTTCGCCCCGCTGTTCTCTCTGACCCCCGGTGTTACTCACTGGTGTACCCATGACGTGGACACTGGTGACAGCCCTCCTGTAAAGCACACAATTTACATGTTGACTGAATGGGTCAGGGCCAGCATCAAGGAGGAGGTCTCTAAGATGTTGGCGTTAGGGGTGATTGAGCCCTCCAACAGTCCTTGGGCCAGCCCAGTGGTCTTGGTCCCAAAGGCTGCTGCACCCGGTGCCACTCCAGAACTGCGGTTTTGTGTGGACTACCGTGGGCTCAATGCCGTCACCAGGACTGACGCGCACCCCATCCCCAGAGCTGATGAGCTCATTGATCGGTTGGGAGCTGCCCGGTTCCTCAGCACGTTTGACTTAACGTCTGGGTACTGGCAGATTGCCTTAACCGATGGGGCCAAGGAGAGATCAGCATTCTCAACCCCAGAAGGTCATTACCAGTTTCGGGTGATGCCCTTTGGGTTGAAGAATGCCCCTGCCACCTTTCAGAGGTTGGTCAATCAGGTGTTGGCTGGACTGGAGGATTTCAGTGCCGCCTACCTGGATGACATTGCTGTGTTCAGTTCCAGCTGGGAAGAACATTTACAGCACCTTGAGAAAGTGTTGAGGGCTCTGCAAGGTGCAGGCCTCAAGATCAAGGCCAGTAAGTGCCAGATCAGGCAGGGTTCTGTGGTGTACTTGGGACACCAGGTAGGAAGCGGCCAGGTGGCGCCCCTACAACCCAAGATTGACACCATTCTGGCTTGGGAACCCCCAAGACCCAGACAGAGGTGAGGGCCTTTGTAGGACTCACCGGCTACTATAGGAGATTTGTTAAGGGCTATGGCACCATTGTCGCCCCCTTAACAGAGCTGACTTGCAAGAAGCCGCCCAGGAAGATGATCTGGACTGAGTCTTGCCAGAAAGCTTTTGATGCCCTGAAGGCAGCCATGTGCATGGCGCCCGTGCTCAAGGCACCTGACTTCTCCAAGGAATTCGTCGTGCAGACTGACGCTTCAGAGCATGATGTGGGAGCGGTGCTCTCACAACTGAACGAAGAGGACCTGGACCAGCCTGTAGTCTTCCTTAGCAGGAGACTACTCCCCAGGGAACAGAGGTGGAGTGCCATAGAAAGGGAAGCTTTTGCTGTGGTCTGGGCACTGAAGAAGCTGAGACCCTACCTGTTTGGGACTCACTTCCGGGTTCAGACAGACCACAGGCCCCTCAGATGGTTGATGCAAATGAGGGATGAGAATCCAAAACTGCTGAGGTGGTCCATCTCCCTACAGGGAATGGACTTTACGGTGGAACACCGCCCTGGTACAGAACACGCCAACACAGATGGTCTGTCCAGGTTCTTCCGCCTTAGTGAAGAGAACTCCAATGGGGTTCGGTAGTTCTCCCTACTTTCAGCTGGAGGGGACATGTGTTAGACTTGGCATCTTTTGTCGTGTTTCCCCTGACTTTTGCTTTCTAACCTCCCGTTTTTGACTCTGTTTTTGCTGGTGTAATGATTCTGCGCACTTTCCTCACTGCTGTCCAGTGGGAAAGTGCAAGTGCTCCTGTATAAAATGTGTATGGATTGGTATTTCCATGATTGGCCTATTTGATCTATGTGTCAGTCCCTAGTAAAGTGCACTGCGAGTGCCAGGGCCTATAGATCAAATGCTGTTGGTGGGCTGCAGCACTGGATTGTGCCACCCACGCAAACAGCCCGTAAAGTGTAACTCTGGCCTGCCATTGCAGAGCCTGTGCGCAGCCTGGGGCTGCCATGTCGACTTGGCAAGTGCACACACTTGCAAGTCCCTAAACCTTCCCTTTTCTACATGTTAGTCACCCCTAAGGTAGGCCCAAGGTACCCCTGTGGGTAGGGTGCATTGTATGTGAAAGGTAGGACATGCCCTGGTGTGTGTGGCATGTCCTGATAGTGAATTACAGCCTACTTCGTTGTTCACTATTGCAAGGCTACCTGTTCTCCATAGGCCAGAATGGGCAGTTTGATTATTACATCCTATAATCCTAACTGACCCAGGGAACATGGTAGAAATTCGAGTTTATTATGCCTGAACTCAGAATGATAAAATACATCTTTTAGTGAAGTTGGTTTTAACATTCTGTGTTTGAAAATACTACTTTTAGAAAGCAGGTATTTTCTTGTCTAACCATCCAAGCCTGCCTCTGCTAGGTTGTGTATTCCTTGTCTGGAGTGTGAGTGACAGCGGCTGGGGGATTCCAGGAGACAGGGTGGGTCAGCACAGGGCTGAATAGCAACATCTACATGCAGATGGGTGGGAGGAGTTGCACCTGGGACCTGAATAGGACAGTGCCTTCCCTCCACAATGCTGGCTCCACCTCCTGTGGTGCGTCTGATGTCCCTGGCCTACTCTCTGAAAGGAAGGAAGGAGACTTGTCAACAAAGTGCTCCAGGACTGACCAGAACTGGTTTGGACCAGGCAAAGGCCTCTCTGCCTCCAGAGGACAAAGAGAAATTGAGGATAAAAAGGTGGACCCAAACCCCAGAACTTTAGATCTTGCTGGAATCAAGGAACCTGCCAAGACGAAGAGCTGGAAGAGCTGCCAGGAGGAGTACTGCCCCTTTGCTGTGTTGTTGCTTTGTTGGGTTGGCCTGCAGCTGCTGCTTCTGCCTTGGGCAGTGAAAGGACTGGACTGAACTTTCTCTACTTGTGCTGAGTATCTCCAAGGGCCTGAACCGAGCTGGCCTCCTGTTAAGAAGTCTCAGGGACTGCAAAGACTTCACCAACCTCTGGGTACCGCTCCTGGAACTGCTGTTTCAGTTGCCACAGAGAAGACGGAACCGCGACCGACTCTGTCAACCGACTCCGTCGCTGGCCTTGTGTCCTGAAGGCACCGCAAGCCGCACCGACTCGCCCTGCACCGTAAGCCTTGGTCTCACCGACTCCGTCACCGAGCCGCTGCCTGCACCGCATCGAGAGACACCGCGACCTGCATCGCCTCGCTTCACCTCGCTGGCCTGGGCTCACCGACACGGTCGCTGCTGGCTCGACACCCGTGACCGACTCGTCACGCACAGCTGTCTGGCTCGGCCAGCGCCAATTCCCGCCAAACCAGGCTCTGTCGCTCGCATCGCAACTTGCCAGCACCGCATCGAGCACTGACTCGCCCTGCACCGCAAGCCTTGATCTCACCGACGCCGTCTGCACGATCGTCACCGAGCCGCTGCTCGCACCGCATCGAGGGACACCGCACCTTGCACCGCTTCCATTTTTCATCGTGACCGCGACGGATGCCAAGACCGACTCGCACGCCTGTGTGAGCCGCACTAAGAAAGGTACTGTGAACGAATCTGTCCCGCTGTTGCTGGCCCGTACCGACGCGGTCAGCGGGAACTGCGGGACTCTGTTGTTTTCAGCATCGCGGTAGGCTCGAAGCGAGCTACCGACTCGTACGAACTGTGTTTTTCAACGTATTTTGCAACTTAAAGACATTTTGAGAAATAACTATTTTTGAAGTACTGTATAGTGGATTTTTATCGTATTTGGTCTTGTTTGAAGTATATAAAAATATTGGATATTTTTTTCTAAACTGGTGTGGTGTCCGTTTGTAGTGCTTACATTGTATTACTGTTGGTTTTGTGCAAATGCTTTACACACCGCCTCTAAGATAAGCCTGACTGCTCGTGCCAAGCTACCAAGGGGGTGAGCAGGGGTTATTTTAGGAGTGTAACTCCCTTATCCTGAATAGGAAGAAGGGTCCCTACTTGGACAGAGGTGCAAGCCCTTGCCAACTAGAGACCCCCATTTCTAACACTGGCATTCAGTTGAAGACAGTTAGAAGTCATCCAGTCTGCAATAGCTGTTAGATCATCTTTAAATTTAAGCGCGTCCTGTGCGGAGTTGTCAGATAGCGCAGCCATTAACTGTGTCATCCGCATAGGAGACCACAGTTAGACCCTTGTTCTTAGCGACTGCTGCCAAAGGTTGAATATAGATATTAAATAAAGTAGGGATCAAGGCAGAGCCTTGAGGAACCCCTTGGTGCACAGCATGCGTCTGAGAACAGAAGGGGGGGGACAAACACTTGGAATGATCTCTTAGATAGAAAAGAGGCGAACCAACCCAGGGCCGAGCCACCGATACCAATGTCTTCCAAGCGCTGCAGAAGAATCTGATGGGACACTGCGTCAAATGCGGCGCTTAGATCCAGAAGGATTAGTGCCGAGGCACGTCCTACATCTAGTGAACTCCGCAGATGTTCCGTCACAGCCAGAAGGGCAGTTTCAGTGCTGTGCCGTGGGCGAAAGCCATTTTGGGAGGGGTCCAGCAGATTGTTGGCTTCAATGAAAGTGGTGAGAATGGAGTTAATATATGCTTCGGCGACCTTAGATACCAAAGGGAGGAGAGAGATAGGGCGATAATTCTCCGGCTTAGAATCATCCATAGGGGTTTTTTTTTAGTAGAGGAACCACCTTGGTGTGTTTCCAGGCGATGGGTACTACAGCAGAGGACATAGACAGATTTATGAGATCGCAGAAGGGGGAGAGGAGCTGAGGTAGGAATTTCTGAAACTGATCTGGTTTGAGGGGATCTGCTGGGGATCCAGATTTAAGTTTATTGCAAATAGTACGCATGACTTCTTGGGAAGTAGCAGTGTGGGGAAAGGTTTTGTAAATGTCCTCAACCTTCTTAATAAAGAATGCGGCTAATGCCTCACATTGCAGATTGGAGGAAAGAGGGGATGTGTTAGGTTGCCCTGAAGATTTGAGGTCCTTAAGCAAGGAGAAGATACATTTTGCAGGATTGCTGCTATTATTGATTTTGTCTGCCAAATAATCGGCTCTTTCTTTCTGAATGGATTTATGATACTTTTTGATGGCCACCCGATATTGTACTTTCAGGGCTGGATTATATTGCCGTCTCCATGCCCGTTCCAGGGCTTTGCAAGTTTTCCGGGCCTGGGCCAGATTGTCGTTGAACCACGGGCCAGACTGGGTTCTGCGACTCTGAGACAATTTAGCGGGGATGATAGTATCAAGAGAGTGCGTGAGCCAGTCAGACAAGATGCTATAAGCCCTTTCTGGATTATCTGGAAGACTAGGTGTTTGCCTGAGGAGGAGGTCGCGAAAGCGGTCAGCATCGAGTTTGTGCCAGGGGCGCTTTAAAACAGATTTCCGTGGGACATCCTGAGGAGGACCTACTCCCTGTAATGTCATAGATACCAGATAGTGATCGGACCAGCTCATAGGGAGGGGTGGGCTAACTATAAGAGCAGGTAAGTTGGAAAAAATAGGATCCAGCAGAAGCCCAGCTGAGTGTGAGCTGCTTGGGACGCACTGCGCTAGTTGGAAAGCAGCAAGATCTGCTAGGAAATTGCCAATCTCACTGTCTTGGCTCGCTTCTAGGTGCAAATTGAGATCCCGATAATGTTGAAATTAGCCGACCTGGTAGCTAGTAGGCCAGACGCAGCGATTAGGGCTTCTCTGAAATCTTTGGAGGGGCCTGGGGGACGGTAAATCAAGAGCCCAGACAGCGTGAAGTTAGCGTTGAAAGAAATTTTGAAGCGTTCAGATTCACAGCCCACAAGGACCTCTTTAATCAAGGTGCAAGTATAACCAGCTTTAAAAATAATTGCAATGCCACCACCCCGGCCCCCTCTGTTCAGTGTCTTAATAATATATCCCTGGGGCAGGGCCAAACTTGGCTCTGCCTCCGTATTTGCAGTAAGCCATGTCTCAGTAAAGAAGAGGATGTCAGGAACCTCATCCTGGATTAAGTCAAACACTTCAGCGAAGTGTTTGACAAGCGAACGGCAATTTAAGCTAAGGAGCTTAACGTGGGCGAGGGAGGAGGTATAGAAATTGCGGCTGCCAATGAGCTGAAACCGCAGTGTATACAAAGAAAGGGACCCTCCAGAGGGACACAAGAGTGGTGTGCACATAGACTAATCCCAGTTCTAATAGCAACTAAGTCGTCCCGTGAATACAACCGTTTTATGCAGATCGAACCGGCAGCATGCCTGGCGTTGTCCAGGCGCAGACGGGCTTGCCTTTAGCGCATCAGCAGCACGCCAGCTGCACGTGTCCGCTGCGCGTCCGTGCCACGGCAGGCATTAAGTAACCGGGGGGCACAACTGGCTCCTCCCGGTCAAGCTCCTGATTGGATAACGACCACCAATCAGCGCTGAGCCTGGCCGTGATGGCAAGCGGAACAGAAATGAGCCCAACACAGTTCAAAACATACACCAAACATGTAAATGTAAAAGGGATAAAAGATTGTGAGCGGGGGCAGCTAAAAAGCGTCAGGTAAGGTGCCCTAGTCAGTTTAAAAAACACCGCGTCCGCGCCACGGCAGGCATTAAGTAACCGGGGGCACAACTGGCTCCTCCCGGTCAAGCTCCTGATTGGATAACAACCACCAATCAGCTCTGAGCCTGGCCGTGACGGCAAGCAGAACAGAAATGAGCCCAACACAGTTCAAAACATACACCAAACACGTAAATGTAAAAGCGATAAAAGATTGTGATTTAGAGTTTAGAGATGTGATGTTCTCTAATGACGTAGGTCTTCAGATCCTTTCTAGCTTTCAAGTGGGTTGGAGCAGCTCTAATATTGGCAGGCACAGTTGTTCCTGTTCTACAAGCATAGCAGGAAAAGCACTGCCTTCTATTTGGTAGATCTTTGAGCCACGAACATAGTCCCCAGTCTCAGAGGAGGTCAGAGCCTCTGAATGTAACTAGACCCCTGTGTGAGTGAGTGTGAAACTTTGCTTGCATGGGCCTGTGTCCTTAATTACCATTTCTAAGATGTCAAGCGTGATACTATCTTTGATGAGCAGAATGTGAGAACCTTCTACAACTTTGGTGTATGGCACATCTACCATGAGTCCTGTGGTTTGGCGTAACATAGTGCATTACTGAAGGTGCGTCAAGATTTTACCTAATGGGATTCCTACCTTCATGTAGTAGGCAACACTCTCCGTTGTCCTGAGCATGAGGCCTGGTACCCAATAGTGAAAACCACCCTAGTGCCCCCAAACGTGGTTGTGACCACAATGACCGCAGAATGTAAGATTGAGAGTGAACCCTGCAAGGTGTGAGCTCCTTTCTAATGTCCACCACGCCAGTGCTAGGACTAAAGCATCTGTGAATAATCATTTGGTCCACCGTCACCAGCTGCCAGCGAACACAGAACTATTAACGTGGTCAGAACAGCTCTGGATTTCTTTGGATGTTGGCATCAGCAAAAAACCTAGAACTTCAGCAGCGACCCCAACAGTAAGTTAAACAAAACAGAAAAACTTTCTGAGACTGCTTAATGCCAATCAATGCTGTGTCCCTATTCAACATTAAGATTTGACCTGACCTTTATTTGCACTAGGTTGATTTACTATTCTTACTTGCACAGGGTTGATTTACTGTTTTAACTCCACTTCTGACCACTAATGTCCAAGAGAAAACAATGTTAATCCAAGTTGTGAGTGTTGAGGTAATTTGGGCAAACCTTTGTTCTATGTTTAATATTTTCATTTGTTCTTAAACTAAAACTATTGGGACTTTTTCTTTGGAAATAGGCTGATGGCTGAGCAATACATCCTTTAGCATGACAAGGGGATGGAAACATAACTTACCTATGTTTCTTTTTAATATCGGCAAAAATCTGTACATGTTCTGCTCCAATATGCCTGCGATATCTGAGAAGGTCACCAGCACAGGCATTGACAAGGCCTTCATCTGCAACATGGGAGAAGATAAAGCCCTCTGCACGGATGAAATCCAGACCTAACAATGAAGAGTTAAAATCATTTATATTATAGACAATGTGTAAACTATAGTTCTAATTTCTATTAAAGAAAGTACATTTGATTGATTCTGAAGGAATATTTTGATAACACTTGCTGGCTTCAAGCAGAAAAGATACTGCACGCTAACTTTTATACATCTGATTTGACTATATCAGGTGATGGGTTTTCAGATTCATATTTCAGAAAAGCCCAGTCATGAGCATATGTGTTTTATTTTGCATGTATTGTCATCATCAAACCTTTTATTTCGGCTGGGAGCCATCAAAAGTTACAATCACAAAAATATAAATTTCAAGTCACATTCAATAAAAACATCATACAACGTCCTATTTACATTGAATTAAACGAATCATCGGTATATAAAATTAGTATATAGTAAATAAAACAGACCTGCTAGACCCATCACCATGAAGATAGTCATATAGACAAATATTCTTCATAGAAATATTCATATGTGGTTAAAATAAGTTAGTGAGCGGGCCATTAAAAAGCAATTACCCCAATGGGAGTGTTAGTGAAATTGCACATATCTGATAGTAGGACACTGCGTAAGCCTACTCTGCCTTTTGCTACGAACTTGTTAACCTGGGTGGCGCGTTATCTATAACCTTCTTCCTCTGGCTCCAGGCACAAAGCAGATAATGCGATACTGCCAGTGCAAATAATTCCCTGGTATCGCTTTTAAGAAGCCTTAGTGCTTCCCTGCATTGTCTCACGCCCTTAGAGTTTAAAGCCACTTTCAGCCATTTCGTACGCAGAATTCTATACTGTGGGCATAAGAACATAAAGTGTTCAACTGTTTCCACGATAGTGGGTCAATTTGGGCAGAATTTAGTGTTTGAGGGCGTCCTGTCCCATTTCGCAGTGAGAGTTCTCAATGGCAGCATGCCACACCTAAATTGTACATATAAACACTTTGAGCGGCATGGATACATGCGGTCCATGTAGGGCTCTGGACTAGGGGAACATTTATGGAGGAGGAACTGGCCGGTGATGGTATTTTCCTGGTGTACTTTCCATGTTTGCAGTACAATTTCCTCCCAGAATGGGCTTTTAACTTCACAGCATCACCTTTGGTGATCTGCTCCGGAGTATTCCTTAAGTTGGCCATACCTATTCTGTAGGATAACACTTTTTCCGCCTTCAGCCAGGGTGTACTTAAGTACTTGTCAAGGGACACCAACTCTTTCACACAGTCCCTGTACATTACTAATTTCCTAGTAGACCAAAGTCTTATCCAGAATAATAAGGGTTTAAGTTGGGCCACTAGATGTATAGGTTTGAGAGCTAGATCAAATCTTAATGGGTTAATAGGAAAACTTGGAGGAAGATTAAAAAGACCCCTTATAAACTTATTCTCAGTTCTCGTCAAAACTTCTGCTTGGACATGGCCCCAGAGTTCAGCTCCAGAGGTCGCTGATGCTACAGCTGTTGCTCTGTACACGGCAAGAACCGGAGACAGAGCGCCTCCAGAGGCAGCCCTAAATGTTCTCCCTATGGCAGAAGTTTTCGGTTGGAGGGTGGCTTTACTTTTCTCCAATTGGGGGCCCCACGTCTGATTATCACTCAACCTAACTCCCAAGTAATCAAAATATCGAACTTTTTCAAGGAAGGCCCCCTCTATGGGCACACTGCATCTATATGTTCTGTGGGGGTTAATGGTCATGACTTTGGACTTTGAGGAATTAAGCTCAAGACTTCTTTCCTTGCAAAAGGAGACAAAAGCATTTAGTTGTGCTTTCCATTGGAGTGCGTGAAATTAGCAGAGTGACGTCTGCAAACATCAGGATAGGCGTAGGCCCACCTGCTTATTTAGGGGCATCGTGAGTACAATTCATCAATCTACTCACTGCTCCGTTGATGTAGAGGCTAAATAGGGTCGGGCGGGAACACACCTTTGTCTAACCCCTTGGTTGATCTCAATCCTGTCTGACAGATCCCCAGCAGTATTCCACCTGACCTTAGCATAGGTACTTGTATGTAAGACTCTCAGAATCCTTAGTAGGTCTGGAGGAATACCATATCCATCCAGTACCTCCCATAGGGTTTCCCTTGGGACCAGGTCGAATGCCACCCATAGGTCTATAAAGGCGACATATAGATGGTCGCGCTTCAAGGTGACATATTTCCAGGTTATCACCTTGAAGCGGAGGACCTGGTCCAATGTACTAATCTTGGGTCGAAACCCAGCCTGTGCCTCTTCTAGGATGTTGTTCTCGTCCATCCAGTCGTTAAGTTTGAACAACACCTGCCTACAAAAGATTTTTTGAATGTTATCCAAGAGGCTAATGGGTCTATAGTTTGAGGGGTTGGATCTATCTCCCTTTTTAAAGATGGGTATGATAATTGCTTCATGCCATGTAGGAGGAATGACATTACCTTTTAGAATACTATTACATACAGCATTCAGATATGGTACCCAGATGTCCGGTTGAGACAGGAAGAGATCACCTGGTATACCATCCATCCCAGACGCCTTTTCTTTTTTCATTTGCTTGACTGCTGAATATGTCCCGGTGTCTGAAAATTACACCAGGTCAAGTTCGGCATATTTCTTTGGGGTCCAACTTTTTGGCAGGGTTGACGGCGTCCACCATGTGAAAAGAATGGGTAGACACCATCTACCTGCGTGTACCCTCGACATGTGCCCTGCTTATCTCTATTTTGATGTATCTCCATTCCAAAGAAGAGTTGTACTCCAGTGTAGCAAAGAGACTTTTTGTCCCGGGGCAGCACTCTATTAATAACTGCCTTCCTCTCCAAGCTAGAGAAAAGCTTGGACCCATGGAAACTAAAGAGAGAAATGCTGTGCCTTTCTTGTGTGAGGAAGAATGCCGCTTGGGAGTGGAAGATAATGGACTGCTCCTTTTCAGGAGACGTGTTTGCCAGTCGGGATCCTCATAGCCCAGCTGTACTCAGCAGATATGTGAGAACCATTGTTGGACTATGCAGCACGAGGCCAGCTCACTCAGGTGCTTGAGGACATCACAAAAACTCATCTGCAAGTATCACCAAGGGCCCAGGAGCGTAGCTATTGCCGTCTGCTGTTGTCAAGACTGAACTACTTTACCTGACCCTGTCTGGGCTGCAGAAAAACATGTGACGCCTTCTAGTTACCTCCAAGTGACTTAAAAATTGCCTGAGTATTACCTCAGCTTTGTCCCTTGGAATGAGGATACAGAGAGGTAGCTGGGGAGGTTGTCCTGTTCCGGACCTGTTCACCAAAACTAAATCCATCAAGCAGTTCTCACATTTGAAACCCAAGTCTGTTATTTCCAGCTTTGTCTTTGATGAAGAAGGTTGTTAAGCCTGTGCCCCCAGACTTATGGAAATCCTTTGAAAAGCATAACATCAACTCTGAATGCCGGCTTCCAGTTTAAAGGTCTGGGAAATATGGTGTTCCTTCACCCAGGGATTCTGGTGTACAGGCCTTAGAGCTGTTTATAGTCCCACTCTGATTAGCCTCTGGGCTACTTAACTTCTGTAGTCTCTGCCCAGTCACTGGACTTTGCCCCACATCCCCTAAAAGTGATATCTACAGTTTGCCAGGAGTCAATAGGCTTTTCAGGCCATTTTGGGTGAGTTGTGGGGAATGACTTGGACCACAGAGGTTTCATGACAGGTGAATCTAAAAACTCCTACAGCAACACCGGAAACCCAAATAAATCTGTGATAAGCAAACAGACAAGATACATTTCCCTTTAAAGAGAAGCACAGTAACTGTTACCCTTTGATGTATCTTTTATTAGAATGTGAAACCAACTATCCTCATGGAATAACTTGTGATGACTCTAGAGACCTGAAAAGAAAGTTACTTACCTTCGGTAACAATATTTTGGGTGGATACTCTATCTACCTGAGGATTCCTCCCCCAGGTTCCAGACTAGTCCAGAAAACGTTTCTCCATAGTTCATTCTCAAAGGTATGGGGCATAAGCTCAATTCGACGCCAGAAGTGATGTCCCTGTGACATCGATGACTACATACAGCACCCTCACCATCGGGCCAATATCAGTTTCTCATCCATTTGTTCACATACCACATTCCAGTCGTCTGTCAAGATCTGAACTGACCAACGCAAAGGGAAGGGAGAAATGCCTTGAACAGGTGAATCATCCTTAGTTCGAGTAGACTGATGTGAAGACTCTGCTCCTCTGGAGACCAAAGGCCTATCTCCAATTACTCCAGATGAGTACACCACCTCAGAATGGAGGTATCCGTCACAACGGTGGCCATGGCCAGAGGAGGTTGGAAGGACATCCCGCTATTTGTGGCCCAGTTGCCAGGGTCACGAGAATGCCTGGCTTTACAAGACTGTGAATTTTTCGCTTTGTTGGGTCTGTTTTGATTGCTTGTATACTTCTTGATGTATAAACTGTAAAGCGCTCTGATACCCTCGGTGGTCATGTTCGTGCTATAGGAAACTTTCTAAATAATAAATAGAGAGGTTCTCCTACACACTCCACCCGGGAAGTTACACCGCAGCATTCTGGGAAACCACAATGCAGTCATCAGGTCACCTCCATGCTAGAGCTATTGCTTGTGCAGACACCACTGGAGGGCATTTGTGGCCAGGAGAAAGCAAGAAGTCAACAGTCCAGCAGGTGAAAGACGCACATGACTGGAATGTGGGCCCCTTCCTGGAATCAAGGAAGCAGTGGGTGAATGTCTCGTACCCTCTGTTCTGGCAGAAAGCTGCAATGGCTGGCCCAATGACTCTGCGGAGTATATCGAGAAGAATTGGGATATTACAGCACCCCACACATGGAGAGGACACTGATATTCCTCCTTCTGGGGAGTGTTGCCCCATCAGATCCACCACCCAAACTATTCCCAATAACCCTACGCTGCTGGGGGAAATTCAATAGGCCATACTTCCCGGCATTATCACTGGTGGGCCTCCGAACTTCCCGGGGCGGACACCTCACAGCACGGAGATTAAGCACCTAAACACCTACAGACCTACTTATGGTTGGCGACTGTTTTAACGAGGGCAGACTAAGACCGCTAAAGGTGCTCTTAATAGATTACGGATTACCCATCTCACAATTCCTAATGGATGTGGCAGTCATCCGGGCCATACATGCACTATGGCAGGCAGGACAGACCGAACCACCGACACATGAAGTATTACAAATTGCACTTACATTCTGTTTCCTGCCTCTATAAACCGCCTCTTCTTCTGATCAGGGAGATCATTTTTCTTAATTTCACATTTTTACTGCAACCATATTCCTAGAATGTTTTCTTTTTTCTTCTTTTTTAGTTTTGTGGCTTAAGCTTACAATATAAAATTTAAAAAATTAACTTTAACAATGTCTTGTCAATGCTAGACCTACGGCCTTTGCTAAATCCTTTGTTTCTCTATAGGATAAGCATTCTTCCATCTGGGGAAAGCCAATGGGATCCATGCCTGGACATATCAGACTCACCTAGGGTGTCACAATAAAACAACTAACAAAACAGTAATAGGTGAATTGTTCGCAAAAGTCTAAGCCACTGGCAATATTTGAGCCATTTTTCAGTTGATCGTTTTTTAGCCCACTGCACCACTACAGGCAGAGAGCACTAATATGCAAATTAGTCCTCCTCCTGGTCCAATAGAACAGTAGCCCAATGCCAGGCTGCATCTCCTCTGAAAGAGAACACAAGCAACCCCACACTGGTTTGAGCCTAGTTGGGCATCATCAGTGAGGGGCAACCTCAATCGTATGGCTTAGTGTACACAGGGCCTACATCTTGGCATACCCATCACACTTAGGGCATCACATTAAAACAATAAAATGTGTTGAACAGAATGCTTGCAAAAGTCTCAGTCACTGGTAATCACTCTTGCCGCCTTCTAGTCCATCCTTTTTGTGCCTACAGCACTACTCCAGGCTATGTTGTATGCCGATATATCGACTACAGAAACATTGTGCTACCAAAATATTGAAAAAGTAAGTGCATATAGGTAAGAATGGATTTACTATTTGTAACTTCATATCTACTGACCTTAGAAAACTACTGTTTAAACCAAAACAGCCACTAAAATTCATCAGTTATGCATAGCTGAGGTAAGTATAATGCACAAGTTACTAACTTGTGTAACGATATATCTGTAAGAGACAGTAGTTAGTGACAGATTCCTTACCTTAGAATATCCCCAGGCGTCAGGCTGGATCCGGAAAGTTTTTGCGTAGCAGTACCCTTGCGCGTCGGTAGGCAGCGTCGTGCGGCTCCGCGTCCGTCGTCGGCGTCGTGATCGCCGGGATGACGTCGCGGGCAGTACTTAGACGCCGCCCCTGCGCGCTGACGTCAGTTCTGTACACGACTTTCCGCGCCAGGAACGCAGAGCCATGCAAGAAGCTGACATAGGTGTCTGAAAAATACTAGGGCCCTGAAAGGGATGTCTTTAACCCTAGAAATCAGTTCGCAGAACGGGGAGGATGGGTGGGCGGTAGGAATCTGTCACTAACTACTGTCTCTTACAGATATATCGTTACACAAGTTAGTAACTTGTGCATCTAAAAGAGACACGTTAGTGACAGATTCCTTACCTTAGAATAGATACCCCAGCAATACCAACCCCGGTGGTGGGTCTGCGAACAAAGATCAGACAAGGAAGTCCCGGAGGACAGAACAGCCAAAGAAGCCGTCCCTCTGGACCTGACTGTCAAGGCAGTAATGCTTGTAAACGTGTGCAGCGAGGCCCACGTAGCTGCCTGACAGATATCCTGCAGCGGAACACCGCGGCCTAAAGCCGTGGTAGCAGCCGTTGCCCTGGTGGAATGGGCACGCAGCCCAACAGGAGGCTCCTTCTTAGCCAAAGAATAGCAGGCTTTGATACACAAGGTTACCCAGCGGGAGATGGTTCTCTTGTGCACCGCCCGACCTTTTTGGCGCCCACGTAGCCAACAAAGAGCTGGTCATCCACCCGGAAGTGTTGTGTGCGATTGATATAAAAAGAAAGCGCACGTTTTGGATCCAGACGGTGGAGCCTCTCTTCCTCTCTGGAAGGATGCGGAGGCGGAAAGAAGGTGGGCAAAGTGATGGTCTGCCCAATGTGGAAGGCAGTAACCACCTTTGGCAAGAAGGACGGACGCGTCCTAAGAACAACCTTGTCTGGATGGACAGACAGAAAGGGAGGTTTGCATGATAGAGCCTGGAGCTCACTCACCCGCCGAGCGGAGGTGATGGCCACCAGAAAGGCTGTCTTCAGAGTCAGAAGACGAAGAGGACAGTTATGTAGAGGCTCAAAGGGAGCGCACATGAGAAAGGTAAGAACCAAGTTCAAGTCCCACTGAGGCATCACAAACGGAACAGGAGGGAAGAGGTGTGTGATGCCTTTTAGGAATCTGTTAACAACAGGGGACTTGAAAAGGGAGGGCTGATCAGGAAGCCTGAGGAAGGCCGAAATGGCACAAAGATAGCCCTTGATGGTACCCAGGGCAGAACCCTGTTGGGCCAGAGAAAGAAGGAACAGAAGAACCTCAGAAAGAGGGGCAGAGAGGGGATTCACAGCCTTTGCTGTGCACCATGCCACAAACTTGTTCCACCTGCAGGCGTATACCACCTTAGTGGAGGGACGCCTGGCTGCCAGAATCACATCACAAACTTCGGGAGGCAAGTCGAAAGGAATCAACTGCCGCCGCTCAATCTCCACGCAAGCAGGTGGAGACTGGACAGGTTCGGGTGGAGGACCGTCCCCTGCTGCTGCGACAGAAGATCCTCCCGAAGAGGCAGACTGATCGGGGGATCGACGCTCATACTGAGTAGCTCGGGATACCAAACTCTTCGAGCCCAGTCCGGAGCCACAAGGATGACTTGGGCCCGGTCGTGCCGAATCTTCTTCAATACTCTGGGTAGAAGTGGTATAGGCGGAAAGGCGTACAACAGACCGCAACTCCACTCGCGACGAAAAGCGTCGCCGAGCGAGTGCCGCCTTGGAAATTCCAACGGGCAGAACTGATGACATTGCGCGTTCCCTTCGGTGGCGAATAGATCTAACCAAGGCTCTCCCCACTGTAGAAAGAGTCCTTGCGCCACTTCCGAGTGAAGACGCCATTCGTGATCCATCATGCACCTGCGGCTGAGTTCGTCCGCCCTGGCGTTCAGGAAACCTGCCAGGTGTTGAACCATCAGGAACATGCCCTGATGTTCCAGCCATGTCCAGAGGCGCAGAGCCTCCTGACAGAGGGTCCACGACCCCACCCCGCCTTGTTTGTTGCAGTACCACATGGCGGTGGTGTTGTCTGTGAACACCTGCACTACCTTCCCTTTGACAGAAGGAAGGAATGCCATGAGTGCAAGTCGGATCGCCCGGAGCTCCAGAAGGTTGATATGGAGACGGGACTCCGCCGGAGACCAGAGGCCTCTGATCTCCGCCTCTCCCATGTGACCGCCCCATCCCAGAAGGGACGCGTCCGTCACAACTGTGTGCTCTGGCTGGGGAAGGGAGAGGGATCTGCCCATGACCCATTGCCGGTTCGAGAGCCACCACTGCAACTGTTTTGCAGTCCCCTCCGAGATCTGGACGTGATCGGACAGGTTGCCCTGGTGCTGCGCCCACTGGAACTTCAGGTCCCACTGCAGAGCCCGCATATGCCATCTGGCATGATCAACCAGCAGGATGCAGGAGGCCATGAGGCCCAGTAGCCTCAGGGTCATCCGTACCGAAACCCAGGATAAAGGCTGAAAGATCGGAATCATAGCCTGAATATCCCGGACTCGCCGTTCGGGAGGATAGGCCCGAAACTGCGTCGTGTCCAGAACTGCTCCGAAGAAAAGGAGCTGTGGAGAAGGAATCAGATGCGACTTCGGCACATTGATGGAGAACCCCAGCGAGTGCAGGAGTTCGGCCGTAGTCTGGAGGTGGGAGACGACTGCCTGGGACGAGCCCGCCTTCAGCAGCCAGTCGTCGAGGTAGGGGAAGACTGAAACCCCTGCCCGGCGCAGATGAGCTGCGACCACCGCCATCACTTTCGTGAACACCCGAGGGGCACTGGTAAGGCCAAAGGGGAGCACGGTGAACTGAAAATGCTCAAGGCCTACCGTGAACCGCAGGTAACGCCGGTGGGCCGGCAGGACGGGGATGTGGAAATAAGCGTCCTGCAAGTCCAACGCTACCAACCAGTCTCGAGGGTCGAGGGCAGTCAAGACCTGAGCTAGGGTGAGCATCTTGAACTTCTCCTTCCGGAGGAAGCGATTGACGTTCCGGAGGTCCAAGATAGGACGCATGTCCTCCTTGTCCTTTTTGGGCACCAAAAAGTAGTGGGAGTAGCACCCACGTCCTACTTCTGGGGTCGGAACACGCTCAATGGCCCTCTTGGCCAAGAGGGCCGTGACTTCCTTCTGCAGAAGCATCAAGTGATCCCCTGACATGCGGTGGAATTGAGGTGGAATGGCTGGGGGGGTGGTCTCGAAGGGGAGGGAGTAGCCCCTTCGGACAATGTCCAAGACCCACCTGTCCGAGGTGATGGGACGCCAGTGGTGAAGGTGATGGCGGACCCTGCCCTCTACTGGCGTGCTGTGCACCTGAAAGGAGGGACTAGGAGGGCTTGGAGGCCGCGGACGGGTTGGAGGTGGTGGCCTGACCCGCACGCTGGTTGCCCGAACCGCCACGGCGGAATCCACGTCCTCGGCCACGCGAAGACGCTTGCTGCGCGGGCCGGTGGCTGGGCTGCTGACGTGACTGGGCGCCCCTTCCGTGGCCACGAAAGGGGCGAAAAGCAGAGGTTAGCGGAGGGCGCACAACAGAAAGGCCCAGGGACTTGGCAGTGGCCCGCGAGTCCTTAAAACGCTCCAGCGCATGGTCTGCTTTGGAACCAAAAAGACCGACTCCATCAAAGGGCATGTCCATGAGTGTATTCTGGACATCACCCGAGAAACCAGTTGTTCTCAGCCAGGCGTGGCGACGCAGCGCCACCGTCGTTGCAAGCGATCTGCCCAGCGAGTCGGCGGTATCAAGGCCACAACGTATGGTGTACTTTGCCGCATCCCTACCTTCCGCAATGGTGCGGGTAAGCAGTGTCTGGACCTCCTCAGAACACTGGGGCAAAACAGTCGCCACCGAATCCCACAGGGAGTGGGTATATCGGCCCAAAAGGCAAGCGGTGTTGACGGACCGCAAGCCAGCACGGGAGGAAGAAAAAGCCTCCTTCCCAAATTGGTCCAGGCGTTTGGATTCCCTATCCGGAGGGGCGGTAGGGAAGGCGGTTTGGGAGGCAGAGGCTTGGACAACCAAGCTCTCGGGGGTGGGATGCTGAGAGAGAAACACGGGGTCGCCCAGAGCAGGGCGATGGCGTCGGGCCACGTTCCTATCCACAGGAGCCCCTGTGGTGGGCTTGGACCAGGCGCCCAAAAGAACGTCAGTCAGTGCATCATTAAACGGCAGCACAGTCTCCGTAGAGGAGGCTGCCGGCTGAAGCACTTCCGTCAAGAGATTAGTCTTGACAGCCAGAGTAGGCAATTGGAGGTGAAAGGCTCCAGCTGCTCTACGCAACACCGTTGCGAAATTTGCTCCCTCCTCCGTAGCAACGGGAGGAGACAGCATGCCAGTGTCAGGGGAAGTATCTAGACCACTGGCATCCCCAAGTTCCTCTGTCCAATCCTGATCATACTCACACTGCTGTGTGAGAGGGTCTTCCGACCCCTCCCAGCTCTCCTGGTCCTCCTCTGGTGAAAAATATGGAGGAGGAGGGACATTTGGGACCCAAGGTCTCATCGGCGCCGGAGCCGGCGTCGAGCGACGCCGGTCCGGCTCCATGTCCGGACCCGGAAAGAGCTGGGGAACGACGCCGTCCGGAGCCCCGGACGGCGTCAGGAACGGCACCGGGGACGTCGGTGGAGGCGTGGTTAGGTCAACCGGCGTCGATGGGGGTTGCGGCACCGCCGGGATCGAGACCGGGGCCGGAGCCGAGGCCGGGATCAAGGCTGGCGGGACAGGCGACGCCGGGACCGGAGTCGTCGGCGATGCCGGAGCAACCCCATCAGGGCCCGCGGGCCCGAAGGCGCACCGGAGGGACCTTGAGGCCCGAAGAGGCGGGCCATGGCCGACAGGAATTCCGGTATTTGGGCCGGAGTCGCCCCCGAACCCGGAAAGGACGGGTAATGCGGGGGCGGCTCGACAGGCACGTCCGGGGCCGCGGGGACGGTGCCGACAGGGGCCTCAGCCGAGTCGTGAGACCGGCGAGGCGAAGTCTTAGAGCGATGATGCTTCTTAGACTTCTTGTGCTTCGACTTACCCGAGGAGCGCGAAGACTCGGACTCCGACGACCGGCGGGGACTGCGCGACCGGCCCCTCGACCTCTCCCGGGACCGGGGCTTGGTGCGGTCCTCGAGTAGCTTTCGAGACCGCTCTCGCAAAGCCTTCGGGTGAAGTTTCCGGCAGTCAGGGCACGACTTCGTGTCGTGGTCTCGGCCGAGACAGAAGAGACACTCTAAGTGCGGGTCTGTGATCGACATCATTCGACCACAGATGTCGCATGGCTTGAAGCCGGGCATCCCTATCACCTTGGAGTTGAGACGACTCGAAAAGAAACAGTGAAAAATCACCGAAAAATTTAGTCAAAAATTGACTAGGGCACTGCTCTTCCCGGATCTGCGCTTACTGGCGCGGAAAAAGAAGAACTGACGTCAGCGCGCAGGGGCGGCGTCTAAGTACTGCCCGCGACATCATCCCGGCGATCACGACGCCGACGACGGACGCGGAGCCGCACGACGCCGCCTACCGACGCGCAAGGGTACTGCTACGCAAAAACTTTCCGGATCCAGCCTGACGCCTGGGGATATTCTAAGGTAAGGAATCTGTCACTAACGTGTCTCTTTCAGATATATACTTTTGTCAATTATTCAACTTATGTCAATTACCGTACAGCAATGTTGGCAGCAATGACCATAACAAACGATCAATAAAATGCTCATGCAAGACATGCTTAGCAATAATTCCCATACCAAGAGGGATTAGAAATATTGACTATCAACAAGGTCTAGAAATAATATTCATCAGATAACACCAAACCCCTCTCTCCTTAAATACATTGGTACACAGACATGCAAGCACGGGGCACAGAGAGAAACACACACAAATTTGGGGATTCATGGCAGAGAATTAGACACCCACCCACACACATTCTTCTCCTCAGTTTTAACCAGCCTTAGCAAAAGCCATGGGAGTAGCATAGGGAACACTGAGTTTCCATGCTCAAGTATCTAACTAAGCTTCTCGGTTTTCTGCAATGTTAACAAGGCAGAAGCAACAACTAGGACATGCAACAAACTGAAGCCTCAAGACACCCAATAGAGACAGTCTATACACACAGCCAACACATGAGGCTCTGACTGCGACTCTCTAACCACTAAACCGATCATAGGGCTTGAGATCGCAGAGAACCTGAACTCCTCCATGAGTTCCTGAACACTAAACAGAGACTTCAAATAGTAATTTACAATGCTCCACTGCCCTCGAGAAAAGAAGGCTTTGCTCTTGGATATAGGTTAAATTATTGCTTAACTGCAAAGCTGTTTTTCCATGTGCACCCCAAACTAAGCATAGAAGGAAGTAGAAATGTGTCTACTAAGATAAAAAGCAGTGAGGTCTGTGTTACGGAATTTCTTTATGTTACTAAGTTTGTCTGGTTGATATTTAAAAAAAAGTCATTGTCTTTTTATAATTTAAAAAAAATAACACTGCTTGAACAATGTATTTAATGCCATTAGGTTCCTGCAGAAAGTTATGGCGACAACCTGGGAATCAGTCAATCTTATTCTGAACACCATTTGGAAATAAACTGAGTATATGTGCCAAGTACCATGTGATGCTCCTCCATATTTCAAAGAAGATCAACAGCATGAGGGGGGCATTATTCAACATGTCTAGACTATCACAGTACCTAAGGACCACAGACTGAACACATATCACCCAAACCTCAGTCCCTGCAGCTACTACAAATGAAACCGGAAACATAAAAAATGGCAATTCAATGGACTACAACAGCCACAATATGGAGGAAGTGAGCAACTAGAAATGGCTCTTTTCTGTCCAGAATATTTCTCAAAGTTATTGGAATGCAGTGTGCCACAAAGACTGGGGAGTTTGAAAGGAGAGTATTCTTTTAGACATGGATTATGATCACACATGCATGTTGATAAACACCTTACAGTTTTCTGGCTTGCTTGTGGGCCAAGGAATGTTTCACACAAACTGCCATTCATATATGACTGTAAAGTCTCTTTCTGAAACATTTACTAAGTTAAGTGCATTAATGACCATGAAATAACTATGCACCATATCTTTTGTTTGGTATGTATCATAACGGTTCCCATGTAAAGCGTTCTGCCACCGATTTGAGTCCTTTCACTCTACTTACAACTGGAAATTAATAAATAAATAAAATAAATGGAGGCTTTCTAAATTATTGTTACTATAACCACAAATGCTTCCTAAGGCTCCCATGCATAATTATCATCTAAAAATGCCAATACTAGCAAAATATGTCAATAAAAAGAGGCAATGTTACCTCTGTAACTTCCATTCCCAGACATGACAAACAATATAAATCAGTGCTATAGCTCAACATGTGGTGTCTTTGCAACACAACCACGCTGCAAGCAACAAACACCCGGAGAAGCCCAAAATGAAAACATGAGGAGGCACCAGAAGCAAAAGTAATTTGCATGAATTTTGGAATATGCTGCAAGCAGTTCGACTCAAGCAAGTCTGAAATACTCAATGCAATGTCAGTCTTGCTATTTAACTACCACAGTAGAAATATGGTGCCATCTTAATCTAGAAATCCTCCCTCATGATCATTTACCATCATACATAATCAATGACATAGTCTTAAAACTACGAACTTCGACAACTAATGCCATGGGAAAAGCTGACATGGCATTACAATCACTACTACTTTGATGTCAACAACAAGCTGCTCTAATCTTGTAAACAAGGTCAACACCACAGCCTAGAAAAATTACCGTCAACCACTGAAGCAAAGGCAGCCTCATATTTTTTTTTTTATTTTTTTACAGTTTTATATAGCACGAACTAGACCAGAGACATCGGGTATCAGATCGCTTTACATGAGCACCAGTTTCGTTACAGAAGGACGGTAATCTACCATTACTTCGCGGCCACTACTACGACTTACCATTACTATGCATTTTTTACTTAGCAGAATCTTTTACTTCGCATGCTTTAAGTTTGCATGCTTCAACATCGCATATACCGTTACTTAGCATATACCGTTACTTAGCAAAGTCAATTACTTAGCTGACTATTCACATTTTTGTTTGGAAAAGGAGGCGCTTCCGTTTCCAAACAATGACGTACAGCTCTGACGACGCCTGAAGCAGGAGAAGAGAGGAAGCACGGTGAAGCGAGGGACCACGAGGAGAGAGAGGTAAGTGGGGCAGTGTAGTTTTTGGGGTCGTGCAGGGGGTTGTCTTTTAGGTTTTAGGGTTGTGTTTATGTAGTGTAGAGTAGTGTATTTGGGTTTAGAGTAGTGGTCGTGCAGGGGGTTGTCTTTTAGGTTTTAGGGTTGTGTTTATGTAGTGTAGAGTAGAGTAGTGTATTTGGGTTTAGGGTAGTGGTCGTGCCGGGGGTTGTCTTTTAGGTGTTAGGGTTGTGTTTATGTAGTGTAGAGTAGTGTATTTGGGTTTAGGGTAGTGGTCGTGCAGGGGGTTGTCTTTTAGGTTTTAGGGTTGTGTTTATGTACTGTAGAGTAGTGTATTTGGGTTTAGGGTAGTGGTCGTGCAGGGGGTTGTCTTTTAGGTTTTAGGGTTGTGTCTATGTAGTGTAGAGTAGTGTATTTGGGTTTAGGGTAGTGGTCGTGCAGGGGGTTGTCATTTAGGTTTTAGGGTTGTGTTTATGTAGTGTAGTGTATTTGTTTTAGGGTAGTGGTCGTGCAGGGGCTTGTCTTTTAGGTTTTAGGGTTGTGTTTGTGTAGAGTAGTGTATTTGGGTTTAGGGTTGTGGTCGTGCAGGGGGTTGTCTTTTAGGTTGTAGGGTTGTGTTTATGTAGTGTAGAGTAGTGTATTTGGGTTTAGGGTAGTGTTGTGGTGTTTGTGTAGTGTAGGGTAGGGTAGTGTTTTAGGGTAGTGTAATGGTGTTTGGGTAGTGTAGGGTAATGTAGTGTACGAGGGTAAGGGTAAAAGAGTCAAAAATGCGTAGAAGTTGTATACTTAGTAATATACTGCAAAGTAAATGCATATTTAGTACTTTTAAATGTATTTGCGAACTAAAAGCATGCGCAGTTAAATCTTGCGTAGTAATGGTATTTGCGATGTAAAAACATCGCAGTAAAAACTTGCGAAGTAATGGTCTGCTAAGTAACATCATATATTCCAGAAGGACACATTCATTTTTGTTAGGCACGTGGAGATTAAGGGATTTGCCCAGAATCACAGGATATTGAGCGTCGTTGCTGACACTCGAACCCGGTTACCCAATCAATCAATCAATCAATCACAGAATTTGTAAAGTGCACTACTTACCCGCGAGGGTCTCAAGGCGCTGGGGAGAAAAAAAAGGGGGGGGGGGTGCTGCTACTGGTCGAACAACCAGGTCTTGAGTAGCCTCCTGAAGGTCAGCAGGTCTTGGGTCTGTCGTAGGCTTAGTGGAAGGGTGTTCCAGGTCTTGGCGGCGAGGTGGGAGAAGGATCTGCCGCCGGTGGTAGTTCTTCGAATGCGAGGGACGGTGGCGAGGGAGAGGTCGGCGGAGCGGAGTTGGCGGTTGGGGACGTAGAAGAGGAGTCGTCTGTTGAGGTAGGCTGGGCCAGTCTTGTGGAGTGCCTTGTGTGCGTGGATGAGGAGTTTGAAGGAGATTCTCCTGTCGACGGGGAGCCAGTGCAGGTTCCTCAGGTGGGGGGTGATGTGGCTGTGGCGTGGTACATCGAGGATCAGGCGTGCGGAGGCGTTTTGTATGCGTTGCAGTCGCTTGATGAGCTTGGCCGGGGCTCCCGCGTAGAGGGCGTTCCCATAGTCAAGTCAGCTACTGACGAGGGCCTGGGTGACTGTTCTTCTTGTATCTGTCGGGATCCACCTGTAGATCTTGCGAAGCATGCGGAGGGTGTTGAAGCAGGAGGAGGAGACTGCATTGACTTGCTTGGCCATGGAGAGCGTTGAGTCGAGGATGACTCCCAGGTTGCGTGCGTGGTCGGTGGGTGTCGGGGCTGCTCCCAGCGTCGTTGGCCACCAGGAGTCGTCCCAGGCTGAGGGGTTGGAGCCGAGGATGAGGACCTCTGTCTTCTCCGTGTTCAGTTTTAGTCGGCTGATCTTCATCCAATCGGCGACGGCCTTCATTCCTTCATGGAGGTTGGATTTGGCGGCGAGGGGATCCTTGGTGAGGGAGAGGATCGGTTGAGTGTCGTCGGCGTAGGAGATTATGTTGAGGTCGTGCTGTCTGGAGATGCATGCGAGCGGGGCCATGTAGATGTTGAACAGTGTTGGGCTGAGGGACGATCCCTGGGGTACGCCGCAGATGATCTCGGAGGCTTCGGATCGGAATGGTGGGAGGCGGACTCTCTGGGTTCTGCCGGCGAGGAAGGAGGTGGCCCATCCCCAGCTTCGAGGTCTACCGCTCTAGCCATAAGGCTACATCCTCTCCCCTTACCCAAACATCTCTAAAACAGTACTGATATTCCCCATCTTCAAATGCAGCTTACTACCTCTCACTTCCCTAGCATCGTAGGATAAATCATAATTAATTCAGGAATGACACTCAATGACCTAATTGGATCAGTGATCCCAACATTGCCTCCGGCGCTTGACTCCTTTCATTTCCATAGACGACAAAGTGGTATTAGTTGGTTCCGCGATGAACTCCTGCCTTCGCTCCCAAAAGTATCCCTAGTCGGACCCACATAAAGACCATATTTCTTGTCTCCAGTTAGTGCACAGTGGGACAGACAATTGATACACTAAAATCCCCCTGGCTCAAAATGAAACAACAATGCACAAGAAACAATCAAGACTGTTTTCCTCATCAACAAAGAAATCTAGAGAAAAATACATAAATGCCTCTGTAACAAGCTAAAATCCTGTAATTTTGGACACACGCTGTTGTTCATCCACCAAATTCTACTCCATGTTCAGTGCCTTTAACTGTGGAACAGGCTTTCTATATATGTATCAACAACTCAAACACTAGCCTTACATACGGATATAGAATGAGCAGCAAAGGGAAACAAAACAGCAGCCAAGGGAAAGATAACAAAGGTTGAAAACGGAGAACTAGGATGCCAGGAGCATTGACAAAAATCAGTGACATGGTAATAGTAGATAGGAGTTGCACTAGAGGGATTGATTGAAGAGCGAGAGGTTGGTGTGGGAGCTGGGGTGGTGGTGGTGTTAATCAGCAACATTTATTTAAATTAGAGAGAGGAAGGTACTTAAAAGGTGCTCCATGGGAAGGGTAGAAGGTGAGGCACAGGTGGTTGGACAAATTTCTCGAAAAACAAGCTGATGTCTCCACCATTGCCAGCCGTACAGGGTGTGTTGGCTTAGGTGAGGTAATCCATGAGGAGAACAGCAGGTGTTGCACTTCCTTTAATGGAGAACCAGGATTTACTAATAGTTGTTAAGTAAAATGCGGGAGTTGAAGTGGTCAATGGTTATAAGGTTGTGGTGGTCAATGGTTATAAGGTTGTGGTGCAGATGATTCTAATGTTCCATAGGCAGAGTAAAATGGTTTGGGTGGCAGTTTTCGAGTTGTGGATTTGCAGCCCTTCTCAAATAAGCTACCTATTTCAACCAAATGTCAAAGATTCTAGCTGTGTACTCCATGAAGGGTAAACATTGAGACACATCCCAATTTATTTGCAGACCAGCATATTCGACAAGTTATGCTAATAAGACATTATGGGCCTAATTACGTGGTCGGTCGGAAAGCCTCCAACTGCGGGTCGGAGGCTTTCCGCCCGACATGGTAGGTTTAAACTCCAACCGCCGCATTAGGATGACGGCGGTCGGAGTTTAAACCAGCGGGGGAATCCGACTCGGTTCCGATGGGCTCAAGGAGCCCGTCGGTCAGTCGGAACTGCACCATAATCCCTTAAGGACGGTGTTTCCGCTGTCAGGATTATAATGTCGGTTTCCGACAGCCAATCGATGTCGGCCTTTCCGACATGGATTGGCTGTCGGGAACTGACTTTGGGGGCCCCTAGCAGGGCTCCCTTTCCCCCTGGCCCTCTGCATTTGGGCCAGGGGGGTACCTATGGTGCCCCCCTCAACATCCCTGCACCGTATGGCAAGCACCGTGAGGTGCCTGCCGCACAGTGCAGGGATATGTACAAACTTCCATTTTTTAATGGGAGCTTGTGCTGCAGGCGGTTTCAGCCCGCCGCACAAGCTCCCATTGAAGAATGGGAGTTTGCGACCGCACCATGTGCAGTCGCATCCAAATGGGGTTGTCGGAACCGCAGACCTAAGGTCGGGCAGTTCCTTCCCCGAAACGGTGTCGGTTGGAGGCAACTCCGACTGACATCGTAATGAGGCTCTATGTTGCTAATGTGAATATGATGAGTAGAGAGATGTGGCACATGCAAGTAAGAGTCGTAGGAGGTCAATGACTTTGGGCAAGTCAGGGCAGAAGAGGCAAAAGAGGGCAGAGATGGGAATAGTTACCTAAAAGACAATCTACATAAGAAGCTTTAAGTGGAACCATATATGTCTGTAGACCAGTAGGAAAGGACTTATTTGTGTAGCAGGAAAGCTCCATATCCAATGATTAAAGAGTGCTTAATACAACCACGGAATGACAGGAAAGGGGCAAAATAGCTTTAGACCGAGTATATATAGAGACCAGAAGAGTTTCTCTAGTACTTCAACATGTTACTGCAGAGGTGATCATGAGGGTAGATTGTGGTCTAAAATGTTTACGACTGGTGCTATGAAATTGTGTACTCATGTAAAGAAAATATATTACCTGTTGCTAGAGCGACTGCCATTGCCTGTTGATTTGCACAAGACAGTATTTGTATGCCTAGCGGCAGACAGGGACACGTTCGCCTCACAGCTGAACAAGTTACTGCCATAGTCGCTGTAACTTCTGGGCCAATGGAAAGCGAGTAAGGAACATCATGCATGTTTTCCACGATCAAGCCATCCTGTTGAGTAAGAACATGATTGTGTTACAAAACATAGTTAAAGGGATTTTATCAGACTAACCTTTTATGGAACTATAAAGTTTATCTTTGCTTCTCTTATCTGTTGACTTAAACACCCATTTAGTCCCCCATGAAAGTTCATATGAACATAAATGTCTCTTCATTAGACCCAGTTAGAGAGGCACTTTTCAAAGTTCTCTATTTATCATGAAAGGTCCACTCCGTGTGGAATAGCACTCTTTACAACGCATGCGTTTACAACGCAAGTCGTTACAACGACGCGTTGGTACATCGCATGGCATTACAGCGCAAGTCGTTACAACGACTTGCGGTGGGGGGGCGCTGGAGTTTGGAATAGTATAATTTACTATTCCAACTCCAGTGTGTGCAACAGTAGGGAAGGTGTTTGATTGAAAATCCAACAAATCCAACACCTTCCGCCCCCTACCGCAAGTCGTTGTAACGACTTGCGTTGTAATGGCATGCGATGTAACAACGCATCGTTGTAACGACTTGCGTTGTAAACGATGCGTTGTAAAGGTTGTTTCCCCTCCGTGTGACATCACTACCTTATGCCATAAGGTGAAATCTAAATCTTGAAGGGAAATTGACCACTACAGAAATTTCAGGCTGTAATGTTTCTTGACGATCAGCCATCTCAGATGTGATCAGTCAGGGCAGTGAACATAAACCCAAACAAATAGGGACAGAATCTCTTCAATGCCCAGACAATGGCATAAACTGTTTTGTCAATCATCAGTGAGTTTACATCTCCAGGCAGGAGACAATGACTGCTTAGCGCAACCACAATACCCTTTCCCAAGTCAGGGGCATTTGTCTGTACTATGAAGAGACAAATGTAAATTGCTTCCTCAAGAACAGGAGCTTTACCCAGGGCCTTCTTCAGCACTGAAAGATCTGTGGGCACTCTAAATCCTTTACCCTGACTTCTTCTTGGGTGCCAAGGCAGTCGGTAGAGCACTTGTTGTTCAATTGTTCTATGTAAAATTATGGTAATATCCTTAACTGTGCCTCTTTCTTTGCCACCCCCAATTAAAAACTACTTGGACTGTAGCTTCTGCATCTATGGTGCTCAACATCGGATGCAAAGACCAACATAAATGCCATAAAGAAGGCATTGATGACACACATTTTTCAAGCACAGTGTTTCTCCTTTGCTGAATAATTCCTTAAAAAAGCAGACTTACAGGTTACGTTTGAGGGCGGCACCAATATATTTGGTTGCAATTAACTGTTTCTTCTATAGGTTCTGATCACTTGGGTGTTTGTTAGATTTGGTTGGCATGAGTGGATCGGAACGCACTTTGAGGTCTGTCACTATGGTGCCTATGTAGCATGCTTATCACTCATTTGGTATATGCTATTGAGTTGTATATGACACATGTGGCAAAGACGGCTCATGTAGGTGTGTGTATTCTTATGACCTTACTGTTTGGATATATTATGTACTTGACTTGTTTGTTCAATATATTCTCATGTCCTTTGCACTTTTTTGTTCGTGGGTGTTGGTACCATCAGCTTTCAGGTATGAAATATTTGATTTGTGATGCATTTGTTTATGGGCCTTTTGAAGTCGGAGGTGAATTCGCCATAACGACAAAACACGTGTTGTCTGCGTTGATGTCAAGAAAAAGCGACTTTTACTGGCTGTGTTGATATCAAGAGAATGTGATTTGTACTGATGTCAAGAAGCGTGGGCTTATGGATCATAAGGAGACTGTGGATTCAATAAAGAGACTGGAACATGAATGTATAAAAGATTATTGAATTTGAATGGTGTTATTTCTGTAACAAATGTGAGTGCTCAGGGCAATTTGGAATTGTGGAACCATTAGGTTTTTTAGGGTTGTTAGGTGGCCTTCCCTCACCCTTAAGCACCACGTCCTATGTGATATTATTTGAAAACTCTTTTTTGACACAATAAGGAGTGCATCTGTGTGCCTGGCCACCTTGCATGGATTAATTTGTTTAGTCTGAAAGTGTGTTCACAACAGGATCGAGACATGATATTTTTCTCTCATCTCTTGGGTAATATATCTAGTGTGTCTAATACATGCATTTTTACAAAGAAGCGTTTCACAAATGACCTTACTAAAGAGGGACAACTTACATTCTACACAACCAGTACATTATAGGCCTAGTTCCACTTTACCAGCTCTGGCCAAAATAGTGGAAATAATAGGCAGCTTCAGCGTTACCTGGAAAACAGCAGTCTTTTCTCAGAATTTCCATCAACGTTTCCTTTTGAAGCAGTGAAATAAAGCCATAGATGTTACGGAGTAACTGTTGGAATTACAGTTTGGCAGCTCTTTTTTCTATCTCTTGGCTGCCTTTGACACCACGAACCTGGGTCCTTTTGTGTCACTTCGATCAAACGTTAGGTGTGCTTTGCCATGCCATGCCATGAATTGGATCTGTTTGCCTCTGAATAACCACCATTAGCAGGTTCATTTGGGTAAATTTACATCAGCAAAGAATACATTTCCTCTGGGGCTCTGCCCTATCATCCATTTTATTTAATGTCTATGTGATTCTTTTAATGTGGATTGTGGCTTATCCTGGTCTCTTGTTTCAGATTTATATCAATGACCATGCATTTTCTTTTAGATCCTTGTTACGGTTCAGATAAACTTCATTTCCCTGTATCTGCAGGCTATAAAATTTGGATAAAGACTATTTCTGTCTCAATGATGGAAAAATGGAAATCTTGCTTTTGGGTCTCAATCAAATGGGTCACCTTGCATTTGAATGGCCCTTTGCCTTAGGACCACCATCAGAACCAGTAAATAGCTTGCACTATCTTGGGGCCCTTTTTGATGGAGATCTTTTTTGACCCACTGATGCATGCTGCATATTTTTACTTGTTCAACACTACTAAAATTGGACCTATGTTTATACTGGCCCACCTTACGTTTTTAGTACAACTGCTCATGCTATCAAAGTTATACTATTGTTCTGCAGTTTACTTAAAAAACATAATAGAGGTAGATTATTACACAGCAAGATGTCAAAAACAGAGATATTTTAATAATCTATTGCTTTCTGTGAATAATCTATGGCTTACAGAAATGCAATCATATTTCAAGTCAGCTTTTGGCGTGAAATCACGATTCTAACTTAGAGAACTGGTTGATTCGGAAGTCCATTTGCTGCAGGACTCCCCTGGTTACCATGCCAATGTATTTCAGTACCATACTCGCTAAAGAGCATTACACTTTGCAATAGAACCAAAGCCAACTAATCCTACATGCACTTTTAAAATTTGAAAATAATTTTTAAAGTGTTATAGAACCAACTACTCCCTCAACATCTTGTAATCCCGTCATTTTCTAGCTTTCAAACTAAACTGAAGAAAAAATTCTAAAAGTATGTGCTTAAAAGGAGGCTGATTTAGAACCCTGCAATTTAATTTGATTTTGTTGTGTACATGTAAATATATAATTCTATGTTATATTCTTTGTGATCTGGTCAGTTGTATATGTTATGTTATAAGCATTTATATCGCGCGCGGCTACCCAGGAGTGTCCCGGCGCGGTACCTTGCTAGAGAGTGGGAGTCAGACAGAGGAGTTTATACAAAGAGCAGTGTTTTCAGCCGTTTCTTGAACAGCTTAGCATCTTGGATACAGCGAAGTTCCAAAGGGAGTGCCACGGCAGCCTTATAGGCTAAAGAGCTGCCGCCCATTCTCACCCGGCGGAAACGTGGAATCACTACCAGGAACTGTGCCATAGAACGCAGGTTTCTTGAGGGCACGTAGAATTTAAAACGCTTCCTGAGGTAGCCTGGGCAGGACTGATACAGGGCTGCATGCACCATGGTAAGGGCTTTAAATCTCACTCTTTCCGCAACCGGCAGCCAGTGGAGATCACGCAGATGTTGTTGTATGCTTGATCTTCGAGGGATATTCAGTAAAACCCTGGCTGCGGCATTCTGGATAGACTGGAGTTTTTTCAAATGATACCCAGGAACGCCAACATAAAGTGCGTTCGCATAGTCAATACGCGACAGTATTAGGGCGCGGGTGACCATCTCTTTAGCAGGCTGTGGTAGAAGTGGCAGAAACTTCCTAAGTGATCTTAGGGCACCAAAACATTGTCCTGCTAATTTTTTTTATCTGAGTGGTAAACCTAAGATCCTCATTAAACCAAATCCCCAGATTTTTTACAGGTTGGCCATCTGAATTGGGTAGAGGATATTCGGCCGGCCAAAGGGATTCTTTGAACTGAGAGGGAAATGTACCGTACAAGAGGATTTCGGACTTGTCCTCGTTGCACTTAAGCTCCGCAGCATGAAGCCATTTAAAAACGGCCGACAGGCAAGCTCTGGCCTGAACAGGAGAAGAGTCATCTTTACTCCAAGTGAAGAGGAGCTGGGTATCATCAGCGTAGGCGATGATCGTGGCACCCAGCTCCTCTGCCAGATAGATCAGACGAGTCATATATATATTAAAAAGGAGAGGGCTCAGAGTGGAGCCCTGAGGGACTCCAGTGGAAAGAGCTTGAGGCGAAGAGGAAAACGGGGGCATCCATACTTGCTGAGAGCGTTGGTCCAAAAATGAACCAACCCAGCTCGGCGCAGAACCTGTCACCCCAATGTCAGACAGGCGGGCCAGAAGCAGCGAGTGAGGGACGGTGTCAAATGCCGCAGAGAGGTCTAATAAAATCAGAGCCGCTCTGCCGCCAGCGTCCAAACACTCTCTGATGGCCTCAGCCATTTCAACCAGGGCAGACTCAGTACTATAACTGGCCCTAAATCCTGATTGGGCTGGATGAAACAAGCCTTCGTCTTCCACAAAGGAGGTAAGTTGTTTATTTACCGCCTTCTCACAGACTTTGGCCACGGCTGGAAGTAGCGAGATTGGTCTGTAGCTTGTAGGGATCAGAGGATCAAGAGAAGGCTTTTTTAGCAAAGGCAAGAGTTTGGCTTGCTTCCACGTCAGAGGCACAGAAGCTGTCCTCAAGGATAGATTAATCAGAGTGTTGACCTCAAGGTTGACTGTCTCAGCTACTGAGGCCAACAGCCTGGCCACACAGGGATCGGACGGGGAACCAGATTTAAGTGATTTTAAAATTGCCAAAGAATCTTGCAAAGTAATGGGGGAGAAAGCAGAGAAAGCCGAAGATCCAGGCGATCCCCCTAATACGGCTGAGAGGGCAGAGCACTCGATTGATGAAGTCAAAGTCGAGGGCGTCTTAAAATTTTCCTTAATTGCCAGAATTTTGTCGATGAAAAAGCTCGATAGTTTCTCACACCAGGTAACCGAAGTAGGGAGAGTGGTACTTTCAGCAGTAGGTGCCAGGAAACTCTGTACAATGGAGAAGATTTCTTTAGCATTGTTTTTTGAAAGAGCAATTCTCTCAGCATAGTGCAGGCTCTTGGCCTGCAATATGGCAGCATAATACAGTTTTTGAGCTTTCCTCAACAGCCCTTTTGCCAGGGGGCAATAGGTTTGACGCCAGCTCCGCTCTAGTTTTTTACATGCGCGCTTCTGTGTTTTGAGCTCCTCAGAGAACCAAGGTTTCGAAGGGGAGTCTCTGGCTCGCCTGGGGGGAAGGGAAGGGGAAGTAAGCTCGACCGCATGAGCAGTCCAGCTATTAAAGTTTTCCCAAGCTTCCTCCAGATCTTGGGCTAAGTCTGGCTTGGACCCTGCCAAAGCTAATCTGAAGGCATCTGGGTTGATTTTGGGCGCCGGTCTGTACTGGATGGGCTTTTTAGGGGGGAGAGGATCCTTAAGAAACCAGGAGAAAGGGATAACAGCATGATCAGTCCAGGTTACTTGAAAAGGAGGTTTAGCAAAAATCGGAAAGTTAGAACAAATAGTGTCCAGGATGTGACCTCCGCAATGGGTGGTGGAAGTAACCCATTGGGATAGCTGGGCCAGGTGAAGTGAGTCAGCGAACTCCCGCGTATCCCCTTCCTCAGCACAGTCCAGATGGATGTTCAAATCACCAAGAAGTAAAAAGTGGGAAAAATGAAGTGAGCGAGGGATAATAATATCATCCAGAGCTTTAAGAAAGGTGCCTGCGGGACCCGGGGGTCTATAGACCAAAATACCACCCAGTGTAAATTGGGGGGGAGATGGTCAGGGAAAAATCCAAGGCCTCCCCATCTCCAATGCTCACAATATCACCCCGTTGAAGGGACCACTTATCCCTATACACCACCGCAACCCCACCTCCTCTGCCCGTTATGCGGTCGACCCGGGACACTTTGAAACCCCTGGGTATGGCTAGTTCTATAACAGGGTTGGAGAACTCGTGGAGCCACGTCTCCGTAATAAAAAGCAGATCCAGAGACTCGTCCTCGACAAGGTCCCAAACATCCTGAAAGTGGCAGGCCAGAGAGCGAGCGTTAATTAGGGCTGCCTGGATAGAGGGGCCCGCCTGACTGTCCCCACCCGGGAGCTCTAGGGCGGGAGTGTCTGTGGTAGCGGTACACAATGAAAAATTACAAAACTCACAAATAGTGTCAGGATTCTCCAGAACCTCCCAAGGGAGGCACTGGCAATGAGGAGTGCGGAGCAGGCACAGCTCAGCCCTACTATACCTTTGAAGTGCAGCAGACGGCTGAGGAATGGAACGAACATAGTGGCTGGCGCTGGCCGCTTCCGGGACGCTGACGGGCGCAGACGGGCTTGCCTTAGGCGCGCCTTCAGCGCGCCAGCGGCGCGCATACGCAGCGCGCATCTTTATAGTCCCGCCGTCCCTTAGCAACTAGAGCACGCACTGCCAAAATGGCGTCTCTAGCCTTTAACCCCGGAAATCAGCCCCGGAAAGTAGCGTGAAGGGAGGGGAGGAGTATCCGTCCCAAAGTGCAGTGCAAGAAAGGTAAAAACAAACAAATTCAATTTCAGACAGCAGTTTCAATTTAAAACAGCAGTAAAAACAAATGCGTTTCGAAGTTTAAAAAAAGCGCAATGTTAAAATGCCCAGAAAAGCGGCACAACGCTCCGCGACTCAACCAGCCCACTAAGGTACTGGTGATCGCGCAGAGCGCATCTTTATAGTCCCGCCTCCCTTAGCAACTAGAGCACGCACTGCCAAAATGGCATCTCTAGCCTTTAACCCCAGAAATCAGCCCCGGAAAATAGCGTGAAGGGAGGGGAGGAGTATCCGTCCCAAAGTGCAGTGCAAGAAAGGTAAAAACAAACAAATTCAATTTCAGACAGCAGTTTCAATTTAAAACAGCAGTAAAAACAAATGCGTTTCGAAGTTTAAAAAAAGCGCAATGTTAAAATGCCCAGAAAAGCGGCACAACGCTCCGCGACTCAACCAGCCCACTAAGGGCTTACATATTTTGATGTACTTTTTTATTAGTGTGTGTCTTGAGCTTGATTTGTTATAAGGCATTGTTGCACCTAATAAATACACAGAAAAGCACAATTACCCGCCCGGTGACAAAGACAGGCCAGTGCACTCTGCCTAAATTGGTATGTACTTGCTTTAATTGTGAGCTATGCTCTCTGCATAGACTGCAAAACCTGTTTATTTGACTCCGCCAGCTAGATCTGAAGTCCACTACATTATTAAAATAGTATTAAAACAAAAACTCTATAATCCGGTGACAGAACCATTCAGAAACCTTTGTAGGGTGACAAGTGCATTTTTCACCCAAACAACAAGTTTTAGAACTGGGAAAAGGTGCATTTGAACGCCAAATGGTCACCTTAAAGGTGTGAAAGAGTGTTGCAGCACCAAACTTTTATACAAAGTACTATGCCCTTAAGATAAGGCGTGCATTGGTCTTGGTGACCTTTTTAAGACTCTGGTAGTACACACAAAATCTCAATTCCGTTGTGCCTTAGTTAGGAACTAAGGGCGAGATGTACAACCATTTTTTGCAGTCGCAAACTGGAAATCGGCCCGTTTGCGACCACAAAAAAGGATCCTGGCATGTACAAATGCTATTTTGCGAGACAGTGACTCTCAAAATAGCGTTTGCGACTCTCGCTATTAGGAAGGGGCGTCCCTTCCTAATAGTGAGTCACAATGTAATGTACCATTGTTTTGCAACCGCATTTGCGGCCGCAAAACACTCGCAGTTTACCACCTACTTCAAGTAGGTGGTAAGCCACTCGCAAAAGGGAAGGGGTCCCCAGGGGACCCCTTCCCCTTCCCCTTTGTGAATGGATGCGAAAATATTTTTTAAGAGCATGTAGTGGTCCCAGGGACCACTTCCTGCCCTTAAAAAATGAAACTGAAAGTTTCATTTTTCTTTTTTAAATGCATCCCGTTTTTCTTTAAGTAAAACAGCCTGCATTTTAAAAAAAAACTGCTTTATTAAAAAAGGAGTCACAGACATGGTGGTCTGCTGACCCCAGCAGGCCACCATCCCTGTGAGTGCTGGCCATTCCTAATGGGGTCGCAAATAGCACCTGCCTCATGAATATTAATGAGGCAGGCAATTTGAGACCCAATTGCATTTTGCAAGTCGCAATGCAACCCAATTTGCGAGTCGCAAAATGTAAGGGTCGTACATCTGGCCCTTAAACAACCAGACTTTCTTATGGATTCTGTTGATGTCTACTTACCCAGAGGCTTAAAACCTTAGCCAAGTATGCTTTGATAGCGCTCTGGATCTTTTCTAACATTCTGGAAATCCTGGTCTTCACAAGTGTATTGCCTGGAATACTGATTTTGTAAGTACATACTAGTGTGAGATGTGTGATCATTGTGCAAGCCCAAGAAAGTTCTCCGCAGTGCTCCACATTCCTCCTTTTGCATTGTTGTCAAATCTGGAAAGAAATTACCTCCACCCACTAAGCCATCATTGATGTCTCCTTGCAACAAGTCATGGAAGGGTTCACAATGCCTATCAGAACTTTGGCTACTACAGGAACAGTTATGTTCTCTAACATAAAAAACTATAAGTGCATGAGCCAAACAATATTTAGCAGGAGCCCATTGCCAGTGTTGCTGAATACTCTGATTCTGACTTTGATTCTTCCACCATCCTATTCCAACCTAATACTTTCTCAATATCTCACTCTAGCAGGTCCTTTTTCATCACAACTTTCTCTCTTTGCCAATGCTTTCCTTAATTTTTCTTTTTCCCTTCTTTCTCTATCTTGCTCTGAGACAAAGTCTGAAGCTGAGAAATAAGTCTCTGTCGCCAAAAATTTGTGTCAGTGCCTCCACCTAAACCAACTGGAACAAATTAAACACTGACAAAACCCACTTCCAAATATCTTGTTGCATTAGCCACTTCCACCGCAATTACTTCCAGAAGATGTTGTGGGTTCAGGGAACCAACAGTGTCAATTGCTACCCTCTCAAAAGATACTCCTGCCACTGCCAGTGCCTCTAGGGTGCTTTTATTTACTGTCCAGACTTCTATCCTAAAATCTTTTTATTTTCATTTTTAGAATAATTCAAACAGTACTAAATCAAGGTGAACAGCAAAAGTACACCTATCGATTTTGATATAAATAGCTTAAAATGGATGGGTTTGCGTTGGAGTCCATGTGTTTCCATATCAAGTAAGTTTATGGCAATGAAAGTCACATAGCTGTTTTCCATGGCACTGTACACGGGCATCCCAATGCACAACAATAAATGCAAAAGGAAAAAAGGTGACAACCCATAAAGTGAAGCTTTCTCTTTATCCCTCCCTCCATGGTTGCCATATTTTTTTCCAATTTGTTTGGACCGCCACATGCTCTATAGACAGGCTGCTCTATGGTGATTTACCAATTGATAGCCTTCCTCCATGTGGCTAAAGCTGGGAAATAGTAATTTCTCCATTTCCGGGCAATATCCCTTTGTTCCACTATCACTCCAAGGAGTGGAGAATCATTTTGTATCTTGGAAGGTACATTTCTCATCTAACAAATGCCATATGTCAGTGGAGGCATTTGGAATTCCCTCTAGGTTGTCATGGTTGGTTACAAGAAGACATTAATAGAAGAGCAAAACCCCAATGTGTGGAAAAAAATCCCCGGTTATATTAAACATTTTAAATATTCTGGGGAGGCAATTATGCCCATAGCATGTAGAAGTGATCTATAGTAGTATATTCTCTGGAATATTTCCAATTCTATCACTATAAATTGGTCTGTGTTGTTACCACCCTTGGGTGCGCTAGTGTCTTGTCTTTATTGTCAAATTGACAGAGGTCCACTGACCATTTCCTTCTCAACCATGTAAGCGCTGGCAAGCTTTCGGGTAGCCATGCGCTCTACAAATCCAAACAGAATAGAACCCTTGTAGTGTAACAGCTAAACTGCTGCTTTTGCCATTGTATGTGTGGTACCCTAACAACTTTTGTCTAACAAAGGGAGGGACTTAGAGCGCATCAAGGTCCAGCATACGTGCTCCAAATAAACAAATAAATGTATGTGGGGTATGCAGTTCCTAAAGAAGAATGAGTGTCTATGTGGGTCAACAACTATTTTGTAGGGTACGCAGTGGAAGTAGAAGCTTTAGTCCAATATGGATATTGACAATTGGTTTAATTATAGTGTTAAGATGGCCGCCACATAAGCAACCTTTTCCTCCCAATGGAGATAAATAACAGACTAAACCAGCCTAGTCAATCACAACTCTAGAAGGCAAGAATCTTTACCCAATTTGGATAAGTTATCAACTGCGATGGACATTTTTAATTCATGTTGCGTGTGTCTTGTGGTGTTTTTATATGTACAGGTGACATACTTTGGCACAAAGCATGCGATTGATGCAAACAAATAAGCATGCGTTTGGTGTAACAAAATAAGCACGTGTTTCACGATTTGCGAATCAGAATCAACATTGGAAATAATGATTTGGAAAAATTGAATTGTATTTTTACTGTGTACTATGCTCATAGCTAAATAAATCACAAATCAATACCGAAACCAAGGTATGTGTGATTGGGAGAAAATCAATGAACCCATATATTAAAACTCCAATCACTAAGTAGATTAGGTTGGTATTGGTCCTGATGAATAGCTACTAGACCATTGTTATGACTACACGGAAGCTAGAAACATGTTGACCTATAGCTATCTAAGATAACTAAAGTCTAATAGATAGCACCACATATTTTTAATATAGGTAAGAGAACTTGTTCATTAAAGTTTTTCCTGAGAAGTACCTCTTTCCCTATTTTTAACCTCACACCTTCACACCTCAACATCAATCCACTTCTTAAGCCCCCACACCTGCACCAAACCAAATGGCGGACAAGAAGATCTCCGGCATAGAGCCCATATTGAGGGTGCCCGTTGGGCATTGCAGCGCCGGCCCGACGAGGAGCAAATGCCCTATGATGAAACATGACACCTATCCAGGTGTGTGAGGGCATTTGATTCCTGCAGGGTCACGCCCACTGCATACCCTACAGAATAGTTGTTGACCCACATAGACACTCATTCTTCTTTAGGAACTGCATACCCCACATACATTTATTAAACCCTAACAACTTTCACTTAAAACAACTCCCCCACACACGATTGTCCTACCAGTTGTAAACTACCAGACACCAAAATGCATGAAGAGCCTCTTGCTTTGTCAACAAAGAATACATTCACCGGTCAAACAAACCAATTAAGGTACTGAAACATCCTATGACAGGGAGTCTATCAGTCAAAAAATTAATGATAATTAAAACCTAGAAGGGGGAATTGAGAGTATCAAATTACCATCCACTCAGTGATTCTATGGCATACTTTTTGCAGTATTCTTTTTTACCATGTATACAAGAACTGATTGTTCTAGAATGTGACGCACTTAGAACCACCCATACATCCTCTCTGATCCAAAACCTTCCCTAAAGGCAATGTGGGCATCTCCAGACGGAGCGCACAACCAGTCACCCCTCCATTCCAACTCCGTCCTGTTATCCTAGGCAGACAGGAATCAGGAACAGCACCTCTTTAAATGACTGTGCAATTCCTGGTCGCGGAGTTGAGCATCAAAAAGTCTGATATTGTCCATGGACTTTGCTCCTGGAGTGGCCTGTCCATTCTCTTTCGTGCAGTCGGGGGTTCTTTTCTCCAGCCCTCTGCCCAGTTCCAGTTTCTCTTCCAATATGATTTTAAGTATCGAATGGAACATCGTTGAGTATTTTATTCTCATGTCTTGCAGTTTAATTTTGGCAGACTCAAAGCTTTGTTTTGCCATTGGACTGCCTGAGTAAAGTAAGGAAAGTGGAGGATTGTGGCATTATGAGATCAAACATGTTGTCTGGTGTGTTATAAAATTGCATTTCTATCTCTGTAGCTCATACACCTTACAAAGCCTCACACCTGCACTCTCTAAACAGTCAGAGAATTAGGCAGAGTGGAACAGAGGGGTTCCTCTTTTAATGGGATGAAGGTACTGCAGTATTGTTTGGGAGATGATTTTTTCACAGAAAGCGGCATGTCAAGACTGTGCAGGCGGATTGAATCAAATTAAACGCTGGGCTGATCGAAGCTCTAGATTAAGTGTCTATCTTATCTCGGGCACAACCATGCCCTTTCCTATCCTCTAGATTTAACAATAATCTGAAAAGTAGGACATTAGCAGCAAAATTATTCAATTTCAACATAAACTCCAGGCCAATGCGAACTGATGAAAAACCTCTCCTTTGTTTTTTTATTCTTCAGTTGTCCTGATAATGAAACCTCATGGCCATCTGCATTAAAGAGTTCAGATGGGACTCCGGCACTATCGTAAGAGTTACTTACCTTCGGTAACGATGTATCTGGTAGAGACACAGTCTAGCTGCAGATTCCTTAACTTAGAATATCCCCAGGCGTCAGACTGGATCCGGAAAACTTTTGCAGCAGCACCTCTGCGCGCCGGGAGGCGGCGCCGCCTGGCTCCACCCTGACGTCGTCCCCGGACATGACGTCAGCGGAGCCATATAAGACCCTCCCGGCGCGCTGACGTCAGTTTTCTTCGGAGAAACTTTTCCGCGCCACAACGCGGAGCCACCACCAAAAACTGTGATATTATGGGAACAGTGTGCGAAAAAATATGAAAATCAGTGAAACCAAAAGAATAGAATGGTGAGAAAACACCACATCCAACAGTGACAAGCACTGTATATGGAAAACGACCATAAACGACAGTGATAAGCACTGTATAGTGAAAGCATGTAAAGGGAAAGAGCAAAGCAGCACTCTGAGAAGGATCCCCGCAAAGCGAAGACAACGCCCTCCCTGTAGGCAAAATGACATATGAAAAGAATGCCAAGGCAGGCGATAGAATCCCGCACCAGAAGAATTGAAGGGAGAAAAGCAAAGCAGGACACTGAGAAGCAGTCCCGCAAGGCAAGACTATGCCCTCCCCCGAGGCAAAACGACATACGAAAAGAACGTGAAGGCAGACGACAGAACGCCTGCAACTACAAGATCGAACCGTGACAGGCAAGAAGCCTGGAACCACCGAATGAAAGACAAACTATTAAAGATCTGCAACACCTTCCCCCTTGAAGAGATCTAGTGGATTGAGGCACAGGCCAAGAGACCTCAGGCCAAACGACTGTAGGAGAGTCAATGGAGCAGGTGGGAGGGTGGGAAAAGAACATCAGTAGGCCCTATACTGGGAGAACCACAGTGTAGGTATTGTTGAAGAAGACCTGAACCCACCTCCCAATCACGATATTGGGAGGAACAGAACAAGTAAACAAAAGGAATGAACCTACCGTGGAGGGAGGTGAAAGATGTCACCCCGCAGGACGACAAAGCCACCAAGAGGGAGGCGAATGCATAAAACCCCACCTGAAAAGGTCCTCGCAGAACGGGGAGGATGGGCGGGCGTAAGGAATCTGCGGCTAGACTGTGTCTCTACCAGGTACATCGTTACCGAAGGTAAGTAACTCTTACATCTGATAGAGACATCTAGCCGCAGATTCCTTAACTTAGAATAGATACCAAAGCCATACTCCATATGAGGCGGGTCTGCGAGAGAACCCCCCGTAGGGAGCGGCAAACAATGGGAGGCAAGGCATCACAAGCCGCCGAGGAGCGGCAGGAAAGCCCTTTCGTGTATACAGGGATGAAAGGGAGCACAGAACCAGGAGGTCAGTGCAGAATGTGACAGTGGAGTACTTCCAGAAAAGAAAACGAGCTGATCGCAGGAGCCGAGGGATCCGTAGGATCCGATGGGACTGCAAGAGAGAAAGGTCCAGCGAGGGGACAAGAAGGCACAATCGGCCCCGAGCATGAAGGTCGAACATGCACAACAGTGGAAGAAACACTGTGGAAGCGCACTAGCCAGGCACAGTGGACAGCAGCAGTAGGATGCTGATCATGCCCAGGAAGAGCCTGTGTACACGCGACACAAGACTCGCCATCGCCCAAGTGCCTTTGCACAAAAACGTGGGAAAGGGCAGAGACCAAAAGCAGAATGACAGAGAAGCATGCGAGAAAAAAGAGCCACGCATGCGGGGAACAGAAGTACACCGGAGGGACCGGGTGGAGCACTAGAACCACACAAAGTAAAAGGGAAGGCACAAGGGAGTGCCGCAAGTGATAGCCCAGATGCTAGAGATGCATCACCAGGTAGACAACCTGTGAAAGGGACCCGGCAACCGTACACACACAGAAGGCTGGCTCCTACGGGGAAGCGGAGGCCAAGACCACGGGCAGCGTAGCAAGTACCTAGCATGCGTGTCCCCTAGGTGTGTGTAGAACGCCAGAATAAACAGCAAGAAAGGACGCAGCCGTGAATGATGGTTTGCTAAAGAAAGCAAGAGCCACTATAGGTATCAACAGTCATGTTGTATCCCAACCGGACAAATCAATGTCCAGAACTATAAGTGACACCAGCTCTCGGCAAAGGGAAGCCACGGTCCCCCGCAAGACCGATTGAAATGCTGAGTAGGACAGGAAAGAGTCAGCACAAGCGTACATAGAGTAACAGGAGGTGTACGCAAAAAAACACACACACAGGACAGAGAACGTCCTGAGGAGAACACTTCCACAGAGAGCAGCAACAGCAGCCCGAAGTAGAAGCATGACAAAGTCCTGCGCGGAAGCAGCAGGGGAACAGGCCACGCCAGGGAAGTGCCCATGAAGTAGGGCACAAGGCAATGTACAGCAATGTCGAATGCGGCCAAGACGCCACCATGTAAGAACGAAGTCCAGACGGGACTGAACTACAAGAAAGTACTACTTTGCGCGGAGAGGAGAGTAGAACCCCCGCCGCTGCGTCCCCTGCGGCCCCGCCCCCCTGACTGCCCATTCGCTGCCCCTGCCTCCCGCCTCCCAGCTGCTCCTCCCTCCCAGCTCCCCATATATGGCGGCCGCTGCGCGGTGAGGAGAGCGACCCTTGACCTTGCCAGGTAGGTCGCTCCCCCGCCACACAGCTCCGCCTGTGTTGTCCTGCCCGCTGCTGCTGCTGGTAAGCTCGCCCCTCTGCTGTTGCCTTGGTGCCCGTTTTGCCTCTGTCCCCCTCGTGCCCCCATTTTGTGTGCCCGTTTCGCTTCTGTCTCCCCTCGTGCCCCCATTGCTTGTGTCCTTTTGCCTTCTGTCTCCCCTCGTGCCCCCATTGCTCGTGTCCTTTTGCCTTCTGTCTCCCCTCGTGCCCCCATTGATTGTGTCCATTTTTGCTTTCTGTCTCCCATCGTGCCCCCATTGATTGTGTCCTCTTTTGCCTTCGGTCTCCCCTCGTGCCCCCATTGCTCGTGTCCTTTTGCCTTCTGTCTCCCCTCGTGCCCCCATTGATTGTGTCCTCTTTTGCCTTCTGTCTCCCCTCGTGCCCCCATTGATTGTGTCCTCTTTTGCCTTCTGTCTCCCCTCGTGCCCCCATTGCTCGTGTCCTTTTGCCTTCTGTCTCCCCTCGTGCCCCCATTGATTGTGTCCTCTTTTGCTTTCTGTCTCCCCTCGTGCCCCCATTGCGCGTGTCCTTTTGCCTTCTGTCTCCTCTCGTGCCCCATTGATTGTGTCCATTTTTGCTTTCTGTTTCCCCTCGTGCCCCCATTGATTGTGTCCTCTTTTGCCTTCTGTCTCCCCTCGTGCCCCCATTGATTGTGTCCTCTTTTGCCTTCTGTCTCCCCTTGTGCCCCCATTGCTCGTGTCCTTTTGCCTTCTGTCTCCCCTCGTGCCCCATTGATTGTGTCCATTTTTGCTTTCTGTTTCCCCTCGTGCCCCCATTGATTGTGTCCTCTTTTGCCTTCTGTCTCCCCTCGTGCCCCCATTCTGCTGTGCCCAACTTTGCCTTCTGTACCCCCGCCGCTGCGTCCCCGCCCCCCTGACTGCCCATTCGCTGCCCCTGCCTCCCGCCTCCCAGCTGCTCCTCCCTCCCAGCTCCCCATATATGGCGGCCGCTGCGCGGCCGTGCCGCCGGCGCGCCAAAGGCGCGCTTAAGGCAAGCCCGTCTGCGCCCGTCCGCGCCTGGACCGCGCCCAGCGCCAGAACCCCTGGGCCGCGCGCCCCCCGCTCCAGCATCGAGGACCGACGTTGTTACGATGCCACCACACTCCACGCTCTCAACCCCGGACGGAGACACAACTGCTTCAAGGCCGCCCCGAAACGCACACATGGCCCCTTCACCTGCCGGAACTGGGGCTACACCAGCCTCAGAGCCACCGAAGCGCCCGCCAAGAAGGACCTCAACCACCTCCGATGCATCCTACTGAACACCCGCTCCGCACGCAAACACGCCGTCGAGCTCTGGGACCTGCTCGACTCATCATCACCAGACGTCGCCTTCCTGACAGAGACCTGGATGAACGACTCCTCCGCACCCGACATCGCCATAGCCATCCCAGACGGCTATAAGATCACCCGCAGAGACCGCGTCAACGGAGTAGGAGGAGGAATCGCCATCGTCCACAAGAACTCCATCAGGGTCTCGACCAGCACCGACGACGTTCTCTGCACCGCCGAACACATGCACTTCCAGATCCACACGGACCCCAACACCACCCTCAGAGGCACCCTTGTCTACAGACCCCTGGGCCCCGACCCCAGTTCAGCGACTCCATCGCCGACTTCATCAGCACGCACGCCCTGACTTCTACCGACTACATCCTCCTCGGAGACCTGAACTTTCACCTGGAGAACAACAACGACAGCAACTCCACCACCCTGATCGACAACCTCGGACTGAGACAGCTCGTCACAACACCGACACATTCCGCCGGCCACACACTCGACCCCGTCTTCTCCTCAAGCTCCCACGTCTCCTTCACCCGTACCACGGAACTCCTCTGGACCGACCACCGCTGCATCCACTTCACCTTCCAGAAACCCACCACACACCACCGCACCCAACAGATCCCACGCCGCTGCTGGAGCAAAGTCACCGAAGACCAACTACGGGCAAACCTCGCTCTCAGCCCTCCCTCCGACCAATCCAACACCGACGACGCTGCCTGCAACCTCAGACGATGGATAGACGACTGTGCCAACACCCTCGCCCCGCTGAAAAAACTCACCTACAGCGACACCACCAAAAGAGCCAGCTGGTTCACCCCGGAACTCCTAGCTTCCAAGCGTACCTGCCGGAAACTTGAGAAGAAATGGCACAGTGATAAGACACCGGACAGCCACGCAGCCCATAAAGACGCCATCCGTAACCACCACCACCTCATCAGGTCCGCCAAGAGAATCTCCTTCAAAGACCGCCTCGACAACAACACACACAACAGCAAGGAGCTCTTCAACATCGTGAAGGAACTCTCCAACTCCAGCTCCAACACCAACGACATCCCGCCGTCGCAAGCCCTGTGCGATTCCCTCGCCACCTTCTTCCACCGCAAGATCGCCGACATCCACGACAGCTTCAACACCCAGACAGCCCCCACCAAGATAGATACTCCAGACCCGCCGCACACCATCGACCATGACCCCTTGCCAGCCTGGGCCAGCGTGAACATCGATGACACCATCAAGACCATGGGCACAATACACTCCGGCTCCCCGTCAGACCCTTTCCCGCACCACATCTTCAACAAAGCCAGCAGCTCCATCGCACCCCACCTGTGCAACGTTATCAATCTCTCCTTCGAGACCGCGACCTTCCCAGAGAGCTGGAAACACGCAGAGATCAACGCCCTACTCAAAAAACCCAAGGCGGACCCAAGAGACCTCAAGAACTTCCGGCCCATCTCCCTGCTTCCGTTCCCAGCCAAAGTCATCGAGAAGATCGTCAACAAACAGCTAACCCGATACCTAGAAGAAAACAGCATCCTGGACCCATCCCAATCGGGGTTCCGCAGCAACCACAGCACTGAGACTGCCCTCATCGCCGCCACCGACGACATCAGGACCCTGCTGGACAACGGTGAGACCGCAGCCCTCATCCTGCTGGACCTCTCCGCCGCCTTCGACACTGTCTGCCACCGCACTCTACGCGCACGCCTCCACGACGCAGGGATCCGAGACAAGGCCCTGGAATGGACCACCTCCTTCCTCGACGGCAGAACCCAGAGAGTCCGCCTCCCACCTTTCCGATCCGAAACCTCCGAGATCATCTGCGGCGTACCCCAGGGATCTTCCCTCAGCCCAACACTGTTCAACATCTACATGGCCCCGCTCGCACGCATCGCCAGACAGCACGACCTCAACATCATCTCCTACGCCGACGACACTCAACTGATCCTCTCCCTCACCAAGGACCCCCTCGCCGCCAAAGCCAATCTCCATGAAGGAATGAAGGCCGTCGCCGATTGGATGAAGATCAGCCGACTAAAGCTGAAAACGGACAAGACGGAGGTCCTCATCCTCGGCTCCAACCCCTCAGCCTGGGATGACTCCTGGTGGCCAACGACGCTGGGAGCAGCCCCGACACCCACCAACCACGCACGCAACCTGGGAGTCATCCTCGACTCAACGCTCTCCATGGCCAAGCAAGTCAACGCAGTCTCCTCCTCCTGCTTCAACACCCTCTGCATGCTTCGCAAGATCTACAGGTGGATCCCGACAGACACAAGAAGAAGTCACCCAGGCCCTCGTCAGTAGCAGACTTGACTATGGGAACGCCCTCTACGCGGGAGCCCCGGCCAAGCTCATCAAGCGACTACAACGCATACAAAACGCCTCCGCACGCCTGATCCTCGACGTACCACGCCACAGCCACATCACCCCCCACCTGAGGAACCTGCACTGGCTCCCCGTCGACAGGAGGATCACCTTCAAACTCCTCATCCACGCACACAAGGCACTCCACAAGACTGGCCCAGCCTACCTCAACAGACGACTCTTCTTCTACGTCCCCAACCGCCAGCTCCGCTCCGCCGACCTCTCCCTCGCCACCGTCCCTCGCATTCGAAGAACAACCACCGGCGGCAGATCCTTCTCACACCTCGCCGCCAAGACCTGGAACACCCTTCCACTAAGCCTACGACAGACCCAAGACCTGCTGACCTTCAGGAGGCTACTCAAGACCTGGCTGTTCGACCAGTAGCAGCACCCCCCCCCCGTTTCCCTCTCCCCAGCGCCTTGAGACCCTCGCGGGTAAGTAGTGCGCTCTACAAATTCTGTGATTGATTGATTGATTGAACCAGGCAGTGCAGAAGCGGAAGGAAAGCGGAAGCCCTCCGCGACAACGAATATATCCACCGGACGCCCAAAGAACACAGAAGAACCGTGCCAAGGAGCCCTGCGTGCCATGGGGCAGCGACAGGGCTCCGCTCCGAGGCTGACCTCAGGTGGGGCGTCTGTAACGGAAGACCCATGCACGAAAGGAAACAAGGTGGTCCAAGGGACAGCGGCTGACGAGAAAGGCAGCCAGAAAAAACCAAGGAGCGCCAAGCTGAAAAGACCTTCCTGGAAGAGGCAAGCGAGGCAGAACCTTAAGAAAGGGAGCATCTGCAGATGCAGGGGGTTGCCACAGACCATCTGCAGGCCCCATCAGAAAGGACACAGAGAGATGCCAGCCTGTGGCCGCAACAAGGCAGAGAAAGGCCCACAACAGCGGAAAAAGACGACAGTCACATCCGCAGGACAATGACTGGAAAAAGACTCCACAGAAGCCTATCAAGTCTTCTGTGTGAGGGAGGTAGCTATACAGTAGCCAACGAACACCCCACATAGGGTAAGTCTCAACCCCAACTAGGGGCACCTCTTGAGCGTGAACGCATAGACAGAGGATCAAGATAAGCAGAAGCAGCCGTCCAGCTGCAATAAAGCTAAGTAGCCAAGGTGAGAAACCTCCCAGGCAGTCTGAGTACCACATCAGGAACCCAGGGCCCATATGAAACAAAGACAACAACGTATAGGGAATGGAAAAACCCACAAACGGACTAGAACATAACAAAATCATGGGAGGTCAGACATGAGGCGGTCGACCGCTGAGTCCGCATGACCATCAAAAAGGGACATTCCATCAAATGGCAGATCCCGAAGACTCTTCCGAACATTCACCGGGAAACCCCCCTCGCGCAGCCAGGCATGGCGACGCAGAGCAACGGACCTGGCCATCGCCCGACCCACCGAGTCCGTGGTGTCGATGGCCGACCGAATGGTAAATTGTGCCATTTCTCGGCCTAAATGAAGGAGACGGGCCAGGTCAGCCCGAGGACTCTCGGGGAGGGTGGGAAGAAGACACTCGACGGAGTCCCAAAGGGCACAAGAAGCCCGCGGAAACACGCAAGCCATGTTCAGAGCGCGGATGCCCGAACTAGTGAACGCAAATACATGGCGGCCACATGCCTCCAACCAACGAGACTCCCTAGTGGGAGGCAGCAATGGAAGAGGAGAGGAAGGCTGCGTGGCAAAAGCCACCTGGAGTACTCGACCCTGAGCCCCAGGATGAAGGGACAAACAGGCAGGATCTCCCAGGGCCGGACGGTGCCTATGAGCAATGGCCCGATCCACAGGGTCCCCCGAGGAGGGCCGTGCCCATGCGCCAAGAAGGGAGTCAAACAACAACCCGTCAAAAGGCAGCAAGGGCTCCATGTCCACCGCACCCTGGTGGAGGAGATCCAATAATGGATCAGGAGACAAGGAGACCGATGGGGGGTGCAAGTGTAAAATAGCTGCAGCCCTTCGAACAGCCCTTGAAAATGCTGCGCCAGCTTCTGTAGGCACTCTGGGTGGTGACAACAGGTCAGCGGTAGGAGACGGTTGCAGGCTAACTCGTCCCGCAGCTGTAGCAGCACAGGGCCACTGCCCAAGGGGCATTGGAGCCAAAGGACGCGGAGACAACCCCGGGTGCTCCGGGTCTGTATCCTCCTCAAACACAGGAACAACAGGGACCGGCGCCTACACCGGCGTCGACCGACGTCGAAACGGCGTCGTAACGAGGTCGACTTCAACCAGAGGCGACCCGGCCGTGTCTCGGACCGGCGTCGACTCACCCTCCACCGAGAGCTGCGGAGAGGGAAGAGGCCGACCAGGAGTCGACTTTCGTGGGGCAGCCGCCTCCGACGTCGACGCAGGGAGCCTCAACGGGCTATGCGGAGACATGGCAGAAGGGCTCGACGTCTGACTGGGATGACCCGACCTGAATGCCTACCTCCTCTGTGGGACCCGAAGGCGTGCCAGGGAGAGGAGGTGACCCAAAGATAGAGTGCAGAGCCTTAAAGTAGGCTTCCATCTGGGTCCGAGTCGCCCCCGCACCCGGAAAGGGTGGGTATACGGGGCTCGACTCCTCGGGGCCCGAGTCCGGAGTGGAACGGGAGCTACGGGCCCCGGCGTCACGTTTACGCGAGGTCGGCGACCTCCGTGACTTGTGTTTATGCTTACCTGTGTCCGGCGAACGACGTCCGCGGGAACGACTCCGGGAGCGGACGCGAACAGAAGACCCGGCCCGAGAGGGCGATCGACGCGGGGCGTCGAGCGGGACACCCGGGCGGCTAACAGCTTCATCCGCTGCTCCCGCAGGGACTTCGGTCGCATCTGCCGGCAGGCATCACACTCCTCGGAGTCGTGGTGTGCACCAAGACACCACATGCAAATCGCATGCGGATCCGTGGCCGACATCTGCCGCGCACAGGTCTCACACGCCTTAAAGCCCGAAGGCATCGCACACTGTTACCAGACACAAGAGGCGTCGAAAAGGCCTGACAGAACAGGCCAGAGGAACCGCTTACTCCTGGATCCGCGCCGGGACGCGGAAAAGAAGGAAACTGACGTCAGCGTGCCGGGAGGGTCTTATATGGCTCCGCTGACGACGTCAGGGCGGAGCCAGGCGGCGCCGCCTCCCGGCGCGCAGAGGTGCTGCTGCAAAAGTTTTCCGGATCCAGTCTGACGCCTGGGGATAGTCTAAGTTAAGGAATCTGCGGCTAGATGTCTCTATCAGATATTCTTATCATGGCTCCAGATTCTGGAAACTAGCCTACCTTCATAAGAGGCAGGACCTCACACCTATTGCCTGCAGCAGGCTAGCAGCTCCCAGTGGTGAGCTTTTTGATAGCTATGTACACTTATTTATACCAATAGATTTAACAGGACTTCGTTCAGTCCGTCTGAACACTGGAGTGGGTTTAGGAGTTCTTAGGCTCTATTACGGGTGTAACTGCATCCTCATATGAAGGAAGAAACAACTGAATGTATATATGAATTTGTGTAAAAACAGAGAGAGAGATGGCAAGAATGATGGGTGGAAGCATGGTGTTATACCTGAGCACAGGGTGGATTTCAAGCTTCATTCGGACTTTTAAGAGAAAGCCCAGGTAAGGGCCGGCTTTAGGGTGGTGCGACCGATGAGGCCGTACTGGGCGCTGACCCGAAAGGGGGGCACTGACCTCAGGTGGGGCGCTCTGTTTAGCAATAATGTACAGATTTAAAAGCACCTGCTGCAGAGTTCCTTGTGCATTCAGCTTTCAGGCAGCAATAAAAATGTCATGATAACTCTTTGGATTAATATTCCTGCCAGAGGAAGAGATCAGAGTTCTGTCTAGTGGCAGTTTTGACTCAACATAAAGTAGCGCAGAGGGTTAATATGCTTGCTGCACAGAATATATCTGTATTTTATGTGGATAGCTGAGTGGATTAGTAAAGCCAGCCTTTCCCAGCGCTTTAAAACAAATAAAAAGTATTTGAGAGAGGGGCGATGGAGAGATGAGGGGCACTTTATCGGGTGGAAGTCAGGAAATCTGAGGAAGGGGTAACATTGGGGGGGCACCAGAAAGGACTGTCGCACCAGGCGCCACCAGCGCTAAAGCCGGCCCTGGAGCAGGTAAATGGTTATCTGGCATCTCACTTCCTACATAGACTGGTTCAGACACACTGTGGCTTGTACCACCTTGCACAATGACACACGAGCAGTTCTTTTTAAAGTTGTAATCTTTATTGTTTTATTAATTGATAATCCTTTCTGGGTTCCGGAGTAGCGAGCTACTCGCCAAAAAAGCGCTTCAACACCCCATCAGGGGTAACAAGCGCTATATAAACGCAAACCTTTTTTCCCTCTTCTATCCCTCTGCTATCCTTCTGAATCCAAATAACTGACTAACCTATCCACCACTCAAATTACTTTCCATTCAATAACTTTATTTCGGCCGCTAGGGCCATAAAAGTGCATTTCTAGAAAAGCACAACAAACAATAAAACACATAAAAAATATATACACTTACAATCATATATTACATATCTCAAAATTAACTTCTTGAGCAGGGATTCTCCAAACTCTGCAGAGATGTAAATTTGAAAGAAATGAGGTCCTCCAACATATTTAAAATCCAATAAAAACAACCATCTGATAAAAACACAGGATACATTTTTTTTTACAAGGTTCAAAAAAAATATATATGAACTGAAACAATGCACCCTAATCGTGTTTACACTCGTATGGACCTATGCAATTTCGTCACTTAATTCTTCCCAAGGGTGCTACTATAACAAACCCCGCCGTATGTGCCACATAATGTTTAAAAAACGTGATACAGCGAAAACAATAGGAGGGTGCGTATCATATTTTAAAACTCTATAGGCCTCTAAGCAACGCACAAAGCCTAGGTTTTTACATAATTGAATTAACCAGCGTTTGCGAGGCAGTAGGTATGCGGGGCAAAAAAACAATACATGTATTTCAGACTCTGCCTTGTGTTTACAAGCAGGACAATCACCCGTATGCTCTATGGCCCATTTACTAGTATGTGCAAATAATGGAAGGATCCCTAGTCTAAACTGCACATACAGTTTCCTGGCCATTGGGGGATAAATCACATCCAGGAAGTGTTCCTTGCTATATACATCTTTTACTTGTAGGAACTCTGCAGTCAGCCGACCGCCAATAAGATTTTCCTGTATGGACAATAGGTTGGATTGTCTATAATGATGAACTAATTCCAACCTAGAAATCATTGTGCATGATGTCTCAGGTGTTCTCCAGAGGTCCACCCTACCTAGCCTTGAGGAGAGATCCCTTATGTGGCAGAGCCATGGTATTCTCTTGGTGGCAGAAATGGACAAAATCTCCTTGAGCTCGGCTTTATAGATAGACAACTCCGGGGTCACCCATACCCGGCGCCAGAATGTGATAGGTCTAAGGGCAATCTCTTCATCGATAGGCCTCATGCCCAAGTCCATACGGAGGGGTACAAGGGGGGTGCTACGGGGAAGGCCTAATAACTGCCTCATGAAATTGTTCTCCACCTTCATAAGATTAGAGGTAGAGCAATGCCCCCACAGTTCCGCCCCACATAGTGTAGCCTCCCTTGCTTGGGCTTTATATATTTCCACAACAGGGGCAACTGGCTTAAATACAGAAGTTCTGTGCAATTTCAAAATACCACCCACGGTCTGAGTTAACCTTAGTCTTGCTTTAGCCATCTGGGGCCCCCACTCAAAGTGGTCTGATAGGGTAACACCCAGATAATCGAATATCTTCACCCTTTCCAGGAGTATACCATATAGGGAGGGATTTGGGCAAGTCGTCTTGGGGGGATTGAAGACCATATATTTGGTCTTTATTAAGTTGATCTCCAATCCCCGCAACTTGCAAAAGTTAGCAAAACCATCAAGGGTGCGCTGTATACCAGTTGGCGATTTTGACAGCAAAAGGGTATCGTCCGCAAACATCAACGCGGGAACCTTCCCCGAGACTAGCTATGGGGCATCGTTATCCTTGATGTTTTTAAGATGATTGACAAGCCCGTTGATATAAAGACAGAATAAAGTGGGGGCTAAAACACATCCCTGTCGTACCCCCTTTTTGACGGGGAAGCGTGAGGAGAGTTCCCCATGTTTTCCACATCTTACTTGTGCATAATTTTCTGTGTGAAGCCGCACTATCACATTGAGAAGGTAGGGGGGAATCCCAAGGTCACTGAGCACTTTCCATAGTTTCTCCCTAGGTACAAGGTCGAAGGCCGACTTCAGATCAACAAATATTAGGTAGATGCTGCCACCCTCTATAGTCACCGTTTTCCAGAAAAGTAGCTGTAATCTAAATATCTGGTCTACGGTTGACATATTTGTTCTGAAGCCGGCCTGGAAGGGACTTAGAATTTCCTCTTCCTCCATCCAACCCTGTAAGCGGTCCAGAAGGACCCGTCCCATCAGTTTTTGTGTAATGTCAATTAAGCTGATCGGTCTATGATTTGAGGGTAGAAGAGGGCAACCTTTTTTAAATATGGGGACTATCTCTGCCCCACGCCAGGTATCGGGGGGATCCATGCCCTTCAGAATTGCATTAAATAGGGCACACAAATATGGTACCCAAATTTTGGGTTCCTCCCGGAAGAGGTCCCCCGGAAGTTTATCTAAACCTGGCGCTTTATTACGATGAAGATTGTTGATAGCATTTCCCACTTCAGTCATAGTAATCTCCCTACCCCCCTCCTGGTGGAACTCCAGGGCTAAACTGGGAGTACTAATGGTATCACTGTTGCCATCCTCAATGGCATACAGTGCCCCAAAGTGTATCTCCCAAGCTTCAGGCGCTATGTTGGGCTCTAAGGCCGGTCTCCCTTCCCTATCGCCCGAGCTCACTATTGCCCAGAAAGTTTTCAAATCTTTATCATTCAGAGCTATCCTGAGGGCTTCCCACCTATCTAATTCCCAGTTTTTCTTTTCCTGCTGGATGGTCCCTTTGTACCGGGCCCTGGCGAGTTTGATTTGTGGCCTATCCTTCGCCTTCACCGCATCCAAAAGTTCCTGTTTGGCTTTATGACAATTATCATTAAACCAGGAGCATTTGGGTCGTTTATTTTCCCTCATCTTCGTCACCGGATGGAATACATCTAACAATTTTTTAGTTAGCTCCTCGTGAATTTTACCTACCTTATCTATATCCCGGGTAAGAACCTCCGCCTGTACTACCTCCCACATTTTGGTTATCATTGGTATTGCTAACTGATAAACTTTGGCCAACTTTAAGGGAGAGTGTTGAATATGACTCCATCTAACTTTCCTCCTGTTGTTAGATAGCGTTAATGCGCTAAACTCATTTACAGAAGGGGATGGAAAGTTAGAAATACCAAGATCCCCTGTTTTTAAGATCACTATCAGGGCATTATGGTCACTATCCTGCCTCTGCTGGACATAGAAGTCAGAGACCTTTTCCCAGAATCTGGTTTCCACCAGAATATAATCAAGTAAGGAAGTCTGCCCTACTCTATTGAATGTGAGCTGGCCCGGGTGGTCAGATTTGGTCCTCCCGTTACATGCCCTCAATGAGAGAGCTAAAGTAAGTGAGTGGAGCTGCATTGCCAGTGGTGACCATACTTTGATGGGAGTAATCTGAGGGTCAGGTATCTACCAATATAGATCTTCTTCTGTGGACGCAGAATGATTTGGATCAGTAAGGGGTTCAAATTGGCAATTAAAATCGCCCCCTACGATCAGCCACGTCGCTGGATCCAAGGTTGGAATAAAACGCCCCAAGTGGTCTATGACAACTGATTCTTGTCTGTTGTTCACGGGTCTAGAGTACACATTAATTAGGGCAATTTTTATATTTGTGGGAAACGACAGCAGAACACATTGGATATCATTTGTGGGTGATGTCATCTGCTCTGCTCTGCAGCCAAGGTGGGTACCCACCTAGATAGCTAGGCCTCCAGCGGGTCTCCCCCTCCCCCCCATGGTGGCCAGGATGTTGAATGACGCGAAACCCACCTGCTGAAAATCTTCCCTCGCACAGGTCTCCTGGAATATACAAATATCCTGTTGGTCCACAAAATGCCCCCATTCTGGGCAAGGCAGTTTGTTTTTAAGACCTGCCAAATTCCAGGATAAAATCCTCAATCCACCACCCTGTGATCTTGTCCCTCTCAGTGCCTCAGAAGCAGTGGCGCGGGGGGAAGGTAAATCATCTGGGTGGGCCCCAGAATGTCTGTCGGGTGCCCCACTAGGTTCACCTTCTCTATTTATGTCACTCAGTGGAACAGGGAGTGTGGCATCAGGGTCCCCTCTCCATTGTATCCCCTCTACTGGTGGGCCAATCCACTGGGGGGTATCAGAACCACTACCCCTAATTGGTCGCCTCCAACTGCACCCTTCTTCGCCCTTTTGATCTTGCCACAGCATTACTGGGGTCTTTCCTTTGGGCGGCACCTCCCCCAGTCAATCTACCTCCTCCAAGCTTTCATATCTATTATTCACCGGGATATTAAATTGGGGACGCCTGTTATGGGCGCCCTAACTTCCCTCAAATAGGGGCCCCGGACCCTTGGTTGGAATTGGTGGTAGTGCACCACCTCTTATGGTCATTTGATGCTGAGGGTAGAAGAAATCCAAGGGACGTTGACTGATTTCTGTTGGTACATTATGACAATTGGTGGTAGATTTCAATAGATTTGTAACAGTGTTAGAATTTTTGAAGTTGATAACTACACACTCCCCTGGTTCTGTTTTCCGACGATGACCCAACCACCCTACTCTTCGAACCATTATAATCTCCCCTGCTCTGGCATACTCAAAGTTTTTATGTCTTGCAAGCCAGAATAGGCATTTGTTTCTAAGTTCGAGTTGGGTTTCCTTTGCATTAGGTGCAATTGGAGGGGTTCCTGTCAATATAGCTACGTACGGGGCACAGGCCGGGGGAAGGTTAATCTTGGGCAAGTGTGTGTTTGGAATCGCGTTCCTCTCTTCAATGAAATCTTGCTCTGGTTGCCTACTCTTTTTGCTTTGGCATCCAGAGCATGGGGGTTAGCTTTATCTCGACACCTGTCACTAGAAGATGTGTTTTTGGCTCTAGGCTCAAGTCTAACACTCCAATTTCTTAGCTCCTTGTGGGAAACATCCTTTACATCGCGGTGATTACACCGCGATGCATTTAGAACGCTGCCATTACAACGCAAGCGTTACATCGACTTGCACTGGAGGGCGCTATAACCTAAGGAATAGTAAGATTTACTATTCCAACACCTTCCCTACTGTACGTAGACTGGTGTTGGAATAGTAAATCTTACTACTCCTATGTCCAGTGCCCTCCAGCGCAAGTCGTTGTAACAACTTGCGTTGTAAAAACTGCGATGTTACATACCGCGATCATTTTGATCGCGTTGTAACATCACATATTCCTCCTTGTTGGTGCTCAGTTCCCCTGTCTCATGGCTAGTGGAGGGACCCTCGTAAGTGAACACCCCCAACCCCGGTGAATGTGTTATGCTTGGAATATCCACCTGACAACCTTTATCGGTCCCTCCTCTTGGTTTACTGGTGGAGTGGTTTTGTCGAACAATTAGCCCTGCTTCCCCTGCTGCCAATACTTTCTCCAATGTATCTAAGCGACTAGTTAGAGGGGCCAGTTCTTCTATAATAATGGCTCTCAGTTTATTTTGCAAATCTGCCATCAGATTCAGTGCCCATGATGGGTAGGTCATATCTGCACTAGCAGTTTGAGAACTACCCTGATTTTGTTCTCGCTCTTCGCCCCCCCCCCTCCCCCCAAGGTCGACTATGGAGCCCTCACAGAATTTCTTTTTTTTGGGTCCAACCTCGGTTGTTTGTTTGCGCTTACCGTTCTTGGGGATGCTAGTGGCAATTCTACCCTTGCGCAGTGCTTTCTTTGTTGGAACATCCCGTGGAGGTGACATAGTGGGGTCAACTAGCTGGGATTGGGTCGTGTTTGACAGCGTGGTCGGGTCAGACGATGAAATAAATAAATCAGGGGTGAGTGACAACCGCCTTTCCGTCAACTCAATTTCAGTGTCCACCACCCCAATGGCCCTCTGTAACATTTTGTCTATTGATGTTGGAGGGAGAGAGGAAACACTCGTGATTTTATTTCTGCCTGGGCCTACCCTCTTTCCCATTTTTCTCGCCTGCTACCGATCTAGTCCCCCTGCAGTCTACACTCTGGTGCTCTGCGTCCCTATTCTACTAGTAACGCATATAGTTAACCTGCAATTTGGCAAAATTACCAAACACCACAATTAATGGGAAAATCAGGCTAGTAGTAACCCCTTATCCACTCCAGTTTTCAACATACACTGCCCGCTCGTCTCCGCACCACCTCAGGCACACGAAAATTAGTCAGAATTGTCAATATTGTCTCTGCCTTTTGGCGCAGGGTCAATGAAGGGAAAGTGAATATACTGAGTCTTACCCACTGGCTCTAGAGCAAGGTAGATATCAGTACATGCTGCCAAGGGAGGTGGCCCTGCCCTGCCTCCTCCTGGCAATGACGGGAGCAGGACGGGCCCGCCCTTGGCCCGGGCTTGGCCCGGGCCTGGCCCGCGCCGCGGGATGCAACGGGCGCTTAAATGGACTGGGGTAACGCCACCCTCCCAGCTGGAGCTAATCAGAGGCTCACGTAGCACTCTGAGACTGGAAGTCCCACCAGAGTGTGTTGACCGTCTCAGGATTCGGGCAAAGGAGGGAGAAGTGCGCACAGAGACTGGCAGATGTCCAGAGGAGCGCAGGTACGATCACAGCCCCCTGTGCAGCAACACTTGCCGCCCACCACAAGTTCGAGTGTCCCGCACCGCGGGATGCAACCGGCGCTTAAATGGACTGGGGTAACGCCTCCCTCCCAGCTGGAGCTAATCAGAGGCTTGCATAGCACTCTGGGACTGGAAGTCCCACCAGAGTGTGTTGACCGTCTCAGGATTCGGGCAAGGAGGGAGACGTGCGCACAGAGACTGGCAGATGTCCAGAGGAGCGCAGGTACGATCACAGCCCCCTGTGCAGCAACACTTGCTGCCCACCACAAGTTCGAGTGTCCCGCGCTGCAGGATGCAACCGGCGCTTAAATGGACTGGGGTAACGCCTACCTCCCAGCTGGAGCTAATCAGAGGCTCGCATAGCACTCTGGGACTGGAAGTCCCACCAGAGTGTGTTGACCGTCTCAGGATTCGGGCAAAGGAGGGAGAAGTGCGCACAGAGACTGGCAGATGTCCAGAGGAGCGCAGGTACGATCACAGCCCCCTGTGCAGCAACACTTGCCGCCCACCACAAGTTCGAGTGTCCCGCGCCGCGGGATGCAACCGGCGCTTAAATGGACTGGGGTAGCACCTCCCTCCCAGCTGGAGCTAATCAGAGGCTCGCGTAGAACTCTGGGACTGGAAGTCCCACCAGAGTGTGTTGACCGTCTCAGGATTAGGGCAAAGGATGGAGAAGTGCGCACAGAGACTGGCAGATGTCCAGAGGAGCGCAGGTACGATCACAGCCCCCTGTGCAGCAAAACTTGCCGCCCACCACAAGTTTGAGTGTCCCGCGCTGCGGGATGCAACCGGCGCTTAAATGGACTGGGGTAACGCCTCCCTCCCAGCTGGAGCTAATCAGAGGCTCGCGTAGCACTCTGGGACTGGAAGTCCCACCAGAGTGTGTTGACCGTCTCAGGATTCGGGCAAAGGAGGGCGAAGTGCGCACAGAGACTGGCAGATGTCCAGAGGAGCGCAGGTACGATCACAGCCCCCTGTGCAGCAACACTTGCCGCCCACCACAAGTTCGAGTGTCCCGCGCCGCGGGATGCAACCGGCGCTTAAATGGACTGGGGTAACGCCTCCCTCCCAGCTGGAGCTAATCAGAGGCTCGCGTAGCACTCTGGGACTGGAAGTCCCACCAGAGTGTGTTGACCGTCTCAGGATTCGGGAAAAGGAGGGAGAAGTGCGCACAGAGACTGGCAGATGTCCAGAGGAGCGCAGGTACGATCACAGCCCCCTGTGCAGCAACACTTGCCGCCCACCACAAGTTCGAGTGTCCCGCGCCGCGGGATGCAACCGGCGCTTAAATGGACTGGGGTAACGCCTCCCTCCCAGCTGGAGCTAATCAGAGGCTCGCGTAGCATTCTGGGACTGGAAGTCCCACCAGAGTGTGTTGACCGTCTCAGGATTCGGGCAAAGGAGGGAGAAGTGCGCACAGAGACTGGCAGATGTCCAGAGGAGCGCAGGTACGATCACAGCCCCCTGTGCAGCAACACTTGCCGCCCACCACAAGTTCGAGTGTTTCACTATACTAATTCAACACTAATCCTTTATGGGTTCCGGAGTAGCGTGCTACTCACCGAAAGAGCGCTTCGACGCCTCGTCAGGGGTAGTCAGCACTATATAAATGCAATTACAATATAATACAGTACAATCTTTGCAATAAAATTAGAACCACATATCTCAAATACTCACGTGGGAGAGGCCCTATAACTACAGAAGCTAAAATCACAATTAGACGCACAACAGTCAACATATTAAAATAAGATTAAAATATTAACACAATCTTATTATATTAACCACAAACGTGATCATTCTTATTCGCATTGTAAAAATGGGGAGATAAAAAAATATAATCAATGCACATTCTAAGCTTACAGGTAATAAAAATGATCTATATTTACAGAATTAGTTATCCTAGCACGCACACATTATTGGAATGTAAATTTGACATTTGATTCAATACTGTATCCATGAATTTAACAATGCTCGACCCGTACCTTTAAGCCATCTGTTAGAACTGGGGGTCTCTAGTTGGCAGAGGTAGGTACCTTTGTCCAAATAGGGACCCTTGCTTCTAGTCAGGGTAAGGGGGATACACTACTAAAATAACCCCTGCTCACCCCCTTGGTAGCTTGGCACGAGCAGGCAGGCTTATCTCAGAGGCAGTGTGTAAAGCATACATACAGTAATACAGTGACAACACTACAGATGGACACCACACAAGTTGTAGTATAAAAATAAGTATTTTTATATAGACTTAACACAAGACCCAAAACGACAAAAATCCACAATACAATACGAAAAATATGACTGTCAAATGGTAGAAAATAGTTCAGTTCAAATGTAGGTGATAAATGCGACACTCTACGTTCAATGTACCTTTGGATGCGTAACGCGATACAAACAAAAGAGTTGCAGGGAAGGTGAGGCGTCGGTTCCTTACACGCAAGAACGGTGATGCGTCGGTTCCTTGCTCCGGGGGATGTGATGCGTCGGTTCCCTACTGCTGCGAAGGGGGAGGTGATGCGTCGGTTCCTTACCGGAGAGGAGGTGATGCGCCGGTTCTTCACTGCGTGGGGAGGTGATGCGTCGGTTTCTGACTGCGCTTCTGTGGCGATGCGACCAGCAGCGCCATGATGCGATGACGACCCGGTGCAATGAAACAAAATGGCGTCTTCCTCTCGATGCGACAACGAAGGGGGCGATGCGTGCACGCCCGACGGCCGTGCGGCGACTCGGTGAATCTTTTGAGCCGCGACAGGCCCTGCGACACGCTTCTCCGATGATGCGACGGCGTCTGCTGCGACGGCGACACTCTTCTCCGGTGATGCGAGGCGCTTCGGTGATGCGATGGCGACAGCGGCAGCGGTGGCACGCTTTCTCGGCGATGCGACGACAACTGCTGCGGCGGCGACACGCTTCTTCTTCGTGAGTCGCGTTTCCAGCTCCCAGCGACACGCAGTCTCTCAGAAGGCCCAACACAACAGTAGGCACTTCAAATTCCCAGCAAGGGAATTCAGGGGAGCTGGTTGGTGAAGTCTTGTATCCCTGAGACTTCAGCAGGAGGCAAGCTCAGTCTTCAAGCCCTTGGAGATTTTCTGCAAGATGATGAAAGTAGGCACAAAGTTCCTTTCTCCTTTCTTTGGCAATCAGGCAACCACTGCAGGCCAATCCCTCAAACAGCACACAGCATAGGGATAGTCTCCTCCTTCAGTTTCTCTGGTTCCTCTCCTCAGCAAAGGTTCTTCTTGTTTCCCAGAAGTGATCTAAAATCTTGGGGTCTGGGCCCCAGTATTTATACCCATAAATCCTTTGTCCTCTGAAGGCAGAGGGTCCTGTACCTAGTCCAAACCAGTTCTGGGTGCATTCTGCCAGTGCACAACTTCTTCCTTTGTCAGTGTGGGCCAGGGTCATCAGACACACCACATTGTGGAAGGCAGGCACAGCCCTATTCAGGCCCAGGTGCTACTCCTCCCACCACTCCTCATGCAGATAGGTCTATTCAGCCTAGTGCTGACTCACCCAGCCTCCTGGAGTCCCCCAGCCCCTGTCACTCACAAACCCAGACACACAATACACAAGCTAGCAGAGGCAGGCTGGATGGTTAGGCAAGAAAATACCTACTTTCTAAAAGTGGTATTTTCAAACACAGAATGTTAAAACCAACTTCACTAAAAGATGTATTTTATCATTCTGAGTTCAGGCATACTAAATTCGTTTTTCTACCATGTTCCCTGGGTCAGTTAGGATTATAAGATGTTATAATCAAACTGCCCATTCTGGCCTATGGGAACAGGTAGCCTTGCAATAGTGAAAAACGAAATTGGCTGTAATTCACTATCAGGACATGCCTCACATACCTGGGCATGTCCTACCTTACACATACAATGCACCCTGCCCTAGGGCCTACCTTAGGGGTGACCAATATGCAGGAAAGGGAAGGTTTGGGGACTGGTAAGGGGGTGCACTTACCAAGTCGACATGGCAGTACCAGACTGCACACAGGCTCTGCAATGGCAGGCCTGAGACACACTTTACAAGCTGCTCCTGTGGGTGGCACAACCAGTGCTGCAAGCCCACCAGCAGCATTTGATTCACAGGCCCTGGGCACAAACAGTGCACTGTACTAGGGTCTGACAGTGAATCAAATAGGCCAAACATGGAGTCACTAATCCATACATCAATTTACCATAGGGAGCACTTGCACTTTGGCACTGAATAGCAGTGGCAAAGTGCCCAAAGCATCTAGACCAGCAAAAACATATCAACAACAGTGGAGACATAGTGAAAAAATGGAAGGGAGACCCACGCCAAGGATGCCAGGTCTAACATCATCCATGGCATTATGGCAGCCCCTGTTTCTAAAAAACTGGTTTTAGCCATTTCAGCGCTCTCTTACGAGGCTAGTGCAAGTATTGATAATGTGCAGTAAAGTCTCTGTGCCCTTTTACATAAGCGACCCTAGTTGCCAGAAGCCTTAAAATCAGGTTAGGCTTGTAGTGTCTTGCAAGTTAGAAATGATGAAACCCTTATGGCTCTTGATGGGCCCCGTACAACTGTGACGTAAGTTTTAGAGCGGAATGCAATGAAGGCTGGTTTAGAATGTTGAGTTCGCAGTTACACGCAGACGAATAAAGACGTGCAATACTAAGCTCCGTGTGTGGCGTAGTCATTAGCAGGAATCCAAGCTGAGAAGGACGCTACAACTGGCGACGAGTTAGGGGATAAGTAACCCAAAGACTGACAATGCTCTCCCTGAGAGTTTGCTGTGCTCTAAGCAAACTGCTTGTGCATGCCACATGTGTTGCAGTCATAGTACGGAACTGATGCTGTAAAGAAGTTGAAAATAACAAAAGCATTGCAAAGAAATCTATATATCAGTGGCCGAGAACTATCTGGTTAGACCATACATAAAGGTACCCCGCTGCTACACAATATACAGTCATATGTAATCCGGAGAGTTACTGCTGAAGGCAGATACAAACAGATTTTCAAAGAGCAGCGATTGACAATCATCAATTTCAATATAACATTACAATTAGAAAGAGGTGAAAACAATGAGTGAGCAAAAGGACGCCAAAGAAAAAAACTGTTATTTACTCACCAGAACCTGAGCAAAGTAAGTCAGTACGACCTCAGCGCCAGCCTCCGCAACCCAGGTAGAGCACAGGGGTTGTGCTTACGACGCTGGTGAGTCTTGTCAAGCCAACTGAAGGGCCGTGAAGGTGGTGGGACAGGAACATTCCAGTAGGCGACAATCAGAACGGTTGCAGATATCTTTGGGATAGGGAAACGCTGCTTTTCCAATGGAGGCGAAGACTGAGGCCGCTTTTCTAAAAGTCATCAAGGATGATCCAGAGGCCAGCACGTCCCAAGGCCTTAGAGATGGCTCACACAAACAGGTTCAAGATGAACAGCCAATGGAGCCAGACAGAGCTCCACCCTCAATGGCAACCACTCCTAGAAATGGGTACAACGCTGCTGCTTTCCTGAAACCACTGCTCGATATCATCAAAAAGCAAAACATTGGTACTAGACGGACTACTAGGATAGAGACATTTGATGATTTCATTGATGCATTTGACGAGACTGATAACAAAAAGATTACCAAGTATCTCAAAAATCTTGCTGGGGATGGTGTAAAAGAAGTCATAAAAATGACGCGAACTGATGAAGAAGTCACATATCATCAGATTAAAGAAGTGCTGAATTTCAAGTTTAATCCAATGTCAAATGTTGATTACGAACCATACATCTTCAACCAAGAATGTCAGAAATTTGGTGAAACCATTGATGAATTTGTGGACAAACTCGACACAACCATCAGACATTGTAAGTTCAATTAATTTAATGATGAAGAAGTTATGTGTATGAGAGTTATTACGGATGTTTGTCAGATTCAGACGTGGAATTCTGAGAGAAATTCTTAGTCTGGAGCAAGTGTTAACGGTTGCCAGAGCTGAACAGCGTGCTGATAGACAATCTGCTGACATGGAGGCCGGAGGTGCCCAGAATGGATCCATCATGAATGTGAAAAGTAAGCCAAAACAAAAGACTACAGGACACAGAGAAATGTCTACATGTTAAAAGAAGTTGTGTTTTAGTTGTGGATTTTCCTTTCCACACAAATGTAAATGTCCCACTCTTGGACAGATATGTAAAGGCTGGGGGGCAAAAGAACCATTTTGTGAAGGTTTGCAAAGTGAAAGAAAAAGTAAGTGCATCACAGCACGAAGATAAAATGGCCACCCACAAGGCCAAGTGGCGACATCAGTTAAGACAAATCGACACTGAACGGAGTTGATCGTCATCTAAATCATTGTCAAACAGTTCTTCTGTATCAGTATCAAGTGAAAGTGATGAAAATGATTTGCCATGTCGATGTTTATCTCAGAAACGCATGGTGGTTTGTTCGCTTGTGAAGAACAATGTCAGTCAAAGTAAGATTGACATGTCAAAGCACCAAAGTCATTCAAACACTGTCCCGAAGATTACACTGAAAGTAAATAGTTTTTCGATACCTTTCATTATCGACAGTAGTGCATCGATAAACATTGTGCTTGAGGAGAAATACAATGAACGATTTCGATTGCAGCAACTTACGCCATCGAAAACCAAAGTGTATACATGAGCTGCATCAACGTCGTTAAAAAGGCAAGGTTCATTTGCGGCAACAATGAAACACAAGAAAACGAAGGAACAAGCACCCATCCACGTGCTTCAAGGCACAGTGTAAAGTACTTGTCTACTCAGTTTCAGCACAGCCGCTCATATGGGACTGATTTCCATGAATTACAACATGATTGCTCACCATGAAATATTAAGTCAGTTCCCTTCGTTATTTCATGGTTTGCAAAAGATTAAGAAAATAAACGTAAAGTTACATATTAATGAGGACATCGGTCCTGTTGCTCAGAGACATAGACAAATTGCTTTTCATTTGTAAGAAGCTGTTGGAAAACACCTTGAAGTGTTACTTAACCATGATATTATTGAGCGTTCAACTGGTCCAACGCCATTGGTTTCTCCAATGGTAGAAGTGTCTAAAAAAAGACAGTGAAGGAGGCGTACGCATATGCATTGCCGTGCGTCAGGCAAACAAGGCAATCCAGGTCCTCACATTGCTGACATGATAACGCAATTAAATGGTACAAAGGTCTTCTCTCACTCTTGATTCAAATAACGGTTATCATCAGTTAGAAATTAAAGAAGAGTGCATGTACATTACAACCTTTTCTACACATGTTGGTCTGTTTCAAAACAAAAGACTATGTTTTGGTGTGTCGTCTGCTGCAGCACTGTTTCAAGACGTCATTCGGCGTATCATACAGCCTGTCATGAATGAGTTCAATTACAGCAATGACATATTGGTTATCCGAGCTACACAAATGTTTATGTTTATATGTTTATATAGCGCTCGATTGCCGTGGCGTCTTGGCGCTAGAATGTGTGGACAAGATCAGTGCACTGTGTTAACCGCGGACTTAGGCGGAAGTAAACAACCATGTTTTTAATCCTTTCCTAAAAAGCTGCAGGTTGGGTTGAAGTTTCATGGCCGTAGGCATTTTATTCCATAGCTTTGCAGCACACTGTGATATCGCCCTGCCACCCCATCTTGCCCGTCTTGTCTTAGTGGTCCTTATAAGACCCAGACTGGCAGATCTAAGAGCACGTGGGGGGATGTAGGGTGGAAACAGTCTTTTAATGTCCTCGGCACCGCCACCGTATAGTGCCTTATGCACAAAGCACAAAGACTTAAATTCCACCCGCTGCTGGACAGGAAGCCAATGTAGTGATTTAATTCCTGCTGTAATTGACTGTCCTCTGGGAATACCCAGAAGTAGTCTTGCTGCGGCATTCTGTAGGGATTGTAATTTTCTCATCTGCGACTTGTCAATGCCCAAGAATAGGGCATTGCAATAGTCCAACTTAGACAGGAAAAGTGCTACCATCACCGTCTTTTGCAGCTCTTGTGAAATGAATGGAAAGATTTTCCTCAAAGTTTTTAATAGAAAAAAACAGGAGGAAGTGAGGCTATTTACCTGGGCAGAGATATTCAATTGATCATCAAAGATGACCCCAAGAACACAATAAAGCTCTTACACAAGTATGTTGTTTACTTGCTGAAGCCGGTTTGACTGAATGCAGACAAGTGTGAGTTCTATAAGACAAAGATAAAATTCTTTGGCCATATATTTTCTGATGGGGGTATGACACCACATCCTGATAAAGTACAAGCACTATCAAACGCTGATCCCGCACAAGATGTTTCTATGGTGCATTCATTTCTTGGCATGGGCAGTGTAAGTATTCTGTTGAGAGACTTGACGAAAAGTTTTGTTTCATTTCATTGGTCACATGGATGTGAGAAAAGTTTTAAAAGAATTAAACAAGCCGTTGAGAATGCTACTGAATGGCATACTTCAATCCGAAGCTTCATACAGAAGTTGTTGCTGACACTAGCCCCGTTGGGTTAGGCGCTATCCTTGCACAGCACAGCTGAAACCTCAATGCCAGAAGGCATATTGTGGCATATGCAAGTAGAAGTTTGTCCCAAACAGAACGTGCTTACTCACAACTTGAGAAATAAAGCTTAGCCGTGGTATGGGCTTGTGAACATTTCCATGTATTCCTGTATGGAAAACCTTTTACGCTGGTAACTGATCATCAAGCTTTAATGACTATATTTGGCAAGCCACATGCCAAAATGCCTTCTCGCATTGAACGATAATGACTATGGTTACAAGAGTATAATTATGCCATTGTGCATCGTCCAGGTAAGGATAAGAACCCTGCTGACTACTTTTCCAGAGTGGCTATACAACAAGGTTATGGTACTCCATCCAAGACGGCTGAGGCCTATATCAACTTCATTGTAAAATCAAACACAGCAGCTGCCATTGCATTGGCCCAGATTATCAATGCCATGAGCCACGACAGTGATGTGTTAAAGTGGAAGGATAATATTGCACATCAGTCCTGGAACCAACACTCTCAACCACTCACCAGTAATGGCGAATCTCAAAAATACAAAAATGTCACTGATGAACTGTCCATAACTCAGGAAGGAGTTATACTACGAGGGTCGAGAATTGTGATTCCGGAGAGACTGAGATAGAAAATAATTGAAGTGGCCCATGAAGGACATCGTGGAATCGTTGCCACAAAACAAGCTCTCTGAGACCATGTCTGGTTTCCTTATCTTGATGACAAGGTTGAAAAGGAATTAAAGGTCTTTCATCTATGCAACTGCCTTTCTACAAAAACTACTCACCACACCTTGAACATGTCAGAACTCCCAAAGCATGCATGGGAGGGAATAGTCATTGACTTTTTCAGTCCACTCAACAATGGACATCACCTGCTGGTGATTATAGATGAATACTCATGATTTCCATCAATTGAAGATCTTTGATCTACTACTCAAGAAAAAGTCACTGAAAGACTACATGGCATCTTTGCAACATGGGGTGTTCCTGCCAAAGTGAAGTCTGACAATGTCCCCCCTTCAACAGTCAGAGGTTAAAGATTTCTTGGAGTATTTGAATATAAAGCATCAGAAGTGCACGCCTTTGTGTCCGCAGGCCAACGGACTTGTTGAGCGTTTTATGAGTACACTAAAGAAAGCAGTGCAGTGTGCTATTCTTGAGAAGCTCGATTTGAAAACTGTGTTGAATTCTACCTTGAGAGTTTATCGTTCAACACCACACTCGACCACAGGTGAAACTCCTGCAACATTGATGTTCAGGAGAGCAATGAACACCATGTTACCTCAATGGACCAATCCGAGAAAAAAAGATGAGAAAGCAACTCAGGAGAATGACTTGTTGAACAAACAGAAGATGAAAACATATGCAAAGAAAATCTGATGCTCCATTTGATACAGAACCATTTCAAGTGGTGTCTACCAAGGGATACATAGTGACTGCCCAGCACCTTCAGAAGTCTATTACCAGATACCCTTCTCATTTTAGGTACTTATCGTTCATCAGATCTAACTGAAGGAGAGACTGGGCCTACAACATCAGTGGCTGCTGTTGCCTCTACACCGTTGACGCAGATCCTGGACATTGGTGATGACAGTTCCCAGTTTCCAAGAACAAGATCTGGTTGAACAATTAAAGCGCCAAAAGGATTAATTGAAGAGATTTAATTGTATATGTCTATCCATCTATCGATATATTTTGTTTAAAAAAAAGTCTTTTTTTATTTAACAGAGGGGAGATGTAATGTCTTCCGAGTTAGAAATGGAGGAACTCTTTTGACTCCTGATGTGACCGCACCAGCTCATTTTCAAGGAAGTATCCGCTGTAGTCCGAGCAGAGCTACCGTGACGCTGCTAGTACCTTCGTGGAGACACCCCAGACAGCGGGGAAGGTTAGGCGTTTGTGGAGAGCGTGGATTCTCCAGAGACCTGCCGGAGCTGGGACCGGAGCTCCCGCGGCAAGCGCGGCCGCCATTAGCCGGCGGCTGCAGCGAGTGCGCGCCCTTGGCAGATCGCGGAGGCGGCCCGATTAGATCGGGTGCAGCCTGCGATTCTGCCTTGTGTGCCCCGCTTGCCTTCCATCCACTTTTTCCCGCTTTCCCCCTGCGCTTGCTGGCCTGCTCCCACCGCTACCACCAGCTGCTGTTCACTTCAGCCACTCGGCAATCACTCCGCAAATCACCACACCGCACCGCAGCTACCGTCATCGCCACCGCTGCTACTGTTGTCACCACCAAGGAGCCCAAGGAGCTGCCCCCTCAGCAGCTGTCCACTCAGCAATCACCGGAGCTACCACCATCGCCACCGCCACCGCTGCTACTGCAGTCACCACGAACAGGATTACAGGAGTCCAAGGAGTCTAAGGAGCTGTCCGAGGGGCAAGTCAACCAACCTTCTCAAGCCTGCCCCGCCCCGCCTTACGCTGCATCGCGGAGCTACGATCCCTGGGTGAGCTTTCGGAGCATTTCTGAGCTGCTCGGCCAGTAGGGGGTTCTGTGAGGGGGGCCTGCGGCTCCCGGGCTATTCTCCATCCTCCACCAAAAATGTCTTCCAGCGATGAGATCAGGGAGAACCAGGAAAGCACCACCTAATTCTTCTAAAAAAAGCCTCAAGATGAGTGCTTCTGATGCTGCAGCAGTGGCCCTATCCCCAATTGCAAAACTAGCAAAATTACCGAAACCACAACCGGGTACTGTCTCAGACTCAGCTCCTGAGCTTCAATCCCAGCAGTCTCCATCTCAAGTTCAGTTCCCTCATGGCGCCCTCGCCCAACAAACAAATCGGGGTGCAGGTGCGCTCCAGGCAAGCCCAATCCTCGAAGATCCGAAATCAAGATCTTCAACTATCGCAGCTTCCTCGTTGAAAGAAGTGTCATTGAGGGACTATTTTAGAAGCTATGTACCCGCTTCTAAGTTCAGATCAAGCTCACTCGACAGCCCTTCGACCTCTGCTTCAACTACTTCAACTACCTCAGCCTCGCACCAAACACTGGTTCAGCCTATGATCCATGTGTCTGCTGGCGTGACAGGCCTCAGTTCATCGTTACCAGGCTTCCCAACAAGGGCCGACCTCCAAACAAAAGAAGCTTCTGAGGCCTCCCCATCGCCCCAGGCTCTCGACCAGTTCTCCTTTGACTTGCAATACGATAACTCTCCCGTCGCACTGGCTTCCCCCCCAACTCTCACTGGATGCGAGGTGACCTCGCCAACCCCTCAGTCTGCTCAGAACCCCAGCCAGTTTTCTCCTTTAGCAACCAAGTCCCTAACTTTTAAGGACCATCCAGTAGCAACTATTAGAGTCCTTACCCCACAAGTTGCAACCCAGGCAAACGCTCAACTAAGCAACCTCACAACATCATCCCCAATCCCTTCACCATTTACTGACAACGGTTGCCAACAAAAGATCAACTCAGGCGGGGGCCACGATACTGTGCCCAATACCCTTCTCGACCTGTCTTTTTTCACTAAAGAATCCAAAAGGTCTACTGTTAGCCCTTCACCACCAGACTTAAACGAGCTCTGGTCACAACTTCTTCAAACCCTTCAATCTACGGTGTCAGCATTGACTTACCACTCAGACAAAATGGACCAGCAGGTGGACCTTTTAAACACCCTGGCTGTGTATACCGCCGGGATTGATCGAAAACTGGAGGCGCTCAATTCACTGATAACAAAAGCCCAATCTCAAGTGCAACTAGTTCAATCAGTATGCTGTTGCTCTCCCATCATTGACTCTCTATTCTCATTGCCCCAATTCCTTTCATCAGTACTAACAGAAATCCAGAAGATTCCAGCATCCAGGCACCCCGACCCCTCTACCCTGGCTCCCGCGCAGGGCGAGGCCTCGGAGCTTGAGCATACGACCAATAAATTATCAGCCCATTTTTCACCATCAACTAAGGCGACAGCTGTCTCCAATGCAACTACTGACGCAACTACAGATGCCCCACCCCCCCAGCAATCTATCCATCGGCTATCAAAACGGGGAAAAAAAAGACTCCGGAAATCCCGTAATAGGCACACAGATGAGCCCAAAAAAACAATCTGCAATTATTTCACAAATAAAAAACCCGTGACAGCACAGGACTCAAGCACATCGCTCAGCGTCACTACCAGCTTGTTGCAAGTAGCCCAGTCACTAACGCCTCAAAAAGCACCCCGAAAAGTGAATAGTTCTTCAGAAATAGAGTTGTTTCAAACTTCAAGGCGTTCTCCGCATCTAATTACCCAGGGAAAAATCGGAAACATTGGAAACAGTCAACTACAAGCCTCTGAGGAGCCGACAATTGTTAACACTTCAGTTACAACCACGCCTCTGCAAAAGCCTTCCCTCGCCACTAAAGCTTCTTCCCTACCTCAAGTGATGATCAACAGTCCAGGCTTACATCGTGCAGTTAACCCCTGCAAAGGCTTGGATTTACAGTACTCAGCAATCCCACCCAGCCAACCACCTCTGGCGCTCATGCGCAAAACAGTTCTTATTTCAGCACCAACTAATAAAGCCAGCGAGCAAACCCCTCCCTTGCCCGTTATATCCATTACTCAACGAACATCAGATGCAAAGTTTAAGCCAACTGAGCCCTCAACTGCCGAAACCCACAATTTAGCCACCGACAGCAACGAAACCAAATTGCTGTTAACACCTGAGTATGTCTCCCAAGGCCCGCATGACATCTTAAACCGCGGGAACATAATCAGGCTTTTCAAATCGAACCCGGAACTGTGTACTCTGGAATCAAAAGACATAATCGCCATCGAATTCAAACCTAGTAATGGCTTCCAAGCAGGAGAATCAACTCTAATTACACTAGCCTCCACCGCCATAAGGGAGCTGGTTCAATCAAAAGCCGACCAATTCAAAAACTGGGGAATAATAATAGCCTTGTGTTCCCCGCTACCCTTCAATACTCGCACCCATCCAGGCTCCAGCTTCTAGTATAAGTCCTGCTCCTTTCTCTGTGTTAAAGTCAGCCAGAAGCCGCTCTCCAGTCGGCAACATTGAGCGCAGTGCCGAACTGCAAGCTACCCGAAGTGCAGACTGGTCATGGCTGCCAGCAGCCCTATCCCGGAATCGGATCGATTGAAATAATACCGAACATGGTTTAATAATCTGCTCCTGGAATATTAACGGTCTTCTGTCGAAATCCCAATCTCCAGACACACTAGGATTTTTAAAAAAACACGACATTATTCTTCTCCAGGATACTTGGTTAGCAACCAGCATCCCAATCGAAGGGTACCTAGAATTCACGTCGCCCGCTACAAGACAGAGCAAGTACGGCAGACTGCGTGGCGGACTTTCGATCTATGTGTCTATTAGATTGTCTGCACGCATTAAACAGCTAAAATTTGAAGTTGACTGGGTTGCTGGCATCGTGGTTGAAAGTCCTACTTCAGATAGCCAGTTACTTCTACTAAATATTTACATCTCTCCGTGCACCACTGAGAAAAAATTCAAACTGGACCGCCTGACTGAAATTTTATGCAACATCTTAAGTGCACACGGCAGTACACCCTGTTTAATTTCTGGAGATTTTAATACAAACCTCTTCCACAACCTGTTCGAGGACTTAGGGATCATCTTTCCAGCGGTTCCCCCACATCTTGCTACACAAACATTACCATTAGGACTTAGACCTTCCAAATTGGGCGAATTCGCTGATCTCCAATTCAGCAGAATAGGCTACATTGAAATAAACGGTTGCTCACCCACAGACACTCCTCCAGCCTGGACTAGAACAAACGGCCAAACCCACTCATTTCTGGACTTTACATTAGGAAACAGTGAAATGCTCCCCTTAATCGAGTGCCATCACATCGCAGCACAAGGGGAGAGTGACCACCGACCTCAAATAATAACTTTATCACCCAACATTCCCCACCACCAGGCAATCGCACACACGCTATCAGGCTGCCACTCAGAGAACCCAAGGAGAATGAAATGGACGTCCAGCTCCGTCTCCCCCGTTATGGAGATATGTAGTGATTTTCTACGTTTACTAAGTGAAAAAGACGTACCCATTATCGACGGCTGGGAAGCACTTGTAAACAGATTAATCAACGAATTTCCGTCCAAAACTTGTACCTGGCAAGATACACCACAACTTCGCATTTCATCTGCGACTAAAAAGCTAAAATTCCAAAGAAATTCGGCCTTACGCCGGGCCAGGAAAAGGCCAGGAGACGCATCCCTATTCAACCACTATCAGCAAGCTCAAAAAGCTTTTAAGTCATCTGTACACAGAGACAAACAAACAGCGTCAGACCAGTTTTGGTTGAAGTTAGTCCATGCTAGCAAGAAGTCCAACACAAAGTTATTCTGGTCTCTCGTGAATAGAGGCCCACTAGGAGGCAGAGGACACGGTATCGCAAACATAAGTGTCGATGACTGGACCCAGTTTTTATCCAATCACATTCAAGCAGGTCTGACCATCCCAGCCCCCATCCATCATCTAAATCTGGGTCAGCACCCATTGAAGTCTGTTGCACAGGTAACACCGGGCCCATCATCTTAGTCGAAGACGCTCTGGATTAATCAATAATTGAGAGAATGGAGGCGCGAAATGAGCCAACAATAGAGACGCTGATGACACCAGGAGTGTTAAGAAATACCATCGCTCTGATAATTAGGAAAGGTAGGTCAGACGGAGATCCTGGCCCCAACGGTCTACCCCAGGCCTTGTTCAAGTTAGATGTAACCTTGTGGTCAGGCCACCTCGCACCCCTGTTTTTATATCGCAGGCTCAACCACAACATCCCGGATTCCTGGAAAGGCGCCATCATCCATCCCATCTATAAAAGCGGTAAAAGAAATGACCCGAAAAATTATAGAATGATAGCTCTCCTTGACATCGAATCTAAATACTACGCCAGCATTTTACTGGAAGAGCTGTCAGCCTGGGCAGAATCAACACAGCGCCTCCCCTTCAACCAGACTGGCTTCGTGGCCAATTCAGGCACAACCAGCAACTTACTGGCACTAACCGTTTTGATGGAGAAAGCAGCAGTTCATCATAGCCAACTTTACTGCTGCTTCGTCAACTTCAAGGCGGCTTTTGATCGGGTGCCACGTGGCCGCTTATGGCAAAAATTAGAGAGCTGGGGCATACCTCCCGGTCTCTTAAAAGCCATAATCCAACTCCACTCACGAACCTGGATTAGAATAAAGTTGGGAGAAGGCTCTCATGTCTCAAAAAAGATTCAAACAGGAAGCGGTGTCAAACAAGGCTGCGTGTTGGCGCCCCTCCTTTTTAACCTGTTCATCTCGGACCTATCCTCCACACTTGACAAGGTTAATTCCCATCCGCCTCAACTAGATGGAACCTGCATCAGCAACCTTTTATACGCTGACGACCTTGTGTTACTTAGCCACACAAAGGTAGGCCTGCAGAGGCTACTAGATGAACTTCTCCCCTATACAATAAACAACGCCCTTGAACTGAATCTGTCAAAAACAAAAATAATTCATTTTGGCAAACGGAAGCAGCAGAAAGGTGGGTGGTTTTTCAACAGTAAAAGCATCGACACAGTGCCACACTATAAATATCTGGGAATTCTCCTGGACTCCAGAGACTCCTTCACCAAGCAAAAAGACGCTGTTAAGGCTAAAGCACTGTCGCTTGAGGTCGCCTCGGCAAAACTTTCAAAACAGCTACTTGGTCCAAGCCTAACTCCACTGCTCAAGGTGATGAAGGCTAAGATCACCAACTCGCTATCATATGGACATGAGATTATGATGGGCGCAACAAGCACCTTATTAAACAAACTAACCACTAGAATCTTTAAACGAGCATGGCGCCTGCCAAGGTCCTCACCCCCAGCACAAGTTAGGCTAGAACTCGGCCTATTAGATCATTATGGCGTCGAGGCAGGCGCGTTCATTAAGCTCTGTAACAGACTGCGCAACTTCTGGGAAGGCAGTCTGGAGGCCAAACTTTGGAACGAAATAACGACCAGCACATCTAGTCAAAAATACCGGCACCACCTGGCACACTCTCTACAGTTACTCAGAGTCACGGAATATTGGGGAACAAACCCATCACAACAGGCATTAAAGATCGTAATCAAGCGAAGTGTCCGTCTTTGGTCTTTTCATTCCGACAGGGAAAAACCATCTAGAAGGAAATAAGCCTGGGCCGTTATTTCCGACCTCAAACCGGGGTTGAGTCATCTTACTTATCAAGCACATTTTCACTCTTTTGGAAGCTAAAGTTTATGGCCCTAAGGTTGGGCGAATGGCCTTTTTTAAAGCATCTGCCAGAATGGTGGCGCCCCTGTGCTTGTATCGAATGCAGGGAGTGCGGCTACCACTCTGAAAGCATGGAGCATATAGCCTGCACATGCCCCGCTTTGCTCAACGACAGAAGGATCTTATTGCGGGAGGAGTGGAATAAACTTGGACCTCGCACTTGTCGTCAGGCCATAATAGCTGCTATGAACTCAGAAAACACAAAGTTGAACATCCGGTTCACTAAATTTGTTAGCAGAGCAGCTAAATCGCTGGGGAAAGACAGGGCAGCAAATCCTCCGCTGGTTGGTCGCGCCGCTTCATCGCCATAAAACCACTTAACGACCTCCGGCTTATCCATCGTGGCCCATCTGAACATTGTTTTCATCTCTCAAATTAATTGTCATGTTCACTCGCCTCCTTTTTAGATTTTTTAAAGCGATACTGTGACTGTTCTGTTACCCAAGACTTCGAACTATATAGGCTATAATCTCAATACTAGGTCTCTCTTAACCTTAACCCATTTTAAAGTAAGATTATTGCACTGTTTTTGTATTAACTTGGGTTCTTTTTAAACTTTGCTCTGTGTATACATGAATTACATGGTTTTTAACGTTTTGTTATGGTTTTTAGTAATCAAACAATAAATTTTGAATTGAATTGACTCTGTAGAACTGTGACGTAAGTGTTAGTGCGGAAAGCAATGAAGGCTGGTTTAGAATTTTGAGTTTGAAGTTCCATGCAGACGAATAAAGACGTATAATACTAAGCTACATGAGTGGCGTAGACATTGGCGGGTAGCCAGGCTGGGGAGAACGCTACAAGACTGCTCTAAATAGTGAGAAGCAAATGTACATTAATTTTTTTCTTGCCAACGGTCAATACACTAACACTTTTCAGGTAAGACTCAATGATGTATTTGCCCATTTCTTCTTTTCAAAGTTAGAGAGGTCAAGTAAACGATAATGAGCTTTAACCTGAGGCTTATTTAGCTTCTTCAATGCTAAAAAATGACAGGAGAGTTCCAGACCTCATCTAAAAGTACACAAAAGTCTAAGCTGAGAAGACAGACTAGGATTGATCCTTAAGGCACAGTTGACAAAGACAGCAGAAGAAAGACGAACTTGAAGAGGTAAGCTAATCAAGAGCTTTTGAAAATCTGACACTCCAGAAGGGCAACACAATATTACATTTGTGCTTGACCGTATTCTTCGAAATTAATGATTACAAATCTTAACTAGTGATTACAATAGAACAGTGATGAGGAAAATTTCCCACTGAAGAGAAAAAAATGCAGCCAGAGCAAGAATAAGCCCAGGCACAGAGAAAAAGAGATCAAGAAATTAAAACACAGATGCAGGAACTGTTTGAGTGTTACTACAGCAGACAACTACAGTGAGGTGCAGAAGATGAAGATGTCTGAGGTGCAACGTCCACCTTTTGGAATTTCACTGAAGAAACTGACCAGCACATCAGGTAAGAATAATCTTTTCATTGTCTTTAGGAAATCAAGGGGAGGCGCACTTTCCAGACGCTCAAACTTGGGCAGCCTCCTGTACAATTGCATGACGAGTGAAGAAGGTGCATTAGGGAACAAGAAAAGTGGACAGAAAATAGAAGCAGCATGCAGCACCCAGAGCATAACTTACTTAAAAAACCTCTTCCCCAAAAGCTTTACACCCGTTTTTGGCCATTAAGCATGCACACCTGCTCCACAACACCCACCTCAGGATCATACACACTGACTCCAATGAATATGTAGTGTAACAGATGGGCCACTTCCCAAGACATTGGGCAAACGCGAACTGATGACCAGGTGTCAAGTTCTCAAATGCCAAGAAAGGAAAACAGCTTGCCAAAGTTTTGAATTCTGCAGCAAGGGACCTAGTACCGATCCAGGTATATGTATTCTTGAAACGAATATACGCAAAAACCTAAATCAAATGGCTGGCCATTAGGGCACTAAAAAGAAATGTGTGCAGTGGTACTTACAACTCCAGCATTCTTATAAATTTCAGCTTCCACACAAGCGTTTTCCACAATGCGGGATATGGGCGAACGACTGCCAGGTGACCCTGCAAGCCATACATTTCAGATGATTAACAAGGTAAAAGGTGCTTCAGAGATCTATCAGTTTGGATTATGTAGGACCCTTACCTGGTAGTGCCTGTGCGTGCACCATGCCAATGACAGCAGGCTTAGCCTTTCCGAAGAGCTGGAAGAAATTCATGGCTGCAAACCCCTACACCGAGAGAGAAAGAAAGCTGGGAAAGAAATAGCATTAACTGTTAATGGGAGTGCGGACTTTGTCCTTTGTGCAGTTCTGGTGTCCACAGACAGCCTGGTCAATCATTACCTACTTCGGAAATAAAAGTGTACATTTAGATTACGATCACTTAATCAGCACAGTGCAGAAAAGTGATATAACCTAAAATATACATCTCATACCCCCATGCTCCCAATCATCCAGCATCAGTGTTCAGGGGAATAAGGATGGGGGCCCAGGGCCGTTTCTCATTTTCGCAGTCTACACTGTCTTTTCTCGGAGTTCATGTAGGATCCATAATAAGATAAGACTATCCACAGCAGGATGCCTAAACCGCAGGGTCCTTGTGTACACTCTGAATTATCCCATATGCCTCCTCCGCTTGTTTACATGCAGGAGGGCAGAACGCGCAGTGGAAAAACCAGCCCCCTTCGACCCTGCCCAGTCACTGAAAACACGCCCGCGTCTTCTGGACCCTCCTCCCGTCTCGAGGACACACCCCCTCCGGAACGATTCTCCTCCCTCCTCTCCTCCCGGAAGTCCCTTGCTGTTCGGTTAACCGGACTGAAAACGGGCCTGGGGGGCCGTCGTACCCTCGGATAGGGTGCCCCCTGTCTTGGGGCTCCTGGGGGTGCAGGGCGGACGGCTCCCCGGACCTCCGAGCCCTGCTGGACGCTGCCCCCGCCGGACGCGCTATAAAGACAGGAGGTGGCGCGCCCGCCACTTCAGTCCAGCCCTACCCTGCGACCAGCGAGGGTGTCCTGCAAGAGCTCCGAGACAAGCCGGAGAAACACCACCAAAAAGGACACCCTTCCCCCACCGTAAGCAACAGAATAATTCCCACAGGACACCGTGTTCACCTGCAAACTACATTGTGCGGAAGACACGGCACTGTACAGGATTCTCACCCCCATTATACAGTAAGATCCAGAAAGAGAAGTCAACCCCAACCAAGCATCCTAGCCAGGACACTTTGCATCCACTGTAACAGGTCTGGAAGGCACATTCCACTCTTAAGAAAAAGAAAGGGGACTTTCCCTCGCATCCAGCAAAGATACCGTGGAGTAGCAGCTCACCAGGCCTGGGTGGAGCAAACACCTACCGAGGCTACCACCCGGCCAACTACATTAATTCTCGCTGCCCCGCCACAAGGAACTGCAGTCCAGTTTGCCCTCCAAACTGGGACACGATAGAAGTTTCCAGCCCTGTCTGCCACGATACCGGATCTCCAGCAGCAGTGGCTGGGCGGGGGGGGGGGTGTAGCAGACAGAGCCTTCAACTTAAGGAGGACGAACAGCTGCACTACTGGTAAGTTGCCCCCCCCCTGCAGTAAACGGATATTCGAAATTATTGATACAATTGACTGCCGTAAGGGCCACGTTCCACCGGCTCCAGTCGGTGGGCATTGCAGTGTTAATCATATCAAATAGGTCTTAGAATGTTCTAGATCAGCTCGTCCCCCCCCAAGAAGAACATAAAATGAAACCCTAATCCGGATAATAGCCTTTTTGCACACCACCTCATTGAGTTGAATAATCTCCCAAGATCCTTTCATATCAGCATAGGTGTGTGTGTGTGGTAAAGTGTGCTGATTTAGGTGACGTATATTTAGTGTGATGTGTTTTGATACCGCCCCTCTCTTGGAGTACCCCAATCATGGGTGAACACTTCTGCTCCGAGTGGTGGGGACGGTTCGTACCTAAGTTTTCTTGGTTGGCCCTGTGTGTGTGCCTCCTGCCCCCGGGCCCTAATAAGTGCTGTATGTGTAGAATTGGGTGTTCCCCTTGCCGGGCGCTATAGCCGGGCTCAGCAGAAAGCGCGCCTTCCCAGCTCCCTCCCCCTCCGCGCCATCTTCGGATCTGGCGGGAGCTCTAGCCTTTCCTTCCTTACTGAAGCCCCACAAAGCGCGCCCTCCATAGACCTTCCGGGTCCTGTGGTCACCGTGTGTAGGGTGCAGGAGCTATGGTAGCGAAGCCCCTCCACCCTGCTGGGGCTACGAATTTTCCCCGGACGTGGTAAGACAGATGGCGACGCAGAACCACCCCCTTCCGACAAGATAAAAATAATATATAAATATATATATTTTTTTTAATCCTAAAGGTTGTCGTTCCTTCCGTGGGCCTCCATATACGACCTGTCGCCTCATTCTGAACCAGCCTCTGACCGAGAATGCCCAATGGCAGGTAAGGGAACCTTTTCCAATACCTTAATGCTGTCCCAGCTGCCGTCCCACAGCATGGTGGAAGACCATGAGAAAGACCAAATTTCCCTGCCTGTCAGTGTAACCTCGATCTTGCGCCTTCGATAGCTTTCTGAAGTGCCTAGAAGCAATTTAGTTATGCAGTGTTTTTTTATTTTTTTTTTAATTATTTTTTGCCACAGGTCTCCGGAAGAGAGCAACATGAAAACAGACTGCAGCTTGCGATCCAGAAAGAGGAAGGCAGATGTGGCAATCGTGAGTTATGCTATAATGCCCTCACTTTTCTCCAGTGCTAAGAGCATGGCATAGCTCTACGTCCTTCTTGGGTCACTGTGCTCAGTGTTCTCTGCAGCCTCGGGGTGCTATAAGCCAATCCATTGCGACCATCGGCTTTAAGTCCTCTATGCCCTTTTGTGGCACAATTGGTGGCCACTGACCCAAACACTGAGGCCAACTTAGCCGATTCCCTCCTGGCCCATGTAGTCTGAGTCCTCTGCCAAGCCCTCACGAGGCCCGCCCAGTCTGTCCTTTTGCCTGTTCCCAACTCTCTGTGCCCTCTTTAATGCCAATAGCTTTCAATTTCCTCTATTCCACGTCTCTTCTCTGAGCTGATGATGGTTGGAAGCACTCTGCTCCAGGGTCTCTGCGCCCTCCTACGCACCTAATGCATTTGTGGCACTATGTGCCAAGCCCTTCTCGGACCCTCTGTGTATCTATCTTTACATTGAGTCTTTTTGTGGCACTGTGAAGTGCCTCTTTTCCCCAAGCCCATGCCACCTTTGTTCTGCACTGCAACTGCTGTCATGCTACTTGCTTCAAATTTGAAACTACCATTCCTGGCTGTCCTTGTTGGTTACTGCTGCTCTGATGTACCCTGCTACTAGCGGTGTTCTTCCTGCTTGGGATGTTCCATGTTTTTTATCTCAGTTAAATTTGTACTGCAACCGACTTGTCTTTTATCCACCAATTTGCTCTGCCAGTTCAGTATTCCTTGCACAACTTGTGCTTTACAGCTAGCCAATTATATTTTCCTTGCCTTTTTTTCTTCTGCATAAAAGTAGCACCAGCTGCTGGCAGTGCCTGGCCATCTCTGCATACACCACTGTTTTTCTGATTGTTTGTTTTCTCTCCCAATTAGCACTTGCAGGACCCAGATGAAGAGGTGGCTCAAATGGAGATGTCCAGGAAGAAGCAATATGAACAGGTATATTCTTTTCGAGGTTCTCTACACTTACTGAAGAGGTGTAGATGGTAAATTCTTGACCAAAGATAATGGGTGCTTCGTGTATTATTGTGCCGTGAGTGTTGTGTACTTTCAGTTTTGGTGCACGCTTCCAGTCATATATGGAGTAGGTGAGGGTCTTGGTTTAGCTGCAAGGTAGTGGATATGCCCCCTCCAGAGACTATTTAGTGTTGTGAAAGGGGAGATTTAGACTTTGATTCTTCTAGGTGCAGAAAGCTTTTGCTTCAAAGCCCTCTTTGTCCTCTAGAGATCCTAAGCAAATCTGCTTGGTGGGGCAGATTCATTTATACTCTTGTATTTTAAGAGCAAATCTTGATTTAATTTCTGACCTGGGTGGAAAGGAGCATTTGCAGACTTAACTTGGTCATTAGTTTTCAAGATTTCCCAAACCTGCAGATGTACTGAATCATATCCAGCTTTAAGAACCAAGACAACCCACCAGTTTTATCAACCACATTCAGACAAATGGTGAACCTCCAGGTAAATGCATTTCACCCCAACTCCAATCAAGTAGAACTGCTTCCCAGCTACCATTTAGTCTGTGGTTGTATGTGTCAGTAATGGGAGCCTAGACAGGACTGAAATGGTGTACACTGTTTAGTAGGATAGCTATGAAATCCTGCAGTGCTAGTTATTTTGGAGGGTCAAGACCGAGTTAGTCATTTATAATGAGATGAAATAACAAAGTCGTCTGTTCCATGTGCTGTGGGTTGATTTGGTGCTTTTCCATTCCTAGTGGTAATGTCGGAATGTAGAAGTCACCCAGACTGTTCATAGCTGTCCTTTGTTATTGAGCAAGCAAAAGTATGTGGGTGACTGTGGGTGTATATGTGGGTGACTGTGGGTGTATATGTGGGTGACTGTGGGTGTATATGTGGGTGACTGGGTGTATATGTGGGTGTATATGTGGGTGACTGTGGGTGACTGTGGGTGACTGTGGGTGTATATGTGGGTGACTGTGGGTGTATATGTGGGTGTATATGTGGGTGTATATGTGGGTGTATATGTGGGTGTATATGTGGGTGACTGGGTGTATATGTGGGTGACTGGGTGTATATGTGGGTGACTGGGTGTATATGTGGGTGACTGGGTGTATATGTGGGTGACTGGGTGTATATGTGGGTGACGGTGTATATGTGGGTGACTGGGTGTATATGTGGGTGACTGGGTGTATATGTGGGTGACGGGGTGTATATGTGGGTGACGGGGTGTATATGTGGGTGACGGGGTGTATATGTGGGTGACGGGGTGTATATGTGGGTGACGGGGTGTATATGTGGGTGACGGGGTGTATATGTGGGTGACGGGGTGTATATGTGGGTGACGGGGTGTATATGTGGGTGACGGGGTGTATATGTGGGTGACGGGGTGTATATGTGGGTGACGGGGTGTATATGTGGGTGACGGGGTGTATATGTGGGTGACGGGGTGTGTATATGTGGGTGACGGGGTGTATATGTGGGTGACGGGGGGTGTATATGTGGGTGACGGGGGGTGTATATGTGGGTGACGGGGGTGTATATGTGGGTGACGGGGGGTGTATATGTGGGTGACGGGGGTGTATATGTGGGTGACGGGGGGTGTATATGTGGGTGACGGGGGTGTATATGTGGGTGACGGGGGTGTATATGTGGGTGACGGGGGGTGTATATGTGGGTGACGGGGGTGTATATGTGGGTGACGGGGGGTGTATATGTGGGTGACGGGGGTGTATATGTGGGTGACGGGGGGTGTATATGTGGGTGACGGGGGGTGTATATGTGGGTGACGGGGGGTGTATATGTGGGTGACGGGGGGTGTATATGTGGGTGACGGGGGGTGTATATGTGGGTGACGGGGGTGTATATGTGGGTGACGGGGGGTGTATATGTGGGTGACGGGGGTGTATATGTGGGTGACGGGGGGTGTATATGTGGGTGACGGGGGGTGTATATGTGGGTGACGGGGGGTGTATATGTGGGTGACGGGGGGTGTATATGTGGGTGACGGGGGGTGTATATGTGGGTGACGGGGGGTGTATATGTGGGTGACGGGGGGTGTATATGTGGGTGACGGGGGTGTATATGTGGGTGACGGGGGGTGTATATGTGGGTGACGGGGGTGTATATGTGGGTGACGGGGGGGTGTATATGTGGGTGACGGGGGGTGTATATGTGGGTGACGGGGGGTGTATATGTGGGTGACGGGGGGTGTATATGTGGGTGACGGGGGGTGTATATGTGGGTGACGGGGGGTGTATATGTGGGTGACGGGGGTGTATATGTGGGTGACGGGGGGTGTATATGTGGGTGACGGGGGGTGTATATGTGGGTGACGGGGGGTGTATATGTGGGTGACGGGGGTGTATATGTGGGTGACGGGGGGGTGTATATGTGGGTGACGGGGGTGTATATGTGGGTGACGGGGGGTGTATATGTGGGTGACGGGGGGTGTATATGTGGGTGACGGGGGTGTATATGTGGGTGACGGGGGGTGTATATGTGGGTGACGGGGGGTGTATATGTGGGTGACGGGGGTGTATATGTGGGTGACGGGGGTGTATATGTGGGTGACGGGGGGGTGTATATGTGGGTGACGGGGGTGTATATGTGGGTGACGGGGGGTGTATATGTGGGTGACGGGGGGTGTATATGTGGGTGACGGGGGGTGTATATGTGGGTGACGGGGGGTGTATATGTGGGTGACGGGGGTGTATATGTGGGTGACGGGGGGTGTATATGTGGGTGACGGGGGTGTATATGTGGGTGACGGGGGGTGTATATGTGGGTGACGGGGGGTGTATATGTGGGTGACGGGGGGTGTATATGTGGGTGACGGGGGTGTATATGTGGGTGACGGGGGGTGTATATGTGGGTGACGGGGGGTGTATATGTGGGTGACGGGGGGTGTATATGTGGGTGACGGGGGGTGTATATGTGGGTGACGGGGGTGTATATGTGGGTGACGGGGGTGTATATGTGGGTGACGGGGGGTGTATATGTGGGTGACGGGGGGTGTATATGTGGGTGACGGGGGTGTATATGTGGGTGACGGGGGTGTATATGTGGGTGACGGGGGGTGTATATGTGGGTGACGGGGGTGTATATGTGGGTGACGGGGGTGTATATGTGGGTGACGGGGGTGTATATGTGGGTGACGGGGGTGTATATGTGGGTGACGGGGGTGTATATGTGGGTGACTGTGGGTGTATATGTGGGTGACTGTGGGTGACTGTGTATATGTGGGTGACTGTGTATATGTGGGTGACTGTGTATATGTGGGTGACTGTGTATGTGGGTGACTGTGTATGTGGGTGACTGTGTATGTGGGTGACTGTGTATGTGGGTGACTGTGTATGTGGGTGACTGTGTATGTGGGTGACGGTGTGTATGTGGGTGTATATGTGGGTGACTGTGTATGTGGGTGACGGTGTGTATGTGGGTGACGGTGTGTGTGTATATGTGGGTGACTGTGTGTGTGTATATGTGGGTGACTGTGTGTGTGTATATGTGGGTGACTGTGTGTGTGTATATGTGGGTGACTGTGTGTGTGTATATGTGGGTGACTGTGTGTGGGTGACTGTGTGTGGGTGACTGTGTGTGGGTGACTGTGTGTGGGTGACTGTGTGTGGGTGACTGTGTGTGGGTGACTGTGTGTGGGTGACTGTGTGTGGGTGTGGGTGACTGTGTGTGGGTGTGGGTGACTGTGTGTGGGTGTGGGTGACTGTGTGGGTGTATATGTGGGTGACTGTGTGGGTGTATATGTGGGTGACTGTGTGGGTGTATATGTGGGTGACTGTGTGTGGGTGTATATGTGGGTGACTGTGTGTGGGTGACTGTGTGTGGGTGACTGTGTGTGGGTGACTGTGTGTGGGTGACTGTGTGTGGGTGACTGTGTGTGGGTGACTGTGTGTGGGTGACTGTGTGTGGGTGACTGTGTGTGGGTGACTGTGTGTGGGTGACTGTGTGTGGGTGACTGTGTGTGGGTGACTGTGTGTGGGTGACTGTGTGTGGGTGACTGTGTGTGGGTGACTGTGTGTGGGTGACTGTGTGTGGGTGACTGTGTGTGGGTGACTGTGTGTGGGTGACTGTGTGTGGGTGACTGTGTGTGGGTGACTGGGTGTATGTGTATATGTGGGTGACTGTGTGTGTGTGTATATGTGGGTGACTGCGCGTGTGTGTATATGTGGGTGACTGCGCGTGTGTGTATATATGTGGGTGACTGCGCGTGTGTGTATATATGTGGGTGACTGCGCGTGTGTGTATATGTGGGTGACTGCGCGTGTGTGTATATGTGGGTGACTGCGCGTGTGTGTATATGTGGGTGACTGCGCGTGTGTGTATATGTGGGTGACTGCGCGTGTGTGTATATGTGGGTGACTGCGTGTATATGTGGGTGACTGCGTGTATATGTGGGTGACTGCGCGTGTGTGTATATGTGGGTGACTGCGCGTGTGTGTATATGTGGGTGACTGCGCGTGTGTGTATATGTGAGTGGCTGTCTGGGTGGGCGTGTGAGTGGCTGTCTGGGTGGGCGTGTGAGTGGCTGTCTGGGTGGGCGTGTGAGTGGCTGTCTGGGTGGGCGTGTGAGTGGCTGTCTGGGTGGGCGTGTGAGTGGCTGTCTGGGTGGGCGTGTGAGTGGCTGTCTGGGTGGGCGTGTGAGTGGCTGTCTGGGTGGGCGTGTGAGTGGCTGTCTGGGTGGGCGTGTGAGTGGCTGTCTGGGTGGGCGTGTGAGTGGCTGTCTGGGTGGGCGTGTGAGTGGCTGTCTGGGTGGGCGTGTGAGTGGCTGTCTGGGTGGGCGTGTGAGTGGCTGTCTGGGTGGGCGTGTGAGTGGCTGTCTGGGTGGATGTGTGAGAAGGTGTATGAGGGGGTCAGTGAGTCGTTCTATGGATGAAGTCATCAGTGATGTCACTGACCATGCCATAAGTGGTGTATAATGCAAGGTCCTAAGCAGTGCATTGTGGGGGTGTAAGTTATTGTTAACTCGGGTAACTAACTATAACTGCTGAATTTCTATGGTTTTGTGCAAGTAAAGTCTGAGCCCAACTATAACATGCCTGTAATCTTCGGTTTGTTTTCTGTGAATTTCAACGTTTTATTTATATGTATAGGTTGGTGAGTGGGTTTGTGAGTGGCTGTATTGGTCTGAGTGGGTGTGCAAGTGGCTGTATGGGGGTGTGAGTGCCTGTTTGGGTCTGTGAATGGGTGTGTGTGTGTCTGGGTCAGAGTGGTGCTGTGGGTATGTGAGTGCCTGTGTGGGTCTGAGCGTTATGTTATAGGAACTTGTAAAGTGCATGTTCACCATAAGGTCTATTGGCGCTAGGTAGCAGAAAGACAAACTGGCATCCGGATTAGACATAAACTTGTTGGAACAACCAGATTTTTAAGTTTCCTAAAACTCATGTAATTGGGTGACTATCGCCTGTTCATGGGGAGAGTGTTCCAGGTGAGGGGGGGCTAATAGAGAAAATCTGACCCCCTCCTAACCTTATTTTCTTTTGTGTCTTGGCTCATTGTGGTGAGCCGATCTTAGATGGCAAGTGGGGGTGTAGCACTAGATTCTGAAGGATACAAAAGCAGGACTTTTGCCACGGAGAGCCTTAAATAGTGCATGCTGTTTTAAAAACCGCCCTCCGAACCACTGGGAGTCAGTGGAGCTTTTCTATCAATGGCTTAGTGTGCAAATTTCGTGGCTGACAAAAGGCCAGACTGGCTGCCTGATTTTGCCCTAGTTGCAGCCTGTTTAAGCCAGTGGGAAGTCTCAAGTAAAGAGCGTTGGCGTTGTCAATATGAGAGCGATGGGAATTTGAAAGACAGCTTTCTCCGTAAAATATCTCCTGATTTTCCTTATTTTCTGAATTTGGAAGTAGCAAGAGGATGACACAGCTCTAATCTGATGTTTGAGGGAAAGATCCTCATCAATGAGAATCCCAAGGCTTTAAAAAAATAAAACTCTAGCATAGTTGGCAGTCCTAATTTAGGGGGCCAAAAGGAGGGATTCCATTGGATCAGGTCATTTTTAGTGACCACAACTTCGCTTTTATCGGACTTTAACTTCAGCTGGTAAAAATTCATCCAGTCCCGGATATAAAGCATGGTGTCTTGAAAGAATGACACGTTCTGCATTGTTGTCGATAGTGAAAATCAGCTGCATATCATCGGCATAATTAAATATTTTCACCTTTTGCTCCTGATGGGAGTGTATTAGAGGACAAATGTAAAAGGTTAAGTGAGGGTAGTAAGGAAGATCCCTGTGGTAACCACAGTCTAATTGAACCATGGCAGAGCGATATGGGGGAAGTGAGACCGATTGAGCCCCGTCTTTAAGAAAGGCGGCCAACCACTCATGGTCCATATCATGCAATCCTGCAGTGCTGACGGGGTTGATCAATAAAGTATGATTGACCGTGTCAAAGGCCACTGATTCAGTAGGACCAAGCCTGGGAGGTCCCATTATCCGTTTCCTTCCTCGTGTCATCCATAACATTGAGAATGACTGTCTCAGGAGAATAGGCAGGGCGAAAACTGGTCTGATGGGAATCCAGAAAGCCTGACTCCTCCAAAAGAACAAATGTTGCGCTACATGGTGCTCTAATAATTTAGCCAAGCAGGGAAGTAAAGAAATTGGTCAGATTCTTGAGTAAAGCGGGGTCCCCCCAGGGTTTGCGTTTTTTTTTTTTTTAAAGAAAGGGAGCACTACCGCTTCCTTGAAGGAGTGGGGAACCTTGCCCTGGGTAAGGGATAAGTTAAGGAGGGAAGTGGCTATGTCCGTGAAATATGAGAAAAATGTTTTGTTTTTTTACATAAGTAGGACAGATCTTTCCTCGCCCCCTTCTCGGGGCTATGCTTTTTTTTTTTTTTTTTTTTTTTGGACCCAGGGACCCCATTTCTGGGGCCCGGCCAAGAATCAATGGAGGAGGGGGGACATGCGGCATAAGGCTGTCATTGCCCAGCCCCTCCCAGACTTCAGAGTATAGGTCAAGGCATTGGAAAGACCCAAGAGCACAGAGCTCAGGAATCTGGGGAGTGTAGTATACATTTTGTCGCAAGCATCTGGTATGCCTCGCCAATAAGTGTGTATCTGGGGGCAATGCCACAGAAGGTGCGTCTAAGTCCTCATGGCCCCACATCCCCTCCAACATGTGATCAACCCTACCCTCCATTGTGCCGTGCGCTTGGGAGTGTAGTGCACCAGCTCAAGCAATGTCCCTTTACTCGTGCCACCGCATGCTTAAGTATTAGCTCGCTTTTGAATGTCTGACCATTCTTTAGGTGTGAATGTCCGTTCACATTCTTTTTCCCACCTTAATTGTGCTGATGACTTTATCTAAGTCTGTGGTGTGCTAAGAAAGGTCTAAATATCTGACAGAAGACATTTATACGAATGTTGGGTGAGAATCAATTTTTCAAAAGTCAGGTCTACTCGCATGTGGCCGGATTGATGGGTGCATAACCCAGTGTCTAATCTCTTAGTTTGCTTGCTGCCACGCTAAGTAGGCTGTGACTTGGGAAGCCGGTGAAAAATCTGGGTTTCCTAATATCTGGGTTTGCTGTGAGATACGGGTGGATAGTTTCTTCAACAGTAATACCATATCCCAGGTGCCCATCGTAGCTCGGAGTATTGGTGAAACACAGACCCCAGGGGCATGGTGAGATCTAGGAAGCCAAGGAATTTTCCAAATATTGATCCTGGCAATTGCCTAGTCGATAAAGCACCAGTGTTCAGTGGCATGCCGCGCCCACTGTACCAAGTAATGTAGTTGAGCCGTCTGATAGTAATGTACGAGATGGGGAATCCCAAGGCCACTGTTTCCAGGGGACAGGTACATCCATATGTAGTTTACTATCAAGTGTTTTAGTTTGATTAAAACGTGAGGGTGGGGAATTGTAGGGGCAGGGTTTGCATGATGTACAAGATCCTAGGGAGGAGAGTGATTTTAACCGCAGCTAGTCTCCCTAGCCATGATAGTACACGTTTTCTAATTCTGAGCGAGTGTTTGCCAAGGGGAGGCCGTAATTGCTCTCGGTCTTTCGTATCGTGGGATGAATTTATAGGCCTAAGTATACCACCCCCTGTGTAGCCCATGGGAAGAGGAAGAGTTGTCGTCTAATATTTTGATCCACTTGGGGGACCGACCGTAAGGCTAAGAAATTGACTTGAGTGGGAAGGTCTCTGGATTCAAGATTAACCAATGTCCCTAATTGTTGCATATGGGCCAGTAAAGAGTGGAGGGGATCTGATAATGCCACCATGACTTAATCTGCGTATAAAGCCAATTTGTGCTCTCTGCCTCACATAGTGATGCCTGAGATCATGGGGTTTTCCCTCCCCACCCCTCCCGCGAAAGGGTCCATGTATAAGGCGAAGATAAGTGGCGAGAGCGGGCATCCCTGTCTACTCCCACATGAAATGTCAAAGGGTTGGGTCATAAGGCCGTTAACTTGGACTGCTGCTTGAGGTCCTGAGTAGCTACACCATATTCATTTTCTGAAACGTTTGGAGAATTATGTGTAAGGCCAGTGAACCCGATCAAATGCATTTTCTGCATCAATCGAAAAAAAGTGCAGGTATTCGTGAACGCTGGACCTTATCCATGAGATGGCAGACGTTTAGTGTTGTCACTACAGTTCCGTTGGGGTATAAAACCCGCTTGATCAGGTTCTACAAGGGCTTGCATTAGAAGGGGCAGGCGTGTTGCCAGAATGGTGGTGAAGATCTTAGCTTCCACATTTAATAGTGAAATAGGCCGATAGGAAGAGCAATGTTCCTGTGTCGCTAAATGAAGTATAGAGGCGTGGAAGTATAGGGGCCAGGGTGGGAGAAAATATTTTGTAAAAATCAGACTGGAGGCCATCCTGCTCGGGGGGGCCATGCCCGATTGAAGATGGGATATCGCCGCCACCACTTCATCTATGTGCAGGTCATGCTCTTGACCATGGGTACTCACAAACATTTTTCCAAGGGTCACCAAGTTTGGTCTGTTATGAGACGAGGGCCGCATCGATGCCAGCAGGGCGGCTATGTGGGGCAGGGCGTTAGGTGGGTATAGGGGAAGCAAAGCATATACATCTGGTGGATGAACTGCAGAATGTGAAACCAAAAAGCCTGAGAATAATCCCAGCTTCCCCACTTTACCAAATTGTGTGGAATGAAAGACTTTATCAGAATTTTACCCTTTTGGTGCAAGATAGCTTTGAAAATTAAGTTGTTCTTAAAGTTAAGTGGTGCAGGACAATCAAGTTACTTACTTTTTTGTAAACTTCAATTAATGTTTAAATAAAGGCTGACCTGTATATCTACTGTTTTTTTATAGTTAGTGCGGAGTTCAATGAACAGCAGCTCAGTGCTGCTGTTGCTGATCAGGGGCCGCATGTAAAGGTCAAGAGGACCGCATGCAGCCCCTGGGCCGTATCACTGCTCTAGACCAAGACTATGTTGCGGGTCCAGTTCTATTGGGGGCTGTTCTGTATATGTAGTGAGATCCTCCTCTGGTAAGATTTCAGCATAGTACAGGTCTGCATAAAATCGGTGAAATGCTTCTGCGATGTGGTTTGTCCTGGGCTAGCCTGTTGCCCTGTGCTTCCCTCAATGTCTGTCACCCTATGTCTGCACGCCTGTTCACAAAGTCGGTGAGCTAATAAGCCCCCCTGCTTTCTTCCCTTCTGCGTAGTATTTCTGTTTGGTCCGTAGGAGGGCATATTCTGTCCTATCCATGTCTAAGGCTTTAAGCTCCTTTCTCACAGCAGTGAGTTGGCGGCGTGTCCAATGGGCACCCATTTGTTTGTCGCTCTTCTAACTCCGTAACCTTTCCCTCAAGTAGCCAGTTTATCCTGCTTCTCACGGTTAAAACAAGCAGCGGGTGCAGTGAAGTGACCTCGAAGCACTGCTTTTAGCGTGTCCCACAAAAGCGCCACTGGATATCATTCGTCTCCAGAAAGGCCATAATTGCTGCTGTAATATCCTTTACTACTGTTGCATGTGTAAAGTTTGAGATTCAGGCACCACGTCCAACCCTGGTGGGGGAGATTGGGCACATGGAGTATAATATGTATGAGGGAGTGATCTGATGGAGAAGCTACTCAATGTCTGCATCCTGGATAGATGCCACTAAACCATGTGTTGTCATGAAAAAAACTATCTGTGCATAGGATTGGTGGGCTGCAGAAAAACATTTTTTTTCTGTCTGATTGCGCTTGCGCCAAATGTCAGGGAGCCCATGTTCAGCAAGTTGACGGTGACCCTGGGGTGATAATGTGCCAGCTTGTCCTACCCTTTGCACAGACAGATCCAGGGTGGTATCCATTACTAAATTAAACTCCCAGGAGAATGTCTGCATCTATGGTTGCCATTACCTGACCCAGAGCTTCTAAGATGAAGGGTTCCTGAAAGTCATTGGGGGTGTATATAGTGGCGAGAGTGAATGTGTAGCACCCCATTGCTATACGAAGGGATAAATGGCGGCTGGGAATTTCTGCTTGTGTGGAGTACTCTACCTGCAAAGTGTCGCCACAAGAATTGCTACACCTGCCTTCTTCCCAACCCCAGGTGAGAAGTATTGGTGATCAAACCAGCATAATGTCTTGCACCGCCAGTCTGTCTTAAGTAAGAAAGCGTGGGGCGGGAAACCTGCGACATAGATTCCATCACCACTCTGGGGGATCTGTATTCGGCGAATATGCATAGCTAACCGCAGCAGAGGGTAGTATATTGTAGGAAAAAGAAAGGGGAGGGAAAGAATTTCTAATATCAGACATGAACACATGGACGCTTCCCCTCTCTGGTTCGCCTGGAATGTAAGAGATGGGGTTCATGGCACCAACATTGGGGTCTAGGATCCATCAGCTCACCACGATTGCAGGCTCCGCCGCCTGGAAAAACCTGTCTTGGTAGAGCCATATCTTGTTAACTTCAAACTCTAACACTGCGATCTCCGACTGCCATCATAATATTTCTTTACATTTATAGTAATGGAGGCATGTAAGATTGTTCTGAGGCATTCCCAGGGAGCTTCCAGGGTGGCCCGCCCTATGAGTGCCGTTTGGTAGTATATCCTGTATTGCAAGATCGGGCGCCACATGGTGGAAGAGTCTGCAGACTTAATCTTCGAGGTTACCTGCGGCAGCCTGTAGTGGGACTCCCTTAATGCACATGTTGGCTCGTCTGGGCCTATTTTCAAGGTCCTCCACCTGATACATCAGTTCAACAATTTATCCTGGAGTTCCAGTAGTTCACGGCGGTGAGTGTCCAATTCCTCATCGCGGGAATCACTGGTGTTCCAATGTGTCAACTGTGTTTCAATTCGCCCATCTCTCTCCTGAGATCTCTGACCTCTGCTGTTATTTCCTTTTTGAGAGTTGCAATGTATGTCCTTAGCATGCCAAAAACGCTCTAGTGACTGGCGCTTCACTATCCTGCTCCATTGCTGCAATTTCCGATGTAAAGTCGCACCCTCGCTGGGCAGTTTTATTTTTTTTATTTTTTTAAAGTTTCTTTTGGGGTGGAGGTTTGGCCAGCTAGTCCTTAATGGACCAATCTTTCTTATTGGAACATGGATTAGCCATTGGTAGGCGCTGCGTTGGTCTCAGCCGCGTAAGGGAGTTGTCTTGACCGGAATCTGTTGTGTGGGCTACAGTCTGGGTTGAAGCCACTCTGGCCGATCATTCCGTACTGCCATGTGGTGTGGCTCCTTTGATCGGTATGGTCTGCGGGGCAACCTCAATGTTCAAATCCCCACTGGTGGCACAGCTCCACTCAACAGCTGCCAATACCCAGCAGGGCAGCCAAGCCCCACGCATCAAGCAGTGTCACAGTTGGGGCACAGTAAGGCAGAAGGCCATAAACCAGCAACAGTCTTTCAAAGGATCGTTGTGCCCCCCCCCCCCTCCCAGGCATCGGGAATGAGCTTCAGGCAAGGCTTCTGGGAAGTAGCTCCGGGTTGCCCATCGAGAGTCGCCTGTGAATATACAGGTCCGCAGTCCCCGATCAAATTTCACTGCTGCATCCCACTCAGACTGCACCTCCGCAGGTGCTCGGGCCTCGACACATTTTTTTCACAGGCTGGGCCACTGACCCAGGGGTGTGGGGATACCACACCCAGTCCGTATGTGTAAATGTGCGTCTCCACTCCGGCCCCCTCACCTTGCCTCGATGTCCATTGGGCCTTTCCCTTTGCCGCTGCTCCTGAGAAGCTTCGATTTGGAGTCGCCGCCGCGGCAGGTCCATGCTCTCTTCAGTGTCTGCTCCAGGCGGCACTCGGGCCTCTCCACCTCACCTCTGCTGCGTCTCTCAGATCAGCTCCATGCCGGCGCCATCTTTCTGCCTCCTCTCTCCAGCCATGACGCTGCCCCGTCCCGAGCAGCAGGCGGGGTAGTTTGGTCCAGGCAATCCTTGCGGTCTCTGGAGTATGCTGGCCAGGGAAACAAGCCTCCTGGCAACACGCCAGTATGGCAATTAACATGGCGTGCAGCAGAGCTTGCAGAAGTTGCTACTGCCCGGTCGCCATCTTGGCCACGCTCTCCTGCCCTAAAATCTGTGCACTGGTTGTTGGCTAACTGGAAGTGGAACAGAACTGGTGTCTGGATAAAGAACAGAAGTAGGCTTCTTCTGTTTGAACCAGTGCTACCAGGATGGCCTGATTTTGCTTTCAGAAAACTGTGGTTTGTACCTCTTGAGCATGCACATTTATCGTAGTATGTAACTGAGTGGAGATGACTGTGGCTCACATATAACATTGAGGCAACGGCTGCAGAGAAATGAGTGTCAAAGAGAATCGACTGTATTCCCCTATTGAAAACTCTGATTTCTTTACATAATGTTCAAGAGTAGCCATTGACTAATGCATTCTATATATTTTATGAGTTTAAAAGAAGCAGAGCAAATAAGCCTTTAGAAAGCTGGACCTGGGAAAAGTATTGCAAAATTTGGGCGTTGAAGGTGGGCTTAAGAGCGCATGGAAAAATTACATCCGGCACCACCATAATCATTGAAGGAACTCCCTGTAGAGAGCTTGGCAGGCAGAAGGGATGAGGGAACCTCAAAACAAACTACGGGATGCAAGACTAATGGCTCCTTTGCTGCCCGAGAGGACCACATTGAGAGAGACTACTGGAGTGGCAGGGCAAGTATTTACTAGGAGTGTCGTTTGTAAATGTCCAACAGACTTAACCTAAAACTGATAAAATATGGTTAATTAGAATGTCTTCTGTCTAAGGACCAAATCAGTGAGCCTTTCAGCAAAGAATATATTATGACCATTTAAAAACGCTGCACCAAGCCCAAATGCTAACTTCCAAACAATGTCACCTGCCAGGAACTGCAAACTGGCTTTCAAGGCAACCTCTACATTGTTCTTTTCCATGTACTTTTTTGTGTTTGTTATACCAAATGCTTTGATAGCTGAAATGCTGCAACTCGACTTGTGATTCAAAGGTTTCATCCTGCATAAGTTTAGGAAGGTTGAGAAAGGGGTGTCCTTTTTGTGGTTGATTAGCTAGTGGGGGTAATGAATATTGATTTGAATTTGTTGTGTGGAGTACTTGTATGCATTGTAATGTTTGCGTGTAACTACATAATCTTTCTCATTGGTGCAGTTTCTTGGATCCTATATGGTTTTGGGGGAAACCAGGTTCCCGGGAAGCAAAATATTCTAGCCTTTTATTGTGAGGCAGTATCATGGGAGTGTAGTGGCAATTTATGAAGGTGCGTGACAGGGTGCTGACTTGTGTGCAGGTTTCTGGTGTAATGGAAGATAAGGGAATGGATGTGGTCTTTGTTTAGGTGTTGAATGGGTGGTTCATTGTCATTTGAATGGGTATTTTTGTGGAGTAAGATTCTGCCTACTTGTGTGTGCTGGCGGTGTCCTTCACACATGTTTCTATAGTTCCTAACGGCACCAGTTTGTAGATAACATGGATCTTTTGTGATCTGGAGGTTCCCATGTGAACAGACACCAGGGTTCCATACTGTTCTCTTCTACCTCTATGTGGAACCACTGGGGCTCTATTCAGAGAACTGCATCGAAATTCACCAATATGCCTATGATGCAAAACTATCTGAAGTCTCCTCTACTTGAGACATCTCAAACACTGCCTGCACCTCATCCAGACCTGGATGTCTAGTGCTTATCCCACCAAGACAGAACTCTTCTGTTTGTCAAAAATAGCAAGTAAGAAATAGTACAAACCTAGCTCAAGGCCATGAATCTTCCCTGCTTTAAGTGTGAAGTCACTTGGATTCACCAGGAACATCAAACTCCCTCAAGGAACTCACTACCAAAAAAACAAAGATGGCCATTTGCCAGCTTTCTTCTATAGAAATTGAAACCATTTTTACAGAAAGCAACTTCAGACCTCTGTTCAAACTCTCTCATACTGTTGCATCTGTACTTGGTAACTCCCTGCTACATGGGCACCCTGGCTCCACATTGACTTCCCCACTACGCATTAATGGCATCCTACATAGTGCTGCACATCTCATCCAGGATGTGAAGGAATCTTCACCCCTATTAAGTGACTACATTGACTTGCACAATCTTCAACACCAGCGGCACCATTTACAGACATCACGTCCTGCAGACAAGTTCAGCATCTCTGTTGGCTCTTAGCACACTCTCCGATAGAATACAATCCGATTTGGACAATAAGAAGCACTGGCAAAGCTTTTCGGTCTCGCCTATGAAAACTGTTGGCAGTGTTTTGTAGCCATGCTGTACAGAAGCAAAGATGATTTGCAGTGTACTTTTTAGAAGCACAATGACCCAGCAACGGCTAATGCTGTTTTTGTTGTCTGTTTTTTGGGGGGGGTTTCCCAAAAGCGCATCAGCGCTGGGTGCATCATCGCCAATATTTTTTTTCTTCAATGCTGCAACACTGCTATACAGTGTGGCTACAAATCTTTGGCAAAGTCAGCAATGCATGCTGTACAACATGAACAAAATGCAATGACAGAGCCAATAGTCTCAAAGGTGAGACCTATTGGCTTTGCCAATGCTTTTTAGGTCTTGGCACAGCTTGGTTAATCTCTCCATGCGTGGAAAAAGAGAAAAAATGACATTTGGCAACAAATCCTATTATATAAGGAAAGTAATTGCACCCATGTTCAAGTCTTAGTAAAAATACATTTTGAAGGAGATAACATCTGTCATAATAAAAGCAGATAACATCTGTTGCAACAAAGATCTATTTAAAGGAGGAAAGGGCTTCTTTGAAGTGCGTGACATAGTAAAGCATAACTATAAATGGCAAGTGGTTCAACAAGGACGGAGAAGAGCTAAAAGTAGTGCCTCAATCACATTACGCTCAGAGGAAGGACCGCAATCAAGCTGAAGCAATCTGTATTTGGTCTGTGCTCCAGCCAAAAGAAGTAAAGCCAGCACACGCTGGCCAATTAGAATGTTGAAAAAACACAAGGGAACCCAAAATGCAATTGGTCGGGGACCTTGGGTACGTTAGTAACTGCTAAAGACAGTGGTCCCTAGACAAACAGAATATTATAAAATAAATATAGACTAAATCAGTACTATATTCTTTGTCCAGCCGGACAAATTTTTAATATACAATGAATGTATAACATGAAGTAGGAAAAAAAATCCAAGTGGGACACAACCTGCGTCCTAATGACAATAACAAACAACATTTAAGGAAGGGTTCAGGCAAGGGGGACGTGTCTGCATAAAAATTTAAGAATATATCAGACGTAACGTGAGAACACCATTACATATTTGGCATCACAATTAAGTACATGCATATGGTGTACAATACGTCGACGGCGTTTCGATCCCTTAGACAAATAGTGGGATCATCATCAGGACATTTCAAGTTAACATGCCTGTGTACATATTGCAGTTATTACTGTAATTGCGCAAACCATGAAATTAAATAAAAACATTAGGAAGAAAGAAAAGGAGAAGGGGACATTAGGTTACAGAGGGCATTTGCTGATCCATACAGTTATTGTAAAAGTTAATACTGTAAGTGTAGTGAAACCATGCGAACGGCCGAGTGAGTAATTTGGGTGTGCCAAGAATTAGAATTCGGAAAGGAAATTGATGGGGACAGCGAAGAGCCAAGGAGCAGGAAGTCTGTCGTGGCAAAGAGAAAATTTCCTTTTTCAGGCAATTGCCCAGTGCACCGGTAATCCCGCTTGAGTCCTTTTGATGTTCTCAAGTCAACTCGGGCCTTCCGCCATATCTGCCTTACATACTCTTGTAATTGACAAGAGATCGATCTGCGCCCTTGAATTCCGGGCTCAAATCGGGTAAGCCAGCCCCTCTTCAGTCCGTATTGATAGTCTGGCTACACAACAGTTTTATCGTTCGTAATATATGCAGCACGGCCAATTCTTTTCTTCACTTGTATTCAATTTCTACCCACTCTTTGCCAAGACAGACTTCCTGCTCCTTGGCTCTTCGCTGTCCCCATCAATTTCCTTTCCGAATTCTAATTGTTGGTACAGCCAAATTACTCACTCGGTCGTTCGCATGGTTTCACTACACTTACAGTATTAACTATTTATAATAACTGTATGGATCAGCAAATGCCCTCTGTAACCTCATGTCCCCTTCTCCTTTTCTTTCTTCCTAATGTTTTTATTTAATTTCATGGTTTGCGCAATTACAGTAATAACTGCAATATGTACACAGGCATGTTAACTTGAAATGTCCTGATGATCCCACTATTTGTCTAAGGGATCGAAACGCCGTCGACGTATTGTACACCATATGCATGTACTTAATTGTGATGCCAAATATGTAATGGTGTTTTCACGTTACTACGTCTGATATATTCTTAAATTTTTATGCAGACGTGTCCCCCTTGCCTGAACCCTTCCTTAAATGTTTGTTATTGTCATTAGGACGCAGGTTGTGTCCTACTTGGATTTTTTTTCCTACTTCTTTATACATTGATTGTATATTAAAAGTCTGGCTGAACAAAGAATATAGTACTGATTTAGTCTATATTTATTTTATAATATTCTGTTTGTCTAGGGACCACTGTCTTTAGAAGTTACTAACGTACCCAAGGTCCCCGACCAATTGCATTTTGGGTTCCCTTGTGTTTTTTCAACATTATGTAGCGCAATCTCTCGATTGCAAGGGTCTCGCACTCTCATCCCCTTCTTCGCAAGTGGGTACACCCCTCGCCCCACCTACTTATTTCACTCACCTCCTAATTTTCGTTCACAATTCTTCTCCTTGACAGGGCATGTCTGACCATACACCCCTCTACTCCGATGACTATATTAAAAAGATTCTAGAGGGCCCCTCCCTGCTCTCTGAATCTACCGACACGCCTGGGGACCAGAGCACGTCCTTGGGGGAACAGTTAGAAAAAAGAAATTTGTCCGCCTACAGTTGATGACACGCTTGCTGACGGAATATTTAAAGGCTAACACAATCCCAGTAGGACTACAAGTCCGTAATATCCCTGGGGTATTTACAGACATCCCTAAGTATATTACTGGTTTTAGCTATATCGGTACCACTTGCTCCAGACATTGGATGGTGCTTGGTATCGACATAGCTACTGAAGAACTTAAACTAACTGATGAAATCACTGACTTGGAAAAACAGATTAAGGACAATAGTCCGACCAGTGAGGGTAAAAAGATTCTAGAAGAGGTACAGAAGACTATAGATGAGTTCCATAGATTAGAACAAAACAAAAAATCTAACAAAGTGAGGAAGGATATTAAAGCATTTTCCCAGGAACGTGCATACCTCTATTTGGTTAAAGACTTTTACACTAATCGGTCTTATAATACTCCCCAAAATCAGAGACCCTGGGGTCGTTTTAACAAACGCCAAAATTTAGTTGGATTCTCCGACACATCGGCTGAATCTTCGGATAGTTCAGACCAAGATGAAGGCCCTAGCACATCCAATGGGATTCCTTTTTTAGGGCGGGGTCAAACAGAACCTTCGAAGAGAGGAAAAGTAAAGCAGCAGCAACGATGGCCCAATCCCCCAGGCGAACGATACACACGCCGCCAGCGCTACCAATGGTAGCACACAATGTAGAACCTTCGTCTGGTTCCATATTACCTATTTTTAACCTCTCCACCCATCAACTATCTGTGTGAACAATCCTTATTAAGTAAAGGCCTCTCGTTTGTGCCCATTGTTAGGCCCAAATTTCTGGATTTACAAACAGAACTACTTAGATTTTTCAGGATAATAAGGCTGCACAGCTATTTCCTCCTCAATCCTAAACCCAGCTATAACACCAATACTCCATTTAGACCCTCCTCAACCTTCTCGCCCTCTTCCAATATGGTTCCAGGAGAAATCCTGACCTTTGAGAAATTGGCCCTTAACGATTTGACACGGTTGGAAAACCAAAGGGCATTTGTACCTTACAACATATCTCTTGATGAAAGAAAGGCACTTTCTGCTTTAAAAATGAACCCATCCCTTGTCATAAAACCTGCTGACAAGGGCGGGGGAATTGTGCTACAAGAAAAGGAAGAGTATAAAAATGAAATCTTAAGACAACTGGGCAATACTGACCATTATTGTAGACTTCCAACCAATCCGACTACAGAGATACAGAAACTCATTGTCCAAGTCACCAATGAGGGCTTAGAAGCAGTGTTCCTCAGCAAGAAAGAACATCTATTCTTGAATACTAAATCACCAAGAACACCGGTGATATACACCCTTCCTAAAATTCATAAAAATCAAGCCAGACCGCCTGGCCGCCCTATAGTTTCAGGGTGTGGGTCCATTCTGGAACCTTATCAAAGAATTCGTACCAGAAACGGAATGCTACATACGCGATAGTATGGCCATGATAAACCTTATAGAGGAATACCCTTTTGACCCTGCATCTGGCACATTGTGTACGTTCGATGTAGAGTCACTTTACACCAATATTCCCCAAATTGACTCCATGCTCGTTATTGAATGAGTGTTGAATAGACGTCCACATGCAGTCCCAACCTTTTTTACTGCAGCTCCTAGAGATCTGTCTCACAAAAAACTTCTTCCTTTTTAATGACCATTATTATGGACAAGTCAGAGATACATCTATGGGAGCAGTCTTTGCCCCAAATTTAGCGATCCTGTACATGGATGACCTAGAGATAGGGCGCATTCTCACACCTACAAACCCCTTCCACGGTGGCATCGCCCTGTGGAAGCGGTATATAGATGACATATTCATGATCTGGCATGATTCCCATGACTCCTTGGAACAATTCCTCCACTGGTTGAATAATAATTGTGGCGGATTGACTTTTACTCTTTCACACAACAAACAGACTATTCCATTCCTTGACTTAAACATCCAGCATCAAGAGGGACACCTGATGAGTTTATTCAGAAAACCTACGGAGCGTAACACGCTGCTCCGTTATGATAGCCATCACCCCTGGGCCCTTAGGGATTCACTCCCCTATTCTCAGTTCCTCCGTATTAGGAGAAACTGTTACCGGAAAGAAGATTATTTTAATGAAGCACAGATCCTAAGTGATAAACTCTGCACTCGAGGTTACCCTCTAAGACTAATACGTAGTTCCCTCAAAAGGGCCTGGTATTGTCCCAGAGACGTTCTCCTAGAGCCCAAAACTAAAAATACACAGAACCGGCTGGTCTGTGTAACAACCTTTTCACCGGCATCGCATGCCATAAGAAAAAGCGTCATCAAACACTGGAAAGTACTCAATGTTGGAGTACTTATTCTCGAACGTCCCTCGTTTGCCTTTCAAAAGGCTAAAAGCATTAAAGACCACCTGGTTCGTGCAGCACTACCCCTCACAGATGCTAAAGGTACCTTGAATGATTTTTGGGGGCTACCGCGCCTTACTGGCCATGCAAAATGTGGAGATTGTATGTGAGACCACAATTGAGGGGAAAGACTTTGTAAAATTTTTCCTTTCAAACTTTATTTTGTCACATACAAATTGTAACAGCTGCAATGTTATATACGCTATTTTTTTGTCCATGTAACAAGATATATATTGGTCAGACGATACAGAAGGCACGTATTAGGATTTGTCAACACCGTAGCAGGATACGCTGCAATACCCCTAATGCACCACTGGTAGATCACTTCAACGCGACTGGACACACTGAAAAAGACATAAAATGGACAATCATCAATGTGATTAAACCGCCACCAAGGGGTGCTGATATTCACCAGCTGCTCAACAAAGAGGAATTAAAATGGATACTGAAAACTGGCAGTATCCATAATGGCTTGAACCGCCTTGAGGATTGGACTTCTTTACTCTGTTTCTTGCTCCCGATAGGAATAATGTTCTAACTTAACTGTGAAATGTTCATTATTTATAATGTACCAAAAAGGTTTTTTTCTTGTACCAAAAATGTCTTTCCTTGGTCTTGATTGGTTTTAACTGCTGCTTCATTTTCTATCCATGGCACTGTTAGCTTACTCACTACACAGGGTGCGCTTTCCAATATGGCCGCCGAATTTTACTGACTGATCCAAGCAACAAGTGCTGAGTCTAGATATGTCATATGACCTTGATCACATGACTACCTCTGAGCTTACTTGTACGCGCCTACCTTGCGCGGTTTCAGACAGCAACGAGTACTGACTCGGGTTGTTCGTCGCCGGGATCGCTTATTATTGCTAGGAGCCGAGAAACCCTCGGTAAGTTCACATGTTATCCCCGCCGGTTCGGTTTCCCGCACCTGCCCTGGTTCTCCCTAATAACCACAGCCCCTCTCTCTATCTTTTAGGAATTCTCCCACCTTATGATTACGACCATGGCGTAAATTGGATTGCCGCATTGTACTTAATTGGGGTAAGCTCGCGCCCTCACCTGTTTTTAACGGCAGGCCTCTGCTGTTTTACTCCCCCTAATTTTGCGCATTCGTCCACAGATTGATTAATCCCCTGCCAGCGTTCCCGGCACTCACCCCAACCTTACTGGCTATCTTACGGTAAGCTGACAGCTTGGTTCACACTATTGGTAGGCCCTCATACTTTAGCGGGAGGGTCACCTATAAAAATTTCCTTTTTCAGGCAATTGCCTAGTGCACCGGTAATCCCGCCTGAGTCCTTTTGATGTTCTCAAGTCAACTCGGGCCTTCCGCCATATCTGCCTTACATACTCTTGTAATTGACAAGAGATCGATCTGCGCCCTTGAGTTCCGGGCTCAAATCGGGTAAGCCAGCCCCTCTTCAGTCCGTATTGATAGAGCCTGGCTACACAACAGTTTTATCGTTCGTAATATATGCAGCACGGCCAATTCTTTTCTTTTCTTCACTTGTATTCAATTTCTACCCACTCTTTGCCACGACAGACTTCCTGCTCCTTGGCTCTTCGCTGTCTTCATCAATTTCCTTTCCGAATTCTAATTCTTGGCACGGCCAAATTACTCTCGGCCGTTCGCATGGTTTCACTACACTTACAGTATTAACTTTTATAATAACTGTATGGATCAGCAAATGCCCTCTGTAACCTCATGTCCCCTTTTCTTTCTTAATTTTTTTATTTAATTTCATGGTTTGCGCAATTACAGTAACCACTGCAATATGTACACAGGCATGTTAACTTGAAATGTCCTGATGATGATCCCACTATTTGTCTAAGGGATCGAAACGCCGTCGACGTATTGTACACCATATGCATGTACTTAATTGTGATGCCAAATATGTAATGGTGTTTTCACGTTACTACGTCTGATATATTCTTACATTTTTATGCAGACACGTCCCCCTTGCCTGAACCCTTCCTTAAATGTTTGTTATTGTCAGGACGCAGGTTGTGGCCAATTAGAAGGCAGCACATAAGAGACAATGAAGCCAACGAATGGTAAGCAATGGGCGGGCTGCAGACCCCGTGTATACAATATCTCTCGGAAGCAAGGGTGTATGCACGGTTGCAGGCAAGACCTAAATAGCACAAAAAAGGTAGGGAAAAAGCCAGCAGGACTCTTCCATCTATTCACCCAGGATCTAGCGCAACATCCTCCATATCCCCACCCAGCCCAACTACGCTGTCCTGTTCAAGGAAAAGAGTTGGAAAACGCGCCTCTTAAATGAACACTGCATCTCAATGCTGTAACAGTACACATCTGCTCCAGACCCTGCCACCTCTATCACTTCTGTATACTCAATTAGACATGTGTATATGTAGCCCAGTGATAATCCATACATTCAAATTAATGTCCAATCTATAATTGATTGCAAACTAAAGTTCTACCATACTGGTATTATTTAAGACCTTACCCTTTTTCATGACTGAGGAGTTTGCAAAACTTAGTTCCATAAATCTGTTTTTATTCAATGTTACTGACCTGAAACGTTGCGGATACTTGGCATGCATATATTTTGAAATCTTAGTTTCTTTGTATAGGCTTCCTGGGAGAATGGCACTTGTAGAAGTCCACACCTGCTTATTCCTACACCTGAAAAAGATGATGGCGAATGCAGGAGTGGTTTCTCTCCATGTGATGTTCACCGGTTCACTCCAGTGAGGGCATCTCCTCTGCCGATCCTTGGGTATGCCTTTTCAGTTTTTTTGCTCCTCCAAAGTAGTAACTGCATTTCCTCCAGCTTGTATACCAGTGTGACTTTAGTGACTCGTTGATAGATTAAAGTATCCTGAGGCTAAACTAAAAATTCTTAAGCCTTTCCGTTCATAACTGTTAAAACCTACTTTGATGCTCACTTTTTATGTAGAAATATTCAGTGAAACAGTTCAGGCATTGCTGTACTCTAAAAGTGATTGTTGGAACCCATAACTACGTTATCATGAATGCCCCTTGGCCACCCCCTTTTCAAAAGGCCAGCAGATTGTTTTTGTAACTGGACTGAGTAGAAGTAATTACTGTAACCCATGACTGGTGCTCCTGAGTTCATAATGTATAATCTCAGAGTTTATAAAATGTTTGAAGTGTAAAAATGCCCGCTAAGAATCTGAGTGGTGTACTAGCCAGCCACTTAGCAGGAACTCAGATTGCAAATCTGAGTACAACAGATTACCTTAAAACAGGGCTCATCATTTCTTCCTCTGCCTTTCCTTTAACAAGCCTTGCCTAACTGAGATTTTATAGTTCTCAGTAGATTCTATAGTTTTTGTTAGAAGCACGTGCAGTAGTTGTAATCAAAAGTATCCTAATGATAGAACCAATTAATTTAAATACTCAAACGATTGCTCCAACTGCTATAGTGAGGGATATTAGTCAAATACACAATAAGGAAGGAGAAGTAAATCGCCTGCCCAAGGACACCTGGGAGGCAGGCGCCCTAAGCATATACAAGTGTTTCACTGATTAGGCCTTCGCCATGGAAAAGCGCACTGTGACAGTGTGCTGGTAAAATGTGGCACCCTTAGCAGCATATCCTGGAGAGTCGCAGTGACCCATTGGCCTGAGGTGACTGCGCTCCATAGGGAGGAAGCCACGGGTCTTCGCCAACGTCCTATAGCCCCACTTTGGGACCAGCTACTGTCATGTTTCCTGGGTGCTACCCAAGAGGCCCCCCCTCCCGGTGATGTGTCTCAGAGGGCCCCTATTTTGAGGGACCGGCTGGGCTCCACCCAGATCGCCTAATAAGTGAAGAACAGCACCACGACAACACTCTCCCTCCCCGCCCAGCATATCATCCACTGGACTGGATTTTTTTTTTTTACTCCTCCCCAACTGTTCTCAGTTAAACAACCCCCCCCCCCCGGTGCCGACCGATTGCTATAGTCTTCCGACGCTTTGGAAACTAGCACAATCCTAGTTCTACTCGCATATCCTTAATGTACTAGACCTTGCTTTCTAATAAGCCTAACTCTCCCTGCAGCGTACCTGTCTGTATCCTGGACTTGTAAAATGGGTCTGTTACCTGGCTGAGTAAATCAATAGGATGTTCATTGTTTCTATGCCCACAAAAACTTGCATGCTTTGTTTGCCACAGTCACTCTAAGCATGCAAGAAGTGTCCTGAATCTTTCAAAGTACAATAAGAGAACCATCCTGGACTGCAGATATTTTGCAGATCACTTAAAGGGTGGCAATGGTGCAACATCTTGGATGCATAAAACCTACTTCTATTTTAATCAATAGACACTTGCATGTCGACCAAACTGAGCTATAGATTTTAGGGGGTCATTGCACACTTTGAACATCACACTGTTTTTATCCCAGCTAAAGGACCTTATTAATAAACGAGAATTAAGATCCTGAAGGCTTTTTTAACTTGCACATGGGTTTTAGTAGGAGCTCCGCTTACAAACCATGCTGAGCCCACACACACACTAGGTGCAGTGGGTGAGGATCCAATGATGAAGCATTCCAATGGTGGTACTAGTGGTTGAGGATCCTGTTAACATATCCATGTGATGTCAAGGGTCCCACCGATTCACCTGGGTGCAGATCCCGTTCCACTTTGATATATATTTAGACTGGTTATTTGACCTCTTAAAACGTTAGGAGTTCATCAGTTGTGAAGCTTTCCCTCTTGTGTACTAATATCTTGGCAATTGCTCAAGTCTGCAACAAAATAATTGGGCTTTTTTTGTGATTCCTTGTTAAAGACAGTGGCTTGCCTTATTTATAGTTTAATTACTCTTTGCCTCACTCGAACCATGCAACAAGTAATGGGATTGTTGCGGCGGGTGACTTTTTTTAAAAAAAATTTTTTTATGATTGTTCCTAGATAAATTCTCTTTCAAAAGTTTTCAATTTTTGCATGAATAATAATCGCGGACATTGTACCATACGTAGTATTGACAACGATTTTCTTGGATCCGCAGTTACCCATTAGCAAAGAACTGGTTTTATCGGTTCATGTAAATTCTCGGGTGGACATTAGTTGATTAAATCAGGATTGGTTGTCCAGCATTGTAGAGAGAAAATCATTCACCAAATTATTTTCTGGACACTACTTTCCAGCAGGGTTTTACATTTTTTTCTTTTTTTTCTTAAGGTTTGGAAGCAAAGATGTTGTTTGGAAGAATATGGTGCTCAAAGAACATACCTACGTGAGGGATAAACACTTCATGCAGCGACACCCTCACCTGCAGCCAAAAATGAGGGCAATTCTCCTGGACTGGTTGATGGAGGTGAGCCTTGAGATGATGGCAGCAGCAACATCTACAATCATGCCCAGTTTAAATGTGAACCGAATAGGAGATGGCCTGAAGCTTTTGGTGTATTTATGGCTAAGCTCCATGGGTGGATTAGCAGACTGCGCAAGTTGAAGGAACTGACAATAAACCATCAAACAGGTTGGAATTGTCAATTATTGGTAAGGGCTTTAGCCCTAGCGAACTCTTGCATCCCATGTATCTGGGATGCTATTGAATTGGGGATTCTTAAGAGTTTATTTTTGCAGCAAACCTTGTGTGTTTTTTCCTCTGCTCACTAAATCTGCTAAACATAAGTCTTGGTATGTTACTGCATTGAAATGTGATAAAGGTGTTTGTCATCATGAACTGAGGGAATCTATGTTTTCTTGTATATACCAACAAACTTCTATATCGTGCACACTGACGATATAATCTGTGTTGTCTTTACGCGCAAGTGTTGCTTCGGTTTTCAAAATGTTTCTACATAGCTCATCTGAATTGAAATCCTATACACTGTGTGGATAACCTAAAAATCTGACAAGGACGGATTATTTCTGCGCCAACATTGTAATAATTCATTCTATGTCTGGTATCTGGCCATTTGCTGCCATATCGAATTTTTAGACCGATGTTCTTTATTCTGCTGGGGTGGGATATATTGCATGGTAAACTAGTGTTATGACCAATGTCACTTGATCAGTGGACCATGAAAAATAAAGTTCAGCACAAGGAACGGTTGCTTCCTTGTAATCCTAGTTCTCCTTTAGGGGAATTAGCATTGAAATGTTAAGCGTGGAATATTCTTGTGCAGGTGTGGGATCCAGGGACAGTTTTTTTAAAGAAAATTTCACCTTTGGTAAAGCCATGTTTTCCTATTTGAAAAAGAATTTAGCAGTCTATAAAAACTGGTTGTATTGCCCAGTTATGTTTACTTTAAAACATTTCAAGAATTATATAAAATTAGATTGCAAGGTCTACAAATCAAGCAACAAATTGTCTTTCAGCCCTTCACACAACTCCTCCTTCTTTAGTTTCCAAGCTTGTCGTATTCTAGCCAGGCATCGCGTTTCATCGAGGAATTCATTTGTTGACCCATTCCTGAAACCCTGATGACGTCATAGGGTGAAGCCCAGATGGCGGAACTCGTGGTTGGCTGGTTAGAATGACCAGTTTGAATACTTGTGAATGGAGAAGTTGCTTGAAGGACTGAAAATATGTTTTGCTTCATTTGGAGTGCTTGCAATCTCATATTTAATGTATTGGGCTTGATCTCCTAACCTTACAGCATGGGAGTGGCTGCTCTTCTTTACCAAGCACCCAATTTTGAGTTTACAAGCAGTGAATCTCTTACTAGCAATTCGAAACTGGTTTTAGGTTTACGCCGACACCTTTTGTCACCCACCTTCTATAATACTTAAATGTCACAAACCTTTCACTTTTTTTAAATTGTAAACTGTGGGGATAAACTGAGGATAATGTAGCATGTAGGCTGTCCCCCTGCAAGGCTGAAAAACACTGCAGTGTTTTCCAGTAACTTAAAAAAAAAACTAAAAAAAAATTTGTGGCTCGAGCTGCTGACTTTGGAACTAGGTTTGACGTCCAGCCTCTGATCACCATCCAGTGATTTTGGGCAAATTAATTAATCTTAGTCTAAAAAAATGTCTGCTACTTTCGTCAAGTGCTCTGATGCCCCTGGACCAAGTTTGTACTATATAAACCTGCAAAAAAAAATCCTCTATTCCGTCCATTGAGGAGGTGGCTCTCTTATTTCGATGGTGATTCCCCTGAACTACTAGGATTACAGGTAAGCAACCATTCCTTCACAGGATCTTCATTGATCATCTTTAGCACTGAATAGAACAGGAATACAAACACTAAAAAAGCAGTGGAAGGGAGGAAAAATGAACTACGCATTGTGGTTTGTCCTATTTGGGCATCCGCTCTAGACAATCAAGATAGTGTATGTGACTGCTTAGTGTTTAGTTTTTTTGTAACTGATTTGGACAAAACAAAAGATACATGGAATCTCCTCACGTCTAATGTAAGATCTTATAGCTGGAGTATCTTTATTCTGAAAGGAAGTCTGCAGAGAAATAGATTGGTTTCCATGAAAACCAGAGATTACCTTGGGTAGGAAACTGAGTCCGCATGGCTACTTTATTGGAACACTGTCCAGTGTTTGCGGGAGCCCAATACCTGGATCTCACTAACCATGTGTGATGGTGTTATCGCTACAAGGAAAGCAACTTTCTGTGAATGATGTTGAAGAGGTGGGGAGAGAACTTTCTTAATGTCTTCATGGAAGTCCTTAACTGAGATTGGGGGGGTTGCTTTGGAATAACTTTTCCTTTAGGCAGTAATAGCTGCCTAATGGAAGAAAATTATAAGCCTGACCAAGTAAAGAACCTAATGTAATAGTGCTTATTCTTAACGGGTAGTGGGATTGAAGTTATTTTGTGTATACCAGGTGCAAAATCTCTTCCATTTTAAATAGTACAAAGCTCTTGTGGATGGTTGGACTTGTTTAGAATGTCAATGCACTCATGCCGGAGACTCCAGTTTTCATATTGTATGAGTTAGGCCAAATTCAAAGGTGGTAGGTTTTGATTGAGAACTTGTCTGAACATGTGGATATCTGGTCTGCACAGCCACCTCTTGTGTTAACTCTCTGAAGTGAAGGTCCGTGAACTACCACTTTCAGGGCAAATCTGGTGCTATCAAAATCAACCTGGCCCTTGAGTATGTTGGTTTGATGACCACTGGTATCTGGGAAATCTGTGTACAGGTGTAGCAATTTCCTAGGCCAGTCTATCCATATGGCATTCTCTTTAGTCCTTGGTTGGTAGAATCTAGAGGCAAAGTATTCCCCATGGATCCCGTCCACTTCGAACTTTGTTTACATGCAGATGTCCTTCAAGGGGAGTCCAGTGGGTGATGGGGATGAGGCCAGCAGGGTCACGTGCAGATGGAGCGCTCTGATCGTCCGGACCCTAGGCCTCAAGTTAATGGTCCAGGTAAGGGGAAAGTAGTGAGATTCATTGAAAGCATCAGAGATGGTCCAGAGAAAGGGGTGCTATTTGGGGGTGAGGGGAGCATTTTTTAGTTGAAAAATCAGACAGCTTCCTCAGATTTCATAAGGAAAGTGGGGAGTTGGTTTTAAAAAAAAAAAAATTTTTTTTAGGGCCTTTAGTGCAGCAGTTGCATTGGGACCCAGGCTCACAACACCCCAATTATGGGGACTGGTGATTTTGGTCAATTTCTGTTTTGGTTTGATATATTTGCACTTTTTATAAGTCTCACATTGTGTGGATTATGAGCTACTGAAAAAAATACCCCATAAACGTTCTAAGCGCTGTCCTGGAGCTCAACCCTGCCCCTCCAGCTCGCACTATTCTTGCATTATTTTTTGGGAGGGGGGCTCGACTTCAAAGCATTTTGCTTAGTGGGACTCGGAGCAAAAAAGTTTGAAGACCTCTGCTCTAAACCTTCTCACTCTAATGTAAAGCGCTCCGACACCTCTGGTAATGTACGCGCTATATTAAATCGCTTACATAAAAATACTTTCTGGAGGCGCGCACACACAAGGGTAAGGGTCCAGAAGTTGGAACATCAGACTGCCTTTCGTTTTATGATGAAGGGAATAGAGGTGGCGTAATGGCCAGAGCGGCTGACCTTGTAGCTGGGGAACTAGGTTTGAGTCTTGGGAGGCTCAAGCAGCCTGTGATTTTGGGCAAATCACTTAATCTCTCTGTGCCTGAAAAATGAATGTGTCCATCTGTAATGCAACTGGTGCTCATGTAAAGCGCTCTGATACCTTCGGGTCGAGTTTGCGCTATATAAAACTGCAACAACAAAAAGTGTCTGCTGTGGGTTTATTTTTTCTTGTTCTCTAATTTTGTGCAGAGCTCTAATGAAGGAAAACCTTGGTCACAAAAGATAATGGTAATGTAGGATGCGGTCTAAACTCCACTTGGTAACCTTCCTGAATGTCCTGCTCAGGGATCCTACTTGAGCATTTGGGATCCCTGGAATATTTATATATGGAATTATCAACCACTTCCTGATGGATTAAGCTTCCAGAGAGGGCTCTCTGGATCTCATTTCCCCCTTGCTAGAGCTTTGTTTTGTTGCCCACCTGAACAAGTAGAGAATCTTTCTCTGAAGCAGAAAAACAAGCTTTCAGGGCTAGGCCTTTAGTTCAGCAAAATGCTATGATAACCTTTCCTTTGAGTCCCCTGATTCGGAACCATATGAGCCTCTAACCAGTGAAAGGTGTTGGTTAGTCTTTTGAGTTGAAATGTCCTGATGGAAATTCTTTGCACTAAGTTGATTCTGTGGACACCACTGTAGGAAGCACTGGGCTGCATGGGGATAAAGGAGGAGTTGGTCCTCATATTTGTCTGTGAACTTAAACCACTGGCCTTCTAGACCTTGTAATGATCTTGTATGAAGACAGGCATTTGTTACCAGGAAAATGCAAGGTGTCGTTATGCCCAGAAGAGATTAGTTCTGCCTTGTTTTCTGTCATTTTGTTTTCTGAAGAATGTGGCCCTTCAGGTGGATAGTGAAGTCTCTCCTTTTGAAGGGTACACGTGTACTTTAGGAGTATCCAATACACCTCCCAGATAGTTTAGGGACTGTACTGAGGTAGATGTTTTTTGTTTTTGACCTCCAGCCAAGAGTAGCCACTGTGTGCTAAAAAGGTTGATGAGCTCGTTGCGATCCTGTAGCCTTGATCAACCCGTCTTTTAGACATGAAAGACTTTCTGCTTCCTGAGCTGAGCAGCGACTACAGCCATGCGTTTTGAGTTTGGTGACGACTTGAGCAGGAGCATCTTGTGCTGGTAATGTTCATTCACAAAGCTCAAGAATTTAAAAGTATGCACCCTGACAACCTAAGATCAATAGCCAGTCCCCCTATTAAATTTGTAGGTAGCTTAGATGGAGTGTTTAGGTTCCTGAAGTTCTCTCCCTCTCCCTCTGTTTGCAAGTTTCAGATACAGAATGGATCTAAGCTTGTTCCTAGGGCCCTTCATAAGAAAGTTGAATGAACAAATTCCCATTCCTTGGAGGAGGAATTCTTTCCATGACCTGTTTTTGTAGGATGATGTCTACCTCTTGTAGTTTTTCCAGTTAGCGTTTGAACAATGTTTGGAGAGTATTGGTGGTGGTGACCTGAATCTTAGGCAATGGCCATTTTATTTAATATCTAGAATCCATTTGTCCATGTATAACTTTTTTATTCTTCTAGAAATTTTGAAGTGCTTAACACCGCCCCCTCAAGTGCGCACACACTGGATTGGGTATCAGAATTGCAGAAAGTGAGTATGTAGTTTGGCTTCTGTGGGTGGTTTAGCAGTGGTAGTCATTGACCCCCTTTCCCTCTTGGTGGGTGCCATTGTTGGTAGCTATTTAGTTATTAACCTGAGAGCTGAATAAGGACTTTTCCAAGAATTCTCTTCTGTGCCTTTGGTTTAAATCTAGTAGCACAGACTATGACCGTCTTAATGCTAGGCCATGGCACTAGTCACATGCAGCAAGATCGGATGGGTCTGAAGCAGCGCTAATAATTTAACGACCATCATACACTCTTGGATCTCAGTCTTCACGAATATCTAGGCAAGTTCTCAAACTGTTGTAAAGAATCCCACATGGACCTGTCATCTGCTCGAGTAGCTCTACCGTATTCATCATTGTGTACTTGCCACATACTTTTCTCTCAACAGAATCCAACCATTTACTCATCTGGTGGCAAAGACTAGCAGCGGTGGCATGATATTTCCTTGCTACAGAAACAATCGGGAAGAGGGTTTGTTCTGAGTGTGCTGTGGATGCCGATACGTTTTTTGCATTCTTGAGGGTTTAACTTTAACACAAGTAATTGTGCTTTTTTTCCTGCACTTGCTTATAAGTGGCCTGGTGAAGGGCCTTGGGGATCAGAGGTGGGAGTTGATCAGAGTTTTTCACCTCTGATCAGAACCTCCTGTAACATGTTAATATCCTCAATCGAAGTGACTGTTGCAGGGGGAGAGTCAGTCAAAGTTGGAGGATACTTACCAGTGCTTTAAGAGTTTCCAACCTTTTTTTAAATGAGAGCCACTTGCGTGCAATGAAAATCATTCAGCACTACTATTAGTTTAACATAGTGCCCACATCAGACAAAATGACCTTTATTATCTGCCACATGCAAGTTCAGAGCAGTGATCGCTTCAGTTCATCACGTATGGTTGCTAACAGTAATGTAAAGAAGGCTTTGTCTGCGTGGAATGACTATACATGCTCAAGTAATACAGAAGTGCTATAGCTGCAGACACCCTGCCGCCAAGGTAATGAAATTAGTGACAAAACTCTCATGCTGCACGATTCATCACTCAAATATCAACTTGAAAATGTTTTGGAATTTCAGCCATTTTCTTAAAACATCATTTTAGGAAGTCTGAAAATACACATTTTCATCGCCAATGCACCGAGAAGCCTGATCTAGATGAAGACCGTAAAGTGGAAGGACCTGAATATGTCTGGCAGGACATCTTGATGATCACCTGTAGTAGAAATCTTTTTGAGTGCCTGGAACGGCATGAGTGATGGGACCCCGACCTCTCTATATGTAATGAGGCAGAGCAGTTCTTGATCTCCTTGAGAAACCGTCTGGTGTGATTTGCAGTCTTTAAGGTGGCTGATTTCCTGCAGGTGGAGGTCTAGGAGGTAAAAACTCCACCAGCACAGTAGATGGAGTGGGCAGAGGTACTGGTGATGGAGAATCTGGAATTTCCAGTACTGGTGTTGCTGGCCTGGACATAGTGAGCTCTTGAGTGCTCTGAATCTGATATCATGGGCAGCCTCTGAGACTTCACCTTCTATTCAGAGGTCTGTGGAAGATAAAGATTATGTATACTTCTGTCAAGTGGTACTTCTTTCTAGTAGACGGGCACCGAATGTTGGTTCTTTGATGGCAAATCAGTGGCCACTGTCTCTTTCCTCAAGTCAACTAGGACTGGGGCTGATTTTCATGTCAATCTCTCCTTGAATCTATCCCTAGAGGATACTTGGAGATGGAAATGGGAGGCTTTAGGGAATTCCCCTTTCCCTGATGCCTCTGTTCTTTCAGTTTGTCTTGATGGGTACTCGCACTGTTCGTCTTGAGTTCTGTGAAGGTGCATCTTCTATCCACCCTTCAGAGTGTTCCTGGATACGGCCCTGTAGTGTTCACCCTTGTCAGAAATGTGGGAATCCGTAGACGGTCTACACAGATCAGGAGCATCGGTTTGCCCTTTTTCTACTACATGAAGGGCACTTCATTGAGCTGGTATTTGTGTCAGAAAATAACAGAAAAGTGCTCCCAAGTCCTTAGTGTTGTCGAGTAACACCGGTTTAAAGAAGGTTTGGCAAGACTTTCAAGAGGGGGAAAAAGGGTAAGCTCTAGTATTCCAGATCCTGTCATCAGCAGCTGGAAAGAAAAACTAGAGTAACTGCCACTGACATCGCATGATAATGGAGGGCTGGGCGTCACTGTTTTTCAGCCTTGCATAGCTGCAGCCCATATGTCCACTCCTATGTTTTTACTTTAATTTCCCTTAAAAATGCATTTGTGAAAGATTTTTTTCCTGGTCACCTACATTACTGATATTTATGTATTTTTAATGTTCTATTTATTGAGTAAATGTATTGGATTTGTCAAAATAGCCTTTTTAACAAGGTGCTAAATTATTTCAAATGAGAAAATATGGCTTTTCTAAAGAAATGTGAAACACGTTCTTTGTGAAAGTGATCCAGGACCCTGCACGTGCACAGGACTATTCAGTGCCCATGATTCAATGGAGAATTTAAGCTGTAAATAACAGTGGTATTACCGTGGTACCTGCTTTGCTCACAACTCGGTAGTAAATTTCTTTAATTTATTTTGCAGGTCTGTGAAGTGTACAAGTTACACAGAGAAACCTTTTACTTGGCGCAAGACTTCTTTGATCGGTTCATGTCAACAGAACAGGACGTTCTCAAAACAAGGTTACAGCTGATTGGAATTTCAGCTTTATTCATCGCTGCAAAGTTAGAGGTAAATTCTTAGCAATTGGATTGATTGAAATGAGCTCTAGATTTTTATCGGAGTCTTCTTGCATATCCATTTTGAAATTGTCCTGCTTGGTAATTTTGTGATGGTAAAAATGTATATATTATGGCTGTTTCAGGAAATATATCCACCAAAACTTGTCCAGTTTGCATATGTTACGGACGGTGCATGTACAGATGATGACATTCTGCAGATGGAACTAATTATTTTGAAGGTACCTGCATATTACATTTTAATTAACGTCCTAACTCTTTTTGCATCCCAAACAAGTATTCAAAACAAATTATGCTTATGGCAGGATTAATAATCATCCGCTTTATTCGGTTTTCCAACCATAAAAGGATTAATAAAACTAACATGTGCCAATTATTGAAGGAAAGACTTCAAAGTATTGAATTGGATTTTTAATTGAATAAAGCCTATCCTCTATACATTTGCGAATGACTAACGATTTAATAGTATGGTACCTTCCTTCGTTAATCATGATAGGTTGAGTATTCTTATTGAACATTAAAAGAACTGCCAGTTGATCTATTGGATGATTTATTTGGGTTATGTATTCCTCTGGTAGAGGGCCTCCATCATGAATAGCTGGATTCAAACCCAGTAACTTAACTGCTGTGACTTAGCAGCAGTTGTTAAAAGTTGTTGCCCGCTGTTGCTACGTCATAAAGGCGTTGCAGACTGCTCTGGCTAGGCTATCTTAGCCTGTCAGAGCAGTGCTGGAAACCGGGGAGCACGGCTTCTGGAGGAGATGGCAAAAGAGTACCTTGTTTTGGCATTGGATGACTGCCGTGTAATTGGATGCCGCTTGTGTAGGATACCACCCCCCTGTTTGTGTTACAAGAGGGAAAAAGTGCCTTAATGTGGAAATTCGTGGTAACTTGGTTTGCCTGCTTTACGAATCCCCCATCTCTAACATGCTGGCAAGTGTGCAGAGAATGATGTGGAAAACAAATGAATGGTAAAACTTGTATTTTCCCCCTTTTCCTTTAGAGCCTAGGGTGGAGTTTAAGTCCTCTGACTATAGTGTCCTGGTTGAACATTTATATGCAGGTAGCATATTTAAAAGAAGAGGCCAGCGAAGTGCTATTGCCACAATATCCACAGCAAATCTTTGTGCAAATAACAGAGGTGGGTATGCTTTAAATAGGTATTCAAAGTATGTTTTGGGGACTTTGTCAAGCAGCTGCTAACTTTTTTTTTTTCTTCTTTTTTTTTTCTTTTTTCTCCTTCTGTTAGCTTTTGGACATTTGTGTGCTGGATCTTGGGTGCTTGGAGTTCACTTATGGTGCCCTTGCTGCTTCTGCCTTGTACTACTTTTCTTCCATGGAATTAGTGGCCAAAGTTTCAGGTACGTATTGAGCACGGTGGTCTTTATGGTACAGAGTACAGAGGTTTTTTTCCCCTCCCTCAACATTTTTGGCTGTTTACAGGCTATACCTGGAACGAGTTGGCTGAGTGCACAAAGTGGATGAGTCCTTTTGCCCTTACTATAAAAGAAGCTGGAGTCGCGCCACTTCGTCTCTTCCGTGGTGTAGCCCCTGAAGATATGCACAACATACAGACTCATATAAACAGCTTGGATTTGCTGGTATGGTGTGATGTGATTTTTCATCTCAATATATTTTTCTAGTTTTCTTATCTTTGGATAGGGTGGGGCCAAGAGTTATTCAGTGTATATATAGCATATTGGTCTATCACAGATGTTTTTGTAACATTGCCTAAAGTTTGCAATGGTGTGAACATGGTAGGCTTAGTGAGATTTCTGTTTGGTAGCTAAACTAGGTGCATGCTTTTTGTTTTACCTTTACTGGGTCTCCTGCAAGATTTGCAGTGCAGTAGATCCCACCTCCCTCAAAGACAGCAGTCTGTTATGGACTTGACTAATGAGCAGCTTTATTGAATGATGGCATTAATAAATGGGCCCAGTTGGTTTCTGATGCTTGATCCTATGATACCTGCTTAATATTGCCAACAGGTTGTTTTGTTACCTGGCAGACAATGTGACTGGGCTTTTCTTGGAGTACAGGAAGCTTGACATTTCTTAGTTATTTAGGCTGTTTGGAGAAGGTTTTTCTGCCTAGAACTTTGAGTTTTAAAAGGATTTTGTTCGTTGTGATAATTGTTTTACTCTATTTCACAGGACAAAGCTCAAGCAAAACAGGCCATATTGGCTGAAGCAAATAGGACTACTCCTGTCCCTTCTGGTATACTGACACCGCCACAAAGTGACAAAAAACGGAGACTTGGGATGCTGGAAGTAGTGTGAAAGTTGTTAAAAAGGTGTTGCAGGCCACATCGTGGATTATGTTGGAATTCCTCCTTTCTTTGTCTAAAATGATCCTTTCTTGAATGCTGCAAGTGAGATTTTTAATAAGCTTGATGAACTGCAAGAACACTGGGAAGGGGAGGCTTTCATTGAAGTGTTTAAAGAAACCTTTGGCGTTGATGGATCTAGTACACCAGCCTTTTATGGAACACTGAAGAGTTCACAATGCTGCTATGGCAGGTGATATTTGATTCGATTAACTATTAAAAGCCGATAAAATGTACCATTCAGGTGTCTCAAAGCAGCACCCCTTGGTACCTGTTTCATCAGTGAGTGTCCACCCAACTGACTCTGGAGGCACAAGACACTGACGTGTATTTTGTTTTTAAAAAACCGAAGCATTGGTTTACAACCCTTATTTTTAACTTTTCTTTAATTGCTGCTATATTTTTAAATAAAATTTGGTCTTCAAGTTTTAATTCTAGCCTTGTTAGCACTCTCATTTTCTATAATTATGCGTGCTGTGCACAATACTCATTCATGCACATTGCATCCACAGAGTAAGTGAATAAACATTTGGGATGTTAACGTGAGAGTTGGAGGTTGAATTGGATTTCCTCTGAGGCTGCCTACATGAGTATTATTGGGGCTTAAGGTTTGCTGCCTCCGCGTAAGTACTGCAGTTAATCTGGAGATGAGAAAAACAAACTAGTCCAAGTGCAAATGTTTGCAAGCTTCAAAGTGCTTATGGTCATGGTATGTATGGCATAGGTCAATGATCAGTGAATCTTGCACCGGTTAACTAGAGAAAAAAAGAAAATACAGTGAAATGTCCAGCTATAATTGTGTATTGGTTTTGCAGCCGTGGTAACCCTTTTCCCCATTGACTTTTCTTGGTGAATTTTAATCATTCAGCAAGGCCCTTTTGTGGATGCAGAGACACAAAAAATCTGCACAATTCAGAGGCAGTGGTGGAATGCACTGATCCAAGGATCCTAATTAATTTCTGGGTATTGGCACTAAATGGTTTAACTTTGGTGTGAAAGGTATATTTGTACAGTACAATGGAAGTTCTAGGAGTACTTGGCGGAACCTGGGCACTTGTACTGTTCTAGAATTCTGGTTACTCAGTCAAGTGGTCACTTGTGTTGTATTGGAGAGTGCTCTGCTGGGTCATTATCGTCATCTGCCTCTGGGGTTTAGGGGGTTGGTTACCTTCAGAAGAGTTCATATGTTTACAAGTGAGGGGGTAAAGATGTGTTAGAATTTCTTAAATGCATGTATTGTTAAAGTAGCAAATTCTAAGATGGCATGGTGCAGTGTTGGTGTGGTTGTGCTAACAGTTGTCATACTGTTAATGGGCAATGTGTGAGATAAACATTGTATGGATGTTCAGAAGTAGCAAATGCTAAGCTAAGTACATGGCCAGAGGTGCACTGTACCCATGAAGGTAGCACATGCTGCACCAAAAGGGTGCTGCTGGTATTCTGCACAAGAACATCTGGATCAGTGGCTGCTCTTAAGGAGATGAGCTTTTGTAGCTGCATACATCAGCCTTTAGTTAGGCGCCAGATATTACCATTCAGTGAAGAAAGTCTGACAGTTGCCCATTTTGAGTTGTGATGCACTCAATAACATGACTTGATACTAGAGACTTGCCGTTTGAAAGTGCTGGAGTTCATCGTTCCCATCTCTAGGGGTGATGTCAGTCTGCATCCTGGAATACTGTGAAGCAACATTTGAATGCGTACAGTGCTAAGATTAGGGTTTAATAGGGCCTGACTGAAGCTGCACTTTTTTATTTTAAAAACCAGTTTCTTAAATGAAATTTTGCAAAAGATAAAACGCACATCTGACTTCATTGATTGCAGTAGAAGTGGTGACATAAGTAGGCATGCAGACGAGGCAAAGTTCACGGCATGGGGAGGAGGTGCAATGGGCAAGGAGGATAAGTGCACGGAAGAAGAGGGGTAGGACGGAAGTAAGAGGAGCAACGGAGTAAAGCTTAAATTTGTTTTGAGTGGGCTTACATGTCATCCAGGGAAGGTAAGACGGGCAGCTGCGCTTGGTGTAGGGCATGAATTATGGAGTCTGGTACGTCATCAGAGTATCAGCTCCGTATTGGAGCAATCAACCTGAAAAGCAGCCTCCCCTCCCCCACACCAGGCAGCGATGGACCCTCTCTAGCTCCCTCGCAGTGAAGTGCCGTTGCCTCTGCAGTGGCTCAACAAGTGAACATCAGCCACCCATGGTCAGGGTTTGGAGTGGGCGGGGTAGATGACTTCAAGCATGCTGTAATGGTTTTCTTATGCAGGATAAGGGCTGGGTCTAGAAATCAAGAAGCTGCTCTATGCTGAAGCCGCCTGATGTAAAGTCCCAGTGACCTCCACATCCCAGGAAGAGATATTGGGGATGAAGGGTCTGTCTAATTCTGCTTCCCACCTTTCCCATAGGGTTGAAGTGACCGCTGTGTGTGAGGTAAGAGCTTTGGTGAGCCACGTAATGAGTCTGCGGCCTGAGCCCATTGTGTGCTGGGTGTTAAGTTAGTGTGTGGCAGGTTCCTCCCCTGTGTTGCCCAAGCATCACTTATTGCTCTTTTTAAGAAGACAAAGAAACTGTCCCTCAAGGAGTGCATATTGGTCGGTCAGCACCTCCAACATCAATAGGTGGCCGTCTCCAAAAAGATCAGAGTGGAAAGGCCAGCCCCTTCCTGCAGCCAGCCACCAGAGAGGTGACCCCCACCCACTGGTCGGAAAGCCCAGCAGTGGAATTGCCAGGCGTATGGGTGTACGCATCGCACAAGATGAAGCACTTGCGTTAAGTGAGGGCCACCTGTGGAGGGTAGGTTCCTGGGGAGGTGGATCTTGGTGTGGGTAAGGCAAAGGACGATGTCGCCCAATAGGGAAGAGTCGAGGGACCCCATACCGCCCACAAAGCTGACCGCCAGCCAACAAGACTGCTATTGCAGTTGGGCTTTGTAGGAAGCTGGCTCTTTATGATCTATAAAAATGCAATGCATCGTGCAAAGAGTCCATGTATTCCCTTATGAGTGTATAGGGGCTTGCTCTAGCAATTCCAAGGCGCTCTTCTAGGGGGTAGTGTGGTTGTGCTGCCTTAGGTTTATAAAAAGTGTTAAACCTCTGAATACACAAAGTAGTAAATGATGACCGACTCAGTAAGGAGATCCACGCCAAGTTATAAAAATAACACCTATTTATATATATTTAGGCACCAGAATCTATATGATCAGGTAAGGATGTTTTTCAGTAGAAATACTTTTGTATTCAAAAAGTCGACACCTATGGGAGGGAAAGCAAGTGCAGCATTCAGGTACTGTGCAGTGACGTGCAGGACCAATCTCGGGGACTTAAGGTGAGTGGTGGGCAAGGTCCAAGGCAGCACCAGCAAAACACCAGCTGCACTTGGGTGTCCGGGTGCAGGGGTGCAAAACTGCATCTGGTGCCCAATGTTACTCTATGGGGATCGGTCTTCGTGCAAAAAGGCTGCAGGCTATGACTGGGAGGCTAGTCCGGCTGAACCAACAAGGCGTCCAAGCCTCGCGATGCTCAGGGATGTAGGGACACCTTGGATCCTCTTCTCCACTGGCCCGAGGTGACGGGGGCAGAGGTGTTCTTGGGTGTCTGGTTTTTCTTACCGGGTGCAGTGGAGGTGGAGGGTCTGTGAACCGAGGCTGCTGGCGATGTCTGATGTTCACGAGGGGTGAAACCAGAGTGGTCTTGGTCTCTGGGGGACCATGTTGGCACCGTTGGCCCGCTTGAACTCTGGCTTTGCGTGGCAGGTGCAATGGTGTCCTTAAATGCCAGGTTTTCGCGGTCTTGCAGTCTTCTCCGTTCTGTTTGGGTGTCTGTAGGGAAGTGGGTCTGCTGCTTCACAGGAGTTCTTGGTTCCGGGGTAAAGTGTGGGCAGGGGCTCCCCTAAATACTGAATTTAGGGGTGTTTGAATGTAGGGTAGGGTCACTATGCCCCCTATATGACCACTTCCTGTGGGAAGTGGGCATAACCCTATCCTAGAGTTCCTAAGATTGCTATCACAATGATGGCCTACTCTGAAAAGTCATGTCCACTTCAGGTTAGGCCTCCTTTTGGGGTGCTACTAGCCTGGGAGTGGGCATGCTTACCTGACTAGCTAATTTTCCTGATGGTCCAGGTGCCAAAGGGCTTTGTACAGAGGGGGTTGGTTCCCTCCTGTGTGGGGAAGCCAGACTCATTTTAAAGACAGTAGCTTCTTTGAAGCTCCCTTGCCTGGGAATGCTAATTAGCAGGTCATCCTGTGGGAGGGGGTGGGAGCACCTTGTTCCTGAGCAGGCTATGTTTTTGACCCGAGAGCGAAGGCCTTCACCCTGGGGGAACCAGTGTGGGTTTATTAATACAAGATGTTTGATACCAAATGTAAAAGTGCTGTCTTTTTGCATGGTTGCCCCCATTTTCTGACAAACTGTTGATGTACTTTGTGTGCCCTGGGTTCCTGCCAACCAGGTACCCAGGGCCTATGTTTTCCCTAAAACTGCATTAAGACCAAACTCAATTGGCACTCTGGCCACATGTCGGTGCCTTATAAATGGCACCATAGGTACCAAGGGCACTGTGGCCAGGGAAGACATCTAAGGGCTGCAGCACTTATTGTGCCACCCTTAGCGGCCCTGTACCTTTATACACACACTGCCATTGCAGGCTGCGTGTTTTGGTGCTTCACAAAGTGAAGAGTCGACATGACACACATTCCTGTTTGCCATGCCTACAGACCACTGTCCTGGCATAGGTAAGCCACTCCCCTAGCTGAGTGCACTGTACCAGTGGTGAAGGTACAGGTGCAAGAGCCCTGTACCCTACAGTGTCTAAGCCAATTTTTAGACATTGCAAGTGCAGTAATACCATTAAGAGTATATGGGGCTGGGAGTTTGTCATAACGAACTCCACAGAACCATAATGGCTTTACTGAAAACTGGGAAGTTTGGTATCCAACTTCTCAGCGCATTAAACCCACACTGATGCCAGTGTGGGATTTAATGAAAAATGCACTCAGAGGGCATCTTAAAAAAGCCCCCCTGATAAATGACCTAACTCTAGTGTCGTGGCTGCCCACCAGCTCTTACCACCAGACATGTTTCTGGACCCCGGTGTTGAGAGCCTGCTGCTCTCGGGGTCTGAAACGATGCACATCCTGGGACGAGGTGCCAAGCCTGTTCTGCAGAGAGTTGAAGCTTCGCCAGGATGACTCATCTAGGCGGACATAGAGCTCTTGTGTCTCAGTTAGTGGTGGAATTCTCATACCTATTCGAGCCACAATTATCTTTTGTTCCAACAATCTGGCTGGTAAGTGCCCCTGACCTATATAGGACGCTCCCACCTACGGAGGCTACCTAGTTGAATATGCTGTGTATGGAGGTGTGAGTTAAAATAATTTGTAGGTGGTGTGTAAATTAAAAGTATGTTTAGAAATTTAAATTGATAACTTGATAAAGAATAAATCCAGTTATGTAAAGGTGGTGCGTAAATTATACATTTAAGGTATAACTGAATAATTTGTGTATTTTTAAATTTGATTTGTTTAGAAAAAATTAAATTGTTCCCAACTATAGCTATGGTTTAACCTGTTCCCCCCAATAGATTTTCAATTTAGTTTAATTTAAAAAAAAAAAATTGAAATTGTGAAGTGTTTAAAGTGGAATCTGGTAGAGGGGATGTAAGTATCGTAAAGTGTGCTGTCACAGTATAGTGTAGAGTGGAATGTGGTACAGTGGAGTGGCAAATAGTATGAAATGTTATGCAGTACATTGTAGTGGCGAGAGTGGAGTTGTGTACTGTGGAATAGTGTAGTGGCATTCAGTGGAGTGGGGTACAGTGGAATAGCATAGACTAAAATTGTGTCGAGTGGAATACCCTGGGGTAGACTGTAGTGGCATACAGTGGAGTGGTGTAGAGTGGAATAATCAAAACAGATGGGCGGCACGTTGTATCGCTGCGCAAAAATTATGTTGTACCCTGTAAATAAATCTGATCGGTGCTTCCAAGGAATGAAGGCAGCCACCAAAGCCTTCAAAGCGATACAAAAGGAGATGATGGACGGAACGTTTGAGCCAATCAAACACTCACCCCCAGTCAACTGATCTGGGTTTAATCCATCATCATTCTTTAGCTCACTCCACCACCCCAGTTCAGACATGGCCATATGCAAATCAGTCTGACCCTGTGCCTCATGGGAACAGTCCAGCCCGAACTGCCAAGCCATGTCTTCCCTGGACCGGAAACAAGCATCCTAGGACCGGTTTCCTTCAAATCAGGAATAAATCCCTTATAAACTTCATCAGCACTGATATTCAAATAAATGTCCAATCTCCTAGAAGTCCTCAAAACGAAGCTTTTTCCTTTTTATTTTGACAGTATTCAATCTTGACACTGGCATTCAACATAGTTTATTCTTGACTCTATGCCACCTTGCAGATACAATGCACAAGAGCGCCGGTACGAAGGGTTGCGGAGGAGTACTCTGCGATCTTTGCATTTACGCAGTACATGCTACAATTCACGATTACCTTGGATGTGACACCTAGAAGTCAGGATATTAATGAACAGTGCTGTATTTTGGAAGAAATTGATTAGAAGAATAGGTCCTCAAGAGTCGCTGGTGGAATCCATTCCACGATGAAACATGTGTTGTATATTGGTTACTATTGTGGAATTTGTATCTGTCAAGGTGGCATAGAGTCGAGAATAAGAGATCTTTATGTTGAATGCAGTTGCCAAGATAGAATACTGTCAAAGCAAAAAGGGAAAAAGAAAAGCGCTTAGTTTAGTGGACTTCTTTGAGATTGGACATTTATTTGAATCGGTGCTCAGAAAAATAGAGTGGAATAACGTTGACCTGCTGGTGTACAGTAGTGACAGTTGAGTGGCATATAGTGGAATACTGGACAGTAGAATGGGGTGTAGTAGGGTGGAGTGGTGTACAATTGAGTGATGTACAGTGTTGTGGAGTGGGGTACAGTGGAATAGCATATTAGAGCGGAAAAGCATACAGTGAAATAGTGTAGAGAATTGGTATATACTGTAGTAGCATAGTGTCGTAAAGTTCAACGGCGAATAGTGCACACTGGAGTGGTGTACAGTGATGTACACTGGAATGTGTTGAAGTGGCATACAGTGGAATAGTATAGAGTGCTTTACAGTGGAGTTATATAGTTGGAGTGTACTGGCATGGAGTGAGGTGCAGTATAGTGGCATATATTGGAGTGGTATAAACTGGAGTGACCTACAGTGGAATAGCGTACACTGGAGTGGCAGAGTGCAATGGTGTAGACAAGTAGCGTAGAGTGAAGTATTGTCAAGAAGATAGTGTAGTAGGGTAGAATGTAATAACATACTGTGGAGTACAGTGGAGTAGCATACAGTGGAGTGATGTAGAGTGGATAAACGGTACTGCCGTACGGTGTAGTGCCATATAGTGGAATATTGAAGGGTGGAGTGTTTGTACAGTAGCGGATTGGCTTACAGTGGCTTACAGTGGCGTACAATGGAGTGATGTGCACGGTAATAGCGTACAATGTAGTGGTGTGGAGTGTGGTAATTGAAACAGACCATGTGTACCCCCTTCCTATCCAGACCTCATTTCCCTTATCCCTTTCATGTACAGCACCTCCATTCAGTAACCTGGTCCTGATGATCCTTAATCGCTAGGATCAAAACGCCGTCAATATACCAGCGCAACTCCTGGCGCCCCTTACCATGGTACACGAAAAAAGCCTTATCTGTAAAAATTCTAGTAAATATCTGTGAACCAGAAGTCCATTTGTATATATTTATCACGTTTTCACTTTGCACCGTCCATCTTTGAAGGTCACGAGCACTTGTGTGCACCAAGTTTTTTCGGGTTACTCGCGTATTAATTGCTTACAGTGCTGTTACAACTGTTCCCAACTTTTCCGTACCCTCCGCTTATCTTGTTCTGCAAATTGTTTGTATTCCTCCAAATACATGATTCCTTGGGCACATTCAAATGAGTTATGAGTCTCCCTACATTCTTTTCTTGCAATGTTTTGTGCATGCTTAATTATCTGTCCTTTTAATAATACTGGTTGAGACATTGTTGCTTGTCTATAAACTGATGTAATGTGGTAGGAAAATCTATTTAGTGTAAATTGTAATTTTTTTGTAGTATGTTTGAATAGTGTAAGTAGTTTTAAAGTTATAATTTTTAAAGTGCTTTGTTATATATTGTGCCGTGGTAAGTTTGCACATGTTAAGGCAGTATTTGGTTGACTAATGGCTGTTTGCCAGAGGTAAAAGGCTGCCATGTAGTTTTCAGCACATTTTGTCTGCGTTCTGGGTTACGGTCTTCAATCTAGGTAAGTAGTAGGTTTCATTATTGTTCCCTACCTATTACCACTTTATTAAGGTAGAGAAATGTGTTCATGATTTTCCATATATTTTTGCAGCAGTATAGGGAGGACTGCACAGTTCTCATTTTTTGTAATGAGGCAATTTTTTTTTAAACTATATAGAAACTTATAAATATTATTCTCTTACCTAGTACCACTTTAATAAAGTGGTTATAGGTAGGGTAAAAATATCAAACCTAATGTATAGCTTCATCTAAGGGTGAAGCACAGGCAAAGTGTACCTAAAATCATGATTACCTTTAACTTTTGTAAAGGCAGTCATTATCCAATCACATAACCTGTCATCGCTGTGTACCCTGGTAGTCCTGCGAAAATACCGTGGCCACAGATATCACTATGTTAAAATGCCCTGTAACTTAAGAAATACTTACCTGCAGTATCCAAAAGGATCATCTGTGTACTATTATGTCTAATCCTAACAAATTTCATGTAAATTCGTTCAGCTGTTTTCGTATTACGCAAGATACAAAAGTTTACGAAAAATGCATTGGTGGGAAAATGTGGAGTGGGACCCCCCCCCCTTTTATTTTTGCACGCCCTTGACCAGTCACCGCAAAATGTACATCATTTGCCAGTGTAGAAGGGAGAATAGGTCTGTGAAGCTTCGTAGAGATTTGTCAAACGGGTGCTAAGTTATTAATAGTAAAATTAGGAATGCCTATTTCTGGTAATCCTAACAATATGGCTACTGCATATATATATATATATATATATATATATATGTCGAAAGTTTCACCTCCAAAATCCCAGGAATCACAAAACTCATGAAAACCGGAACAGATGAAAATAGACCCAGCTGTAAGTGCAAGTGAGTATTTATTTTTAAAAGCTCAGCATGCCTGCCATGACGCGTTTCAGCCTACCAGAGGCCTTGTTCACATAGCGCCTTGTGAGTAGTATGCCAACATTTAAAGTGCAAAGTAACACACAACGTGATTGGTTGCCTATGAAATATCTTCCTCCAATGTTGGAAAATAATATGGCTGCATGTATTTTTATAAAAGAAGGATTCTGGCACAAAGGGGAAAAAGCAAGAAAATAAAGTTGGTAAAAACCCCGGGCCAGCTACTTGATTACAATGGGAAAAGATACAGCAGTTAATGAAAAGAAAGCAAAAAAAAAAACCAAATCATTCAAGTAGGAAACCCCTCGGTAAATCTGCACCACAATGTTTATCAAGAGTAGGTAACACCAATAGAACGCCTGGTAATACTGTTCATGTATTTAGTGTAGGAGCTAATCAGTCTTCAGAGAATGGAGATTCCGGTAATGTGTTTTCCTTCAAAATTCAATTAAAAAGTATAATCCGAATCATCTGACTAGGATCCAACCCCAGCAAGGATGGGTAAAGGCAGATTGGGTTATCGGTACAAAAAAAAAAAAAAACCTAATCAGGAAAAGTGGAGTATTGTGCAGTGATGCGTTTTTTTGTTGAATGTGTTGACTTTATACACCATTTTATAGTAGCCTGGTCAGACAGCAAGCATTGCGGTGCGTTGTGCACTACGCATCCAATACACATGTATAAGCATAGAGTATGTCCATCGCTTATAAAGACATCGTCTGTACATAATCTTATAGTAACATGGTCAAACAGCAAGTATTGCAGTGCGGTATGCACTATGCATCCAGTATGTCCATCGCTTATAAAGACATCATGCCGGTCTGCTCCACTGTCGGGAGAAATGCCTTTGGGGCAGAAGCTCAATAATAAAAGAATACAGTACATAAGTCTGCATCGGCGAGCTTACAAATACAGGCGCACAAATTGAACCTGGCAACAGCAAATGGGAGCAACCCTCTTACCCATGTGGGGGGGGGCTGATCATCCCAATGGTATGGTCCTTTTGGTAGTCCCAAGGACCAGTCACCTATAGCTCAGTATGATTAAAATTATTCCAACCCGCTGTCCCCAGGCTCAGCAGGTGTCTGACTCCGCAGATAGACCTCAAGTGGGGCATTTATATATTTTGGTCATGATTGTACCGGCATGAGTTCCCAGTAGGCAGCCACCCGGGGCAAGGCTTGATGTACCCAATCTCATGGTCACCCTACGTTTAGCTAGCAGCAACAAAAGCGCAGCAAGTTTGCACCTATCCGTAGGCACCACTCTCACAAATCCCATTAGTGCTAATCGGGGAGAACATTCTAGTGGGAGCCCTAGTAGGTCACCCAGTCTAACAAAAATCTCCCAGTATGTGGAGATGCCCGGGTATGTCCAAGAGGTGGAGGAAGTCAGGGGTGTAGCTGCCACATCTAGAGTCCCCTGTTCCCCCCCCCCCCAGAACAAAGATGGTAGTTTGGGGATAATGCACGTGACTGTGAGCAGCAGTACTGCCATTGAGCGTCTGTTAGTGGGGACGTGAAGTCTACATCCCAGGTTGCCTTACTGTTAAGTATGCGCACTGGAGCGGTATGTTGCATGTCAGCATACAGTCTCGTGATAAGTCTTTGGGGCGAAGGGGTTGTGAGAAACCTCTCCAGCATGTGGAATGTTTGGGGGAGTGGGGCTGGGTAACCCTGCAAATGTGGGGGTGGCTGTGCGTCCTTGGAAATATGTAATGGTGTCAAGAAAAGTAGTGGTGCTGTCTTGGAGGGCTTCCTGTGCAGAGATGGTGTCGTTGGGGAATAGTATAATTATGGACTTAAGTTGAATTTTGCGCAGTCTTGCGCAAGTACCAGGGTCAGATGTATTTGGCAGTGCGGGGTGTTCATTGATGGGCACTGAAGGAGCAAAAAGATGGTCTAGTCTAGTCCTGTGGCATAGCGCAACCCACGTACACTGTGCAAGCCACAGTGTTTATGCTATCCCGTGGGCACACCGGAGTCTTAAACATGGCCATCTGCAATGGGCTGGGTGCCACCCAATCATGCTCGGGGCTGTATGTACCATAAACTGGGTAGGGAACAGCCTAATGCCAGCAAATTAAGCCTGCACACAATAATAGGGATCTAAGTCCGTAGCTCCGAGGCCACCCTGCTCAAAGGGAAGTATCAATGTCTCCCAGGCAATATGTGGTTGCGATCCCACCCTTTCAAGTGAAATGAGGCACGAGCAGAGCTGCTTGCGGAAGCTGAGGGATAAGTGAAACACAATCTTTAGGAATAGGTAGAAAAACTTCAGTAGGATAATCATTTTGGCAATGGCCAACTGTCCCGTAAGTGACAATGGGAGCCACGACCTACCAGCAAGCTTTTCGTCAAACCAGTCAAGCAATCTACCATAGTTATTCTTCCACAGTTCATCAATATTTCTGCTGAGCCAAATGCCAAGATATTTGACTGCGCCCTCAGCCCAACACAAAGGGAATTCAGAGCGCAAAATAGCAGTGTCATTAGTCAAGGGAAATACTACAGACTTTGCCCAGTTGATGGCAATCCCAGACACCGACCCCCCCCCCCCCTAAAAGTTTTTAGAAAATTCCCCAATAAGCGAATCTAAATTGACATGTGACTCTTGCACATGTAAAGTAACATTGGCTGCATAAAGGGACACCAGCACATGGCTAGGGAAGGCCAATCCGCTCTGCGCATGTTGTTGACCCAGATGGGCTGCAAGGGGTTCCATAGCTATTGCAAAGAGGATCAGCAATAATGGGCATCCCCGGTGACAGTGACTGGCTCTGACACATTCCCATTAATACGCAGCCGTGCCCTGGGAGTTTAGCAATCCGATGGACTTGATGTAGGATGGGCTCAGATCCAGGCGCTTCAATAGGGCAAACGGATACGGCCATTTGAGGGAATCTAATGCCTTAGTAGCGTCTAAAAAAAATAAAACCACAACCGCATGCAGTGAGGGATCGATGAAATGAAGAGTGGCAAAAAAGATGCGAAGATTGTACGAAGTGGATCTGCCGGGGAGAAATTCAGCTTGATCCGGGCTTACAAGAGATGGAAGCAGCAGGAACAGGCACGAGGCGAGCAGCTTGGCAAGTATTTTGTTGTCCGTATTTATTAAGGAGAGGGGCCATATTAGTCACAGCGGGTGGGGTTCTTATCCGGTTTGAGGACTGTTACAATGAGGGCCTCTCTGAAGGAAACTGGGAGCACTCCCGTATCCAGCGCATTCGCATAGACTTTCCTTACGGCAGGTTACTTGAAATCAATTGTTATCACTCAATGTATGATCAGGCCGCTTTGCTGGGGAAGATCTAGGGGAGCCCTCGTGTGCTGCAACTTGTTTGGCAAATCTTAATGCAGCTTAGCGTCGTTAAAAAATTGCTGTTTGCCCTCTCAAGCCATCTTCATTGCATAGGGGACCTCAGCCTTTTGCATGATCTTTTTAGCAGGGGTGAACTTGCGCTGGAACACCTGTACATAAATAGTAAAGTCTGGGTAGAAAGAAATAGCATTGCCCTGATACTGAATCACACCTCACTCTCAGGCTATGCCCAGCACTGCGTCCTGGTCCCGGTAGTTCAGCAGCCGTGCCACTATTGGCCTAGCAGGAGCCCCAGGGGCAGGCCTGGGCCCCAGTGATCTGTGTGCGGGCTCTACTGCAAACATGGCTGATAGTCCATCCCCAAAAAGGTCCTGAAGCATGTTCTCAATGAAGTCCTCCATTTGTTTGATGTTGGTTGACTCTGGGAGGCCTGTGATTCTGAGATTATTCCGACGGGAGCACGCTTTGAGGTCCTCATTCTTGGCTTTAATAACCGCAAAACCTTGTCTAGTTTCAACAGTTGCTCCCTTTCTTCTGCTTGCCCATACTCTGTGTCAGATATCCGTTGCTCAAGCTGGTCAGTGCAGTCAACGGGTTTCTCTAATCTTTGCTTAACGTGTTCCAGTCGGTTAGTAAGCAGATCTAACTTGGTGTCAATAGCCTTAAGACTGGAGCGGACCTCCACCAGAATCTCCTTTATATCTGCATCGGGCTGCAGCTGGCCACCAGTGCGCTCAGGTGATATAATACCTCCAAATGCATGGAGGGCTCTCCCTGCCTGGCGCTAAGCTTGCTGTGAAATTGGAGCTTCATTTGTTTGCCGTCGCTTTTCCCCATGGTGAGTTCTTTCCCTGTGGGGCTGATCAGTTGTGGCGTCACGTGGCGCCAGCCGGGCACCTTGTGCCGCACTACACATGGCTAGGCCGGGATCCCACCACTGCGCACCCCCTCACCTGCCACCAGCATGTCCCCCTTATGGGTCCTGATGTGCTCCTCAAATGAGGTGGAGGAGACCACAGCTCTCCGGCAGCCAGCAGGTCCGTACCACTAAAATCCTGGGTTTCTGCCGCCCGCTACAGAACCAGCGCGGCCTCCTTAATCACCTCAACCTGTGGTCCTGGCTCGGCTCACAGGCCAGACCATGCAGTTGCCGGGCTCTCTCCTGATGTTGCCTCCGCCGCTGGTTCTGCATTCTCCACGGTGATTCAGTGTACCCCACTGTGTACTTTAGTGAGCCATGAATTAGTGCGACTCACGACTGTGAGTCCTGCAGTGTGTGTCGCTCGGATTCCTGCCGGGTAATTATCTCAGCCGACGGAGCCTTCTCAACATGCGGCCATCTCGCTGCCCGGGCAAGCTCCGCTCCCCCCTGCAGTGAGGCTGGTTAGGCTTCACTATGCAAAACACTTATAATACCCCAAAATAGGTCCTTTGGATTCACACTAATAAAGCCCTAGCTAAGTCCTGGTAGTCTGGCAAAGAGCAGAAAGACTTTACTAGAGGAACAAGCGTTAAACATTTCAGAGTGCCAACGTGGACTATAAGTAATTGACATCATTCGAAAGCAATCCGAAAAACAATTTATAAAAACAAAGCAGATTTTTATCTTAATTTAGACACCAAAACAAAGACAATCGGATGAGTACAACCGGAGTTATGGATTTTAGAATGAAAAATAAATCTGTGCAATTCACTGCAACAAAACTTTTACGTTGCAGTCAATGAAGAAGAGCACTAGTGGCAAGCTGTCACTTGTAGGTCGATTCCAGTGGAAAGCACTGGGGGTTAAGGTGATGCGGGTCCCAGGACCAGGTAAATGCAGTCAGTTTAATTTTACCTGCCTCATAGGGTCGGGTGCAGAGTGGTGCTGGCTGTCCCTGGTGCAGAAGCGAGAGGTGTGGGGTAGCTGGTTTTACTGCTTAAACGGTGCCGGTCAGGAAACTGATGCAAAAACTCAACTGAGGTGGCAAGTTGAAGATGCTGCGGGGCTTGCTCGAGGTTCAGTGTCAAACAAAGGTAGTGGTAGCTAGACTAGCCACCAACAAGCCTTGGGAGCGGCAAGCAATGCTTGAAGTTACTTCGATGTCCTGGAGTCCAGGGGGAAAGCGATAGCCACCTGAGACTTGCTGGAGGTCAGGACTACATTTCCCACAATGCACAAGACCATTTACTTTTGGGCGAACCCTCGGTGAGCCTGATGGCCAGTAATTCTTTAGTTGCGAGCGTGTTTGGTGACTGCCAGCTGCAGGGGACTGGAGCCTCTAATCTGAGCGAGTTTTGTAGTTGCCTTTGACTCTCAGAGAAGTTCCTCTTGCCTGGGGAACTGCTCTTTGTTCCGGGATGAGTCGCTGTCAAGCAGTTGCAGGGTGGTTGCCACAGGTGCAGAGTATTGCTCCTTTGCTTTGTGCAGGTCCAGAATTCAGACTCTGGTCTCTTTGTTCTTCGATCCTAGTGGAATTAGATCTGAGGTTCTTGTGCCAGAGGTGCCCCTTAAATCCTAGATTTAGGGGCGTTAGGTGTGTGGGTACAAGTAGCCACTGGCTACTAGCCCCAGCGGCTAATCTGCCGCTGAGATGAACACTTCCGGGAGGGTGAGGGGGGGCACGGGCACCTTTTCTTCCTCGATGCTGCCATGTTTAAAAAAGCAGACACATTCCTCGGCTGTACAGACCTGGTAACCTACCCCAAGGGTGTGGCTAGCCTTCTGGGGGGCTGTATATCGCCTGCCTACCCACTTTTCCCACCTGCCTGGGAGCAAATGTGCCTGGGGGGGGTTAGGGGGGTGTCTATTTCTTCCTCTGAGCGGCAGCTTGGATGTATATCGGAGGCAGTGTAGGCTTTGAAGCTCACTGCCTTGATGTACCACTTCACTAGCCATCCTGTCTGGGAGGGAGGTGTCACCTCCTTCCCAAGCAGGCCCTTGTTTCTGACTCCTTGGAGTCTTCAAACCTCCTGGCAGGGGCTCAGATTCCTGTCTTGGCGGCAGGAGCTGTAGGCTGTCAGCCAGGACACAGGAAAAGCTGGGACAACTTATGCATTTCACTCTATATCACAGCTATTTTTCCTGGCAGAACCAATTTTATACCGAACTGTCTGGAACATCTATGGGTAATTGCGCAGCTCCAGCATATGCTAATCTTTTCATGCACCAATTTGAGCTGGAACACATTTTGTCCAAAACTATTTGGAAAGAGAATCTGATTACCTATTTTAGATTCATTGATGATATATTCTTAATTTGGAAAGGTTCTGAAATTAACTTACTACAGGCTATTGGTGAGATTAACAATATAGATGAACGCATTCAGTTCACACATACTATAGACAGAAAAAGGATTTCTTTCTTGGACGTTGACGTTCGAATACATGATTACAAATTAGTCACGTCAGTATTTACCAAGTCAACAGATCGAAACAATTTTTTACACTTTTCCAGTTTCCATCAAATGAGTTTGAAAAAACATCTTCCATATTCGCAACTACTCCGTGTGAGACGAATTTCATCATCAGAAGATCTTTACCATGAAAACAAAGACAAAATACTGACAAAATTTAAACCGAGAGCATATCCTGATGAGATCTTACGACAAGCCAATGAGAGAGCCAATCTAAAAGACAGGGTTGAATTGCTTAAACCCAAAGATCGCACAGAGAAAAACGATGAAAGAATGGTATTTGTGTCAAAATATTCCACTAAAAGTTTCAAAATTAAGCAATCCATCAGAAAATACTGGCCATTGTTACAGGCAGAAACAGACTTTAAAGGCATGTTCTCACAGTTTCCTATCTTCGCTTACAAACGTTCAGAAAATTTGCAACAATTACTTCAAAAGAAGAAGGCTGTTCTCGAACAGGTTTTTACTGGAACAATCCCGTGTCACAACTGTGGTAGTTGTAACAACATAATTAAGGGCACGGCCCTGAGGCATCCTACCCAAGGTACTCCCATTCAATTACAAGTGACAGCAACTTGCGACACAAGCAATGTCGTGTACCTGTTAAAATGTCCGTGCAGATTACCCTACGTAGGGAAAACTGAACGCAAAATCAAAACCCGGTTGATTGAACACAAAAGTAACATTCGATTGAAGAATCCCAAATCTACAGTTGCAATGCATTATTCTGAACAAAACCATAACATCAGTCAATTACGTTACTTGATTTTGGAGCAAGTCGCAATTAAAGAAGGCAGAGACAACAAGAAGTTCTTGTTGCAACGCGAACTGTATTGGATCTACAAATTGAACTCTTTAAGCCCCAAGGGGCTAAATGACCGTATTGAATTTAGTTGTCATTTATAATTTCATTATCGGTCTAATGTGGAATGTTAGTACCTTTTGTGTCCATATGGTTTTGTTTCTATCTATGTTTTTGTTAGTATAATGTTTTTTCATACTACACTGGCATGACCTGATATTGGATTTACTCTCGTATTTTTGTTTAATTTCGCGTATCTTTTCAACGTTTCTAAACATACAGGTATTCTGTGTTAGGCTCACACGTTCAAATAATTTCTTTTACCCTGACATGATTTTTTTAGATTTTTCCGCACTTTTATATCGATTTTCATTTCATTTCTCAGACACAGCTATTTGACCACTTTAGAGAGTGAAAACTTTATTGTACCACGCTCGATACAGGCATTGTTGTATCGTTAAAACACCACAGTTCGAGTACTCGCGTAGTCCGTTTTTAGTTTCCTGTGCATTCACTCAGAACATTTCCGGTATTGCCTTTATATCACTTCCGGAGCACAATGTTCGCATCGTATTTACGTTGCAAGCATCTGAACGGAGCACGTTTCTTTGAGCATTTCACATGTAAATCAGTTTCATATCACGGATTTACGGTCACTTTGTTATCATGCACGCATGTAAGATATCACGTGCACAGCTGTATCACTACCGTAATATAGCACAATCTCTATTTCCCTTTTTTCGACTGTGTATTTTAAGCGCACTGTTTTATTGATTCCACAGGTAAACAAGTTCCGTATCACGGATTCGCGGTCACTTTATTATCCTGCAAGTATGTAAGGTATCACGTGCACAGCTGTATCACCACCGTAACAAAGCACAATCTCTATTTCTCTTTTTACGACTGTGTATTTCACGCGTACTGTTTTATTGATTCGTATATCAACGCACAACCTGACTTCTTCACAATTTCCTTATTGAAGCTACTCTTGCCAGGCACAGCGCTGAGCATGTTTTAGTATTCACAAGCGGTTTTATTTACGGCACGGTTCTTAGCACGTCCGTTATTGCACAGCCATTTTTCGGTTTGTAGACCTTTTTTGAATCTGGATTGCTCGATTCTGGAGCACATTGTCATTAGCACGCGCGTGGTTAAGGTCTGTTACCTGTCTGTTATCCATTATACATATAAACACACTGTTTGAATATATTATCACTTTGTTTTTTGGCGCATTCAGTTCCAGGATCGTTAAGAATACTTTATCTTGTTTACAGGGAGAACCCCCCTGAAGAAGGGCAGGTCCCGAAATGCATCGGGGATTTATGTTTACTCTTCTGTGAAACATCAATGGACGCTTAAGAGTTGATTGTTATGAAGATTGATGATTTAGACCATGGAATTTATTTTTTATCATTGGAACCAGATGTAAATAAATCACAGTGAAATATTACCAAAGAAGATTGAATACATTCTTTAAAGCGAATCCATTTCGCACCGGAGTGCTTACATGAGTTGCCCTTCCAGTGGTGAAGGATTGTGTTCAATCTTTAAGGTAGCCACTTGGGTGCCTGCCACATGAAATCCAACTTTAGAATAAGATCAGGTTTAATGAGACAAGTTGTTTGATACCAAACATGACCTATTTCAGTGGGACCATAATGGTAAGGCAATCTCGTGGTGCCTGTGTGCTAGCCATATTAGCCTATAGCCTCCTGAACGCTTATAATAGCCCTTAATGGAAAGAGGCTACTGTAGGAACATATAAGCTTGCACTAATTTGTTCACACCTTTAATATAGTGCACCCTGCCTCCTGGGCTCAGGAGGCCTACCTTAGGGGTGACTGACCTATATTAAAAATAGTGCTGTGATCGTGCCACTCATGGTGAGTTGGAGCAGTTTACACTGTACCTCTTGTCTGCAATGGCAGGCCTGCTGTCATCTGTTTACTTGGGTCACTCAGGATGGCATAATCAGTGCTTCAGGCACTGGTGGCCCTTTAACTCCCATTCCCTGGGTACCACTTAATAGGGACTTTAAAGGTGGTTAAAATCCTTTCCAATTGGGGTGAGACAGCTTAATAGGTCACGGCTTCTAAGATATTCAAAACCTCCCACTCTCTAAAGTATATAACCTAGAGTGGCCTGAAACAAGTGGGATTTTTTGCCAGGTGGTGCCAAAATGGAAACAGAGGTCACGTTATTTACCCGTTAATAAAGCCATTGAGGAAGCAGAGGAAATACTGGCTTAATGGGATTAGTCCCCCTCCCCCCCCCCCAGTAAAAAAAAAACCTCTGCATATAAGGCCCTTTTTAAACTGTCACATAAGCCTTGGCATTAGACAATAAATCTGGTACTGTAAGAACACAATAATGCAATATGAATTAATTGAAAAAAGAGTTGGCTATAACAAAGAGAACTTACGGATTACGTTTTCAGTGAATGAGCACAATAGATTTGTACTGATTAATCCTGATTAAAAGGAACACCAGGAATTCTGCAGGCTGAGCGTCATAGAATCAAAATCTCCCCCAACAGCCTTCTACATTTGATATGAAATATGCATGGGCTGAGGTATTTTGTAATCGGTCTTATTAGAAATAATTGTAGAAGAATATAAAATCTTACGTTTTCAGGTATCTTGGGTGTGGGGGGGGGAAGAGTTTTTTTTCACCCAGATCTATACTGAAGCAACTCCTAATGGATCTGGGTGCAACTCAAGAAGATTCATTACATTGATCGCCACTCAAAATGCTAAAAGTGTTACGCAGGTGCCTTTGAAAAGTGAGTGGCTGCACGCGGCCAACATAGATCTGTATAATAGAGAGATAGTCGAGAGCATGGTAATAGTAAATGTGTATATAAATCTGAGAGAAAATGTGTACAATTTAGATCAATACTCATTACTGGAATGAGATTTAGGACACATATTCACATTATCAGCAGCTTGATGCTAAACCTGTATAATTTTAATATGCACCTAAAACTGTAACAAGTTATCTCTGAAAATAGACTTTTAGAGAACTGGAGTTATGTTTGCCTAATGGTAGTTTCATCTCGGATATACCTGCCAGTCGGACCTTTAGTCAAGGTAACTCGTCTGCGCCTATAAATTACATTTACAAACAAGCCTAGCATTTCCCATTATTTAAGGCTCTCCAAGTACTTGTGCATCAAATTAGTGACCATTTTCACTTGAGAACTAAACTTTCATTAAAAATGTCACAAAGAGATGCAGTCATGACACTGGACATTGAAGTACCTAGGTGCATTACCACTCTAATAAGTCTATAGCATACACAGATGCTGGTGGACCTACAAAAAGAAAATACAGAACCAATCGCTTGATGGGGGCTTGATTAATAAGCATATGGACACTATAAAACCAGTGGTCAATTGAGTGGCTACAGATTGGCAGAAGAACCCGGCAGAAGTTAAATCCCCCAGCTCCACAAGACAAAAAAAAAGACCAGACGATTTGACTCTGAATACAAAAAAACTAAATCTAAGGAAGCTACGGCAATCTAAGAAGCTCACAAAGGATATTCCTGTCTGCTGTGAATTGCTTAAACAGTATAAAGCTAGGATCAAGCATAATATGGCATTAAATTATAAGGAAAACTGGGAGGAAATTAAGCTTGTAATTTTAGCAAAAGATGTCCACAAATTCTGGAAATTGATAAGATTAGGCACACACTGCTATGATAAGAGGACCGTGTGTTCCCTGAGGAAATATGGGGGGAGTACATAGCATCACTATAAAAGGGAAAGGGTGATGTCCTCGAGGTCATCATTCCAATAGAAAATGAGGTCCTAACACACTTTTTTTGAATCCGCAGTAAGATATATCGCTAAAACAGGCTTACTAGAGCAGCAGTTCCCGATGATTTGCCGGCAAACATAAAAAAATCCAATTTGGACTGATGGCCAAAATTCGGTTGAGAGGTATTTAAAATATTTGCATTAACAGGTGTGGGAAAGTCAAAATTTAAAAATAAGCATTTATTAATAAACCTGATAGTTTGCCTTAGACATTAGTGTGAAAATATTTTAAGAAAACACACAGGAAAATGTGCAGAATACACCAAGCAGCCATATTCACTAATAGGCCGCACTTAGCTTTCCTTTAATAAACAGAGGCTTTAGAAATTGCTGAACTATGCACAAATGTATTTGATGGCGTGACCTTAATGCGATCTGCACATAATTTTTGTCCTAACTGCAGAATGTTTTAGTTTTGTAATAAAATATCTTTCTTAAGCAACATGTTCTCATTTGCACTAGGCTTGAACTTCCTATCTATCTTATGTTTGTACAATGCTGAAAATCACTTACGTTAACAGTTAACAATTAACAATAATTCTCACTCAAGTGAAATACAAAAAACATTACTTAACTAGAAATCTGCAAGTAAATGTTACTGTCTTTAGAGTTGTTCATTGTAACACAGTGAAACATTGAATAAATGGCAGAATAGACTCTGTATTAACTTTCCCTGTGAACCAAGGTTAGAGTTTCCAGAAACACAACTCTTTAGTAATGTATGTTACATATTTTGATAGTAGACTGTCGACTTACTGAAGTTACCGTGTGAAAGGAAAAGGACTAAGGCTGCTTACCATCGGAAGATATCTTTTCATTGGACACGAGTGACCTAACCTGTAACTATGTATGATTGTCTTTTACATTAGTGTGTGTTTCTAGTTAGATCCAGAGCCTTTACTTAGATGCTCCCAGACCCAGGGACTCTCTTGGAGAGATTCAACCATCTTTTCCTTGCCCATTTTCCCTGACGGTTGTAGCTATTGCTACACCTGTTGCCCACCTTTTCCCTGTTGAGTCTTCATTTGTACAGATTGCTACTGTAACTGTATGCTGATGCTCTTTGGATATTGACTCAGCTGAGTTTCAAGAACTGCTCTTTATGAGAAGTTCAACCATTTGATTTGATATAATCTTAAAGCTCTTTTGATCTCACTCTTTTCTTGAGCTCTGTATGGGTTCTATTAACTTTTGATTCTGTACTTCTATTTGGAATAGGGATTAATTCCTTTATAGAACACGCTTGTCATTTTTGTCTTATTGAGGACTCTAACCATACTTTTCTTGCTAAATTTCAGTAAACTGATTTATCTGACCTACTAATTGAATAGAAACAAAAAGAACTTACTGATCTCTTTATTGACTGAACTTAAGAATTGTTAAAATTTAAATGTCAACTGAAATGATTTGATATAGATCCCATTCAAAAACGGTGACAAAGATCTATTGCCTAAGAAAAAGATATTTTCACAGAGATGGAGCCCCTTCTTGTAAGTTACAGGTTGAACCGATACTGTTAATTAAATTTGGACTGTTTCCGTGCTATGAGTTTTCTGGTAGCAGAGTACAGTTCGCACCTTGAATGGGACTATAAAATAATTTCCAAGTTAGAATAAATTACCAGAATCCCAATGCCCTGAACTTGAAGATCCGACAAGGCGGTATTCGAAGGCTGTTGCTGTTTTGAAGGTGTAAGTATTAAAAGGGTGATGTGTCGTCTATTGTAAATGTGTTTTTAGTGGTTCGTATGGTAATGAATTGTGATTTGGGTATGGATGGATGGAAATGTTACTTGCTTTCATGTAAAGAAGTTGAGGAGTTTCAGACTCACTGTAGTCTAAATCCCAGGATAAATTGAGACAAGTCTAGAAGACATTTGGAAGAGCCATCGTCCTGTGGTATTTCTTGTTTGCAGGGCTTGAGGTGTAGAGTGAGAGGTACCATCACCTATACCATTAAGATAGAGATACAAAAATATTGTTGTGATTGTTTAACATTCACTGATGCTAGCAGAACATAATTGCACAAAATGTGGCGCAGCATTGATGAGGGTAATTTCAAGCTACCCAAGATTTCACTTGCGATTGTGGGTTTTCATGGATAATTGTAATACTGTTTCTTTTAGTGTAGCAAACAAGAATTAAAAAGCAAAAACAAATTAAAGAAGGTGTCTGAAAGGTTCACCGCCTAAAGTTGTGAATGAAAACACAGAAGTGCATGCCTTGGTTGAGAGCTTACTCCTTTGCTTGACTTGTATTACAAGGCTACAACATGACCTCATCGCGTCAAGAGTACATCTGTGCCACATTGATGTATTGGTATGGGAAGATGCGCCAATTGCCAGAGCTCAGCAGGCTGACAAAGTATCTGGCTTGTCCTGTAACCCAATATGTCTGCTGAGTGTATGTTCAGTGCAGCTGGTGCGGTTGTTACAGTGAGAAGGACTAGACCCTCGCCCGTGTGTGGAGAGATTGCTTATGATCAAAATAATTCAACATTTTATATCGCACAACTACACCATTCCTGAAACAGCACAGCAGGATGAGAAGGAGGATGATTAGTCAGAAATGGAATCAAGTGTGTTAGATCAGCTTCTGGGTGAACCATCTGAGTTTGAGGACAAACTCTACTTTCCGGACTAAGTATGCCAGTGCCCCTATAGAACTTTAAAATTATTTCTCGATGAACTTATCTTTGCAGAAAAAAGTAGCTAGTGGTACATTATTATTTTTGTGTCAGATTTATGCTGCCCCACCATTTTTTAGTTACATATATTGCTGGATTGCAGTTGGACCAGTGTGCATTGAAGAAGCCTCCACAGTTCCTTTATGACATTGGAGACAAATTATGCCCCCGCGTGCCTATTCCTTTTTGCATCACCTAGCACTAGTAGGTCTGCCCCAGAAGATCATTGAATACAAGAGTAGCAGTACCAAATTCCTTTGTTGCCAGCGTCAAAGATGAATGCCTAATACCTAAACTATCCGTGCTTGGATTGGAAGAGGTAACTGTAACTATTGCAATGGTGAGTGAGTGATTGTGAGAGTGATGATGATTGATGATTCATCATGTGGTGGCTGACAGGGAGGGTGTGTTGAACTGTAATGCGGGAATTTTCCTGAGATGATTGCTTTACAATGTTTGGGGCCTGGGTGATGGGCGATCATTTTTTCCCTGGAGGTGATTGGCCTTTACAAACTTACTTCGTGAAAATGTATTAACCTGTACGGTCCACTCCAATGATGCTTCTGTTTTTTTCATCATTTAGGATGGCTGCCCTAGACAATTGTTTGATTTTCAAGACTGCCAAATTCCAATATGTTGCTTGCATCAAAGGGTAGATAGTGTACCTACCACCGTGCTTGAATTGGAGCAGGTAACCATTTCACAAATGAGTGATCTGATTATCGAGTGATTGTGAGTGATGCTTGATGATTTATGTGGTGGCTGATGGTGAGGGAGGGCATGTTGAACTGTAATGCGGGAACTTTCTTGAGATGACTGATTTGCAATGTTTGGGGCCTGAGTGATGGGTGATCATTTTTTTCCCAGGAGGTGATTGGCCCTTTTACACTTAGCCAGGTTTACTTGCAAAGTCCTCTCCTTTTTTCTGGTTCTTCAGAGACCGAACAATCACTTTAGTTAACAAACAAAAACCTATGCCAAATACTGCAATTCTGTTTCTATACTTGTTCTTCAACAGCAGTGCACTGCACGTCTATCTTGCTTGGGTCATAACTGGTCTGGGACAGAGTTACTTGGAGTCAGGAGGAGGATGGAAGAACTCCGGGCGGGAGCTGCGGGACTACCTCCACAGCTAGAAGCATGAAGTTATCGACTTCAGTTCAAAGGTAAACCAAGAGTCTGAGGCCTAGTACTCAGTTATGTGGAATGGAGAGAGGTGCGTTTATTTGTGAAATGCTGCTGTGTGTGAGTGTGTTGTACTTGTAGCAAAAGTGAAACTCCCTCGTTTTTTTTTGCTCTGCCTCCAAGTCTTAAGTTGATACACTCCTTATGAAGCTTGCCTTCCTTCTGTCCTTCTCCTTGACTCTAAACTACAGTTTCTGATTTACAATCCACAGGCCTTCTAGTCTCCTGCACAAACGAAAGGTGAAAGATGAGCTCTACACTCCTGCTTACCTACTGGTCCAGTCTAGACAGGCACCCAAGAGTGATGGCCATTCCTGAGGAGAAAGCAGAGGCACCACCTAATTTTATACAGTATCATTTTTTCTTTTAACAATCATATTTGGGGACCTGGTACTGTGGGTTAACTCCCAACCTAGAAGACAGAGCATTTAGATATCTGATAACTTGGGTCTCGAGGGCAGAAGGACTGTTTGCAATGCCTTTAACTGTACTCTGTCATACTCAATCCTTTGTTTCCTTACATAACCGATCGTTGACAAATGATGTGGTGCTCATTGTCCAGATGTATGTTGTCCTTGTGTAGGGTTTGTCTTTGTCAAACCTTTCCCCCAATCTCCTTTCCCATCCATTCATCAAACCCCTGACCCTCTTCCCCTGGGCTGTGTGATTTATTGAGATGTGGCTTAATTTACACCATCAATGGATCACACACATGGTGGGGCAGATGTGGTGAAAGCAACACCACCTCACTGCAGGATCTTCTAAGCAAGAGCCACACTGGTCCCATCTACCCACCCACGCATAAAAAGTGATCCATATTTTAGATATAGAATGAAGAACATTCGTCAGCATCATCATTCAGGCCTTGTGTTGCGTAACCATAAATGCCTAACCTAAACATGTCCACTCCAGATTGTGAGTCATTTTTTTTATGACTGGAGGATTTCCTAAGAATACTAGCTACCCATTAGCCAAATTACTTCTATTGCTATTTTTTGTTATTTTATCACTGTCAGGAATTCTTGTTGTGTCATCATGTAGTACTCTGGTGTCAATTCTTTGTAAAGCTTTGATATAAAACACTAACTCTGTCTTTTTATTTCCATTTAGTTGCCTATGATGTATAAACATTCAGAGCTCACCTGGGTGGAACTGGAAGTGGGACCTCGCTTGTGAAGTTGTGTTGCCTTCCCTGTTATTGCTTCATCTATATTCGGATAAGACGACTATGGAGTGAAGTGAACTTGTTAATTTAGTAAGTAAGTAACTAACTGCTACTATCATTTATCTAGGTTGTTGTAGACAATATAGGTCATGGCAGCATACCCCCTAATGGGCAAAATAGTTAGAGAGGTATAATTCTATAACTAAGTGGTAAACTCTCTTATAAACACAACCAGGCTGCTGAAAAACTGAAGGCAACAGTGCAAAGTAAAAGCTAAACAAACTACTTCAGGCATAAATTTCAATAAAATGGTTTCCCTTTTATTTATTTTTTACAAAGAAACCCAGCCTCTCCACCCACACACCATGCCCACCCCTCTCCCCAAACAACCTGACCCAAACCCCAATGTCCCAAAATTCGAAATGTCCAAAGAAAGTGAAACCCACACCCAACTCCCTTCTCACCCCCTCCACCCAGCCACAACAAGTCCCTCCCACCAAAACATTTTTTTTTTTAAAGGGCTAGAAGCGGGCATTCTGGATGTTGGTCCAGAGATTGCCCAGGCTCTACTCCATTGTGGTGAACCGGCTCTTGATGGTGTCCAGCCGCTGCAGGATGCGGCACAGCTATGGCTTGTCAGTGTGGGATGGGGTGGCAGAAGTTGATGTTGGCTGGCAGCAGTGCTGGCGATGGGATGGCCGGGGGGCGGAGGGGGACCGGCTGCACTGGGGCCCGGCTGAGAGGCATTTGTTTCCTCTTCCAGGACCACCAGCCTCTGGTATTCTCGCTGGATACGCTCCGTCTCTACCGCCGCAGACAGGCCGCTATCTCCTGACTGTTGGGTCCCACGGGTGGACTAGCAGGAGCAGCTATATTGAGAAAAAACAAACAGACAAATAGTAAATAATTCTCTGTGCAAACAATTGTTTTAAATTACTGGGTGGCACAGTAGCAGTACATTGCTGGTCCCCTAGGGCCATTGGAATTTGATGTGATATGATTAGGAGAGTCACAAGGCCAATTTTGTTTTACCCATGCCTTGCATAAAAAATGCACTGACTGTGTGGCAGGAAAGTATTAAGGCAGAATAACACTGGATTTAAAAAAATTATTTCATTTTTTTTCTTCTAAAAGCTTTTCAAGTAAGTATAAACAGACACTTTGAGTCGAAAAATAAATTACCTTTCATTAATGAGTACGGCATTATACACTATGGAGTACAAGTTGTGTGTTGTGCTAAAATAATAGAACCATGTTCATTGCTAGCCAGCAGGGGCGGTTCTCATATATGGGCTGTGCCCCCTTTTTATTTCTCCCAGAAGTGATTTTTATTTTCCCTAGTATTGCTGATAGTATTTTAAAAACAAAGAAACTTTAAAAGTGCTCACCTAGGTTTACATTCTCCTGTTCTCGACCTTGCATCGGTAGACTGAGATCAGTTACTAATTGCCGGGCTGATGAGCTCACAGCCCTGAAGCCTGTGAGGTCATCAGCTAGGCAAAATTATTCTTGAGCTTTACTCCTCCCTCTGATGACATGAGTGAAAAGTTAGCCCCTGGGCGCCTCAGGCTGAAGCCCTGTATCACCAGGAGCTGCATATCCACCAGGAGCTTGAGCCAAGCCACCCCACCCTTTCACAACTCGTCACAGGGTGGGGTGGAGTCTGCAACCAGTGAAGAGCTGTGAAAGGGTGGGATTAGAGGCTGCAGGCGGCAAGCTGGCTAATAGTCTGTGCAGCTTTAGTTTTGCATTTCATGACAGACTTTGCCGGTTCCTGTGTCCTGCTCGAGAGGAGACTGAGTTTGCTAAAGCATCTTTTACTCCTTTGTTCCCACTAATATTTGCATGCCCAGGTGAGTCTCTTTTCTAAATGTAATGGATTAATGGCATTGCTGTTAAGTAGACTTTTTAAGGGCTATGCATATGTTTTTTTTATGTCATCATTTATGGTTCTTTCATGGCAAGTAGATGAACTTAGGCCTCGTTCCCATACTCAAGGTCAAACTGAACAAGATATTCTGTAATCACTTTATTGGTCTGTCAACTTAAGGCTACTGCACATAAATTATACCACACACCATAAATGGAAAAATATATTTAAATTATTTGGGAAATGCATTTTAAAGTTGTGAATGCTCTGACAGTTAATAAAAACATTGCTACTGTTTGTGTGTGTAACAGGAGACAACAGAAAGCACAGAGAAAATGTCTTAATTTTTTTATTGTAATATGCACAGTTTAAAATAGACTGCCAGGAAATGTGCAAACAATTTCCTGGATAAGGTAACATGAGAGCTCTCAAAATGTATATGTTTTAGAAACTCACAATCACACTCTACCTAGTGATAAGACAAACCATTTTTCATTAAAAAGGAAACACTCCAGAACGCAGCTTTTAACACCCTGCCTATCAGGAATAATAAATCCAGAGCCCCAACAAGGTTGGCATTGACTGTATAGGAGCGGTTGTTTTATTACAAAAAGTATGGGAACTTTTCTTTGTGAGATATAAAAAGCTTGGGAATATCCTTCCCAATGGATACCTCCCACTTTAACCTATAGTATTTCACTACATCTCCCTGTAATAGCAAAGAGAGGAAAACCTCAACTCATGATGTGCAAAATTATGTTCCTATATCTTGTTCCTCTGGATGAACAGACCTAAAACCATGTCATAAAAAGGACTCTTAGCCCTAAACCTTTTGGCTTATTTTCTTCTGTTTATTTAAACAAATGTTTTAGTCTGCTCCAATGATACTAGGCCCAGGAGAAATTTCAGTTACGCAGCATGATTTCTAGAATTTTGCTTGTGCAAAACTCCTGAAAGTACACCATGTCACGTAATTATGTTGCATTCATGGCAACATTATTGCAATGGAACAATTCGAATGACCAGAACGGAAGCTGCTGTTGATTGCAGATCTTTTGTTTTTAGAGATTCCTTTTTGGAATTAAATGGGTCATCGCATCCAAAATGGATGCAAATGCATTTTGTGCAAAATACTGGATTTGCATTTCGATTAATTATTCATAATTTACCTAATTTTCCTTGAATTGGGCATAATTACACAAAAGCAACCTCTAATCATTACCAGATCAGTCATGTCAAGTCAAACATATAGTATGTTACCATACAAGGGCTAACCTCTCCATTCAAAAAGGCTGCAGCCTGCACATGCATCTTTAATCTTTACGTACTCTGAAAAAGTGTTGCTCACTCATTAATGGAAAATTGGTGGTTTCATTTTATGCCTCACCACTTTCAAACTTCCCCAGCCGCCTCTGATATATAGAGCAAAATGTGCCTCCTTGGCTTCATTTCGAGCAGGTGTCTGGAGCTATGCCAAACTAGAAAAGCTCATGTTAGCGGAAAACGCCTGTTTAAGGAAGTAGCTCTCAGTCCTGCAGAGTGTTTCTAACAATGTCTGCCATAAGGACCTGGGCATTAAAAGAAGACCCTGATCTATTTAACTTTGGCATATAATTTGGACACAACCAGAGACATGCTTAAACAGGAAGATAATCATTGACTTCTTATTTTTGTATTAGATTGATAAAATCCCTGGCTTTACTATATTAAGGCTATTTTTAGCAGGCTGGGTAGATTGGAGTTTTTTTAATGACCATTCCTCTCTACAAAAAGTAACCACGGTGTAAATTAAACTTGAATCTATAAAACTGATGGAGGAGGAAATAATTTATAGGGAATGTGGGAGATTGAGTGTTGTATTTAATGAAATTCTGCCAATCAATGGGGGCATCCAACCCTATCTGGAGTTTGTGTATAATGCACAGCATAGGTTTGTCTTAACATGGTTTAGATGCAGGGCTTTAAGTGGGCCGGGTCTCACCGGTGCTGAGCACCGGCAGTTTTTTAAAGTGGGCCTCGAAACGGGTCTCTATCGGGCTCTGTTTTGTGGCCTGGTACAGGCGGTCCGTTTTTTTCCGGACTGCAGTGACAGCAGGCACATCATGTGCGCCTGCTCACACTGCTCATTTCTCCCTACTGGAGAAGTTATGGCATGACGTCATGCCAGGTGAGCGTTGTATGGGAAGGGAAATCCTTTAACCCCTTCGATGCGCATGACGAGCTCAGCTCATCATGCTGCGCGGTGGGCGTGTGTGCATGACCAGCTGAGCTCGTCACGCCCGCGATCGGAATGTCCAGCACACGAGCGGAATTCCGATCGCGGCGAAGGTGTTAAAGAGAGTCATTTTCTCTCTGGATTTCCCTTCGCTTTTTGAAACTCAGGAGCAGCAACATCGTAGTGGTGTCACCAGGGCTTTAAGTGGAAGCTTTTTCAATATATTATACAAGCCATAGTTGCTGCTTATTTACCTTACGCAACTAACAACCATTGACAAAGCCAATAGTCCTGACTAGTTGTAGGTATGATGTTACTTGTTGGATCATATATCTGAATGCAATGCCAGAAACAGCAAAATACACAACCACAGATTTTAACTTGCGTGTTTTAAGCCACGCCCTTAATTACATAGGGCACTGCCCTTTGAGAGACCCCCCCCAGTTTTTTCATTCCACTTAAAGCCCTGTTTAGATGTAATATTATCATCGTCTTGTGCCTTTCCCAGGGAGAATAACGGGTCACCCGCACTTTCATAGGTTTTTGTGTGACGGGACTCCGAACAGTGCACTTTGTTCTCTTTTTGTATATTTTATGAGGAACCCCGTAAACAATATAAACCAGCCATGCTTTTTTTTTTTTTTTAACAACAGCTATACACCCTTGAAATGCCTTGATGTGTCTAAAGTTCTAAGGAATGCCATGTTGACCCTCGAGAAACTAGGCGTGCAGTTAATTTGAATGATTGATTTACATATGGATGGAATTTTATGCAAACACTTGTATTAGGTGTAATATGTTCTGTTTTTACCAATGATGGATTTTTATAACTTTTATTATGGGACGAGTTTGATACCATTTTTATATGCAATGTTTGTTTCATTGTTGTGCTTTTATAGTTTTTAAATGTCACGCCGAATAAAGCTTGTGAAACTGAATGTCCATGTAAACTAAAGACTGGTCAGTTTATCCAGGGCCACTTACGGCGAGTAGTAATGGCCCAGTTAAACCTAGGAACTGTGCTGTTGTGCAGGGCAAGCGGTTCTTAAGCCCTATCAGTATATTGTCTAATGTGTATATGGAATTACATTGTTGTCGTGTGGATTGGGCTTGTTTCAAGCTTGTTATTATTTGGCTCAGTGCTTATTTTGCTTACTGAATGTAGAGGCAAGTGGTACATCAATTTCAGGTTTCTACTAAGTGCTTCCAAAAAAGCATTTCCTCTATATCCTTCTCTGACACTGTTCATTCACCTACCCATGCACTCACTCATCAATTGATCCGTCAATGCGCTCACCCATTAATCTAGCCATCCATCCATGCACTCACCAATTCAATCATCCATCCAGGCGCTCAGTCAGCCATGCATACAATTATTCACCCATCCACACAACAATTCACCCATCCACACAACAACTTGCCAAACATTGAAGGAGCACTTGGAAAAAAAAAGTCGGACCTATTGGGTTTGTCAATGTGTGTTGTCTTTGGAAATTTATTATAATTATTTTAGCTTATACTAGCTGGAAAGTATACACAGTTAATAAACACGGGAACGCTGAACATTCACAGACTTAGGCTGGTATGAATATCATAGACAAAACAGGCAGTGGTAGTCTGGTTTTCTGTGAAACGTACTCTCGACCGTACCCGGGCCGGCCTGCCCGTGGCCGCGGAGCCCATTTCCCGGAGCTCTGACGGAAGGGCATCACCACGGCCTCCCTCCCAGCCGGAGAAGAGGGCTGAATCCTGGGCCTGCCGCTTCTCCTTTGGCTGCCATGCAAAAAGGCTTTCTACTATTTCAATTTCATATTGTTTGAATGAAGTACCATTGGAAAGCAGAGGGTGGCAGTGCTGGTATACTAATGAAATGCGACTTCATCTTGTTAATGTTACATTGATGAGTGCAGGCTTACCAGTAACATTCTGCCATAATTATTTAAACCGAAATGATAAAATAATTTTGTAAAATTGAAAGAAATACCTGGCTCCTACATTAACGAGCACAACTCCACGTTCCAAGAAAAAAAACGCATCAGCTGCATTGCGAGAATCAACTTAATAAAGCTTTTGGTCCTTGGGAATGGTGCTTAGTACATCGTCCGGTAATTGTTTAACTAGTGCCCTTCAAATAGATGCTTCTTAAAATATTATTTAAATTCTTGTTACTAGCCCCAACTAAACTATTACAAGAGGGCGCCTGTAGTGTCGTGTTGGACACGTTCTAGTGTCTTAGCAGACACTTAGTCGGCCACTCCCTCGTGGGAGCGGACACACATGCACCCCACGCATCCATCACAGGCGTCACGAGTGACGTGACCCTGCCAATAAAAGGGCCCGGGTGCATGTGCTCGTGGCCAGTTCCAGTGCCCTACTGCTGTCATTCATTAGTAGCATGTGGGCTCAGGGCCCACAACGCCACAATGGCGACGAGCGGGTCTGACCCTGCGTGCACACCGATTGCTTCTCTGTCGTGCCCCGAGGAGAAATGTAGCCTGTGGCACCCTACACCAGTATGCGTGTGGGGCATGACCCTGCGGCCGCCAGCCGGCACATGTTTGGCCAGGGAGAGAAGCAAGGGGGGAGTTCTGCAACATCACCGAGTGACCCCTCCCCTACAGCCGGCACATCAAGCCAGCACCGACGCAGGGCGTGATTCAAGCTGACAGAAGAGGACAAAGGCCGCCGGTATTCAAGATGAGCCTGGCCTGCGGCTACATTTCAAAGTAAGCACCAGCACGGTCCAACCCTTATGTGGTGGCCTGACCAGGGTAGTGAGGGGAGGAGAGCATCAGAGCAACGGCGACATAGCAGCAACTCCGCCCCTCCCGCAAGCAAGCTGCCCTAACACACACGCAAACTCCAGCGAGGCCTGCACGCATGCCCCATCACAGAAGCTGCCACTAAAAACCACGCCAGTCCTGCACCGGCATCTCGAGCGAGTGTCAAGGCCCGCGGTCTAAGGAGAGACTCCCGCGGCCTGACACGAGGATCATCTTCAGCCCGCAGAGAACAGCTGCAAGCAATTACTGCAAAGCAGCCCAGGGCGAAAGAAACCGCCTTCACAAAGCAAGGACGGTCCCGCCGCCCGGAAGAAGGCCCATAGCACCTCCACAGTCCTGCTTCCGACGGGCCCTACTCCTCGCCTACCCACAGTGAAGAGCAAACTGCAGGAAACAAGCATTTCCCACAGCTCCCGCGCCCTCCGCCTCACCGTGCATGAGGAGATCAAGGTGCATGAGCAACATGGCCCGCAGTGGGAGGAAAGTTGTTGCAGCCTCCTGAGAACCAAGCGCCCCCCCCTCCCCCCACAGGTTGATGAAAGGCTGCTGTAGACTCGTGAAGCGTTCGCAGCACCACCTAGCTGTTGACCGGTTGCACCGCAGCTACAGAAGTGACTCGCATGCGGCGGCCTCGACTACGGCTATTCTGATTAGGCGACAGGTTAACTGCCTTATTTTTGAATAAAGTTTGGGAGAAATGTAGTGTCGTGCTGGACATGTTATAGTATCTCAGCAGACAGTCAGCCACTCCCTCGTAGGAGTGGACACACATGCACCCCACACCCATCCATCACAGGTGTCACGAGTGATGTGACCCTGCCAATAAAAGGGCCCGGGTGCACGTGCTCGTGGCCAGTTCCAGTACCCTACTGCTATGTGTCTGTGCCATTCATTAGTAGCATGTGGGCCCAGGGCCCACAACACCATAGTGCCCATCTGTTAGATGCGTTCGGGAAGTTGCTATTTTTTCTATTTTCAAACTTGGCTTCAAGGATACATGTGATTAATTATTTATCTATGTAGTTTTATATAGCGCAGACACGGCACAAGGGCATTAGAGGGCTTTCCTATAAGAAGACGGAATTGACATAATGAAATGAAATTTGTACTTGTAAAGCGCACCCATACCCCCAAAGGGGTGTCCAGGCGCTGTACGCATACCGCTGTGGAAGCCTTCCTGGCTTTTCCCTGTGAAATGTCCACTCCTGGGCACCCCCAGGGTGAAGCCAGGCATCCCAGCGCTGTTGGGGCCGTTGTGGAGATTAAGCAAGCTATTGCCCAGAGTTGCAGAGTGGGACCCATGATTAGAATAGGCACCGAAGCGAGAATTATCAGGTCCGAGGAAATTGAGCCCAAGACCCGCCGAGGCGGGAATTGAACCCTGGTCCCGGGCCAGATCTCTGCATCAGGGTCTGCCGCTCTAACCATTGAAAACTAAGAAGGGTACGCTGTTCCCCAGAGAGATGGAAAAGCAAAGTAAGGGGGAGGTAAAAGGAGGGAAGTCCTCCTAAGTGGAACTAGAGTCCTCACACACCCAGCAAGCTAGGTGTCATGCTTCATCATATGGACTTGCTCCTCGTCGGGTCGGCGGTGCAATACCCGACGGGCACCCATAAAGGGGCTCTTTAACGGAGATCTTCTGTTCCTGCCGTATGGTGCCGTGGGTGTGAGGGCCCTAGAAGTGAGTGTAGATGCAAAATAAGTGGTTAAAAAAGGTTGGATAATCCAAAAAGGGGAGTTTAATAGGCTGGTTATCCACCTTACTAAAAAATATAGTGGAGCGGCTGATCACTGGCTAAATTTACCAGAAGAGCAAAGCTCGACTCTCACAAATGGTCGACATGTTTCACGCAATATGATCAAACTATGATGCTATGCATTTCTTCAGGACCTATAGAAAACTATCTACACGATGTGGTGCGGTGGAGGAGTTCCTACGTACCACTGTTCCTATTTGCGGGCACGCAATCCCGTCAGATCTAGTTGTAGCCTATCTAGGTGATGGCGCTAGCTCCTGTGATACCCTCAGTCCATGACACCGTAATGGTTGGTGTCCTGTCCTATTGTGGACACAAGCCGGAAAATCTACCCCTGCGCCAGACTGAGGAACCAGAGCCAAACCATTGAGCCACACTTCTCCACATAATGGAGGCTAATGGTATAGAACATTGGTTGATAGAGCCTGGAACCGCCTCCCCCTACCCCACAATCTTCATCTGATCGACAACCACCTTGCCTTTTGCAAGGAGGTCAAAAAGACCCATCTTTTTGCCTTCTGTCACTGAGCCTCTGTTATTCTTTTAGGTGCACCTGCTCTTTGTAGCGCCAGGATGTCCTCCTATTTGGTGACAGAGCTCTCGATATATTATATATGTATATTCACTAAAAAAAACACAAAGGTTACAGGGACGTTAGTTAGGTACTGAATTTACTCACACAAAACCATAGAAATTTAGCAGTTATAGTTACCAGCCCTAACTATAACTTACTCCCCCCTCAAGGCAATGCTTATGACCTCACATATTACATCACCCATGACATGGTCAGTGACATCACTGTTGACATCTCAAATGACATCACAAATGACATCCCGCAGTCTGTGTAAGTGTGTAAAAAAACGTTTGTATGAATTAAAGATACATACTAAGGTATTGCTTAAGTTAAATTTATATTCTTCCAGAGCTACTGATCAGTGATGGTATTTGTAATGTATGTCATCTGAGTGGATATGTGCGTCTGCATTTGTATCGGAGTGGTTGTGTGAGTGGTTATACAGTTGAGTGTCTGGCTGTCTCAGTAGCTGTTTTACTGAGTGAGTGTGTTTCTGCGTAGCTGTATGGGTAAGTAAGTGGATGTGTGAGTAGTTCTATGTGTGAGTGGTTTTCGCAGTAGTTGTAGCGGTAAGGGAGTGACTGAGTGCTTCTATGGCTGAGTGAGTGGATGTACGAGTGGCTCTTTGAGTGAGTTAGAGGCTGTGTCAGTATCTGTATGGGTGAGTTAGTGGGTGTGTCAGTGAATGTATGGATGAGTGTATGCTTGTATCAGTGACTGTAAAGCAGAGAGTATATGTGCTAGTATCTATTTGACTAAGTGAGTGGATGTGTGAGTAACTGTGTGGGTAAGTGACTGGTTGTGCTATTTGCTGTACAGGTGAGTGAGTGGGTGTTCTAGTAGTTGTAAGGGTGAGTGAATGATTGACTGGGTGTCTGTGGGGCTGTATTACTGAGTAAGTGGGTGTATGGGTGTGTGAGTGGTTCAGTAAGTGGCTGTATTCAAGAATAAGTCTAGATTGTATTAGCTGTGTAGGTGGCTGTGTAGCTGTCTGAATTGCTTTATTTGTATAAATGAGTAATTGTATGGCAAAGTGTGTTGTTGTGTGACTGGCTTTGAGTAAGCGAATGGGTGTGTAAGTGCATTTTACAATGAGTGTTTTTTGTGTAGTTATATTGGTGTGTGAGAAGTTGTGTGAGTGCGTTTATGATAGGTTTGTATGGGCATGTGAGTGGGGTTTGAGTCTTTAGGTGGATTCTGTCATCAGTGATGTCATTTTAAATGTCATCAGTGATGTTACTGACCATGTCATGAGTAATATATGTGAGGTCATAAGCAGTGCAATGCGGGGGCATAAGTTATAGTTAGGGCTGGTAACTACAACTGCTGAATATCTATGGTCTTATGCGAGTAAATTCAGTAATTAACTATAACGTCCCAGTAACCTTTGTTTTTTTCAGTGAATTTTTAAGGTTTTTTTTAAATTCTATTTTCCACCTATAACGTCCCTGTAACCTTTGGTTTGTTAGTGAATATATATATATATATATATATATATATATATATATATTCCACAAAGCTGGTTCATCTTTGTCGGGTTATTTGCGGCGCTCATTATGGGTGCGGTATCCTGCGGCGGAACCGCACCGCTTCAATATTCGCTCACAATCCTCCCAGCTTGAAGGATTAAGGGTCGCACACTCGTAGAATTATGCAGTTTCTTGCTTTTATTTCCTCATTCGCAACACGCGGGAAAAGGCGACAGACCAACGCGTTTCGGAATTACAAATTCCTTGTTCACGATCCTGAGGTAACGGTTACCTAATACCAATGATATACACTTAAAATCATTACATCATTTCCTGTCCGATGTTTACTCAACTCCTGAGGTTTATGGGAGATGTAGTCCCCTTAATATTGTGAATTATCATTCAAAAACAAATAGTGTGTTTACAAAATTAAATGTGCTCTACATAAAAAAAGGGGGGAGATTTTTTGTATGTTTTTTTTACCCTTTCACACACACATAGTTCTCGATTTCACCAAGGGGGAAGGGCATCAACCATTGTCCAATCCATTATTTACACCCCTGAAATTTAAAGTCAATTATATCAATCCCTCCAGTGGGTTTGCAACCTTCTTATTTCGAGGGGTTTATTATATCAGTTATTGGCCACCAAAGTATGTTATATTAGTCCCTCCAGTGGGCCTGCAATCTTCTCATTTCGAGTAGCTTGTTGCATTTGAAGAAAGAGTTTCTATTCATTTCATTCCTCCATTGGATCAATATTGTCATGACTCGTTGGGGCCCATTATTCCATTCCTGCTTTGCTTTTGTGTCTGTGTGTGTTTGCCATCTTCACTTCGAATATTTAATTTTTGTGATTCCATTAATCTCCATTAGTTATTACATCCCTTTTCTTTTTTTCTTTACTTTATTTTACTTTATTCCTTTCTTTTGCTCATTCATTCTTTTTTTCTTTATTTCAAGTTTCATGTTTGGGAAGTTAGATCCAGGACTATAAATGAATATATAATTCCTCCGATTGATTGAGGCCATGAGGTGTTAATGTTCGCAATTTTAGGATGTGCCTTGATTCTTTTTGACGTAGCAATTTTTCTCTATTTCCCCCATGTTCCATTACTGGCACTGTTTCAATCCCATAAAATTTGAGTGTTTTCCAGTCACTTTGATGACATTCCTCCATGTGCTTGGCCTCCGCATTTGTTTTGTCCTTGTTTATTGTGGCTCTTGTATGTTGCATTATCCTCTTTTTTAATTCACAAATGGTACTGCCCACATACATTAGGGGGCAAGGGCATTCTATCACATACACTGTAAATTGAGTTTTGCATGTGATAAGCTCTCTAATTTCCCATACTTTATTATTGGCCAATTTGATTTCTTTCGTAGGTTTGGCAATCTGGCACACCTTACAATTATGACATTTCATAAATCCCTTCGTTTTGAGCCAAGTCTCATTTTTTAATTTCCCTTTGAAGTGACTGTGGATCAGACGATCTTTAAGATTTCTTGCTCTTCGGTAGGTCACCGTTGGGTGTTTGCTTACTATTTTACCCACAGTGTCATCCAATTGTAAGATCCTCCAGTTTTTTCTCAAAATTTTTGTTACCGCCTTAGATTCCTGCGAATAATCCATAATTAACCTGATAGGTTCTGGGTCTTGTTTTCCTTTATTTTTTGGTTTTAAACATTCTTCTCTAGGTTTGTCATTCGCTCTTTCCCAGCATTTTTTGATCACCTTTTTATTGTATTTTCTTCGTCTGAATCTTTCCGCAGTCATTGTACTGTGTCTCTGCCACTCCTCTTCATCACTGCAGATTCTTCGAATCCTGAGGAATTCGCCATATGGAATACTGCATATTAACGATGGCTGATGGAAACTGGTGGCTTCTAGAGTGGCATTGGTTGCTGTACTCTTCCGGTGGAGAGTTGTTTGAAGTTGGTTATCTTTAATATACATTTCTGTGTCCAGGAAAATCACACGTTCATTACTGATTTCATAAGTGAACTTCAAATTTGTTATGCTGTTGTTTATTTTTGTGAAATATTCCTGAAACTCCAACTTTGTGCCATCCCAGATGATCAAAAGATCATCTATGAAGCGTATCCAGCTAATGATTTTATTCACCGAGTTATCATTTTGAGCATTCCACGCCACTTCCTTCTCCCACCATCCCATTGCTAGGCAGGCGTAATTGGGACTGAAAGAAAATCCCATCGCAGTTCCGCTTTTCTGGCGGTAAATTTCCTCGCCAAATAAAAAGATGTTTTTTGTCAGACAGAATGAGATCATTTCTAATAACATATTATTGTGATCACTGTAATGAATATTCCTCTCTTGAAGGAAAAAATGACATGCCTTTAATCCTATGTCATTCTCAATGTTGGTGTATAGAGATATGACATCCATTGTGATTAAATGATAAGTTTCCTGCCATGGGGTATTTTGTAGCACTCTCAATAAATCGCTGGTATCTTTAATGTAAGAACTTAATCCCATAACATATGGGTTAAGAAAGTAATCAATGTAATTAGCCATTGGCTCTAACAAAGATCCTTTCGCTGATAAGATGGGACGACCAGGTGGTTTCTTTTGATCTTTATGTAACTTAGGCAAGAAATAGATCGTTGCTATTTTTGGATGGTCCACAGTGAGGTATTTACGTTCCTCCTCATCTATTAGATTCGTAGATGTCCATTCACCCAGTTTTACTTCCAGATCTCTTTTTATTTGCATTGTTGGATTATTTTTAGTTTTTCATAGTATTTTAAATCTGTTAATTGACGGTGTGCTTCCGTGGCGTAGGCTGCCCAATCCCAAATCACCACGTTACCACCTTTATCCGCAATTTTGATTTCGATCTGATTATCCTGCGTGAGAGTTTTCAATGCTTCTCTTTCCGATTTTGTCAAATTATCAATGTATTTCGAATCCTTTAACTTATACAGATCTTGTATTACCGCTTCTTGAAATACATCTACTTTATTCCCAGGTGACATTTGGGGGTAAAATTTAGATTTTTGTCTCTTTTCACTTAGGCCTGCTCCTAATTGTGAGCATGCTGTTTGTAAAGGAATATCCTCTCCTTCTTGCGCATTTAGATTTAATAACATTAAAAAATCATCCGATTCTTTTGCTAGCAATGTAGATATTGGTTGTTCCGTAGTTCTCAAGTGTCTTTGTTTGTTTTGATTTTCCATGAAGAATTTGGCCAATTTGATTTTTCGAATATATAGATATAAATCTATTCTCATTTGTGCCATATCCATTCATTTCTCCTGGCTTCTCTTTTCTCGAAATGGAGAAAAGAGAAGCCAGGAGAAATGAATTCCTATCAACAATGTTTGAAAAAGGCAATATAGAGAAGGAGGCTGAGTCTGTAAATACAAATACATCAGGAAAAACGGACATCAAAAGCAAACTACGGATGTGGGAAAAACTAAGCAGAAAAGAAATCAATAAATCATGGGAATTAATCACCCTTAGAAAATATCTGGAGGTACAACGGGTGCCGCGAGGCTTGAGAGTTATGCTCATGCCAAATCACCAGGAGGCAACAAATGAATTGTTACAAGAGTGGGGAGATTACATCTTGAACTCATCACTGGGCCTAATAAATATATTGGTGAAGCATATTGAAATAAGCTTAAACAAGATTAAGGAACAACTCAATGAAGCTGAAAAAGAGATAGCAACGATAAAATTAAATGTAGAAATGTCAAAATTTAAAGATGAATTAGAAATCCAAATTGACAAGCATGAGGATATAGTACGACAACGAAAGCATACCAAATTTGTACGGGACACAATTGATTATGCCGAAGGTCGCATATTCACTTTTGCGCGCAAATACGACTCATTCAAACAACAAGTCACATTAGGGGGCACAACAAGTGTTTCCAGTAGTTTCTCCTCGTTAACGTCCGCAGAATTAAGTGAAGGAGAACCAGGAACAACAATGGATGGTATAAAGTTAACTTTTTTAGGAGACATGCGCTTAGTCCTACAACAAAGACAGTGGGAGCAGAGTCGGATGGCGCCGCAACAATCACGAGGAAGAGGGCGCAAATGGACCCCAAGAAATCGAAGAGAAGGGGACACAGGTGCAAGTGGAAACTCGGAGAGAATAGGGACCGAAACAAGGAGTATGCGACAGAGGAAGAACCAGTAAAGGATGAATTGCAAGTTGTTAATTTGTCAAAAAGATCAATTTCTGAAGGAGAAACAGCCTTATTGAAACGCGGCATCAACTTCTGCCCTATACAAAAAATGGATATGGCACAAATGAGAATAGATTTATATCTATATATTCGAAAATCAAATTGGCCAAATTCTTCATGGAAAATCAAAACAAACAAAGACACTTGAGAACTACGGAACAACCAATATCTACATTGCTAGCAAAAGAATCGGATGATTTTTTAATGTTATTAAATCTAAATGCGCAAGAAGGAGAGGATATTCCTTTACAAACAGCATGCTCACAATTAGGAGAAGGCCTAAGTGAAAAGAGACAAAAATCTAAATTTTACCCCCAATTGTCACCTGGGAATAAATTAGATGTATTTCAAGAAGCGGTAATACAAGATCTGTATAAGTTAAAGGATTCGAAATACATTGATAATTTGACAAAATCAGAAAGAGAAGCATTGAAAACTCTCACGCAGGATAATCAGATCGAAATCAAAATTGCGGATAAAGGTGGTAACGTGGTGATTTGGGATCGGGCAGCCTACGCCACGGAAGCACACCGTCAATTAAGAGATCTAAAATACTCTGAAAAACTAAAAAATAATCCAACAATGCAAATAAAAAGAGATCTGGAAGTAAAACTGGGTGAATGGACATCTACGAATCTAATAGATGAGGAGGAACGTAAATACCTCACTGTGGACCATCCAAAAATAGCAACAATCTATTTCTTGCCTAAGTTACATAAAGATCAAAAGAAACCACCTGGTCGTCCCATCTTATCAGCGAAAGGATCTTTGTTAGAGCCAATGGCTAATTACATTGATTACTTTCTTAACCCATATGTTATGGGATTAAGTTCTTACATTAAAGATACCAGCGATTTATTGAGAGTGCTACAAAATACCCCATGGCAGGAAACTTATCATTTAATCACAATGGATGTCATATCTCTATACACCAACATTGAGAATGACATAGGATTAAAGGCATGTCATTTTTTCCTTCAAGAGAGGAATATTCATTACAGTGATCACAATAATATGTTATTAGAAATGATCTCATTCTGTCTGACAAAAACATCTTTTTATTTGGCGAGGAAATTTACCGCCAGAAAAGCGGAACTGCGATGGGATTTTCTTTCAGTCCCAATTACGCCTGCCTAGCAATGGGATGGTGGGAGAAGGAAGTGGCGTGGAATGCTCAAAATGATAACTCGGTGAATAAAATCATTAGCTGGATACGCTTCATAGATGATCTTTTGATCATCTGGGATGGCACAAAGTTGGAGTTTCAGGAATATTTCACAAAAATAAACAGCATAACAAATTTGAAGTTCACTTATGAAATCAGTAATGAACGTGTGATTTTCCTGGACACAGAAATTTATATTAAAGATAACCAACTTCAAACAACTCTCCACCCGAAGAGTACAGCAACCAATGCCACTCTAGAAGCCACCAGTTTCCATCAGCCATCGTTAATATCCAGTATTCCATATGGCGAATTCCTCAGGATTCGAAGAATCTGCAGTGATGAAGAGGAGTGGCAGAGAGACAGTACAATGACTGCGGAAAGATTCAGACGAAGAAAATACAATAAAAAGGTGATCAAAAAATGCTGGGAAAGAGCGAATGACAAACCTAGAGAAGAATGTTTAAAACCAAAAAATAAAGAAGGAAAACAAGACCCAGAACCTATCAGGTTAATTATGGATTATTCGCAGGAATCTAAGGCGGTAACAAAAAGTTTGAGAAAAAACTGGAGGATCTTACAATTGGATGACACTGTGGGTAAAATAGTAGGCAAACACCCAACGGTGACCTACCGAAGAGCAAGAAATCTTAAAGATCGTCTGATCCACAGTCTCTTCAAAGGGAAATTAAAAAATGAGACTTGGCTCAAAACGAAGGGATTTATGAAATGTCATAATTGTAAGGTGTGCCAGATTGCCAAACCTACGAAAGAAATCAAATTGGCCAATAATAAAGTATGGGAAATTAGAGAGCTTATCACATGCAAAACTCAATTTACAGTGTATGTGATAGAATGCCCTTGCCCCCTAATGTATGTGGGCAGTACCATTTGTGAATTAAAAAAGAGGATAATGGAACATACAAGAGCCACAATAAACAAGGACAAAGCAAATGCGGTGGCCAAGCACATGGAGGAATGTCATCAAAGTGACTGGAAAACACTCAAATTTTATGGGATTGAAACAGTGCCAGTAATGGAACGTGGGGGAAATAGAGAAAAATTGCTACGTCAAAAAGAATCAAGGCACATCCTAAAATTGCGAACATTAACACCTCATGGCCTCAATCAATCGGAGGAATTATATATTCATTTATAGTCCTGGATCTAACTTCCCAAACATGAAACTTGAAATAAAGAAAAAAAGAATGAATGAGCAAAAGAAAGGAATAAAGTAAAATAAAGAAAAGAAAAAAAGAAAAGGGATGTAATAACTAATGGAGATTAATGGAATCACAAAAATTAAATATTCGAAGTGAAGATGGCAAACACACACAGACACAAAAGCAAAGCAGGAATGGAATAATGGGCCCCAACGAGTCATGACAATATTGATCCAATGGAGTAATGAAATGAATAGAAACTCTTTCTTCAAATGCAACAAGCTACTCGAAATGAGAAGATTGCAGGCCCACTGGAGGGACTGATATAACATACTTTGGTGGCCAATAACTGATATAATAAACCCCTCGAAATAAGAAGGTTGCAAACCCACTGGAGGGATTGATATAATTGACTTTAAATTTCGGGGTGTAAATAATGGATTGGACAATGGTTGATGCCCTTCCCCTTGGTGAAATCGAGAACTATGTGTGTGTGAAAGGGTAAAAAAACATACAAAAAATCTCCCCCTTTTTTTATGTAGAGCACATTTAATTTTGTAAACACACTATTTGTTTTTGAATGATAATTCACAATAATAAGGGGACTACATCTCCCATAAACCTCAGGAGTTGAGTAAACATCGGACAGGAAATGATGTAATGATTTTAAGTGTATATCATTGGTTTTAGGTAACCGTTACCTCAGGATCGTGAACAAGGAATTTGTAATTCCGAAACGAGTTGGTCTGTCGCCTTTACCCGCGAGTTGCGAATGAGGAAATAAAAGCAAGAAACTGCATAATTCTACGAGTGTGCGACCCTTAATCCTTCAAGCTGGGAGGATTGTGAGCGAATATATATATATATATATATATATATATATATATATATATATATCTCCATATCCAAAAACCCCGTTTCTCTCCTCCAAAGTCTGTGGCAATATATATATATATATATATATATATATATATATATATATATATATATATATATATATATATATATATATATATATATATATATACATACACACACACACACACACACGTCACATACAGTAATGCATCTCTTTTCCACAGCAGTTATCCTACTTCTCCTCTGTCTGCATATCACCTGACTCCCTTCTGCTGGTTAGCCTCGCTATCTTTACAATTGTAATCAATCAAACGCGAGCACATGGCATATTTTGACAGTCATTTAGTCTCCTGAAGCCATGCTGCGTCATGTGCCTTAACCTCAAAAGGTTGTATGTTCTTGTGCCGCCCTGATGAAATGTGCTAGTTTGTTTTTGACTGGTGTACATTGCACAATATAGAATTGTGTCAAGCCATACAAATTGACTTGAAACGTGGTATCCATTTTAACCTTGGCCCCCATAATGCAGCAGGGGAAAAGTGACAGAGTGGACTTGAGAAACCATATGGGGCCTCCTTTACACCCGAGTTTCCTTCTTTTAGTGTCTTTCAACAACATGTGACTTTTCGTGTGTGAATTAGGACAATGGCTCCATGCATTTGCTATTTTCCTGAGACACCTTAGCGAGCATGAAATGTTTGATCACTACAGGTAGACACATCATTCTCCTTTCCCTTAAATCCGCAACAATCAAAACTGTCACATGTCCACACAGATGTCGCCGTCCTGAATGTAAGTAACAACACTGTTGTAAATGACACGCATTTATATGTCCTCTCATCGCAAGTTTCAGTCTCACAATATGTAAAGAGGGGTCATTTCCACAACAGACCATTTTTTGCAACATGTACTCATGTATCATTGGGTTAATTTTAATTTTCTAAGCATGCGTTAGCTTCGGAGAAGTTAGATGGGATTAACGGGGAGTTGTGCCCACAAGATGTATTGAATGTGTATTTCTCACATTGTATGTTTCATTCAAGCTGCAAATGCCTGTATTTTCTCAAGTACCCACCGCATCTCTCCCAATATCTAACTTGAGCCGGTCGTTGCTGTTGGGCCCAACGGCACCTATTTTTGGACATGGGCACTTATTTTTTCTTCGTCATTTTGACCAAGAACAAGAGAGAGACAACAGAAAAGAGGGAAAGAAGGTGAAAGAAAAAGTGCAGGAGTGAGTTTAAAAGACTGGCGTCTGGTGATGGATTAAAGATGCATTAGAGGGAATCAAGACTACACAGCCTCGGTATTGGGCACCACAACCTCCAGCAGCTTATGAGAAAAATTATGTGGTCCTAATTATTTTCTTATTTTTTCTCATTTTGCCACATTCTATATTTTCAATGGACACTTCTATTCACATTGCCTTTTGATAGAGAACTGTGCCGGAGAAATGTGTCCTTCTGACCTGGGGAAAGTTTTTTTTCTCGGGTGCATGTGCATACAATCAGGTTTCCTAGATTTGCTGAAGAAGACAGCAGGAGCAGAAACCTCGTGGATAGCAGAGCACAGGGCAGCAGTGAGAAGGAAGGAAAGTCAAGGAGCAAGCACCCACAAAACGGGGCAGAGAGTCCTGAGAAAGCAATGAGAAGGAGAGGCAGGCAGTCAGGCAGACAATGGAGCTTAGAGCCCGGAGAGAGCAGTGAGAAGAAGGAACAGGCAGGCACGTGCCCAACAGGGCTGAGAGCAAGGGGAAAGCAGTTAGAAGAATGGACAGGCAGGCAGCAGGCACGCACGCAACGGGTTCTGAGAGCCTGGGGAAAACAGCAAGAAGGAGGGACAGGCAGGCAGCAGGTAACAGACACACTTCAAAAAACGTCAACAGGACCCAACATGTTATTGAGTAAGTGAAGTGATAGTCTTATCTGTTGGCAAGGTCTCTTGTAAAGACTAGTGCCTGAGGAAAAGGGTAGAGAGCACTCGTCGGTGAGTCCTTCTGAGATGCCGAGATTTCCCTTCCTTTCCTCCTGTGTAGGAGAAAAGAACAAATACCAGAACTAAAAACCAAGCTTGAAATAGGGGAGAGTGAACAGTATAAGAGCCATTATCAACCTAACATTTTGTAAGTTAATCCCCCAGAGGTACTTTTAGCTCTTCTTCTATGTTCCAGCCTCACAGGAATTCACTTTCCATGCCAATGATGTACCTCGAATTAAGGCGTCTCAGGTTGAGAACGCGATTGCCTCCTCTATGTAACTGTGGAGCTTGATCAATTATAAAATTGGCCAGCTTGCTCCTATCACTGTAGTGTATCTCGCTGAGATGTCGCGCCATCGGATACTGGGATCTTTGTTGTCAATGGCTTCTATGATAGGGCAACCCCTACGAATTTCAAAACCCACCTCAGTTTTCATGCCCCAGATGCCCCTTGATACTATTGATTCTTTCCATATGAAAACCAATAAAGATCTAAAAAAACTTTCACGCAGTCAACAATTTACCACGCACAATATAACCAGGGCACAATGCCAGGCAGTAGAAGATTTAGCAAACGACTCCAACCTAATAATACGGCCAGCCGACAAAGGAGGTAACATTGTTATTCTCCCTTGGGAACAATACATCGTTGAGGCATGTAGGCAACTCAATGACAGGGAATGCTATGTCCCTATCCCCAAGGATGAATACCACCAAACCATTATCAACTTCTGGCCAAATTGGAAGACTGGAGGGATTGGGTTCTCCTGTCATGAGTCATGTGCAGGCCCATTGTTGTTTTCCCTATGTTAGCATAAGCACTGTCCTCTACTTTGCACATGTTACCTTACATGCATGTTTTGTTTTATGACACAGTGTACTTTCACACAAAACATGCTGTTGTATTGCTATCTGTTCTCTTCCTGGGATTTAGTCTGAACATGTAGACAAGGTCGAACAACAATGCCCCTTGTTATTCTGTTCTTGTTCAGGCCCTAGCACCTAGACTAAACACGCAAATGCAGCTGTTGTTTGGGAACACAAACTTTTGTCATATAGGTATGCACAGATAGGTAACGCACACTTGGAGAGGAATCTTTCCAGGGAAAAGATCATGACAAGTGTCTCGGATGCAGAACTTTATCGGTGTATACTGAGGTTACGGGGTCTGCTGCTAACACCTAGAGATCTTCTGATATATAATCCTTTTTGCTTCTGTAGAAGGGGAGGGCTACTCTGTTGTCTATAATGACAGCTCCATTTATGATTTACAGACTAATTGGTATGCTAACCGTATTTGTGTTAGGCATTTTCCTACTTGTTGTGGCACGTATACTGCATACCAGAGCACAATAGTTAAAATATACATTTTAAACTTCCCTCGTGTCCCTTTCAGAACTTATTGTGGACTAGTATGAGTGTGTGAGCGAAAGGGTGTGTCCTGCAACCGCGATTCCTGAGAGGGTTGGGAGTGTTGTGCTCTGGGGTGTCTAATCACTTGTTCCTCTGTGAGTGAGTAAGGAGGTCAAGTGAGACACTATAGCTAGTCGGTTCTGGGCTCATGGGTACTTAGGTGGTAGTATGACTCAGTCCCTGCCTACTAAGGTCCTGTAATCCCAAGCATAGTTCTGTGACTCCGCAGAATCCCTGCAACATGGTGCTGCCAACGTTTGGTCTGGTACTTATCCACTGTACCCCTGAGTAGCGCTTGTGCTTGTCCACAATACCCTTGCACCATTTTTCGGAGATGTCCGTGGTGGGAAGGCTTTGCCTCCTCAGTCTTTTAGGGTTCCCCTATTGCTGTAGGTTTTCAAGCTTGAAGTTTCAAATTTTTTCAGCTCGTTTTGTGCTACTATTTGTTTACTTTGTCTTCTAGTGATGGTGTAGCCGATTCCAATTCCAGCTCATTGCTGCGCTGCCCTCAGTCAACTTTTTTTGCAGCATGGAGTCCCCAATGCTGGGTCTCCGATTGTCTTTGTAGTTGAAGCAGATCCAGCATACCGTTTCAAAGTGTTTTACTTTGGGTTACGTTTCCTGCAGTGGATGCGAATGATAATTCTTTCCATGCTTATATCCGGCCGCTGCTCAGGCTGCTTATTGCCCTTATGCGGTTGTTGAAGTTCCTCTTACGGCCTGGGAGCACCAGATTTGATTTAATGGTGCCCTACTGCATCCTCTTTCCTTTGTTCGTATGGGCCCCTTAAGTATTGATGGTGCCACATGGCCTCTTTTGGCCGGTTTTACTCTACATCCTAATTATCTCAATGCTAATGCTAATTATCTTAATGCTAATGTCCTGACCCTCCTGGTCAGGGACCTTCTCTCCCCCCGCAGCTCCACTCTTAAGTGCCACCACTCCGGGCACTGTGATCTGCTCGCTCAGGTAGGTGTTCGAGGCCCTCCTCCACCCGCAGGCTCCTGCCTGCGCTTATTCCTGGTGGTCCAGTGGGAGAGCCTTGCTCTTCTGCTGGCTGCTGTTGTCTGTGTCTGCCTCTGTGCTATTTTTCTGTTTTTCTGTCTCTGTGCCCGTGTCTGTCTTTGTGCTATTCTTCTGTTTTTCTGTCTCTGTGCCCGTGTCTGTCCTTGTGCCAGTTTTCTGTCCTTCTGTCTCTGTGCCCGTGTCTGTCTTTGTGCCATTTTTCTTCTTTCTGTGCCCGTTTTCTGCCTTCTTTCTGCCTTTCATTTTGCCAGTAATTGTACCTGTGTCCTCTGTGCTACTTAGCCATCTCTGTCTCCGTGCCCCTTGCCCTCCGTGCCCTTCTTGCTGCTGCTGCCCCTGCGGCCCCTCCCCCCCCTGCCGGTTCCCGCGCTTCCCTCCCCTACTTAATGGCGGCCGCACGCAGCAGGCGCGCCCGCGAGCAGCCGCACGCAGCAGGCGCGCCGAAGGCAAGCCCATCTGCGACCGTGGCAAGCGCCAGGAACCCTGGATCTATGACCTCCCACCGCTACAACTCGGCTGATCTCCTCGCAATCAACCCGGAAGGAACAACAGCTGCCAGCGAGAGACGCCGAACACCACCCACGGCCAGTTCTCCTGCCGACGCTGCCGACAATCCTTCACCATCGACAGCCCCCACACGGCCACCGAACCCACGCCGGACGCCCGTACCACCGAAGCCCTGACATGCATCCTCCTCAACGTGCGCTCCCTACACAGACACACCGTAGAGATCTGGGACCTGCTCGACACCCTCTCGCCAGACGTCGCCTTCTTCACGGAAACATGGACCAATGCCACCTCCGCCCCCGACATCGCCATCCCCGACGGATACAAGATCCAGAGAAAGGACCACCCCCACCGCCCAGGAGGAGGACTCGCCATCGCACACAAGAGCTCCCTCTGACTCACCACCTCCAGCACGAGCGACCCCCTCTCCAACACCGAGCACCTCCACTTCCAGATCCAGACCAGCCCCAGAGCCACGCTGCGCGGGACCCTCGCCTATAGACCCCGTGGGCCTCGTGCCTCTTCCGCCACCACCACCATTGCCGACCTCGTCGCCCCCACGCCATCACCTCCATGGACTACATTCTCATCGGAGACCTGAACTTCCACCTCGACAACAGCAGCAACCCCGACTCCACCACCCTCCTGGACAACCTCGCCAACCTCGCCAACCTCGGACTAAAGCAGCTCGTCCCCACCCCCACCCACAGAGCCGGACACATCCTCGACCCCATCTTCGCAGGAGGGACAAACATCCACTTCAGCCACACCATGCAGCCCCCCTGGACAGATCACCACTGCGTACACTTCACCTTCAACACACCACCGCACCCAAGCCCGCCACGAAGGAACTGGAGCAAGGTCTCAGAGGAACACCTCAACAAGGAACAGGAAAACCACCGAAGACCAGAACACCTACAGGAACGCCATGACTGAATACCACCAGCGCATAAGAGGCACCAAGAGAACCTTTATCAAGAACAAAATCCACACCAACGCCAGTAACGCAAAAGAACTCTTCAACGTCATACAGCAGTTCACCAAACCCCCCAGCGAAGCCACGGACGTCACACCATCCCAGGACCTCTGCAACAAGCTTAGCACCTGCTTCCACCGGAAAATCAAGACCCTCTACGACAACTTCAGCGAACAGACTCCAGACACCTCCCTCCTCTCCACCACCGATAACCTGCCCACCATCACCACCTGGAAACTAGCTACCAACGAAGACACCGCCACGACCATGAGGAACACCCACTCAGGAGCCCCCACGGACCCGTGCCTGCCGCACATCTACCACAGAGCCGCCGCCGCCATAGCACCCGAACTATGCCGGACCATTAACACCTCCTTCGAATCCGGCATCTTTCCCGATGACTGGAAGCGGGCAGAGGTCAGGCCCCTCCTCAAGAAACCCTTGGCTGACCCAACGGACCTGAAAAACTACCGGCCCATCTCTCTCCTTCCCTTCGCAGCCAAAGTCACCGAAAGATTCATCAACGCCCAGCTGACCACCTTCATCGAAGAGAACGCCATCCTCGACTCCTCCCAGTCCGGATTCCGCAGCAACCACAGCACCGAGACCGCCCTCCTCGCCGCCACCGATGACATCCGCATGCTACTCGACCAGGGCCACACAGCAGCCCCCATCCTACTAGACCTCTCCGCAGCCTTCGACACCGTCTCCCACCGCACTCTCGCCGCCAGACTCCACAACGCCGGCATACAGGGTACCGCCCTCGACTGGATCCGCTCCTTCCTCACCGGCAGGACCCAAAGGATCAGCCTCCCACCGTTCCTCTATGAACCCACAGAGATCAACTGCGGAGTACCCCAAGGATCCTCGCTCAGCCCCACGCTCTTCAACATCTACATGGCCCCCCTCGCCGCCATCGTTAGACAGCATGGGCTCAGCATAGTATCCTACGCCAACGACACCCAACTCATCCTCTCCCTCAAGAAGAACCCCGAAGACACCAGACTCAGCTTCCAGGAAGGAATGAAAGATGTCGCAGCCTGGATGAACCATAGCTGCCTTAAGCTCAACTCTGAGAAACATAACATAACACGTGTATTTGTAAAGCGCATGATTACCCGTAGGCGTCTTGGCACTGAATAACAGATGTTTATTGTTACCCAACTCAATGGTACTCATTTTATCGACCTCAGATGGATGAAAGGCTGAGTGGACCTGCCGGGATTTGAACCTGTGACCATGCGGTCGAACACAGGCCCCTGCAGTGGCTGCTTTAGTCTACTGAGCCACCAGACCCTCCTCCACCGCCTGGGACAACACCTGGTGGCCTTCCGCCCTCGGAAACCCACCCACTCCATCAGACCACGCCCGAAACCTCAGCATCATTCTAGACTCTTCCCTCACCATGACCCGCCAGATCAACGCCGTCGCCTCCACCTGCTTCAACTCCCTACACACGACCTTCAAGTGGATCCCCCCCGAATGCAGAAAGACCATCACCCAGGCACTCATAACCAGCAGATTGGACTACGGAAATGCCCTCTACGCCGGAATCAACAAAACCCTGTTACATAAGCTCCAAACCATCCAGAACACCGCAGCCATACTCGTCCTTGGAACCCCACGACACGAGCACATGACCCAGCACCTACGAGACCTCCACTGGCTCCCCATCGAGAAGAGAGAAACCTTCAAGCTACTCACCCACGCCGACAAATCCCTCCACAACATCAGACCCAAATACCTCAACGAAAGAGTCTCCTTCCATGTACCCAAAAGGAACCTCCGCTCCGCCAACCACGCCTTAGCAGAGACCCCGCGCATCTGCAGAACAAGAGCAGGCGGAAGAGCCATCTCCTACGTCGCAGCAAAAACCTGGAACAAGCTCCCAGTCAACATCAGACGCTCCCCCACTCTGCACACCTTCAGGAAGAGCCTCAAGACCTGGCTCTTCAACTGATCCGGAGCTGCACCCCCCCCCAGCGCCTTGAGACCCTCACGGGTGAGTAGCGCACTTTATAAACCCCTGATTGATTGATTGAATGTGGCGGAGGTTCGTTTATTGTATGGACTGGTGGTTCTCCTTTATAGACGCCTGATCCAATTTGTTGCCCATGCCTTTCTCGCGGCTCCACCTGAGGCTGTGCCTCCTGTGCAAGCTGCAAATGGTGGTGGTCTTGTATTAGCCCTGTTATGATTAATTCGGTGATGGGCAAACATCCTTAGAATCGTGAGAACTTGCCGTTTTGGATTGCTCAGAAAATTGAACAGCTTGATGCTGTTTTCCCTCTTGCGGGTCCAGTGGAGAAACATAGGATCCTTACTATTTGCTTGCCTAGTGGTCTTATTCCTAGTTTGGCCGACTGCAACACCTGGGGGACAGTGTTTGCCTTAGTGTATACACTTTGTTATGGCACCCCCTCCATGAGCGCTCTTCCGAGCGTTCTTAAACAAGTACAGGATGAACATGGGGCAGGTCCTGCCCTAGATCTGGGGATGAAATTGTTGGGCATTTTTCCGATAGTCTCTGGTATGATTCTTTCTAATGTGAAAGGTGAAGCAGCAGCCTTCATGGTTCGTCAATGCCTTTCGGCGGGGCCTGACCTGGATTATTATTGCTGATGTTTATACGTCCTTGGGACGCAATAATTTGGAGGTTAGACCTTCTCCACAGTCTCCGGGCAAAGCCCCCTTCTGCAAAGGAGAGACACCCAGTTTTTCCTAAAAAAAACATGGGACAAAAATATGCAGCAACGGAAGCCTAGGTCTCGTGTTGGTTCACCACCACCTGACGCTTCTGAACATAGATATGATTTACGTGATCACTCTAAGATTAAAACTTCTGAGAAGTTTCAGGTTCCTGATCCTCGTTCCTTTCAGAACTCAACTGATCAACAGAATGACTGGGGATGATGAGAAGATCGCAGACAAGGCGAGTCCGTGCAACAACAGCGGGACCTGCAGCGCTCTTTTGAAGTGAAAGTCAAGAGGGTGAAACCACCTCAGTACAGAGTCCCGTTCCAATCAATCAATCAATCAGGGGTTTGTTAAAGCGCGACTACTCACCCGTAAGGGTCTCAAGGCGCTAGGGGTGGGGGGAGTGCAGGTTCCATTCCATCAAGGAGGGGGTCTGTCGAAGAGCCAGGTTTTGAGGTTTCTTGCGAAGATGGGGAGCGATGTCTGTCTGAGGTGGAGCGGAAGGGCGTTCCATGCTTTGGCCGCGAGGAAAGAGAAGGAGCGGCCTCCCGATCTGGTCGTTCTGGTGCGGGAGACCACGGTGTAGGAGAGCTGGGCTGATCGTAGGGTCCTTTGGGGTGCGTGGAATTTGAGTCGGCTGTTCAGGTATGCTGGTCCGGTGCCGTGGAGGGCCTTGTGTGCGTGGGTGAGCATCTTAAAGGTGATTCTCACCTCGACGGGGAGCCAGTGGAATGTGCGCAGGTGCTGGGAGATGTGGCAGTGTTTTGGCAGGTTGAGGACCAGTCTTGCGGCGGCGTTCTGGATGTTCTGTAGCTTGCGGGTGAGGTTTTTGTTTATTCCGGCATAGAGTGCGTTGCCGTAGTTGAGTCTGCTGGTGACCAGGGCGTGAGTGACGGTCTTTCGGTGTTCGAGGGGGATCCATTTGAAGGTCTTACGAAGGAGGCGGAGGGTGTGGAAGCAGGAAGACGAGACAGAGTTGATCTGGCGGTCCATTTTGAGCTCGGAGTCCAGGATGATTCCCAGGTTGCGTGCGTGGTCTGTGGGGGTTGGCGGGTTTCCGAGGGCGGGGGGCCACCAGGTGTCGCTCCAGGCATCGGGGTTTGGGCCCATGATGAGTACTTCTGTTTTGTCGGTGTTTAGTTGTAGGCAGCTGTTTTTCATCCATTTGGCGACGGCTTCCATGCCTTCTCGAAAGTTGCGTCTGGTGGTGTTGGGCTCGTTGGATAGGGAGAGGATAAGCTGGGTGTCGTCTGCGTATAACACGATGTTGAGTCCGTAGGTTCTGACGATGGGGGCAAGTGGAGCCATGTAGACGTTGAAGAGCGTCGGGCTGAGGGAGGAGCCCTGGGGGACTCCGCAGGTGGTAGGTGTGGGGTCCGAGAGGAAAGGGGGGAGTCTGACCCGCTGCGTCCTGCCGGAGAGGAAGGAGCGGATCCAGTCGAGGGCCTTGTCCTGGATTCCTGCGTCGTAGAGTCTGCGTATTAGGGTGCGGTGGGAGACTGTGTCGAACGCCGATGATAGGTCGAGGAGGATGAGGGCTACTGTTTCTCCTTTGTCCAGTAGGGTGCGGATGTCGTCTGTTGCGGCGAGGAGGGCGGTTTCCGTACTGTGGTTTTTTCTGAAGCCGGATTGGGAAGAGTCGAGGATGTTGTGTTCTTCAATGAATGTGGCGAGTTGGCTGTTGATGGCTTTCTCGATGACTTTCGCTGGGAACGGGAGCAGGGAGATGGGTCTGTAGTTTTTGAGGTCGGTGGGGTCCGCTGAGGGTTTCTTTAGGAGGGGGTTGACCTCGGCGTGTTTCCAGTCGTCGGGGAACGAGGCGGTCGCCAGGGAGCAGTTGATGGTGTGGCGGAGCATGGGTGCGATGGTGTCGGCGGCTCTGTTGAAGATGTGGTGGGGGCAGGGGTCCGTGGGGGCCCCTGAGCGGATTGACTTTATTGTCTTCAGTGGTGAGGGCTGTCCAGTCGTCAATCGTTGGTTTCCGGGTGTCGGGGGTGGTTGGTGAGGGTTCAGTGTGTTGGTTGTCTTCGTCGAAGTTGCCGTAGATGCTCTTGATTTTGTGGTGGAAAAAGGTGCTGAGTTTGTCGCAGAGGTCTTGTGAGGGAGGGATGTCGGTAGACTCGCTGGTGGGTTGGGCGAACTCCTTGATGATGCTGAAGAGTTCCTTGCTGTTGTGCGCGTGGGTGGAGATTCTGTCTTCAATCGCTTTTTTCCTCGTTTCTCTGATGAGTTGATGGTGGGCGTTGGTGGCGGCTCTGAAGTTGTTGTGGGCTTCTGTGGCTTCTGTGGATTTGGTGTTCCTCCAGGCCTTTTCGAGGCGGCGGCATGTGCGTCTGGACTCTCGAAGTTCGGTGGTAAACCATCTGGCTTTCTTGGCGCGGGTATTGTTGTTGTTCTTGAGGGGGGGCTATGGTGTTGGTGCTGTCCGAGATCCATCTATGCAGGGTTCGGGCTGCGGTGTTGGGGTCGTCATTTTCCGCGATGGTTGGGGTGGAGTTGTTGAGTGAGGAGGTGAGCTGGTCGTCAGTGATTTTGGTCCAGTTTCTTCGTGGAAGCAGGTGCTGGTGTCTGTGGATGGTGGGTGTTCTGAAGGTGAAGTGGACGCTACGATGGTCGGTCCATGGGAGTTCGGTGGTGTGGCTGAAGGTGATGGAGTTTCCTGTAGTGAAGAGGGGGTCGAGGGTGTGTCCTGCTGAGTGCGTGGGCTCGGTCACGATCTGGCGGAGTCCAATGTTGTGGAGGTTGTCCAGGAGGGATGTGGTGTTGGGGTCCAGTTGGTTGTCGAGGTGGAAGTTGAGGTCTCCCAGCAGGGTGTAGTTGGTGGATGCGATGGCCTGCGGGGAGATAATGTCCGTGATGGAGTTGGCGAAGGGTCCAGGGGGCCGGTAGATGAGGGTTCCTCGGAGGGTGGCGGTGGGGCTGGCCTGTATCTTGAAGTGAAGGTGTTCCATCAGTTCTGTGGGCTCGTCGGGGAGTGTGCTCAGGCGGAGGCTGGATTTGTGGACGATGGCGATTCCTCCTCCTGGGCAGGTGGGGCGGTCCTTCCTGGAGATCTTGTATCCTTGGGGGATGGCGATGTCCGGTCCCGAGGTGGTGTTGGTCCAGGTTTCGGTGAAGAACGCTACGTCTGGGGTGGTGCTGTCGAGGAGGTCCCAGATTTCTGTGGCGTGTTTGTGGAGGGATCGGACGTTGAGGAGGATGCATTGTAGGGTCTTCGGTTCGGTTGTGTTCTTGTGGGCGGGTTGTGCTGGATCCGTGTTCTTGGCGGTGCTGCAGGTGTGCCAGCAGCGGTGACAGCTGAAGGGTCCGTGGGTGTCGGCTGGTGATGCTAGCTTGCAGTTGTTGTTGCGGCCTGGGTTGAGTGCGTAGAGTGCTGCTGGGTCGTAGCATTGGCGGGGCGGAGGTCCAAGGTTCCTGGCGCTGGTTGCGGACGGGTCGCAGACGGGCGCAGTCGGGCTTGCCTTTGACGCGCCTTCGGTGCACCAGCGGCCGCGCCCGCTGCCGCGCAGCGGCCGCGCAGTGGCCGCCATTAAGTAGGGGTCGGGGAGGGCTGGACAGCTGGGAGGCGGGAGCGGGGAGGGGAGCTGAATTGGGCCGGTCGCGCTGGGGCGGGGAGGGGCCACGGGGGCAGCAGCTGCGGGGAAAGGTAAAGAGAGGAAATAAGGGATAAAGAAAAAAGGGAAAATAATCAGAAATAAGGCACAAAAGAGCAGAGATGCAGAAAAGTGCAGAAAGGTGAAAGATAAAAAGGATAGAAAAACGAGTGAAAACGAGTGAAAGAGCAGAGCGAGAGAAAGGTAAAATGAGCAGAAATAAGGCACAAAAGAGCAGAGATGCAGAAAAGTGCAGAAAGGTGAAAGATAAAAAGGATAGAAAAACGAGTGAAAGAGCAGAGCGAGAGAAAGGCACAAAAGAGCAGAGATAAGGCACAAAAGAGCAGAGATGCAGAAAAGTGCAGAAAGGTGAAAGATAAAAAGGGTAGAAAAACGAGTGAAAACGAGTGAAGGAGCAGAGTGAGAGGAAGGAGACAGAGGTCCACTGGACCACCAGGGATGAGGCGCAGGGAAACCTGAGGGTGGAGGAGGGCCTCGATCACCAACACTCAAGAGTGCAGGGGCAGGCCTCACTTAATGGTGGAGCTGCGAGGGTGGGAGAGCAATTTCACTGACAATGAGTCAGTGGTCTTGCTCGCCTGTCCCCGCAGTGGCCGCCATTAAGTAGGGGTCGAGGAGGGCTGGACAGCTGGGAGGCGGGAGCGGGGAGGGGAGCTGAATTGGGCCGGTCGCACTGGGGGAGGGGCCGCGGGGGCAGCAGCGGCGGGGAAAGGTAAAGGGAGGAAATAAGGGATAAAGAAAAAAGGGAAAATAATCAGAAATAAGGCACAAAAGAGCAGAGATGCAGAAAAGTGCAGAAAGGTGAAAGATAAAAGAGGGTAGAAAAATGAGTGAAAACGAGTGAAAGAGCAGAGCGAGAGAAAGGGAAAATGAGCAGAAAGAAGAAAAAGGTTGCGGCATTGACAGCGAAATATGCCCCAGACAGTGAGAACCCTCCTTCTGGACAGGAGGTGGGCAGTGACTCTCCTTGACAGCGCGGCAGACGTTACTGTAGTGCGCCAGACACTCCACCCGTTTCTGGAGGCGAAAGCAACTGATACATTTGTCACTGTTGAAACCGTAGATACCCGCGTAGCTCCCCCTGATAGACTTTATCAAATTGACATTCAGATTGAAGGTGACATTAAGCGCACCATAAAAGCTGGTTTTTGGGACAACTTGACATCTTCATATGACATTTTATTAGCGGAAGTCAATTGGCTTCCCCCCTTTGTTCTTGCATGTCCATGTGGTGAGGATGTGATAATTCCTTCCTTTTCACAATATGTTCCTGATGAGACTAAGCATGCCTATCTTTCGGAGTGGGCTCTTAACTTAGCTCCTGCCTTAAATATCGCAACCAGGCTGGTTGGGGATTCTCCTCCACATTTTGTGCCAGTTCGCTCTGCTCCTCATTCACAGCCTCAATATACTATTAAACATGACGCGAAGGTGTCCGTTAAGGAAATTCTGACGCAATTGGAATATCAGGGTGTAATCGAACCCTGTGTCTCTGCAATGACTAACCCTCTCTTTCCGGTTTTAAAACCTGACGGTTCTTATCGCATTGTTTTGGATTACAGACATTTGAATAGTAATACCCGTACATATGCAGTGCAAAACACGCATCTTACAGCATTGATCAATAATATCGTACGTAAAAGATTTCAAACGTCTTTGGATATTTCCAATGGCTTTTTTGGTCATAACCTGGCCCCTGAGAGACGGGACTTGTCCGCATTGAGCGCCCTCAGCACTCAGAGGCGCTATGCGAGATTTCCTATGACGTATAAGAATAGCCCCAGGGTTTTTTTGGCGCGTATTGCGTCGCTCTTGAATGAAATTGACCCTGATACGTTTTCATATGTTGATGACATATACCTGACAGATGATGAATTGAACCCTCATCTTGCGCGGGTAGATCACATCATTACTAACTTAGCGACTCTGGGCTACAAGTTTAATTTTGTGACATCACATAGTGCGTTTTTAGCAGTTCTCTTTCTTGGTTATGAATTGAACAATGAGGGTAGAAATTTGGCCCCCCCATTTTTTTGAGAAGTGTGCTCAATTGCAACCTCATTCTACACTCAAGAAATTGCAGTCACTGTTGGGTTTTTTGAACTTCCGAAGGACTTACATTCCTGACTATGCTCAGTGTATCAAACCACTTTATGCTTTGATACACCCCTCCTTTTCTGCTTCCTCTTGGCTTCCGGGACACACTCCGGTGCTGTGTGCCTTACAGTCTGACTTACTTGTGACGCAGTACATACAAACTAGATTGAATACTACAAATTTGGTGATCTGGATTCTCCCCGGAGCAATCTGTTTCCCTTATGTAACTTTTAATGAGGGTGATACAATCCCAATCGCTTACAAATCACATCTGTATACTCCTACAGAATTGTGTTTTTCTTCTACTGAAAAAATTCTCACCGTGTGCAGATGGCTGTCCTAAAAGAACGCCCTCTGGCACATAGTAAATGCATTTTTGGCATTTCTCCAGTGCCCACCCTGGAAACGGTCACAAAAGCAAGTGTACCTAATTCTAAGGCCCTTCATCCTCGTAGGATACAGTGGGCTACATCATTGACGTCGGCTGATGTCAGTTTTGTTTTTGACCCTTCTTTGCAAACACAAGAATTTCTTCAGTATGAACATGTTCACCCTCTACCTTCTACGGTTCTACCTCTGGATAAGTACGAATGTCTCATTTACAGTGATGGTTCAGCTCAACCTGCCATTGCTTCTAAGCAGGCTTAATCAGCTGCTTGTGCAATTGTTGTAGGTTCGATGAAAGATGGACTATTAATGTCCTCTTTGGTGCACACGCTGTCTCTTTGAGACTGCACATCCCAGTTGGCCGAGTTCCGTGCACCCCTCTTGGCTCTTGAATATGCTGATCCTGAATTGCCCACCCTTGTTGTGTGTGATTCATTTTACTGTGTACAGTCTTTTATTGACAATAGTTTTTTTGGGAACAAAACGGTTTCCGGGATTCTAAAGGTAGCACAATCAAGCATAAAATGCTTTTGGTTCGGGTGGTGGCCCTTAAGGCACACTTACCCCATACACATGTTGTTCATACGTTGGGACATTAACATGCGGGAGCGCATGCTGTTGGAAATTCATTGGGTGATGAAGCAGCCAAATCTGCAGTTGCCACAGTTAGAGTAGCGGCAGTTACTCGTTCTATGACTAAAATTGAAGATTATATTTTGGCGGCTATTACCGCAAGTCAGGAGGGTACTCCTTTACCTCAAGGAATCGCTTCACACTATACTTATCAGTTGACTACTGACCAAGTTCCTTTTGTTTCTATTCCTACAGTTGGAGATCGTATGATACCCAACCTCGACTGCAGACATTCTCTTATTGTGGCTGGTCATGAAGGCATGGCTTCTGCTCACGCTGGTATTGCGGCTACTGTTTCCCTTCTACAACAACGCTAATGGTGGCGCGGTTTATACCAACAAACTCACAAGTATGTTCTTTGTTATGATGTGTGTCAACTAATTAGGAGTTCTACTGTGTCGCGTCCACCACAAACTCATCTCTTTATTTCTTATCATCCTTTTGGCTGTATTTACCTTGATCATTGCGGTCCTTTGTCATCTGACACTGCCTTTAAGTATATCTTGGTTGCAGTGGATTCTTGCACTAGGTTCCTCTGGGTTTGGCCACAGCGCTCTGCTGACGCTCACACTGTTATAAAGGATTTGCATGTCTTTGTTGGGACTCATGCCTGTGGCACTTCCCATTCTGACCAAGGTCCTGCTATTGCCTCTAAGGCTTACCGTGATTCAATGAAGTCAATGGGAGTGCAGGTGCATTTCTCGTCTCCATATCGGCCTGAGGGCAATTCCGTTGTAGAGTGGATGACCAGTTACTTAAAGCAATCTTTTACAACAAGGGTACTAGGTATTGGCCGTGGCTGGTTAACTCGCCTTTATGTAGTTCAACGTGCTCTTGATAATCTCCCAAGAACATCTCTAGGTGGGCGGACCCCATACGAAATGTTGTTTGGTAGCAAGATGTTTGTTCCAGACCTTGAATGTCTAGACGTTGTGGCGGCTGCCACGACATTTGACGTAGATAACCACTGTGCTGTCTTACAGGTCCTACAAAAGTGTTGTGATACACTGGCAAAATCCCATTTGCCCCCGGCTACGCCTGGAGACACAGCGTCTTTGATTTCTGTTTCCAGCTGGCTACCTAAAGTTGGTGACATGGTTCGTGAAAACGTGGCGATCAAGAAAGAATTCGGTCCATCCTACCGTGCTCCTGTGCCAGTGCTTAGTCTACAGGGTACCCGAACTGTGATTTTACCTCCACTGCCTGGTTGCAAAGATAATCGCTTCATTTCTATTGACCATGTCAAGCTACACCATATGGCTGTACTGAATAGTATGCCTCTGGGTGTCCCAATACGAGACATTCCTTTGCAGCCTGTGAGCTCTGATTTTTCTGCTTCTCCCCGGCTGCTGGAAGGGGATGTCGAGCCTTCAGTTGACCTGGTGTCTGTTTTTCCTTCTACACCCTCCGCAGTGGAAATCGTTTATTCTGATCCACCCCTTGAGTCCTCTACAGTAATGCCAGCCTCAAATTTAAATTCAGATTCCGAGCCTCTGTTGTTTCAGCTGAATTCCTCTGGTTACTATATGGATCAAGACAATTTTTCTTCTGACAATTCTTCGCAGTCTTCCATTTTAACTACACCACCAGCAAGGATTTGTGTGTTCTTATCCTGGTAAAACGCACTTCTCTGGTTCCGCCATGGACGTACGTCTGGATCGTGTTTTCCATGATATTTCTGTTCATGCGGATTAGTTTTGTGACAGTTTTTTTCCTTTTGATTAATGGCCACTACCTCCCAGAACGTTCTGCTGCAGAACTTGTCAACTGGGTGTTGGCTCCGCATTCATCCTCGCATAAAATGAAGAGACCAGTCCCTTGTGAACATTTCAGCGGTCCCCATCATTGATGGAATTATATGGGACAAAGTGCCATTTGATGTGTTTGGCCCTATGGAGACCTTACAGATTCCATATGTATTCTGGGTTTCTATGGGTGATGTGATAGTGCCTGGGGCACAATCAGATGATTGGGATGTAAAGGCTATTAATTCCTTGTTTTCCGAATTAAAAATATTACACTGTTTTTGATACTGAAGACTTATATTTGAATTATGCCAATTTATTCTGTTATTAGCATTATGGTCCTTATTTTCTGCATATGTCAAATGGACAGCGTCCATAATTTAACTGTACTCAATGGGAACATTGCCCGATTCCATCTCAGGGTAGTTCCGACACCCAGAAAATGAAGTACACATCTTACCGGTTATAATCTTTCAGATCCTGTATCATACTATTTTAAATTGACTTCCAATGTTTCTAAAAAATACGTGCTCACTCAGACAAAGTTATTCATTCATGCATCTTGTTTTATTGAGAACTTAGCATTAAATGAATACGATTATTGAAAGACAACAGCGATTTGAAATCGGTATGGGGTACTAGGTCCAGGCAGGTCCAAGGTGTGGAATCTCTATTCCCTGCATGTTTGATACCTGCTCAAATTATTTTTCTTAATGGCACGGTCCAACAGACTACTTGTTTGGGGTTGGCTAAGATTAAAGAATTAAATACTCCTGCGATTGCCTCCTTGGCCCTGTTTGACAATTGGCAATCTCTTACCACCTATACTGCAGACCAGCTAAATAGTATGCTACAAAATGGTACATTTAACTTATCTGCTATATCCCTGTCTGGATGGTCATTATGGCCTCTGAACTCAAATGTTTGTCATTCTCGTTTGTAAAGGCTACTTTGGGGTTTACATTTAATAGACCTGGTCTATGCTACCCACATTCAAACACTGTTACAACTTATTCTGTGGGTACATTGTGTCAATAATGGTTAGAGCATTCCACAATGTCTTCCGTAGGGCGGCATCTTTCTCTCCTATTGGACGACACAGACTTCTGATTTCATTTTGGGTCCCAAGTCCTCTCGTACCAAATGATTTGTTTGTGCTGCGTCTTGTGAATTTTGGGGGTTGTTGCAGGTGAAGGCTGCTCTGCGTTTACGTCAAATTGATTAAGACAATTTGGACAGGGTGCTTGCAGTCATTGACAACAGTGTTAATATGTTGTTATCTCGCATTTACACATTAGATAACATTGTCATCTGTAATCGATATTGTACAAAATGAAGTGTCTACCTTGCATCATGGTCAACATCAACTTAGATCAGTTGTGCAATTTGGTTGGACACTGCAGACACTTAAAAATGGGCGTGTTCCTTGGCATTTCGTGAATAGTAGCGCTTTGTTCCTACCTTTGAATTTAACACGTAAACAGCAATTAATAGCTATGAAGGATGCGAGTTATACCATGCTACATATAGAACAACTTCACTATAGCGGAAACTAATTCGGCAGTTTGGTTGATACACGGGGTTATTACTTTGCCTATCTCAATGTTTCAATCCACTGCCTGCATGAAACATTACCCTATAGGTAGATATGATCCCCTTGGGAGCAGTTACATTCATGAGTTATGATCCCTGCCTTTTACGGTGTCAACAGGCTGAGAGAGAAGTTTTTCTAACCGGGGAAATGTGCGATTCCACTGCTGGCCATTCCCTTGTCTGTCAACAAGTTAACATCCATGGCGCCTGTATTGTTTCTGCCTCTAATCTGGCTTGTTACTTGAAAGGAACTCAAGTTCCTGCTATTATTCCCACTCTCACATTGCTTTCAAATGGCAGTTATCTTTTTCTTAACAATCATGACTGCTGCGGTGTGCGGGCCGGAATCCCGTATGAGGTGTCTGTTTCCCAGTTAGTTACTTGATGCAACAACATTCTGTTTCCTCCTCCACATGGGAGTGTAGATAGCTCGTTGTGGCCTTCCATTCCAACCCTGAAAGCTGCTTTCAATAAGTTAAGCAGACTCAAAGCGGTATTGTTTCAACAAGAAGTGGCTCTCACTTTAGCACGGGAGACCTTTGAATTGCAGGTGGCGAGAACATCTAGTGAAATACAATCATTACTGAACACAAATCTCCCTCTGCATTTCGGGGAATTGATACATCAAATATTTAATGCGTCTGATAACACGGGCATAACACACTTTTTTAAACTTGTGGGCTCTGGCCTCGTGTCTTCTTTACAAACCATTTTCAGAGTAATTCCAGCTTTTATACATTCAATTTTTTCCAGTGTATTTGGTGGGTTCCCGTTGCTGCTCTTCTTGGTCTGTGGCATCGTCGTACTGTTCCTTTTGTTACACAATGGCTGCTCCATCTGTGGTCCTGCCTGGACAGGCATCTCTGCAGCTGTACCGTGAGTGGATGCTACAATTTTTTGGAATGGTGCCTCTGGATGCTCTAGATGCCGAATTTTAGTCTGACCTTCCGATATGCTTACTTCACCTGTGTGCAACCTGTTTATCATTGTATCCGGTGCCCCTTTCAGTGGGTCCTGGATGTCTGTCTGGCCACCCCATCTCGGCCTGCCCTGGATTTCGAACTGTTGATGGGTACCTTAGTGGCCCATTATCAGGACTGTTCCTTGGGTATGGGGCTTGTATACAACCAACATTGGGACCACTGGCCGGAGGTAGTCCCTGTGCAACTGCACAGCGGCTCTTGGATCTCAGTTTCATCGAAGTTCACACAGGTTCTCCGTGGATGGTTCTGTTGACAACTGGAAACGAGGAGCATGTTTGCTCTTTTGCTTTACTCAATTGGATTCCAGTTATTGGCAATTTGGAAGGTTCGGATGAGTTACTGGAATTGATGTCATTCCACCTGGCATCCTACGTCTTGGGTCCCAACGATGCATTGTAATTGGATATATTTTTGTGAACCAATTTTGATAGACACACTTGCCCTGCAATTGCTTACCCACTTTGGTTCTGCTTATCGATTGATTTCTGCCGTCATTCAATGCTACTGTCCTGACCAAGGGGAGAGTGTCATAAGTCCCGTGAAGGCCCATTGTCGATTTCCCTATGTTAGCATGATCATGTTGCCGATTGTCCTCTGCTTTGCACATGTTACCTTACAGGCATGTTTTGTTTTATGACACAGGGTACTTTCACACAAAACACGCTGTTTTGCTCTCTGTTCTCTTCCTAGGATTTAGTCTGAACATGTAGACTAGGTCAAACAACAATGCCCCTTGTTATTCTGTTCTGGTCAGGCCCTAGCACCTAGACTAAACACGCAAATGCAGCTGTTGTTTGGGAACACATACATTTGTCATATAGGTATGCACAGATAGGTAACACACTTGGAGAGGGACGTTTCCAGGGAAAAGATTGTGAAAAGTGTCTTGGATGTTGAGCTTTCATCTGTGTATACTGAGGTACGGGGTCTGCTGTTAACACTTAGAGATCTTCTGATATATAATCCTTTTTACTTCTGTTGAAGGGGAGGGAGGTTAGGCTACTCTGTCATCTATAATGACAGCTCCATTTATGATTTACGGACTAATTGCTATGCTAACCATATTTGTATTAGGAATTTTCCTATATGTTGTGGCACGTATACTGCATACCAGCGCACAATAGTTAAAATAAACATTTTAAACTTCCCTTGTGTCTCTTTCAGAACTTATTGTGGACTAGTAAGAGTGTGTGAGCGAAAGGGTGTGTCCTGCAACCGCGATTCCTGAGAAGGTCGGGAGTGTTGTGTTCTGGGGTGTCTAATCACTTGTTCCTCTGTGAGTGAGTAAGGAGGGTAAGTGAGACACTGTAGCTAGTCTGTCCTGGGCTCATGGTGCTCAGGTGGTAGGATGACTCAGTCCCTGCCTACTAAGGCCCTATAATCTCAAGCATAGTTCTGTGACTCCGCCGAATCCCTGCAACACTCCTTGAGGTTGAGGGATACTATTAGCTCAAAAAAAGAATACCCACAACTACCGGTCCTTTACCTTCTCCCTAAAATTAATAAGAGCAGAGCAGACCCACCCAGAAGACCCATTTTGTCCTCAAGGAAGAGTAGCCTGGAAAATGCCTCTTTCTTTTTGAGGATCTTTGTTTTCACACTTCTCTCACACATAAGAAACACCAGGGACTTCCTCCAATGCATAGAGGGCATTCAGTGGGAGGAAGGTCTTATTCTAATGACCTTGGATGTCTGCTTACTTTACATTGCCATCCAGCACTCAAATGCCTCCGAGCCTGTGAACACGTCTTACGAGTCAGACCTATTTCTCTGTTGGAACACACCACTATGCTATTGGAAATGATCAGACTCTGTCTGAACAACAGCATCTTTATGTTTGATGGAACCATTTTCCGCCAACTCAGAGGGCCAGCGATGGGTACCTGTTTCGCCCCCATCTATGCTAACTTGTTCATGGGGTGGTGGGAGTAACGGGTATCTATCGCAGAAGATACAGCACTTGACATGGAGAATGTTATCCTATGGCTCCATTTTATTGATGATTTATTCATCGTATGGAGAGGTACTATGGAGTCGGCGGAAGCATATATGAGCAAACTCAGGAAAAACTTTCTCAATCTGGACTTTACATGCAGCACTAGCACCACCAGCATAAAGTTTCTTGATGTGGTGGTAGAGGAAGAGGGGGATCACCTTACCACTAAACTATACTGTAAGAACACTGCAGGCAACTGTTTTCTCCATACACTCAGCAGCCACCCAGAGATTCTCGAGTGGAGTATTCCATATGGGGAGCTGTTGAGGGTTAGAAGGAACTGCAGCTCCCAGGAAGCTTTTAGCACAGAACACGATACCATGCAAAAAAGATTAAAAAAGAGAGGATACCCAGATTGGGTTCTCAAAAGGGCAGTTGAGAGAGTTTCCCTCAAGGACAGGGATACCATCCTGTAACACCAACCAAAACTGTGGAAGAAGAAGGAAAGGACAAAGCTAGATATATTACCACCTACAACAACCAGCACAAACAGGTAGAAAAGATTCTCAAGTGTAACTGGCAAACCCTTACCACGGAAAACACCATAGGCCATACACTGGTGCACAAACCGAGCACTACTTACAGGAGGAGCAGATCCTTGAGAGACATCCTTGTCCACAGTGATATCACCCTTAAGGACACTACGAGATTGGGGAATTTGCAAGGCTTCTTTTCCTGTAAAAATGGATGGCTTGTAAGTGTAGCTGTAACAGAGCAGAATGCACGATCCCGGTCAACTGTAGAACTAGGATAATCACAAAATTTTTCATGTGCAGTTCAGAGTTTGTGGTTTATGTCCTAGAGTGCCCTTGTGGTAAATCCTACATTGGTAGCACTATACATCAGGCCAAAAAGAGCTCTCGAGCATATGCATGCCATCGTCAATAAACACCCCCAGTTTATGATGGTGCAAAATTTCAGCGAGATACACTACTGTGATAGGAGCAAGCTGGCATATTTTATAATTGATCAAGCTGTACAGTTTTTCAGAGGAGACAATTGCGTTCTCAACCTGAGACACCTGAATCGAGGTACATTATTGAGCTCAAAACTAAATTCCCGGGAGGCTGGAACATAGAAGAAGAGCTAAAACTACATCTGGGGGATCAACTTACACCATGTTAGGTTGACAATGGCTTTTATAATGTTCACTCTCCCCTATTTCAAGCTTGTTTTTTATTCTGGTATTTGTTCTTTCCTCTCACACAGGAGGAAAGGAAGTAAAATCTCGGCATTTCAGAAGGACTCAGCGAGTGCTTCCTACCCTTTTCCTCGGGCACCAGTCTTCACAACAGACCCATGCTACAGTTAAGACTGTATCACTTTACTTACTCAATAACATGTTTGGCTCTGTTGAAGTTTTTTTGAAGTGTGTCTGTTACTTTCCAGCACATGTGACCATGATGCTCACTTCTGGCACTAGTTTGAGCTGGTACTTGTATGCGGTCAGCAGCTGAAACCGATTTTGGTGTCCTTTCCAAGCACACTTACAAATGTTCTACTCTTACATTCCTACAGCTGTACATGTGAATATATCCCTTTAAGGGAGCCCTGATTATAAAACCCATTTTGTTACTTTATAACTTTTGTTTTAGCACATTGGTTTGGGTACACTTACAACACTTGCTCTTGATATTTAAAGGGCCCGTCCACATGGATTGGGTTGGGTTGAGCCCTCATACTTCATGAAATGTTTACTCCAGTATTTACCCACTTGGGTCAGATGAGGGCGCAATAGATGCATGATCTGTTGGGCTGACTCCTATTGTTCAGCCAATACTCATTGGTCATACCAGAAATGATTTGTAGTATTTTCAGAGGTCATTACACTCTGCTTTGTTTACCTGGGTTTGATTGGCCGCACAGGATGTATGACACCTCGCAATGTACTGCATCACTGCCCACTTAAGCCCTTCCGGGTGCCTTGTCTACACGCAGGTGGCCCGACCCCCGGGCTCAAGCCTGGCATTTAATTTTATGAATGTATGATGGACAAACTGTTTTAATTTTGTGGTGCACTTTGCAGCTTATTGCTGGCCCAGGCCACGTGCCCAGTATTTCACATGATGCTACAACGAGGCGATCTCATTTCGTTTTTGTATATATTTTATGTATGTCATTTATGCCCATGACACTGTCTTCCATTTACCCCTTTCCAAGATGGTGGCCACTTTTTTGACTACATGGTGCTGTTTTTCACAATGTGATGTACTTTTTCAATTTCTGTTAGGACTATATCTAAGCAACCAATGTAACTAGGGTCATGTGACCAAGGCCCAGCTAGGCCGAAATGCGTCTTATGGTTTTTGGTGAATAAAGACTCACTATTCACCATCCCCGTGTGAGCGCTTTGATTTAGTTTGCCTTTGATATGCATTGACTTGACTGGCTGCCAGTCCCCAAGCAATCCTCCCCAAAGTTGTCCCGGAACCTGTAAGGAGAGCTCGGTTTATATATATATGTGATAACTAGTCGAGTTTGTATTATATATGTGTATATATATATATATATATATATGTGTATATATATATATATTCACTGAAAAAACCATAGGTTTTAGGGACAGTTATAGTTACTTGGACATTGCACTCGTACAAAACCCGTGAAATTCCCCGTTATAGTTAGTTCAGCTAACTATAACTCGCGCCCCCGCAATGCACTGCTGATGACGTCACATATTACATCACTCATGACATGGTCAGTGACATCACTGATGACATCACTGATGACATCTCAAATGACATCACTGATGACATCATCCAGTGACTGTGTGTTTCTGTAAAGTTTAAATATTTTTAAAATATATAGGAAAAGACGTATTGAAGAATGAGTGGGTGTTTAAGTGTCTGTATGGATGATTTAGTAGGTGCGTGACTGACTCTATAAGTGAGTGATTTAACGTATCTTACTGAATGCATGGTTTAGTGACTAAACTGGGTGTATGTCTGTATCCGTCTGTCTGTTGCTGTGTAAGTGGCTGCATGTGTTTGTGAATAGCTAAATGATTTTCTATATGAGTTATTGAATGCTTGTCTGAGTATCTGTATGGGTGCCTGAGTGTTTGTGTGGGAGGGTGTGTGCAACTCTGTGCATAATGTGTGAGTGGGTGATTCACTGGGTGGATGGTTTCAAGAGTGCATCTGTGATAGACTGTATGGGTGGGTAAGTGTGTGTAAGAGTGTGTTAGTGAGTGAATGTATGTCCCAGTGGTACATGTGTGAGTAACTACATATGTGAAAGGCAGTATATATGTGTGTTGGAGTATATAAATAGCTATAAGCAAGAGTGAGTGATTGTGATAGTGGCTGTATGGATGATTGTGTGCTTGTATCAGTGATTGTATAAGAGCGTAACAATGTGCTACTATTTGTATGAGTAAGTGAGCTGGTGTGTGTGTATAACTGTATAGGTGAGTAAATGGCAGTGTGTTTAATTATTTGCATGACTGACTAGGTGTGTGAGTATCTCTATGGATGAGTGGCGTTGTTTGAGTGTCTATATAGGAGTAAGAGTGCATATGATAGTCCTGTACTGAGTGACCGTAAGTATGAGTGACTGTACGGGTGAGTGAGTGGATGTGTGTGTGTAGACCTAAGAATCAGTGAGTGGGTATGTAGTTATTGGTGTTGGAGTGTCTATGGTTTTGCGAATGGCAGTCTGTAATTTAGAGTGGGTGTATCAAAGGTTATATTAGGGTGTGAGGAGGTGCATCAGATTATCACGTGGATGATGTCATCAGTGATGTCATTTGAGATGTCATCAGTGATGTCATCAGTGATGTCACTGACCATGTCATGAGTGATGTAATATGTGACGTCATCAGCAGTGCATTGCGGGCGCGAGTTATAGTTAGCTGAACTAACTATAACGGGGGAATTTCACGGGTTTTGTACGAGTGCAATGTCCAAGTAACTATAACTGTCCCTAAAACCTATGGTTTTTCAGTGAATTTCAAAGGTTTTTTAAATGCTAATTTGTAACTATAACGTGTCTGAAACCTATGGTTTTTTCAGTGAATTTCAAAGGTTTTTTAAATGCTAATTTGTAACTATAACGTGTCTGAAACCTATGGTTTTTTCAGTGAATTTCAAAGGTTTTTTAAATGCTAATTTATAACTATAACGTGCCTGAAACCTACGGTTTTTTCAGTGAATTTCAAAGGTTTTGTAAATGACAATTTTTAAATGTATTAATTGTTATATTAATTTTTTTCATACTGATTTACTACATTTTTAGAAACAATTTTTTTTACATATTTTATTTGTCAAATTACATTGTAATTACATTATACATTACATTACAAAAATACTTTCTCAGAATGAATTACTTTAGTTTAAATACTTTGCAGATAGGCAATAGACTTTTAAGTACAGTAGTTACAGTTGTTGCAATGGGCAACACATTTTCAAACACAATGCAACATTCAGCTCAATGTGAATTTCTAGTTAAATGCAATTAGTTACTTTATGGATTACTTTTGTAACCACAGGACTGGATCCTAGATTCAGTCCTGGTACATCTCCTGTAAACAGTTGAGTAAAAGCGTTTTGGTTACAGTCGTGATTTTTAAGGAATATTATTGTATTTTAAAAGTTGACACTTTGAAACTTTTTCTCATAGAATCACCAATGTTATCCTATGGAAGGAAATTCACTTAGCAGGTAAAAACTGTTATCGTTACTTTTTCTTACTCAGTGTTGGATCCTGGATCCAGCACTGGTGCATCTCCTGTAAACAGTTGAAAGAATGCGTTTAAGTCATACAGGCGATTTTTAAGGAATATTTGTAGTTTGTGAAAATCAACACTTTGAAACTTTTTTGCTGAAAACCAGTCAATGTTAGCCTATGAAGGAAATTCAAGTTACCGGTAAGTACGGTTAAAATTACTTTTGAGGATCAGTACTGGGCTGAAACATGCAGCACTGAGGTCTCTCCTGATAACAGGTGAGTAAATCGGAATTCGTATTTCGGCTGATTTTAGAGGAATATTTTAAAGTTCCAAAACTCCACACTTAGAAGAATTTCCAAGTGAAACCAGTCAATGTTAGCCTATGGAAGGAAATTCAAGTTACTGGTAAGTACGGTTAAAATTACTTTTCAGGACCAGTACTGGGCTGAAAGATGCAGCACTGAGGTCTCTCCTGATAACAGGTGAGTAAATCAGAATTCGGATTTCGGCTGATTTTAGAGGAATATTTGTATGTTTCAAAAATCAACACTTAGAAGAATTTCCAAGTGAAACCAGTCAATGTTAGCCTATGAAGGAAATTCAAGTTACCGGTAAGTACGGTTAAAATTACTTTTCAGGATCAGTACTGGGCTGAAAGATGCAGCACTGAGGTCTCTCCTGATAACAGGTGAGTAAATCGGAATTCGTATTTCGGCTGATTTTAGAGGAATATTTTAAAGTTCCAAAACTCCACACTTAGAAGAATTTCCAAGTGAAACCAGTCAATGTTAGCCTATGAAGGAAATTCAAGTTACCGGTAAGTACGGTTAAAATTACTTTTCAGGATCAGTACTGGGCTGAAAGATGCAGCACTGAGGTCTCTCCTGATAACAGGTGAGTAAATCGGAATTCGTATTTCGGCTGATTTTAGAGGAATATTTTAAAGTTCCAAAACTCCACACTTAGAAGAATTTCCAAGTGAAACCAGTCAATGTTAGCCTATGAAGGAAATTCAAATTACCGGTAAGTACGGTTAAAATTACTTTTGAGGATCAGTACTGGGCTGAAAGATGCAGCACTGAGGTCTCTCCTGATAACAGGTGAGTAAATCGGAATTCGTATTTCGGCTGATTTTAGAGGAATATTTTAAAGTTCCAAAACTCCACACTTAGAAGAATTTCCAAGTGAAACCAGTCAATGTTAGCCTATGAAGGAAATTCAAGTTACCGGTAAGTACGGTTAAAATTACTTTTCAGGACCAGTACTGGGCTGAAAGATACAGCACTGAGGTCTCTCCTTATAACAGGTGAGTAAATCTGAATTCCTATTTCGGCTGATTTTAGAGGAATATTTGCACAATGGTGAAGGGAGGGGGCGGGGCCTGAGGTGACATCTTTGCAAACGCGCCCCGTGGCGCGTTTTAAGTTGGGGGATTAAGTTCCCTTGAATCCTGAGGGTCCCTAGGGGCCAACTAGACCACCAGGAACCTCCAATATGCGCCAGGGGCTGCGTTGCAGAGACGTGTAGAGAGGCCACACCCCTTTTACACCTCTCTGCAACGCAGCTCTGTGGCGCTTTCTGGATGTACCTGTTGGGCTAGTTGGCCCCAGAGACCCTCAGGATTGAAGGGGATTTAATTCCCCATCTTAAAACGCGCCACGGGGCCTGTTTGCACACATGTCACCTGAAGCCCCGCCCCTCCCTTCACCACTGTGCAAACGCGCCCCGTGGCGCGTTTTAAGTTGGGGGATTAAGTCCCCTTGAATCCTGAGGGTCCCCGGAGTCCAACTAGCCCACCATATACCTCCAAAAGCGCCACAGAGCTGCGTTGCAGAGAGGTGTAAAAGGGGTGTGGCCTCTACACCTCTCTGCAACGCAGCCCCTGGCGCATACTGGAGGTTCCTGGTGGGCTAGTTGGCCCCAGGGACCCCCAGTATTCAAGGGGAATTCGTTCCCCTCTGCAAACGCGCCAGGGGCGCGTTTGCAGAGTGGTGAAGGAAGGGGGCGGGGCCTGCGGGCCGATCGTTTAAAAAAAAAAAATAATAATTTGTCCCCTGAAGGGGGGCTGTGTGGCCCCCCTTCCTTTTTCCTGTTTTTATGCCCTGGGGACCCCATCCCCCAGGGCCTTACCCCTTTTTTAAATTTGTAATTTAAAAAAACGAGGAAGGGGGCCGCGTGGCCCCCTTCCCTGGGCCTGTATTGGCCCCGGGGACCCCATCCCCGGGGCATGGCCTCGTTTTTATTTATATTCTTTGGAGGGGGCTGCGTGGCCCCCTCCTCTGGCCATTTAAGGCCCCGGGGACCCCATCCCCGGGGCCGGCCATTCCGTTTTTTTTTTTTTTTTTTTTGGGGAGGGGGCGTAGTGGCCCCCTCCCGAGCCACTACTTGCCCCGGGGACCCCATCCCCCGGGGCCTGGCCTCTGGTTGGGGACTGTGGGGGGTCCCCAATCCCCCACAGTCCCGCCGGCTCCCCGTGTCCTACGGGAGCCGGCATTGCTTTACACATGGGGAGCTGCTAAGATGCAGCTCCCCATGTGGAAAGCAGTCGGCTTTGGATATTGGAAGAGAGAGCAGGTTTCCTGCTCTCTCTTCCAATATCCAAAGCAAGTTTGCAATGACAGGACGGGAGCCGCGAGGCTCCCGTCCTGTCATTGCAAACAGCAGTGTCCCGGGACACTGCAGGAGCCGGCCCTGGGGGGTGGTGGTCCCCAGGGCCATCAAGGGCTCCAGGAGGGGGCCGCGCGGCCCCCTCCCATTCAGTACACAGCCCCGGGGAGGTGGTGGTCCCGGGGCTCTGGGGTCCGTAACGGACCCCATATTAAAATGTTTAGTGCCCCGGGGAGGTGGTGGTCTCCGGGCGTGTGGGGGCTGGAGCCCCCCACACAGGTTTAATAATTTTAAAAAAAAGCCCCGGGGAGGTGGTGGTCCCGGGGCTGCGGGAGGGCTCAGAGCCCTCCCGCACCATTTTTAAAAAGCCCCGGGGGGTGGTGGTCCCCGGGCTTGGGGGCCCTTTGAGGCCCCCACACATTAAATTATCCCCCACCATGCCCCCGGGACTTGGGCCACCCGGGGCCAATTAACATCGAAGCGCGGGAGACCGCGCTTCGATTTTTTCCGGCAGGATTCGCGCACCCTGAGCGCATCCTGCCGATTTTTAAAAAAAAATTTTTTTTTTTGCCCAGGGGTCCTTGTGGGACCCCTGAGCAAACCTAGGGGTCAGGGTGTTTCTACCCTCCCCCTTTGTGCACTTTGCGCACTTGTTTCTGTCCCTCGGTTCTACCGAGGGACAAAATGGCTGCCAACATTTCCTGAATCGGAATGTTGACAGCCAGCTGACAGCCAATTAACATGCAGCTCGTGATCGGGACGGTGCGCGCAGGGTGCGCGAATCCTCCGTGCCCATAGATATATATGTACTTTTACTTTTTGATTTTCTCAGCAACTACTGAACGGATTTACACCATTTAACAAAAGGGTTCTTTCTGAACCAAGAACTACCTCTTTGCCAAATTTGGTGTAATTCCGTTCAGCAGTTCGGGCTGTAGCCGTGTCTAAAGTTTCCTATGGGAAAATGCATGGGGAAAACGCGTTTTGGGACCCCCTTTTTCTCGGCCCCCGCTTGACGTATCACCCCGAGACTTTCAGGGTAGGAGCGGACCGGAGCGCCCCACGAAGTTTGAAAATTTCGCGAAGATACGTCAACCGGCAAGAGAGTTATTTCAAATAGAATGTCGCGGATTTCCTATGGATAATAGGTTGTAACTATAACTATCTACTGGCGACCGCCAGTAGATAATATATATATATATATATAATACATGGGATTCTGTAATCACAGTATAAATGCATGTCTCTAATTTATTTATAATGGGACACTAGTAAAGCACTCAAACGTTGATTATAAAGAAAAGATGTCAGAACTCGACTAGTTATCACAAGTGAGTTCTGACGTCACAATGCCTGCTGCCAGCAGACGAGGTGAAAGGCAGGTTAGGCCTTGAAGCAACGAAAATGGAATGTTGCTTTTCTTTCTTATGCTCTATTTTAATAACTTGCAAGCAGACAGAACATGTTTATTTTTTGCACTCCTTAGATGGAGAAAAGCTAGAATCTTTCTGCAAGTTTTGACACATTCCGAGCTACTGCAGCTTTTTATTTTTCCTTTTAAAATGACCAGTATTGAACTGTTTCTAATATCTGTTTGCAACCAATATCTTACAGGTTTTTGATTTGTTTACTTTTGCACTATAGTTTTTATTTTATTCTCCATGGTTGCAAACATGCTTGCTCTTTCATACGAAAGGGCTATGCACCATGGTTTTGAGTGGTTTGTGGGAAAGGTGATGGTGTGACTATGTATTATATGTGATAAAGTACCCCCTGGCGTACATGATAAACATATTGCAAGTCATGTCAGAGTTCTATAACCTTATAAAGTAACTCGGCCTTCAGCCACGTTCCTCTATATGGTTATGGAACTCCTTGGTGACTTTAGTATGTCGCCTGAAGTAGGACAGGTATGCCCAGACATGGATACCGTGCACAGTGCCTCACTTGATACAAGCTATACCTGGCTGATGAGTCCTAACTAGGGCAAAACAGGTCCTGGGTTGCTTGTGTTCTGGTTCTGGGAGGACCTGGCAGTTTGGGCTGGACTGTTCTCATTAGAGCAGGGTCAAGACCGATTTGCTATGGCTCGGAACAAACTGAGGTGGCATGGTGTGAAAAATAACTATGGATTGGGATGCGCCCCCAAGTAATTACAAGTGGCTGAGATTAATTCAAGCTTTCCATCCATTACTTTTTCATATGCATTACTTAAGAGAAGCTACAAGGTGAACCCGTGTAGCTTAGCTATCTAACTTGGAGAACCCAAATAAGGAGCAGAATGTGTGTGGGAAAATTCCTTTTAAGATGCAGGAGCGAGGGATGACAGGAAAGGGAGGGAAAGCTAATTGGTAAATGAAAGATAGTGTTGCAAGGTGACAAAAATTTGTGTATGTCAGACAGACAGCTGGGGCAGTTAGTTGAGGCTGGAGTGGAAGTAGTGAGATGCATTCACTGAATATTTTAAGGGCATGAGGAGTAGCACTGGTTTTGCCCTGAACCTTGCTGGCTGTTTAATACTATCGATATGAGATGGCAAAGACACCCTCTTACGGTGCCCATTCGGGGTAAATTAGATGCATGTCTGCCTGCAGACTGGACACTATGAGCCATATTCACAAAGGTACATTTGATCATAAACGTTTTTGTTGGGGGGGAATATTTTTATTGCAATAATAAACACCTGGCAGGGGTATTCATCACATTTGGCATCAGGTCTCAGATTACATGGCATCACAGATGTCAGGATGTTCATCTCTACATTGTCATTCAAATTGTCCCTATCCCAACACTCGGACCCCGGCAGCAAAACTATTCCACTTTCACCCTCAGTCCTCCTCCAACTGAGGAATCCTACTAACAGGTGCACAGAGCATTCCCCTACTTTTGTCCCAACGCCCCCAAATCTTCCTCCATTTATGTGGACAACCTCTACCCTCCTAGACCACCTTCTCTGCCTGCATGCACCAATCCATATTGGTTTTCCAATCACTCAGTGTGGGCCCCGAAGCCGCCTACCATCTTCTTGCTATGTTACGTTTAGCCACCATGAGGCCTAGTGTGACCCACAATCGCTCCCCTGCCGTTAAGTCTGTTGTTTCCCAAATATTCAGTGGACACCATTGAGGCGAGGCCTCTACATTTTTCCCACACAATGTCATCATACAGGACATGACCGCACTCCAGTATTCCTGAATCACCGGGCAATCCCACCATATGTGTAAAAACGTGCCCACTTGGCCACAACCCCATGGGACATTGCATTGAGTCCAGTCTAACCAATGTTATGCATGTATAGTATGTCCTATGTAATATTTTCAGCTGGACTAACCTGAAACAGGATTGTATGGCCACTTCCTTGGGAGACGCCAGGGCCTCTGGCCGCTCAACATCACCCAATTGCCCCAGGTCTCCCATCCACTTATCCCGTACCTTCGCAAAAGTGTCAGGGGAGTTGTATAATATTTTTCGATACATTAGGGATATAGCTTTCCTATGAATATAATCGTCTAACAACCTGTTCTCCAGCGGGGAGGAATCTTGGAGATCTGTCCCATTCGGAATGGCTTTCTGTAGTGCATGTCGTATCTGGAGATATCAGAAGGTCTCTGCCGATGCCAACTCAAAGTCTCTCTGAAGATCAACAAAGGACTGCACTTCCTCCATCTGCCCATAGGTCGCCCACCCTCGAAAGACCAATAAGGTCCCACTTGTCAAAACCCGGATAGTTTGCTAGAAGTCCCAACCGTCCCACAGCGGAGTGGCCCATGTAAGCCTATCCCACTGCCCTAGTACCTCTGTCGCTGCATGCCATATTTGAATGGTCTCTGAGTTTGGGGTGGCTTTTGGAGTTTCTGGTTTCCCTCCATAGAGGGCTCTTAGGTGGCCACCAGATCGCATTTAATGCCTGTCCATCCTATAGGCCGGTTTGTCCTGTGCCAGGTGGACTCAATGGTTGACCAGTGTACGTTGCACCGCCCAATAATAATGCTGAAGTGCCGGAAGTGCAATCCCTCCATCATACCAGCTCCTCATCAATTTTTGTAAAGCTATCCGTGCTGTCCTCCATCCCAAAGGAGCGTTCACACCACGACTTCTACCACTCGAAAATATGTAGGTGGAACTAGATAAGGCGTATTTTCTAAAATATATAAAAAGCGGGGCAATGCCATCATTTTATAGAGGGAAGTCTTCCCGAACAGTGACAAGGGCAAGGTCCTCCTAGGCTATACATCTTCCCGAAGTCGACGCGGGGGGGTGTTCAAAATTACGCTCATGAAAAACCACAGGTTTTGGAAAAATATATACCCAAGTATTGAAATCCCTCTGTCACTACCCTTGCTGTACATGATCTGGGAAGCTACGGTTCCTGGCCGCGAAGGACGTATATTAGTGATTTGTCCCAATTTATAGTATATCCCAAATAATTTTGATACAAGGTAAAGATATGGAGTATCCTGTGTAGTGTGGAATAAGGGTTCACCACGTAAAGAAGGATGTCATCCACATAAAGTGAAGTCCTATCTTCCCAGTCCTCAGCCATTTTAGCCCCCTAATCAGTGGGTCCACACCGCCGGTGGCTCTAGAATTAAGGTGAAAATCAGCGGGGAGAGGGGACATCCTTGTGTCATGCCCCTTTGCAATTTGAAAACTGCCGATTGTCCCCCATTTACCATTACCTGTGCTAAGGAGTCTATATACATAATTTGGGTCCGAACCCTAGTCTCTCAAGGACAGCAAATAAGAAAGGCCACTCTATCATGTCAAAAGCCATTCTAGCATCCAATGACACTACCACAGCATCCTCTTGTATATATTCCGCCCTCCCCAACACTCCATGAAGGCGTCTTAATTTAAGCACAGTATTCCTACGAGGCATAAATCCCGATTGATCGGGATGGATCAACGTATGTAGCACTTGAGCTAATTGGGTTGCCAACGCTTTTGCTAAGATCTTGACCTTAGCATTCAGCAGGGAAATTGGTCTATAAGAAGCGCAACTCTCCGGCGGTTTACCAGTTTTATGTATTACTACAATGTTAGCAAGTCTCAGATACTCCAGAAGTTTTTTCTCGTGATACATCTTCACTGCATAAGGGGTGGTCTAGGATGCTGCTAACTTATACAATTCGATCGGAAGGCCGTTCGGGCCCCTTGCTTTCCCAGCTTTCAGCGACCTAATGGCTTGAACCACTTCACAATCTGTGAGGTCTGTCTCTAGACTATCTCTGTCAGCTGTCTCCAAGGAGGACATGTTAAGGGTGGCCAATAAATCCCACGCTTCATCCGCGGTGGTTTGGGACAACGGTGTATACAGCTGTTTGTAGTATGCTGCAAAGGCATTAACTATCCCTTGTCTGTCTCTAATTGGTTCTCCATCCTCTGCGATGATCTCAAATACTCATTTAGAAGCCACTTCTCTTTTATCTAACCACGCCAGAAGGTTACCCGCTTTATCTCCTACCTCGTACAAGCGATGCAGGGTCAATCGGTGGCCTGCTCTGGCTGCCTCCTCCGCGATATTCCTATATTCTTTCTGTTTGACATGCAGCCTGTGCTGTGCATCTTTGTGGTCTGGCGATAGTAGCTTAGACTCCAATGTCTGGATCTCCCCTTCTAACGTCTCCAATTGCTTCATTTTTTCTTTTTTATGGCCCGCTATTAGTGAAACCCCTGACCTCTTATCACTGTCTTAAAGGCCTCCCATAGAACTTGGGCCAATTCCACCGAACCCTCATTTTCTTCAAAGTAGTGGGCAGTAGCCGTTTGCAAGCCAGCTCAAATGAGTGGCACCTTAAGATACCATGGATTAAGTGGCATCACATTTCTCCCGGATGTAGGTCTTCTGCCATAAATTGTGCAGATCGGGGAGTGATCCAAGATTCCCCTCGGGAGGGGACACACCTTGCAGAATGTTGGAAGTTGCCCCACCACCCTGAACATATAATCAATACGCGATAAACTGCCATGCGCATCAGAATGAAAAGTATACTGGTGGGCCAGTGGATTGCGTACCTGCCACATGTCCACCAGGCCTATTGCTGACACAAAGTCCACCAGTACCTTTCCAGAGGGGTTTCTCTGTTGTGCCGGAGAGTGGTCTATTTCTCCACAGACAGCCGCATTGCAGTCACCCCCAATGAACAGCTCTCTCGGCGGCAAACTGACAATGAGCGAGCCCAGATCCGTGAGTGTCGTGGCATGGAGTCTCGGGGGGGGGGGGATGTAGAGGAAAATAATATGTCCGACAGCGCCACAAAGTGCCCGTGAGGTTCATGCATAATATTTGTATGGTCAATGGGAAGGAGTTGCGTAGTAGGATACCTACCCCTATCGAGCCTCTAGTATAGTAGGCATGTGCCACCAGTTTGTAACCCCATCTATTAAGCACACAATAGGCGATTCCCTGCAGGTGACTTTCTTGCAGCAGGTTTATATTGGGTGAATGGCGTTTTAAGTGTTGTAGCACTACCCCCCTTTTAATTTTGTCCCCCAGACCATTCACATTCCAAGAGAGGATTTTAAAACTGCAGAAGGCTTTGACAGTACACATGATCTCTTGCATATATAGCGTCTTAACATCTTGGCTGGGAGATCAGTGGCCCCGGGAGAGATTCTCGATCTAAACATGAAGTACCTGAAAACAGCCGGGGAGCCCTCTACACATGCCCTCAGGTCTACTTGGGAGATACCCTGACTTGCGCTGTTCAATTACCTGAAACACTTGCCATAAATCAACATCACTATCATCAACATACATAGCCAACACAACACATAAAAACAACTTAAGTAACATTCCACCCTTCCCCCTCCCTGCATTGCGGACTCGAAACTACCCACCCCCCAATTTTTCTAGTACCTGTATACCCCATCCCTCATTTCCTAATGTAGAGGAGCGTGATCCAACCGGGGCGTCTGCCCGCCATGTCCCCCCCCAGTTAAGCATGTAATGTATTTACCACTCTGCAACAGTTCAATCGGGTCGTTACAAGGTCACAGGCAATCTCAGCATCTCTTCACAAAATTGACAACTCGGTCCAGAAAGGGGGGAGTGCTCATCAACCAGGCCCTTCAATCCCCCAGTGGTTCCAGTGTGTGGAAGCCAGGTGGACCTGCATAAGCCCAAGACTACAGTCTCTGTCCAATTCACTATAAGGCCCTCAAGGCGAAGATAGACCCCGGAACATCTGAGTCCCAACAGGCCCGGATGGAGATCTCCTATTGCGGTGCAGCATCGGAAGGTCCCTCCTTGGCATCACCTATTTCCTGACCCTGTTGTAGCCTCTGTCGACGTCTCTCCTTGTTGCTCTTCTGACAACAAGTACTCAGTCATTTGTTCCCAGGGTGTCGCCAGCCATCTAGCCAGCTCCAGGTTTTCTCAGGGGTGTCAAAAAACCACATCTTTCCTTCCGCCACCACCCAGAGTTTGGCCGGGAACAACATCGCATATTTTAATTCTCTTTCCCCTAACACTGCCTTAACTTCAAGGAAGGAACGTCGCAGCCTCTGAACTTTAATCGTAAAGCTTGGGAAAAATGTGACCGTGGAATATTCATATTTGAGTGGAGGGGCAGAGCGAGCTGTCTGTAGTCTGTCTATGTAGTTAAAGATCCTTGCTACTATAGGACACAGGGGTGCCGCCGGTCGCGGCGGGCCCCCCAAGACTCGATGGGCTCGCTCCACCGAAAAGTAGTTAGAGAGACCACGTGACTGTAGCTGTTTCACAATGAGGTCCTCAATGAAGAGGTCTGTGGCCGTGCCCTCCACCCGCTCCAGCACCCCTATGATTGTGACATTATTTCTGCGTGCGCATCCTTCAAAGTCTTCAAGTTTTGCCTCCAGGGTAGCAGTAGTAACACAGAGCTCTTTTACGTGAACTGCAAGTGTTTTAATGGTGGTCTGGAGCTCAGCTATAGAGTCCTCAGTGACCTTGACGTGGGTGCCCAGATTGCGGAGGTCCGCATGCATCAATGTAACTTCCGAAGTGACTGTCAATTTTATTCTCCAAGGCCGAACGTACCCTTTGAATTGCTGCCATTATATCCTGTAATGTGAGGACTCCAGCCTCCACAGCCGGTTGTTACTGTTGCTCGGCTCCCCCCTGCCACTGAAGCATCCACCCTGGGCTGCGCACATTTATCCAGCTTCATTAGGTGCATCACTCGGGACCCTTTGTGGCCTGACATCGTGGTGGACTGGGTCTACGCTCCGTGGCCACCGCACCCCGCCAGCAGGGCACCCCCGTCTGCTTCTTCAGTATATCATAGTTGGACATCTCCGTTTGTCCCACCAGGGCCCACCAGGTGGCCGCAGCACACTGCCTGGGGCGCAGACCGGGTCTCAGATCTGCACGGCGGTACCAATCAGCCTCCTCCACCGTTATTTCATGGTCTTGCCCCAGGTTTTAGTCAGTGATCGTCTCTAGTAATAGCTTCACCGGACTGGAAGGACCAGTCCCGGTTCGTTGTTCTTAGCAGGGTGACTCTTCTCATGCAAGCAAGACTGCTACACAAGGCAATCCGTGGGCAGGCAGCTCCTGGCACCCATCCCAATCCAGTCCAATGATCCTCTTTGGCCTCACCCTGTGCCTCCTGGCCCAGGCAGAAACTGCACTCACGAATTTGTCCCTCTGTGGGGGCGTGGGGGGGATACTCCACAGCGGGGGCCGCCACACCGTGGACCGCCCCCGTCTCGGCCTCGCCAGCACAAAATCCCTGATCGGGCCCCAGAGCTTCCAGGGTCAACTGTAGTGTAGGCCCGCCGCAATGTGGAGCACATCGAACAGCAGTGCCTCCATGGCTGTCCCCGGCCTCACTATCTCTTAATAGCTGTCACTGGCCTGATGTACGGCCCCACGTCTCCACTCTGGGTCCTGGGTGGCGGGCCGTCTCCCACCGCAGGCGAGTCTGCATTCCACCGCGGCTCCGGCTCCTTGGCTGGGTGGCGCACACACAGCAGTCTTCTTCACCCCGGGGGACAGAGCGGTGCTGCCCCTCCTTCTCCAGCTCCGGGCAGGCTCCTGACCTCAGGGCACCTCCGCAGTCACCTCCACAGCAGTCATCTCATACAGCACCCGGGGCAGTGCAGCTTCCAGGGCTCCGCACAGCAGGCCGATCCGCCTCCTGCAAGGCCGCCCCTCCCCGCCACACCTGGCACTCCTCTTAAACGATCCAATGCAGGGATTGATAAAGCAATCAATCCCTCCAGGGCATCAACAGGACTTCTCTACACTGTCAAGTAGTGTGGTAATCGGATATATGAACCAATATTTGGGGATCTATACGGCGGGTCGCCGGAGCTCGCTCAAGATGCAGCCGTCACGTATAAACTTTATACATACTTTTATGACCTAATTTAATTTTTTACACCTGAAGGAATCTACAAAGGAGTTTGCTTAGCGGATTTCTCTGCCACAAGTGCAGAAAATCCACAGTAGTAAATCCCAATCAAATGGAGGGTAATGACCGTTCCAAGGTTTTGCTTGCCTTGGAAGTTTTGGAATACTCACAAAAATGGACATTTGGTAAAGGTGAACGGATTACCGCCAGATTTCGTGGGGGTGCAGGGGAAGGGCTTTCTTCATGGTGAAAAATGATTTGCCCGTTCAGAAAAATATGTGCATTTGTGCTCGAGGCTTCACTCCACCCAGAGTGGTTAGAAGCTTTTGTAACAAGAATTCACAACATTGCCACTAGCATGCCTGGAAACCTACCCTAGGTCCACAACCCTTTCGACTTACAAACCCCATGTTCCATTTCACAAGAAAGTGGTGCAAAGTCCAACCAATGATCACTGAATGAATACTGCTTTCTTTGTTTTCTAGCATTTCCTATCAAAATAATTAGTCCAATGGTGAGTTCTTTTGCCACAATTGCATGTGGATCGTAATTTCTGAGGCTTCAATTTAAATAATCAAATCAAGAATGGAGTTGAATTGAGCGTGAGAATGTAGTTGAGTTGCAAAAAGGAGTAGTGAGCCCTTGAGCAGACTGAAAATTGCTAGAAATTCCTCTGTGCCACCCTCAAAATGTCAGATAGACTATTTGGGTCACTGAACTTCTGCAGCATTGTGGTTTCCCTTTGACTCTAGACTCCAATTGTCAGATCACAGTTTGTCCTTCAGTTCTTTGACTGCTTTTTTGCAAATTTCAAAGCTTATTTTGGTGAGTGGAAATGTACATGCACGCTATGCTGCACCCACAACCATGAATGGTAAAGCATTGCATATCTGATGTTGCACTCTTAAAGTAGCTTCTTCGATTTAAAGTAGGTTGCCTGAAATTGTAGTATGCCCTTTTCTCTAGCCTTTCACAATGTCGCATCGCGGTGCCCATCATTTAATAGATGTGCCACCATCGGATGCAGCCAGTCCCCTGGTGGGGGTCTGGGGCTAAGGGACCTATGTGCTCTTTCCATAGTTAACAGCTCCATAAAATTTTCTCTGCCTAGCAAATCAGTGAGGAGACTTTCCACAAACGCTTCAGGTTTCCACATGTTTGTATTCTCGGTAATACAGACGATTCGGAGGTTGGTCCTTCGTGCACGGGATTTGAGATCTTATTTTTAGCGACCACTGTAGCTAGTTCTTTCTCCATCAACATGATGCTCTTTTTTATGATCTTTTTTATCTCCGGAGCGCTGTCTCCAGCTAGAAATCCTGTGTTCGGTTTCTTGAATGCGATCATTGTGCTTGCCAATTCGCTCTTTCATTAGGTCAAGACGTGTAAGGTGATCTATCCTGGAATCTAAAGCATGAAGGGTGGACTTCATATCAATCAGTATGGCTTTAATGTCTTTCTCTTAATGTCTGTCTCATCAACAGCAGACTCTCTAGATGACTAGTGGGAGCTAGAATACAAACCAGCAGGCCTCCCCTGCTCAAACGTAAGCTTCCCCTGCCTAACATCAGCTTTACTCATTTTAGTTACAATAGTTAAGCCCGCACACAGATGAGTCACAGTGGTATGGGGATATAGCGGGCAGGGCTTTAGAATCACTAAATATGTTCAGTCAGCATTCAGATAAGGAAATTTGTTATAAAATATTGCAGTTCATGCCCCAACGTGCTAAGTACCTTGCAGCTAACCAGAATGAATATAGTGTTCCAATGCAAACAAAGTGCTTCCCATGCCAATCTGGGCAGCAGAATCAAAATGCAATTTTCAGGGGGACTCTCCCCATAGTCCTTGGGGCCTGCCAGAGCCTTTCCCCTGCAAGCTGTCCGAGCCTCCATCAGCTGTCCGCTCCACCACCATCTAGCCGAAGGTTCCGTGCCAGGTGGCCTCCAGAATAGCTTGACTCCCCCGTCCGTGTCAGAGAAGTGGGTCCTCAATCCCAATGTGTGTCACAACGAGCGCCACCTCATGCACCGCGCTTGCTCCATTAGGCAGGCTGCGATGCGGCCCTAGCAGTAGATGGAAGCGGTTCTGAAGTGGTATTTCTTTCTAACCCATTGTCCTCTGAGATTCCTAGTACTTCACGTCTTGTTTAAGAGGTTGAGAGGGATCTTTAATGGTACAACATCCTATCAGTCCAGAAACCTCATCGGCCCACCACCCAGAGGCCATATGCACAATTTGACACCTTTCCAATATTGGAGTTTCATAGAGGGGTTCACCTGTTGAAGTATGTGGCTTTTCAGGTCTGGGTTTTTAGGTTGAGTCTGAGTCAGCGCACATGTGCTACTCTGGCGAGCTGCTGTAGTGGAGTATGGAAGAGAAGCCCCACCCACTCCCCAACCATATTTGTCATTGGCTTCTGTCTTTGTCCTTCGTCATTGCAGGCTTCTGATTCAGAAATCGGTTTCTTAGTCCCTCCTTAGTACCGCCTTTTCTTCATGTGTAACCTCCCATGGCTACTGGCCCCTTTACTTCTGTTACACGGTACGTGTTTATTAGTCTGTAAGCACTATTTTCTTTTTTCCTACTGCAGGCAGGACGACGTGCGCAACTGGGACAATGGCGGACGCTTGTTTTTTGTCAGTAAAAGGGTGCCTTTCGCCTTTGTCTCCGTAAGCATCGCCCCACTCCCAACGAAAGGTGCGGCTCGCCAAACTCTATTTTTATAATATTTTATGCTTTTAATAAGCAGCGCGGCACAGGCGGCATGCTGCGCTGCTTACTAAAAGCATAAAATATTGAAAAAATATATTTTGACGAGCCGCGCCTTTCTTTTATTCAGGGCCGCTCGACAAACACTGAGTTGCGTTGCTCTTATTTACATGCAATCACGCAAAGGCACCTTCCAGGAATTTCACGCACCCTTACTTTCAATGCAAAATGCAACAGTGTTGCCCTTCCTGTAAGAGTCATTATTTACTTCCTTAGCGCCCTTCCGTTCACATCCTCTTTGTCTCGAGGTCTCGGCTTCCTTTTCTTTTACGCTTCATTCTATTATTTTTTTTTACTTCCCAGTCTATGTTGTTGCGTAGCTGTGAAACGAGGTGGTGAAAGGCTTGTTTCAGCTGATGTATACTGTCTCAGCTGAGGGGCGCTTGGAGACAAAGAAAGATTGCGCTTCTCCCCAGGGCACCAATGAGATTAAAAACAAACTTGCCATTCACTGGAGGGCTTGGTCTACAGTCGTCATGGCTACGAGGATGCTTGAAAGAGTCTTACAGGAGCCCAGTATGTGATCTGCATTTCGGAGCATGGAGGGAATGAAATGGGCGGTGGCGGAGTTCGCTAAGTGCCCACGGACACGCCACACATATGTCACCAACTACCTAAAGGTAAGTGGCGCGAGGATGTTACTGGGACGAGAGAGATGTTTAACTGTAGTCTGCTTAATTTGCAATAAATGTGACTGCGCATGCTCAGAAGTTTTTCTCTCTGGTAGCATCGTGACAGCAGTTTATAAGAAGTGAGGTTAGAAGGAGACCGAAGGGCCCACGTCTTAACGTTTGCATTGCATAGGTTAAGTTAATATAAACAGCGTCATTAAACCTGAGCCAACAGTGTGTGGCTGCTGCTCTCCAGCGATGCCAGGAGCAGGGTATTAACTTTCGGTAGTTTGCCCCGCTGTGCTCATTCACAGGCATACCTCTTAACCCTGAGGCTCAGTCAGCCATGGTTTGTGGGTCCACAGGGCAGGCAGGGGCTACTGGGCCACAGCCATGGGAGATAGGGTACTTCGCCTCTAGTGTCCAATCCTTCTTACGATGGCACAGCCTGTCGTGTAGTTCCTATATAACCTATACAGGATCTGCACGTTTGGATAACATAAACTGTGGGATTGGAGGCGGACTGATTCCGTGCACCCCCAACGTTAGCCTGTCTGTATCAGCTAGCTCACAGTGCCACTATAATCTCTTACCAAGGAGAGAATAGATTCTGGCAACCTCAGAACATGACAACCCTGATCTCTCAGAATCGTGGAAACAATATACTACCTTTCGCTCAGTCACTCGTGCTCACTTAGTTTGTCTCAGAGAGTTACACAGAATAAACAGGCTGGGCGTTTTCAATAAGTATTTATTGAACAGTTGTTATTCTAGTGTAGAATAGATGAGCTGCAACAACCATTAGACAGTAGCAGAGATATATGATTAGAAGTACTATGAAAGTAAAGGGATGGTAAAGTTCTACCATCTTGCAGAAATCATGAATATATACAAGTACATAAAACACATGATAAAAAAGTGCATACTCCTACAATGCCTCCCTAACTAGACGTACCTAGCATCTGTGAAGGTGTTATGCCAAGAATCCCTCTAGGATCTAGTCAACCTCATTACCTGAGAATGAGAGACTATGGGACCCCGTCCTGGTCTCGAGTTGGACACCCCGCGAGGGATGTTAGACCACTGCGAGCTGGAGTGTCTGCATGCAGGAACCTCAGCGTCTCTGGTCAGTGTGTCAGTCGGGAAGTCTCGGTCTCCTCTGTCCTTCTAAGCAAGATGTGATGTATATATACCCATAGGTCTCCCCAGGGGTCCTACCTTGCTGTGTTACTGTGTCGGCCTAAAATATGAGGTCGGGCCTGAACTTTATACAGAGATATTATACAGGAGATGTTAGTCCTGCTGTGCTTCCAAGAAGCCTCATGCATAATGTATGAGATTCGAACTAGGGGGAAACCCGCGTTCTGATTGCAGTGTCGTATCTAGGTAAAAGGTCAGTCCCTAAGAACCGTTATGTATGTAATGTAGGGAAGAATATAGGTGAAAGGTTGCAATGTTACCTGCGCCTATATAGGGTACCTATATGGAATATAACACCCACTCCTCTTCCTACTGGACGACATATGTAACTTATTACTGTACTACTAGCCTAACTAGATATTGGTACGCACAAAGTTTAAAAACATCCGTTTAGCTAAAAATGTTTAAAACTTCTAAAAGAATTTCAAAAAAACGTAAAATTGTCTAAAAACATAATTTTTGCAAGCCATAGCTCTAAAGTGTCCTTAGTTGAAGCACTGTAAGCATTAGAAAGCCATGTATACCCAATAAATGAAAGGAATGTCAATTTTTGTTTTGAGATCCAAATTTGAGCTTGTTTTGAAAAAGGGGGAATTTCTTCCAGCACACGACGAGCCAAAAGAGTCAAATGTTTGTGTCCTGGCTGGTAGACGCAACATTTTTGTTGCTTGCTTCCGCTGTAGACGGCCGCTGTAGCACCTCGCAGAGTACGTCAATTGAGCACAGATGATGTTCCACACTGTCCGCAGCCGGTGCTGGGCCAGCCTGTGCACCGTCCGAAACCTGGGTGTCAGAGGAGGAGCCAATGTCCATACCAGCAGGAGCAGATACTACCTTTGGGGGCTCAAGGAATGCCGCCATCAACATCGGAATACACTGAGGACACTGCAGAACATGGGCCGTTATCGGGTCCAGTAAAGCATTCACATCCGGTTGGCCACATGATGGGAGTGTCAAACGAAGGTCTAACACGCATTCTTCTCCGCAAAACAGGCATCGGAGGACAGGTAAGAAAGATGCAGTCCATCTAGAGTGGTCGAAATGACAAGAACCAAGATGCACTTAGTTCTCTTAGGCGAGGCGTGCCTAGGTGTTGCACAATGCGGTCATGGTATTTATGCTTCAGGAGTGCTCTTTCCATCTCCTTGGTGACTGGGACATCCATTGCGTAGTAGATATAAGACAATCAGGATACCTGCTATTAGAAACAGGATGAGCGGAAATCCTCCAAAGATGCTTCCAAATACGGCGTGTATGAAGTTTGGTATAACTCCAAGTACCGTCTGAATGGTGCTCAGAAGTCCAGAACCTATGGTCTTAAATAGGTGGACTATGCCTGTCGTATCAGACATGTTAAAGATACGATTTACCATTTCTGCGAAATGGAAAGGGCAGTTTGTATGAATAAGCGCCTGTATCTCTGCCGAAGACCTTGCGATCTGGAGATCAAAAGTCTCTAGAGCGGAGATTAAGGGCACAGACTTCTGTAAAAGCATGGCTTTCATTCTGCTTAGGGTCAAACCGTATTAAAGGAGCATTCAGTGAAGGCCATAACGGCGTCTCCCTGACTGTATGTGTTGGTGGAAACAATACTTGCATACAACAAGTAACCCTGGAGCTCACGGTTACCAGATATGCGATGCCCAGGAGCATTCCGCAGCAGCCTTGACTGTTCAGCATCAAGTAACTCCCATTTGAAAGTAGCCTGAATGCTGGAGTAATCACTGCAGCTGGGGCACCCCTCAAACGGCAGGACAGGTTCGCTACAGAACCATTACAAGCCCCGTGCAGCATTATATCCTGGCATATGAGTGATCCACTTAAAGCGTTCTCACAGTTTGTACCGCTAAGAAACACTTCTCGATCCCCACTCCGGCATCGAAATCTGTATGGTAATACCCATGATTCCTTAATGTATTCCTTACCCATTTCTTCATATCTGCCTGCCTGCTTTTGTTCAAGGCTATACTGAAACTGAAAAGTAGTGACCGGTAGAGCTATGTGGCCATGGATTAGCCATTCTGTGGACGGTAATTCTGCCACCGTAAATGCTAATCTAACCAGTTTTTCGATACGCAGCATTGTATATTTTGCTCCCCTTTGTGCCATTTCTATCTGTTTATCTGTTAGATTGTATTCAGAAAACAAAGACGTACTGTTGATATAACGCCAAGGCATGTAGCCTGCACGCAAAGATTGCAGCGTCCAGCTTAATAACATAGTAGAACGTAATTGAGATTGCCCGTGTTGTAATATGGCCAAATCTTGTTCTAGTATGTCCATCGCAGAAGATACAATGTTGCCTAAGGAATATAATCTGGAGGTCAATGTAGTTAACCCATTGTCTACCACTGCTAGAGATTTTTCTAGATTTATACAGTCTATTTCACGTAATCTCTCTGCGGCCTCTTGTTGGGATATTTTCCAAATTTCATTGTAGACAGTATAATCGAAACCTTTCTGACGTGGCTTCCTGGGACCTAGTAAAAAATCCCTTAGATCCACATCCTGTCACAGTAAGGATAAGTGTTGTTTCACCTTTGTGAGTGTTGAGGTTTTTAGCCAATCAAGGCACAACTTCCCAACACTGTAGGATGTCACTACCCCTGGATGTTCTCTCTGTACATAACGTGGATCTGGCCTATGGATAGCGAAACCTTCGGTTTTACCCATGAATCTCGCCTGACAACTATTCGTGTCTATGGGCCAAATCAACCCTTTCTTCCAATCGGGGTCCGATCTGTTGTATTGTATAATGTCATTCAACGTAATCTCTTTCTGTGATGTTATGTTACCCTCAGTGTGTGATGGAGTTGGCAGCCGAGGTGTGTTCAAGTCTTTGTTCTTGGCTAGTCCAAGGCAAGACGTCTGTTGCACTGTCCCGTTCAAAAACATAATTTGTTGAGGGATAAGGCATGCTCTAAACAAAGCTTCTACTCCCTGTACTTACCATTCTCTAGTACCCCAGACTGATTTTAGGTCTATTGCGTCTTTCCATAAACCGAAACCTTGCTCAGACAACTGGGCAATAAATGAAGCAGAGTAAATCTGTTTGGTGTTTGTTAACATATTTTTCTGTAATGATGTTGGTGCAACCTTATAATAATATGATGCTGGGTCAGACATATTAAACCCTGAAAAATATGGAAACTTTTGTGTAAATGTTTTTGAACTGCCTTTCGGCGGTGTTGGACAATGTTCCCACTGGTGGTAAGTGAACACATTTCTAGGATTAGCAGATTTATGCAGAAAGTGATGACCATGGTGTTGATAACAATACATTGTTTCGAAATCTGATGTGCTTTCCAATGTTTCACTATTAGAAAATGCAGCAGATTTTTCCAAATCAGACAACATGTTATTTACAGATTCAAAATCCCAATCATCGGAAAATGTACTTGAGGTAATGATATCACTCAATGATATTTTAAATAAATGAGGAATTCTCAAAAGTTCGGTCGGACCAAATATATCAAAATCAACCTTGTCCCAAACTATACTATCAGGTATAGGAACTGCTGTAATGTTCACTGATGACAAGTCTCTTTGTTCTCGATGAGATGATTGGTGTGGTTTTAAAATTAAATTCACCTTTTGGGCTGCAGAGCTTTGTCAAAGGTATTTTCCATTAACAAGCATGCTAAAAACTATTACTAAGCCTAATCAGAAAAGAAAAAAAAGTATCCCGGTGATTACCCATAGTTCTACCCAAGGTGACACCAGGTAAGTCTTTTTAAGAAAGTTCAGAAAGTCTTTAACTTGCTGCTTGCGCGATTTTAGTGCTGGCATTGTTTCCGGTTCACTTGGATCCAAAGAAAACGTATCAAAGTTTATAAATTAGCCAGAAGCAGTTCGATCAATTGTTGGTATTGCATCAGGATTTGCAGAAATCGTACTTTGCTCTTGTTGAGGCATCTGTATTTGGTCGAATTGAAATTTGTCTTTCATTTTGGTTCTGAATTTGAACTTCAGGTTCAAGGGGAACGAGTTCCATAGCATTATTGCATAGTCCATCATTCCGTGCAGGAGACCCTTCGAACGTGATGAGTCTTTCCGTTTGAACTTCTTGAATTGTAGCGAGAGGAGGGCGCCTGCTACTTTGGAGTCCATGTGGCCTACTACTTAGTATCGGCCACATAGTGTGGTTTGATTAGGTCGATTGAGAAATCTTTTCTCCTTTTTTCCGGCAAGAGGCGGTAGAAGTACAGTTCTTGTTCCTTCAACTGCTAGGACCTGTACAGGCTTTCTGTATGATGGCCCAAATTCTTTCTTGTCCGCTATTTTCTCTCTGACCAGATCCCCGACTTTTGGGATCCTGGCAGGTCTTGCCGTGACTGATTTGACTTCCCCAGTGGCGGTCTGCTTCATATGGACATTACTTTGTTGTGTCCTGGACTTATTTAGATCCTGTAAAACAGCCAAACGATCGTGGATGTCAAAAGGCTTTTCATTCGCCACTGCGCCTTCACAATCAAGATCAGGTACCCACATTCTTGTCCCAAATAGGACCTAATATGGAGTGACCTCCCCTAGAGAACTTCTTGGCATATTATTCAATGCTCGCTGCACTCCATACAGATGTTTTACCCAACTCTCACCCGTGCCCAATACTCTAGCCGTTAAAGATTGCTTTAAATCTCAGTTTTTTCTCTCCACAACCTAATTTCCCTCGGGATGGTACGAAGAGGAGTACCGCAAAGCTACACCCAATCCTCGCATGGCCTCCTTGTAAGCCCGAGAGCTAAACGCAGGGCCCTGGTCAGAATGTAATGTGCTAATTGCATATGTCCCTATAAAGACTCGCAAATCTTTTATAACAGTTCGAGCATCAGCCGAGCGTTGGGGGCCACACCCATAGGAATCTTGAGCAAGAATCCACTGCAACCATGATATACCTGTAAGCCCCATCTCTTTGTAAGGGGCCGCAGTGGTCCAAGTAAACACACGCTAGTGGTTTGTCAGATATTAATAATGGTGTCTGTGCTGCACGTGTTACGGTGGAACCTTTCATCTGCTGGCAGATGTCGCATTTTAAGACATATTCTTTAGTGTGCTTAGTTAGCCCAGGCCACCAATAGCGTTGTTTCAGTAAAGAAACAGTCGCCGTAACTCCTGCATGTGCAGAACCTATCCCTTCGTGTGCTGCTAGAATTAAACCTAACCTACGATCCATGTTTGGAATTACTTTATCCCCCACTCCAGGAATCTGAGCAAATGGAATGTTATTGGCATCTAACTTGTAGGAGTACTTGAGTGGAAACCTTTTTGGTACTGCTCCGCTGTTTTTGCGACAAGCAATGACAGCCACCATAATCTCACCGTCTATTCTCGTTTTAGAACGAGTGATTGCAGCTACGGAAGCCATGCGTACAGCCCCCTTTGCGGCTTCATCAGCGAATGAATTCCCTTCAACGTGAACGCCATCACGCTGATGACTCCGTGTATGTATCACGTGAGCTCTCGGTAGTTCGGTTTCTCAACTCCACTACCTGTTCCCATAGCATTTTATGCTTAATTGTGCCACCTTTTGCACCTTTGAACCCGTTTTGAACCCAGTGCTGCAAATATTCATTATATGACCGTACACAGTAAAACGAATCGCACACAATTAGTGTGGGGAATTCTCGATCCGTATTTACCAGTGCCAGTATCAAGGCTTTTAATTCTGCCAGCTGTGCCGTGCAGTCCCCTAGAGACTGCGTTTTTGTGCAACTTGGGTGGAACTTTCCATCCCGCATGCAACCTTTAACGATTGCGCACGCCGCGCTATATTGTTGCTTACTTCCTAGGCAGGTTGAGCCGATCCGTCAGTGTAAATTATATATTCATACTGATCTAGAGGCATTATTTCGAATGGTAGAGGATATTCTTGTTCGTATTGCAGAAATGCTTGTGTCTTTAAATTTGGGTCGTACCTGTATTCTACATCTGTTGCAGTGAGAGAATTAGCCCATTGTATCCATCTCAGATGTAAGGCTTTAGCGTTAGGAACGCTTCACTTTGTCGCAGCCTCTAAGGCTGGAACCGGAGTCACTACTATTATTCGTTTCCCCTGAGCCAGTGCTCTTTCTCTCACTACAGCAGTCTGTACTGTTGTTAGAATCTTTTCTGTAGATGCAAAGCTCATCTCCGCATTTATGTACAAATGTAATTTGTATGCAATTGGTACTGTTTCACCTTCATTATATGTTAGATAGGTGTACCCAGATTGACCCGCAACTATACGGATCACCAGGTTGCGTACGTTTACGTGTGTCTGCAAGTGTTTGGAAGCTATCATGTCAGCTTGTAAGGAACAAAGGATATCTGTATGTTCCTTTGTCCATTGTCTTACTGAAAAATCAGCTTTTATTAAACCGTAGAAAGGTTTTACTCCTTCTGCTTAATCCAAAATGTATGTTCTGCCAAAGTTCAGGAATCCCAGGATTGATTGTAAGTTTTTCAGTGATTTTGGAGATTGGAACAGCGCACACTTTTCTAAAAAATTGGCTGTCAGGCTTTTCCCTTCACTTGAAAGCTCGTATCCTAAAAACAGGACACTGAGGTGGGCAATTTTTGATTTTTTAAAGTTGAATTTGTAGGCCTCAGATGCAAATCCCAAAATTATGGTGTTCACTCTGTTCAAGTGCTCCTCTAGGTCATCGTCCGTTAGATAAATATCATCCACATAGGACAATGCCTCTTCATCCAAATTTTAAAGTAACTCAGTTTCTCTGGCCGAAAACAACCCCGGGCTGTTCTTATACCCCTGGGGGAGTCGACAAAATTGACGATGGGACCCTAGCGCTGAGAATGCTGTTAGATACCTGCTTTCAGGCGCTATATTTTGGCAGAAAAATCCATTTGAGATATCAAGTGTTTTATATTTTTTCCGCACAATGTTATTCATTAATGCGGCACTGTGTGCATTTTGGACTGCAAATGTCTTAGTGCAAGTGTTTAAATGTCTATAATCTAAAACTAAACAATATGAATTGTCAGGTTTCATGACCGTAAACAAAGGATTATTCATTGATGAGGTGCAATTTTCGATCACCCCTTGGTATTCAAGTTGATCTAAGATCTCCCTGACTTGTTTTTTTTAACTTCTTGCTTTATTGGATACTGCCTCTGTGCAGTTGGAGTATTTTTTAAAGGAATTATGTGGTGGGTTGAATCCTCATTCCATCCAACATGGTTTTTGTATAATGCAGGGGCTTGGGCTACCGCCCACTCCTGCGCATATGTGTGTTTTAGGTGCCTGGGAATATGGTCTGAGAATGCCGGTAAAATTACCGTTTCTCCCTTCGGGCAATCCATGACGAATGCTGGCGGACAATCTTGTTCAGCTAATAAAATATCGTAGCCAAACGGCAAGTTCTCCCAAAAGAGACCTTTAACTGTCCTACATTTGTCCCCCTCCATTTGGAGTGTTATTTCATATAACTTATGTGGGACACTTACCCTAGTATCAAGTGTCTCTACCGTGATATAATCATTCAAGTCCGCTGTCACCAGAAATTCCATCAGGTTCTGGCGAGCTATTGTTACTTCTTCCGCACTGTCTAGCATCGTCAGAGCCCATTCCCCGTTCAGTAGTCGAGTCCTCAGAATTCTGGGCATGTCTTTATCTTTAGACCTGCAACCACCTTCTTTTTGAACTGTGGCTTTTGTTTTGGTTTCTCTTCTTTTTTAGAAGTGCTATCTTGACGTGCTGCTTGTCTCTGGACTTTGTACGCTCTTCTTGTCTGTCTGACCGTCCTTCCCTCTTAGAGTTTTTCGATGAACCCTGAAAGGAATGAGAGGAACGTGTATCAGTATCCTGATACCTGTCAGGTTTCCTAATATTATCCCTATTCCTAAGGTTATACCTCTTTTCAGAGGGCTCCTGTGGAGGAGATCTACCTCTGAATTGAGATCTGTTTCCTTTAAAGTTTTGTTGTTTTTTATTGTCCCACTTCTTCTTTGTTGAAGTAGGTATCTGCTTAGAAGTGTCCTTTTCAGGACTGCCCATCAGTTGTGGTTTTAAAGCTTTCCGACCCAAACTGTCTCTGCCTAATTTTGCATATGCAGTTTCAATTATTTTCGGTAGTTCGTGTTCTTGTTCTAAAGGACTGAAATCCCTTAGGCGTTGGCGGATAGCCACTGAAGCTGGTTCCCCATTACTGTTAAATAATATTATGGCTGCCAGTGCCGCCCGAGATTGTCATCTGCACACAGGGACCTCCAGTCCCAGACTCCCGAGCGGCCGTCGCCGCAAGACATCACCACAAGCGCCCGGAGGCGCCAACAAATCCTCTTGCGGGCTCCCGCAGTGCGGGAAGCCCGTTCACCGTCAGTGCCTGCCAGTGCTGCTCGAGATTGTCATCTGCACACAGGGACCTCCAGTCCCAGACTCCCGAGCGGCCGTCGCTGCAAGACGTCACCACAAGCGCCCGGAGGCGCCAACAAATCCTCTCACGGGCTCCCGCATCGCGGGACGCGCGCGGGCCAAGGGCGGGCCCGTCTGAGCTTTTCAGAGGCCGTAGGAGGCCGGGCTGGGCTCACTCTCTTGGCTCCATGATCTGGACCGGATAGGACATATGCTTATACAATCGAACATATGGTAGGAGTTTTTTAATTTGAGGGTGAGCAGGTATCGTTTTTAAAAATGTGTTGCTACTTTAGCCCAGACAAGCAAGGAGGGGATTTAATTTTGCCTTTCTTGTACATGTAAAACAGCTGTTTGGATACATATACTTGTTTGGCGCCAGCAGATAGGGGGTTAAGTAAATAAATAGAATGGGGAAAAGAAAGGCTGCAACAGTTGAGCGCCAGAATGGAAAAAAGATCAAAGGTGACACAAAGCAAACTTTATTGAATTACCTGACAGGGGCGATGGGGACAATAGAGAAACAGATATCGACGGTAGAGCAGTCGCTAGCTTCAGGTACGTTAGCCACAAGCGAAGGACAACATAATACAAATAAAGGGCCGGAAAGTTCTCTGTGGGGGGGGGCCTTACATGATATTATACCCCAGAATGGTTGTATTCAAAATATAACTGATGAAGTAATACTTAGTGACTGTGACTCGTTCACCCAACCCCCACAGAAGAGAAAACAAAATCCAACACTAAAGCGATCAGAAGTAATAGAAGAGGGAAGTGACACTATAATAACCACCAAGACCGTTGTGTTGTATAAAGCTAAGTCTGATAAGTCTGGTAAAAAAGTCACTGGAGTAAAAAAATGTCCCTTGAAAAATAAAATGGAGAAAGGCAACAAGGTTAATACAGATACCCAGAGCATTGACCTGAGGAACTTAGTTATAGTAGTTCAAAACTTAGACCTCTTCTTGAGAGTCTCATTAGCAAAAATAGAGGAAAGACTAGATCACCTGGAGGTTTGTTTGACAAATACTTCAGCCGGGGAGGAAGCTGTCAAGCATACAACTATTGATCAAAGGCAGGAAGAGAATAGAAATCCCGAAACATATAGGAGTTCTGACCTACGGAGTAATCAACCTTGGATTAATCAGAATAGGAAAAGCACAGGGATTAATGTGCCCAAATCCAACCTATCCCTTTCTGCCACTACCTCCATATCTAATCCAACCAGCCACAATCCAACTGTTATGATAAATAGGGACAATCAGGGCGCACCCACCCAAGATCAATGCCTTAACCCGATTCTGCGTAATCAATCCAAAACGCTCTCACCAGCTAGGACAATATCTTCTGAAACACCCAATCTAGATCTGCCACCAGCTTGTACACCGTATACGGTAGTACTTGTAAATGTACCTAGGCTAGGGACCCAAGACAGTGAATCCTGGGAAACTTTAAGGAATAAGGCACTTCACTGGCTAAGTGTAAAGGTTGGGTCCACGGAACAACTCTTTATGGAGTTCAAGATGGTCCGTATGGTCAAGTGGGTTGGCAGAGATAGGAAAAGTTTACCAGGTGACTGTGTGGTGCTAACGTTCCGCACACCTCAGTTTGTGGAAAAGATCTTCCGGAAGGCAGGGATCAACATTATGATTGAGGGAGGCATTAACATACTACCGCTTGGCTTCTTCTATCAACCGTCTTTCGTGTTAGGGAGAAGCCACAGTAGTAGAGTCACTGAGGTTAGGAATCAGTCCATATACAATGTACCGGTGGGAAATCGTTTTGCACTACTTTCCTCCTTAGAGGGGATAGATTGACTGTGTCAGCCATCAATAGCCACCCCTATGAACCCCAGGTCCACTCTCGCAAGGAACAAGAAATTCGCGATTTAAGTCCTAACAAAGCTCCTGTAAGAGATGATGACACCTTATACAAAAAGAGCACAGTTAAACTAGATAATTCGCTAGGCACTGGTGTTTCCCCCAATAGTAGACCAGGATCAGGACAAGGATTAGACAAGGCCAGGGGCATAGATACGATTGCATCTACTAACTTAGCCTGTGCCACACAAAAGGCATTTAGAGATAAGGAGAGTAGTATTAAGATTTTATTTTGGAATATAGCGGGTCTACACTCCAAATTAACCAATCATCTCTGCCAAGAGTTTGTGAGGAAATTTGATATTTTGTGTTTGCAAGAGACGTGGTCTATAAAGGAAATGCATATTGAAGGTTATAGGACCTATCACACTCCGGCCATACCATCTATTCATGGGAGGCCCAAGGGAGGTTTAAGTATATACGTTTCAAATTTGCTGACGATAAAGGAAACATCATTTACTATCTCAGAACCGAATTATCAAATTGTTAATATGAATCTGGATAAGCAAAATTCTGTTGTCCTTATTAATTTTTACAATAATGCTGCGAAGGAGCACTTGGTGGACATTTTAAAACAGCTAAGATACTCTTTACAGAAAATCCAGAACATAAGTATAGAGAATTTTCTATTTGTGTGTGTGGGGGGGATTTTAACACTGCCCTGTGTCCATTTAACAAAGACGTCACGTGTGGATTGTTAGATGAAAATAATTGTAATTTACCCCACTTCCCACACAGTGTTTATGGTGATGCTCTAAATGAGATTCTATTTATGTTAGATCTAGGTTTCGCAAATGTATTAAGTACACCACCCATCCCATTTTCGCAGACTTTCAACGGGAGAGTATTGAGTTCCATTATTGATTTCATTCTACGTCCGAATAGGTTTTTTCATCGTTTAACAAGTTACAAAGTGCATAAGATCGCAATCAGCGACCATTTTCCTTTGAGTGTGACAATATCCTTCCTCTTCAAAGTTCATAGCTTTCACAATGAAAGGTCACGAGTGGTGCAAAACCTGGAAATTGATAAAATCAATGGCTATTCCCTAAAGTGGGATAAGGTGGACCCGCATAAGATCACGAAGACAGTAGTTGGGAAAAGCCTCGACACAATAATGAAATGCCTGAACGAAAATACATCTCATGAGGAAGTACTGAGATTCTTTGTACAAATAACAGAAACAATCAGGAATACATTGAAAGTCGAGATAAAAAAGGGGAATGGGAAGAATAAGGGGTGGTTCAATAGTAAGTGTACAAAAGCTCATACGGAACTTAAAAAAGCACTACACAAAAAAGAAAGGAACATAAATGAGATAAAGCAGTGTAGGAAGGCATATACTCAGGCTGTGAAAATATGTAAAGGAGAAATTAAAAAGAAATCCTGGGCTGACTTACATATAGCGAGTGTCAATAAGGACAGTAGTGCCTTCTGGCGCGTGGTCAAATCCCCGTTTCTGAGACCAGAAGAAATCACCACCATAGAAATTGCCATCGACGAAAGACACTGGGTGGAGTATTTTTCTAGCATTTTCGGATATGTAAGGGATGAGGATGGTGTTCCAGATAGACCAGCACCCCTTACCTCCGAATTATTAGGTCATCCAATAGACTTACTCTTCACCCTTGAAGAGGTACAGTCTGCACTAAAAGCCAGCAAGGGCAGTAAACCTCCGGGCCCAGACGGAGTGCCGGTAGACATCTACAAACATGACAGAGCTCTGGGCTCCATTATTAACGCGAGTATTAGCCGCTTGCTGCATGAGAGGACTAATAGAAACATGGTCTGATTCCATAATGGTACCAATTTTCCAAAAAAGGAGACAGACAGAACCCGGCTTGCTACCGCCCTATTTCTCTGTTGGATTCACTGGGTAAGGTGGCAGGCCGGATAGTTCTTAACCGCCTCCAACAATGGGCCGAGGATAAGAACATACTATCAGACCTTCAATTTGGTTTTAGGGATGGGCTGAGTACAATAGATCAGGGCCTCAATTTAACCATTCTAATGGGGAAATATATAAAACCAAGGAAGGGGAAAATGTACCTGGCCTTTGTCGACCTCTCTGCCGCATTCCTTTAATTCATTTCCTGAGAGAACTCTACACAAAAGCAAGAGCTCGGGTTCGATATGGATTTAATGGAGAGTGTACAGCGTCGTTCCAAGTGGAGAGGGGGGTGTCCTGGCACCTTTCCTGTTTACTCTATATACTAATGGCTTAGAGAGGGCTATGTTGGAGAGGTGCCGGGACTACCCTCAGTCTCAAAAATGTTCAATACCTGCCCTACTCTACGCGGACGACGCTGTCATTATGGCAAGAACTCCACTGGCGTTACAATGGGCACTTGAAAGTTATAACGATTTTATGAAAAATTTAGATTTAAAAATAAATGTTACTAAAACATATATAATGAATTGCGGGAGGGGAGGCAAGAAGCAGAGGGACATTTTTTTAGAGGGTAAAAAGCTGGAAACTACCATAATCTACCCATATTTAGGAATTTTAATTGATGACAAGGGATCGTGGCGACAAGCCATTAAAGCCAGGAAACTTCTTTTTATGAGAACAACGACAACATTAGTAAACTTCTCACAAAAATTAGGAAAGAGGCCTCCAGTAGAACTTATCAAAATATACCAAGCTAAGTGCATAAGCACAGCTATTTATGGGGCAGGGTTATGGGGCTATTGTGATGTAAGTGAAATACAGAGGGTTGAGAATGCATTCCTAAGGTATCTATTGGCCGTTCCCAGAAGTACATCGACTTTTATATGTCATACTGAGTTGGGCCTACCACATGTCACAGACATATTATGGCATCGGATTTGGACCTCGCCAAAAACTACATTTAATCGGCACGTGCTAGGTGATAGTCTCAACCTGGAACACACTTTAGAGATTAAGTGGATAAAATACATAAAAGAATTTATGATAGATTTAGGTCGGCCAGAATACTATCACAACCCACTTTTAATGAGCACTATTTTCAGAAAGGAATTTAAAAAACAATGTATGATTCATATGGAGGCAAATAGATTTGCCAGCGAGGCAGCAAGACCCACAGTTCAAACTAACCAACTGATGCGTCCATCTATTACTATCCAGCTGTATTTAATACACATAATAAGAGGGTACGATAGATTTGTCCTTACCCGCTTCAGGCTAAATGTATTTCATCGTTTGGTAAGTTTTCCGACCATAAATGACTGGTCGAAAGTCCTACCGAACTGTCCCTGTGATGGTGTTTCGTCCCAGACGACAATTCATGTGGTCTTGTTCTGCAAATTCTATCTAGAATTGAGGAAGAGGTGGATCAAACCGATATTGAAAATATGGGGTCTGAGGCAATGCCGCCCGGCCTTTCTTGCCTTGCAGTATCTAAATAATGAGTGTTTTACAAGAAATATCGCCTCATTCCTGAAGTGTACGATCAGATGTAGGAAACGGGGTGATACCTTGTTAGTTTCCTATTCCTAACTATTTTTACACTGTAAAGGTCGTTTCAATGAAATGTTTATATCAATTTTTTTCTTGAGAATAATGAAATGACAAATTATAAGATGAAACTGGAGATAAAGCCACGACTCTCTTACATTAAGTTTCATAGGGATTGTTGTATAATAATTAGGACGTGTTATTTTAGAATCATCCCTGTATGGTCTCCTCTTTTTCAAATGAAATTTGAGGTTTTTACTGATTAGTTGTTTTTAGCATTGAGATAATGAAATCGTATAAAATTAAGCATGTAATTTGAATTTAGTATTCTATTTTACTCTTTTAATTGAAATGAGAATATTGTGGTCATACCTCCCTTCTACTTTTTCCTACTGTGTAAATATTGCTGGAAACCTCTATTGATATCGAAATGTTTAGTAATTGTATGCTTTTATGATTTTTTTGTTAAAAATCGAATAAAGCTTTTATGACTGACTGACTGACTTATGGCTGATACCTGGGCATAGTTACTTAGTAACTTCATCCCTAAGTTCAGAGCAGGCTCTGCTCCGTACTCATTTTGTATTCGTTTCAATACGTCTGGTACTACTGCTAATGACGGGATACCATGTGTTCTGGTATAAATGGCAGCAAAGTCTGTACCCCAAGTGGTACAATCCTCTATTTGTGGTGTTATCCCCATGGGCAAGCAGATTGTTAGCATTCTGTGTTTTTCATATGGGGTAGTATTCGGGAATACTGCCTCTAGCTGTGTTATTTTCTGAGCTACCCAGAATGGCATTTGTTCACGTTTTGTGGGCATTTTACCCATCACCGCGTGTAATGTTTGTGGTGTGATTTTAGTTGCTGTACTCTGAACTTGAGTTCCATTTGTTGCAACTATTGCTAGTTGGACTGTAAGTGTCCTCATGACAAATTGCGTCAAGTTTCTGTAAATTTTTAACAATTCTTTGTGTTGTGTGAGTAAGTCTCCTGGTGGCATTGTTTCAGTGTCAGGATGTGGTGTGTAGGCCGCTAATATTGGCCATGTTGCACCTTTTCTTCCGAGTGGGCCGAGTCTCACTCGTCTTCTTATATGGGGTAGGGTGCCTTTAAACCAGTATAAGTGTTCCTGGTATGTGAGCGGAACCTCAATGTCCTCAAACGGACAATATTCCGCTGGTGCATCTCCTTCTATGTAGGAGTGAAATGTTTTTGTTCTTGCATTTGCTGCTGGGAATGTAACCCACGAATAAAATACCTCTGTTCTATATGATTTGTGTGCCTCAATCACGAAAGCTACTATACCACCCCTGGCTGTTAAACCATGTGCAAGTAGTTTCAGGGTGACTGTATTTCTAAGATTTTCTGCAATCGCAATTGCGTCTGCATTTTCTTCTTCATCTGAGAGGTGCAAACTATGCACAACTCCTTCCGTGTTTTCCACACTTTCAGTCATTTTTTAGAGGAAGAAGTATCTGAAGGAAACTAAGATAAGGTGTTTTTGCACAATTTTAGGAACACTGTGTCCTTCAAGCTTGATTAACCAACAGCCAATAAATAGGATTTTTGCCTACTCATCTGTGGCGGAGTTTGTGCCCACCCACTCCAGACATCTCTGGTGTTTTGTGAGTAGGGGTCTCTGAGAATAGCATGACTGAACTACTCAGATTCTACTGTTAAATTACGAACCCAACCAACGTTGGTGGCGCCATGTCGTGTAGTTCCTATATAACCTATACAGGATCTGCGCGTTTGGATAACATAAACTGTGGGATTGGTGGCGGACTGATTCCGTGCACCCCCACCGGATACATTAGCCTGTCTGTATCAGCTAGCTCACAGTGCCACTATAATCTCCTCTTACCAAGGACAGAATAGATTCTGGCAACCTCAGAAAATGTCAACCCTGATTCCTCAGAATCATGGAAACAATATACTACCTTTCGCTCAGTCACTCGTGCTCACTTAGTTTGTCTCAGAGAGTTACACAGAATAAACAGGCTGGGCATTTTCAATAAGTATTTATTGAACAGTTGTTATTCTAGTGTAGATTAGATTAGCTGCAACAACCATTAGACAGTAGCAGAGATATATGATTAGAAGTACTATGAAAGTAAAGGGATGGTAACGTTCTACCATCTTGCAGAAATCATGAATATATACAAGTACATAAAACACATGATAAAAAAGTGCATACTCCTACAATGCCTCCCTAACTAGATGTACCTAAATGTACCTAGCATCTGTGTAGGTGTTATGCCAAGAATCCCTCTAGGATCTAGTCAACCCCATTACCTGAGAATATGGGACCCCGTCCTGGTCTCGAGTTGGACACCCCGCGAGGGATGTTAGACCACTGCGAGCTGGAGTGTCTGCATGCAGGAACCTCAGCGTCTCTGGTCAGTGTGTCAGCCGGGAAGTCTCGGTCTCCTCTGTCCTTCTAAGCAAGATGTGATGTATATATACACATAGGTCTCCCCAGGGGTCCTACCTTGCTGTGTTACTGTGTCGGCCTAAGGGATGACGTCGGGCCTGAACTTTATACAGAGATATTATACAGAAGGTGTTAGTCCTGCTGTGCTTCCAAGAAGCTTCATGCATAATATATGAGATTCGAACTAGGGGGAAACCCGCGTTCTGAATGCAGTGTCGTATCTAGGTAAAAAGTCAGTCCCTAAGAACCGTTATGTATGTAATGTAGGGAAGAATATAGGTGAAAGGTTGCAATGTTACCTGCGCCTATATAGGGTACCTATATGGAATATAACAAGCCGACTGGGCCAAGTACAGCCATCTCAGCCCTTGACTCTCAGTGGTGTTGATGGCGAGCAGTCGCAGGCTTCTCAGGGGAGGGTATTGTGGTTTACACAGCTTCAGCACTCAACACAATAACACGCATACCCGATACTCTGGTACGAGTCCCTTGTGCTTCAGGGTGTGCGACTTATAGGCAGTCGACCACACCTTTCCTCCGGTGTAGTCTCCTGTGTAGTCTCTAGCTCATGAGCATCGCTCCCTCCCCTCTCTTAGCACATAGTCCTGTTGCAGTCGAAAAAGCCCACATAGTCTCTCACCATTCCTTTCCCTTAAAGGCTTTGAGTCGCGATAAGCCTCCCGCAGGTGTGTGGATTACTGGTGGTGCTCAGTACCAATTGCACATCTTGTGTCAGTCCTGCTCTGGTGAGGTGGAGGCAGGCCCGTGGTGAGTCTTCAGTGGGTGGTGGAAGGAGTGTTTGCTGGGCTCCAGCCCTTCTGTGATGAAGGGCTTCATGGGCCTGTGAGCCTGAATCCTCTTGTGAGTACATTTTCAGTTGCGCTGGGAATCCTGGGGTAGAGGCGGTTTAGAAGTCCTCTTCTCCAGATGCAGATTCTGGCGACAACCGAGTCCTTCTAGGTGCCGTTGGGAGAATAATTGCAGCAGTCTGATCGCGCTCTCGGATTTTCAGCACATCGGTTCCCAGGCACCAGTTCAGCAGATAGTGCCTTGAGGCTGTGGCCTTGATCTTTAGAGCAGTATAGTCGTCTCAGTGCCAAGCTAAGCACTCACTGGGGAGTACCCTGGGTAGGCACTGTAAGTTTGTAGTTTTCACTTTTTAGGCTGCCGGAGCCGCACAGATTTGGCAGGGTCGTGGCCATGCCGTTCGGGGTTGCAGGCACGCAGCAGGTTCCACCGACATGGGCAAATGCTGATCCCAGCTTCAGTTGGCCAACCAATCAGGCACACTTCCTTAAGTGCCACAGCAGTGATGAGAAGGATGAAACAGGAAGGCCGCTAGGAACACTTCCGAACCACTGTGATCCTCCAAGGATCTCTGGAACTGGTTCTCTGTCAATGAGTCTCTGATTGATCAACCCGTACACCAGGACCAACTGCTTCTAGCCCATTCCAACTGTCAACTCCTGCACGATCTGCTCACTCCTCTCCCTTCCCTTAGGCAAGGCTATTTCAGTTCCGAGGACTAGTCAGACAGTTTTTCCTCCAAATCAGACTCCAGGTGAAGTCCCCTCACCTCTGGCAACTGGCTGTCAGGCAAACAACAATCCTTGTTGTCCTCTGGATACTTTATGGGAACTCTTCCTTGGTCAGAGAGAACTTGGAACCGGATCAGCAAGTGGATCAGTATTTCCTACTTCTATATAGAGTTAGCAGATGACAATGTGGGTTCTCTGTCTGCCTTTTCAGGACCGGTTTGAGGCTGTTCCCTTTTTATATGTCCTTCTCATGCTGTCCTCCAGCCTCTGCCTGTGTCTTGAATGATTGTATTCACAGCAGGACCGTCTCCAAGTTAGAGCACCCACGTCCGAAGCACAAAGAGGTGTAAAATACTCTCCACCAAACAATTGTTGCTATTGTTTTCAATGCACCTTCCCTTTGAACACATGTACTTCTAAAATTCCAAGCTAGTCCGTTTTTCACGTTTTTGATACATTTGAGAGCCCAATTGAAACCATGTTTAGTTAAGTGATTTCACAGAGAGTGCACAACCACAGAAATGAGCCTCCGCTCCACAATCCTTAGTCTCGATTAATTTTTTGGGGAAAAATGAGCCATTCAGTGATATCATTGCAGATGTGGCCAGCAGTCTTGGCAAGGTGGCCATCGCTACATTTGTTCTTCTGCAGACCGACCATGGAAGCCCATTTTTAGGTTGAGCCTGAGTCGGCGCGCATGCGCTGCTCTGGCGAGCTGCTGTAGTGGAGTATGGAAGAGAAGCCCCACCCACTCTCCACCCATATTTGTCATTGGCTTCTGTCTTTGTCCTTCGTCATTGCAGGCTTCTTATTCAGTAATCGGTTTAGCACCCAGGCTAATTTGCTGCATAGCTAAATACATATAAGGTCCCAAAGGCGAGACCGATTGCATTGCAAATGCTTGATACATATGGTTTCTCTCTGAGGCTCTCTGTGACTACCACCAAAGAACTGTAAGCAGACATTAAAGCCTTTTGGGAGCTCAATGGAAGCTTTTTCCACTTGTTTTTAGCTCTCTAACCAGAGGAGTCCGCTTTGTCTCCCTTAGCTTAGCCTCTCGGGTTAAAGGTTAAGAATTCCCCAGTTTTTGAACCACATGCAAAGGTATTTTGATTTTATAGTAAAATGTCTGTCATGGAGGTTGTTACCCCTGCAAGGTAGCTTGGGCATTTTGTGCCTCTACTTTGTTCAGAACTATAGGAGATTCCTCAGGTAAGCTGGACATTAGGACAGGGCCTTAACTAATACCGAAGATGCTGTACAGTTTTAATTTGCTCAGGTGGTGATTCTACCAGTGTTTACTCCTATTCTCATACCTTTGAACATGGGTCACATTCATACAGTATATGTGAAAATGATAGCCAAGGTGGCAGACTACCATAACGGCAGTAGTCTTTTTGTCATGCTTGGTTCAATGGGGAAAAGGCTAAAGCTATTTACGAGGATTAAGGTGGAACTGTCTCCACTGATAAATCTACAGGAAGAATGATTACTTTATGGGTGGCCAAGGAGTCTTATTAGACTTGGGCCCACCAACTAGCTGGAGTTGGTAGACCGATGTTGCACACATGGTTGGATGGTTGACCATTTTCCACATGGGAGAATTTTTTTACTTTTGCCACATAGCAGAGGGGAGCATACAACAGGATATAAACGTTCAATATTCACACAGTCACAACCTGCAGTCAGTCATGTTGGGATCTGAGTGTAAGAACATAATTCAAAACAAACTGCAATATAGTAGCTTCATGGTGGCATTTAAACTCGTGGTGGAAACACAGGCTTTTATTGCTTCCAGGAATATACAATGGTGTATACGTTTCCTCACTTTCACCAGTAGCATTCTAAAATGTAGCCGTTTGAATGGAGAAAGATGCACCACCCATCCAGGTTGACAATTAGAAGGACCTCTTTAGATCTGCCATCCTCTTGTTTGATAGATTTGGAGCCTTTGTTGAAGGAAGAGGGGAGTCTACACAATTGATAGCTCCAAGCCACTAAATTAATATATGTCTGACTACTGGGAGCAAGTCCAGTGCATGTAAGGAAGGAGAGATCTAGATTCAAGGTCAAAGCTGAATGGGTAGCCTTGCTGCTACATTTTATGTCCATGCGAGCTGGTGGTGAAGGCCAGTAGAATCCTCAGATGCCGTTAATGCTGTCTAGATGGGATAATCTGAGGGCAGCACTTGTCTGGACCCACTGAAGAGCCCTAGCAATGGGAACATGTATTTCAGTAACCTAGAAGGGATGTGTAATGATTGAATTAATGAGCGCATGTTATACATGATGACACTGATGCAGCGGAAAGCTGGGCAAAAATTATTTTATCTCATCACATTTACTTCAATTAGATCATTTACTCTCTGGGCCCATAACATAACCTAAAACTGCCATTGGTCCTCCAATGGATCTTTTATGTGAGCTAACAGGGACTTGGATATTTAGAGAATGTGAGACAATTCCTTATGAGGACCTGGAATAAGAAAATGCCAAATACATGCTAATGTCCATCAACCAATTTACCTTTGCCACCAATATTCATAAGACTTACGACAAGAAGGTTCACTCCAAGAATGACTCGAATACAATAAAGTTTGCTCACATAAATCATTTATCTAAGCCGCAATTTGAATGGTCAGGAAACATAAATCGCATTCTATAATCAGATTTAATAACAATCATTTAGTAAAATTAGCCACACAATGCCATACAGATTCATTAAAGAAAACATTTGCTGGTTACCTAGAAAAAGAATGAGAGAGAAACATAGGAAAAATCGAGATTCAGCTTTTAGGTCATATAAACCAAATATGCAGAGTCGAAGCACAACGGGCTTCAGGAAGGAGTCAGTAAACCCTTCAGCCAAAGAGTTAACACCAGCACACTTTACCAGCCGGCAAAGTACAGGTTTGAGTCAGTTCAGGAAAGTTCAGTTCAAATGGTTTGGCATTAAAGGGAAAATCAGAGTTCAGTCCGACAGCATGCCAGGCAGGGAAATAGAAAATGACAGCCAGCAGCGACTCCTACTTCTGGGGGCAATTATACTTCCAAAAGTTTCCAATTTACACCCACAAATATCCTTTTAGTCATTCCATATGATTTCCATTGGTTGTCCACAGTGGGCTGCTCATGGTGTGAACAATACCTCACTACAAAATCTGGAAGCATTAAGTAATCCTTTTGCAAAATCAACAGATTCAATTATTTTATATTTCCATCCTTTCCTCGGAAGTAAGAACATTCACTTTTTTCACTGTCTGTCCGTTCCCAGACGCTCTCTCTGCGTTTGTAATTTTATCAATACATTTCAGTCAAAAGTGTTGCTGAATCAAAAGAGAGTTCTTTGTCTTACAGCACAGGAAAGAAACTTCACGAAAAGTCCTCACAGCGTCTAAAGTGATTACTTTAGCTAGATTCTGCCATTCAAATAAGGAAAGAAACGCATCTGAGGCCTACATGAAAATTCGCTGAATCATTACCACGTTATGATTAATATAAAATACACATTAATATCAATATTTCAATCTTCTTAGTTAATTCAATAATTCTTCTTCTTTTAGAAGTTACATGTCAATATTAGGCACTACTAAAAAAATGTTTCGCATGTTTATCATTGTCAAAACAAAATAATATTCGTGTCACTTCTGAAATACACGTTTTTATCACACAATACTAAGGAAAAACTGTGAATCTTCATATTATTAAACATCTCTGAACTAAGTATTTAACCATTTCAAGTTTTTCATTATGAAAGCATTAAATGCATTTGTCACATTTTAGAAGTTGTCAGCACACTTTCTATGTTCACTATGTTTAGTTTCTCAAACACAGGATTACATAGGTAAACGATAGTTGTTTCCTTCTTTATTTATGTTCACATTTCCATGTTTTCAAAACACTTCTGCAGGCTTTTACGATGCAGTAGGAAACCTCACGTTTTTTCATTTCAGTAATTTTCACGATTTCAACAAGAATTATTATAGTAAATCTCTTTTTAAAGGTGAGAATTGATGGAGGAAATCGTTATTTAACTTTTGCGCTCCATCAGTTCCCCTTTGATGGCGAATCAAGCCATCACACAATCTTACCTTATTGTTTGATCTTATTCTGATGCCACATTAGAATGCAATTGTCTTCATTTGTTTACGTCTCACTTGTTCCAAATTTTTCATATCATCATAGAAGCCACATTTTCTGTCTTCTAATTCAGTTTCTGCTTGATTTCTTTTTCGCCCTCTGTTTGCTTTAGAACTTCTTTTGTGTTTACAATATCGATACATTAGTATTATTATTAATAAGCCAAAAGCAATTGTTATTAATGGTGTTAGTATTTTACCTACTAAGCTTTTTCCCAGTGCTGCAAACCAAATTCCCACAGAAGAAAATCCCTTCCCAATTTTCTCCCAAGCACCATCTACTTTTAGTTCAGTTAGTTCCTTTCCTAAATTAGTAATATTGCTTCTATATCCCTTCAAATCTTTACTTTTGTCCGGGATATGAGTGCAACATTGTTGAACCTTCAGCATGTAACAGACTCTGCCTTCTTTTGCTAAGAGTATGTCTACAACAAGTCGGTGTTGTAAAACCATAAATCTAATAGCAACCATTTCCATGTCAATTACTAAAAATCCACCAGCAGTATCTGTTGACAATCGATCTACTACTGTTGAAAGTTTTTGAATTTTTATGTGAATTCAATATTACCCCAACTGAGGGTATTATTGCTCCAAAAATATCCCCAATAATTTCTGCAGCACTTACTCCTCTTCTAAAGCGTACAGGTTTTCTTTCATTGATTCCATTGTGTTGATTTACATATTAAATTTTGGAAACACTATTCCCATATAGCAACTCCCGTACCAATGTTTAGGCAATTTGTAATAAGCATTTTTCCCACACACAAAATACACTCCTGGAAATACTGGATCCAATCCCGCCAAATATAGTCCCCAACCTCCCATTAGCAGGAAGGTATGTTCACATTCACTGGAACCAATGAATTTATTATTATGTTCTGCCTTGCATCTTAATATGCAAAGCTTTCCTTTGTGTTGCCAATCTAGCGTCATTGCAGCGTATGTCTCTTCCTTTTTTATTATCACCCTCCCTATGTGCCCATGAAGGTATTTTCATTAGTTTTTCAGATTTTTTCTTTATTTCCTCCCTACGATCTTCTACTGAATTAATAAATTCTTTTTCTACAGTATGCAAAGCACAAGTTAAATTATGTCGATGCGCATATACAGTATCTATAGGCGATGTAGGATGAAAGAATTCTCCCATTATCTCAGCATCTCGTGCATCTGGTACTATAGTCAGATTTTTCTTTACTGGAACTTCTGAGAGAATAAAGTCATAGTTCGAGTAATAATATTGAAATTGCCCCTTACCATAAAACAAACTTGTTAGTACACTACAAGATATACCATATGTTAAAGGAAGGTGATGGTACGTCACTCCTTCAGAAACAGAAGTAGTCCACATAACAATCTCTTGCATCCATAGTATTAACATACTCATACAGTAATTTAGTAAACACATTTAATGAGAAATTGTTCATGATGTAAATCATCACTTGTTACATCTTTAGTTACTACTACTCCTTCTAGCACTTTAGTCACTTCAGTAGTTGTGGTCACATGCAAATTAGTATTTTTACTTGAATAAGCATGATGAGGTAGATTTAGTATTATCAACAACAAGACAAGGATTAGAACAAAAGCAGTTAGAAAGCAAGCACATATACACTTACGTTTTCGATTTTCCATCTCAGGATTAGAGGTATTCATTTATTTTTATAATACTAGTCTATAGCAATAGGCTTTATGCTGTAGATTTAGGGCAGCGTCTGGTCACACCTTTATCCTTTGGCTTTTCTTTGGCCTTTATTTCCTTCGTTTCTTTTTCACAACAGTTTTTTCATGGCAGTTTGTATGAGCTGCAATTTTTAGAGCAAAACGTGTAGAACTCTTTCTCCCAGTCGTTTGCAGCATTTAAATGTGTCCACTCTGGAGCTGCATATCTTTGACTTTGTGTTTGTGCTCTTTTTGTTCTGCGGACTGTAGACTCTTCTCAGTCTGTGTCACTTTGCTCAGATTGACTAGAGACTTCAATCACAGTGGAAGGTATTCTTCCTGCAGTCGGCATGTATCTCAATCTTTCAGATTTTCTGGGCCAACGGTCTCCTTTTTGCACTCATTTATCTGGTACACTGTTCACATCATTTGAGTCAACACTTCTCTTAGTTGGATCCCCTCACTTTGACCCTCGATACCAACCGGGATCAACTCTCTTTGGCTCTCATTTATAACAGTGTCTCGAGACCCAGTAGCTGGCGCCCGCTCTACTCTGTGCTCAGTCTGAACGGGACGTCGCTCTGTTACCACCGGTTCATCCACCACCACAGACCCTGCACTTTCAAGAGGACATGGGACTCGATGAGTGTGGGCTGCATGCACCCAATTAGGTAGACCACCACATTTAACAGCAGTTGTAGTCACAAGAATCACTTGATAAGGCCCATGCCAACAAGGTTCTAAACAGGATTTTCGCACGTGCTTCTTTATGAGTACCCAATCACCTGGGCACAGATCATGGCACTGCTCCTGTTGAATGGTAGTTGCTACTTCTTCAACCTGGTGAGACACAGAACGTACCACATCAGCCAGTCATTTACAATAATCGAGTAAGCCTGGGCAGGAACTCCGCTCCGCTGGCGGAACTTGCGGATTTTTGCATACTCTGCGTTCCGCGGAGAACGCGAAGCTTATGCAAACGTCCGACTGCGCAGCAGAGCAGAGTTCAGCCCCGTACCCTCCCGCCTCCACCCCCCCTCAATAAATATTTATATGCGCGCGCAGTCCTACACAATGTATGTCTGATGTAGGGGATTCTGCAGGACAACGGCGAGGAGGAGGAGGGCAACCCGGAGACGCTGCGATAAAGGTAAGTGTTTTATTTACCTTAATTTTTATTTTTATTTTATAAATATTTATTGAGGGGGTGGAGGTGCAGAGCGGAGTGGAGCGGAGTTTTTGCCCAACTCGGTGGAACTCCGCGTAGAGCAACTCCGCCTGCTCCTCCCGGAGTTATAATCGAGTACCAAGTCAACAGAAATATTCACAAGCTGATTTGCTGGGACTGTAGGTTGCCTCATAGTCCTCCCCATTATTATCTCATGAGGGGATAGTCTAGTTCTTCTGTCTGGGATGCTTCGCAAACTCATCAACACCAGAGGTAATGCATCAGGCCATTTCAATGATGTGGACGCACACACCTTTGCTAGTCTGGAATTAATTGGTCCGTTCACTTGTTCAACGACACCAGACACCTCGGGTCGATAAGCACAGTGTATCCTCTGCTCAATTTGCAATGCAGCATAAAGCATTCGTATCACTTCATTGTTAAAGTGAGTTCCTCTATCCGATTCCAGTGAGACTGGAAAACTGAATCTCGGTATCAACTCTCTAAGAAGCAGTTTAGCTACTATTAAGCTATCATTGCGCCTTGTGGGGTAAGCCTCTACCCAACGAGAGAACAAGCACACAATCACAAGGACATATTTCAATCCGTTACAAGGGGCATTTCAATAAAATCGAACTGCATGCGGGTAAAAGGACCTCCCGGTTTCCCACTGTGACTCGTACTGACCACTGTTTTTCTTCCTGCATTTTGTTGTTGACAAATCACATATCTTTGACACAGACTCTCTGCAATGGCTCTAAATCGTGGATTGTACCAAGATTGACGAATGAGACATAACATAGCATCTCTACCTACATGTGCAGGTCCATGGCAAATCCTTGTCATCTGAGACAGTAGGCTATCTGGCAACACAGGCGTCCCATCCATATACACCCATACCTCATCTTCTTGTCTATGATAACATCCTGATTTAATCCACCCTTCTCTCTCTGCTTGCGGTGCTGAATCTTGTAATTCTCTGATTTCTTCCCAAGTTTCAACAACTGAAAACATCAACCTGCATTCTGTGTCATCAGACTGTTCCTTCAAAGATTCCCCATTGAATGCGTAAAAATTTAGGGTGCAATAACGTGCAGTCTCATCAGCATAACGATTGCCAACTGTGACATAATCATGTCCAGTTTGGTGGGTGGAACACTTCACCACCGCAATCTGTGCCGGCAGTTGTAGTGCCATCAATAGGTTTTTTACACACACTCCGTTTTGTATAGGTGGACCCGAAGAGGTCATAAACCCACATTGAGACCATAACTGCCCAGAGTCATGCACCAGCCAGAAACCATATTGACTGTCTGTGGATATGGTTACTCTAATTTGTTCAGTAATGCTGCAAGACCTGGTAAGTGCAATCAATTCAGCCACTTGTGCTGAATACACTCCTTTCAACCACAATGCTTCAACCACACCTACCGCAGCACAGATCGCATACGCAGCTCGCAAGGTACCGCCAGAATCTCTCAAACATGATCCATCCACAAACAGAACATGATCTGACTCAGGCAAAGGAGTATCTTGTATGTCAGGACGCGGTTTGGTACACAATTCAGTCACATCAAGCCAATCGTGATCAGCGTCTTCCATCACAACTTCATGTCCTGGCAATGGCATCAAGGTATTTGGATTAAAGCTCATACATCTCATCACGGTCACATTCTCTGCACCCAAGATCACATGCTCATATTTTGTTAACCGACTACTTGTGAGATGCTGTGTTCAAGTTTGTGTTAACAAAATATCAACTGAATGAGGCACATACACTTTCAACGGATGACCCATCACAATGTTCTCACATTGTTCCAAACTCACACATGTTGCAGCAACAGCTTTCAAACATCCAGGTAGAGCAGCAGCTACAGGATCCAATGTAGCAGAAAAATATACAACAGGTCTGCGTGCAGTTCCATACATTTGCGTTAGAACTGATAGTGCACAACCTTCTCGCTCACTACAAACAGAGTAAAACTCTTGTTAAAGTCAGGCATTCCTAATGCTGGAGCACGACACAAACTGTCTCGCAGTTCATAGAAAGAGCGCAAGCCTTCTTCATCCCATGGAACAGGATCTGACGTCTTTGTGTGTCAATCTCTGAATGGCCTTGGCTATCAGAGAAACATTTGGTATCCACTGCCTGCAATAGCCAACCATTCCCAAGAACATACAAACTTTCTTTTGTGTACTCAGAGGATTCATCTGCAATATAGCAGTGCTTCGATCTTGTGACACTTTTCTGACTCCTTTTTCAATGTGTTGTCCCAAATAGAGAACCTCTCTCTTGCAAAACTGAAGTTTTGCTGATGACACCTTGCCCACTCACTGCCAAATGATTCAGTAAGGCAAAAGTATCTGAAACACAAGCTTCTTTGGCTCCAGATGCAACTAATAAATCATCAATGTACTGCACCAGCACAGAGTGATTCAGCATTTCCAATGATTCCAATATTTGATCAAAAATTGAAGGGCTTTCCGTATACCCTTGTGGAACTCTGCACCATGCCAAAACACGGTTTCCGAACCAGAGCGCAAACAAATATTGGCTATCCGGATGCAAGGGAATGGAGAAAAATGCTTGACACAAGTCAATCCCCGAAAACCATTCAGCTTCACATGGAATCTGATATAGAATTACAGCAGGATTTAGTACTATTGGACAACAGGATATCACAATCTGATTGATTTTCCTCAAATCCTGAACAATTCTATATTTCCCGTTCGGTTTTTGCATGCCCATGATAGGTGAATTAAATGCACTGCCCAAAATCTCTCTCAAAATTCCTTGTTCAATCAGAATCTCAATCAATGGAGTTATTCCAGCAATAGTTTTGGGACTCAGATTATATGCTGGAGTTCTTGGGTATTCTGCATTTGGTTTTACTGTGATTCAAATTGTAACTACTCCTTTCATCAATCCAATGTCTTTTCCCGAAAAATCCCACACTGCAGGTAACACAGGAGGTAAGTCTTAACACAGGAGGTAAGTCATTTTCAGTAAGTAAGGGATACAAACTCTTTACTTAAGTCTTTTGTCTAGCCATTTTAAACACTACATTCTCATCCTTGGTATGAAATTCTATTCCTTCAGAAGTACAATAAATGGAACAATTCATTTTGCACAAGAAATCTTGTCCTAACAGATTTACTGGACTAGTGTCACACATCACAAATTTATGTATATCCTCAAATGTTCCGATTTGTTCTTGCACAGGTTCTGTCACTGGGGTTGGGATCAATTGATTCAATACTCCTACTATTTGGATTATTTCTCCCGAGAGGGGTAGGTTGGGAATTTCCACAGTTCTCACAGTGGATCGGGTAGCACCAGTATCTACAAGGAATGAAATAGGTGTTCCATTTACCTTGCCATCTACATACGGACCATTCTGATCTACCTCGAAGGATGCGCCAAGCACGCATTCCTCCTCCCTTCTCAGGCACCGTCAATGGGAAGTATCTGAGTCACTGTCATCTATCTGTAATAAATATTGTGAGGCGACTTGTACATTCTGATTTACTTGATCATTGGGATGGAAACCTATATTCACATTATATTTCTGTACCTGTCCATTCAAAATTTGCATAGGAGCATGAGGCATATTCTGATTCTGACCCCTTACGTTCAACGTCGAGTGATTTAACATATCATTGGTCACCTGTGACTGTACCAATCCATCTGCACCTGTCACAATTGTCTGTCCATTCAACTGATTAGCCAAATTAGACTTACACTCGCGCTCCAATGCCCGAACTTACCTCAACTGTGACAAGGGTATGTCTTTTTCAATGACTCTTTATTCGATCCACGTCCCCTTCCTTGAGGCATCAAATTTGCGTGGGATTTACTATCACACCTTTCATTCCAGTGGGAGTCTGACCATTTCCCTGTATCATGCCTGTAAGATCTGAATCAAAACCCACATATTCTTTCTTGGCTGCCCTCATCTGTGCCAACATCAATTTTACTTTCAACTTTTTGTGTTGCATCTCAATATCGTCTCCACAATACTTTGCATAACGAAATATTTCATCTATTGACTTGCTCTGCCAGCAAATCAAATGCTGCTGAATCATGGCACTAACCTCAGGCCTCAAACCATAGACAAATCGATACACAAAATGTCCCATATCTTTCTCTGACACATTTTCTATTCCACTACTGTTTGAATGCCTGCAAAAGTCTCTCGTAATAAATATGTACTGATTCTTTTAGTCCTATCTATTTTTACCCAATCCGTTTCTTTTGGCAAAATCTTTCCTTTCAAATACGTAATGACCTGATTGTATTTTTTCATCACCTCTGCTGATGGCGGGCCTGTTTTTGGATCTCTAGCATATTATGTTTCTGGCCAATCAACAGCAATCTTGCATTCCACCCATAAATCTATGGGAACCACAATATCAAACAAAACATCTAAATCTTTTAGCAATACTTTTGAAACCTTCACAAATCTTTCCACTTGCTTATACCACTCGACTGGCTCGGGAAATCATTTGTAAAGGACAAGATGTCTTGCCTCCTCCTGGTACTTCTCTAATGGGAAATGCCAATGCATCTGCCTCACTCTTTTCCTTTTCCATCATTGGGTAAAGAGGCAGAACCACTGTGGTATCTTATTTCTTCTTAGCCCATCTGCCTTCCCATCTTTCTATTTCTCCCCATCACTTCAGGGTTGTTATTACCTTTTTAATTTGCAGTCTTTTCCCAGAGGGATTTAAGCTCTCCAAATCCTTGTCACTAAAATCCAATCGATAAGTTTTCTGTAAGGCTTTGGACTTTTCTACATCCACCCCATATTTCTGTGCTACCTCAGCAAATTTCTCATGGGTATTTCTTGCTTTCCGTGTTATATCCTTACACATAAATAATAATTCCTCATCATGATATTTCGATAGTCTGTCTGGACTAATCGTTCCCAGTATCATTTTTTCTGATTCCACTTTTAATTTGCTCACATGCATTGATTTGTATTACTCAGTACATTACCAATAGGGACTATGTCTCCAATCCAATCATCAAGTTCTTCTGGGGATGGCCCTATCGAGGTACTTGTTTCTGATCTCTGAAATTTTCCTCTAATCTCTCCTGGCTTCAGCAATATTTGTGAATCTGCTTTCTGATTTCCCATCTGCAAAACTCTCCCAGTAAACATTCGCTGTCCTCTACTTGACATTTCAAGACTCTTTTCCGAAATATTTATTAATGTCTCTATTCTCCCTTTCATGGTGGAATTCATTCTATTAACATTTCTGCACCACTCTCATGAGTTCCGTTCTTTCTGGTGTACATATCGTTCCCTGATCTCTCACAACCTCTCTCGTTCCAAGTAAAGAATGAATTTCTCCTTCAGATTCACTTGGGACTGTTATTGCATGGATCTGTGAAACTCCTCGCCCTGTCTGATAAAGAGGAACAACCAGACAAATAGTTACGGGAGCTGATAATGCATCGGGACTACTTGTCATGACTACATTTGAAAATCCTGCTCTTTCAGGAGTCTGAGTTTCGTCTAAGAAAATTCTTTTATAAGCTGGATTTAAATCCGCAGGTGGGGCTTCTGGTCTTAAACCTACTAGCGGATTTGTCCCTGAATTATTCTGTTCTTCATTATAAGGTGGAGGTCTATTCAATAAAAGTTCATTCAATAATTCATCATCTATATCTTCTAGATTCTCATCTGTCACAGGGAGCATTTGAACCTTTGGCTCTTCCTCATGTTTCCTTTTCTCCTCACATTTTTCTCCTTCCTTTTGTTCAGCTACCATTACCGGATACATCCGGGCTCCCAAAGCAACATCTTGTCTCTATAACTTTTTTTCTGGGAATCCCATTTTGCCTCTGCATATCAATTCAATGTATTTCTATATCTTCCCTGACATTTCTCTTTTTCTCTCCGATATGCCTCGTGGTCCCATTCTTCAAGGGCTTCATATTGTATAGGTCTAGGACTAGGTTTCAAATCATTCATCTGTCTTCTCAAATGTTCTAAAATTCTTACAATAAATGTCCCGTACTGTGGAAACGCTAAGGGACCATCATTCTCTGTATATTCTACCCAGTTCCCTAACCAAGTACAAGTGTGATATCCTCTCTCTAATGACATCTGCAAAGCAGGTGTACCTTCCGGAGCCACAGGAACTCCTTCCCTAGTTGGTATAGGCTCATCCTTGCGCATTAAAGCTTTTAACAATTTAAAGAATTTCATGATTTTCTTTACTCTAACTCAATCTGTATCAAACCCCTAAACTCTCTTCCTTATTATTATTCCTATCTCCAATCAGTGTTCATTCTTGTCCACCAATACCAGTGCAGCACTTTTATGACGTCAGTCTAAGTACTCACTGCAACTGACACTCCCTTCACAAACTGTCCATCGTCTTTTCTCTTTCGTCTTTTTAAAAAAAAAATTAACAAAACACAAATACAACATAAAACAACTTTGTCTGCTCCACTAAAAGAATTATAGATACCCACTCATTCAGAAAATTTCATTTGCTTCTAGTGAAAACCTCGACCAGCGCGATTTCACTTTCTTTAAGTGAGAATCCTTAAGATCTTTCCTGGTGCGCTTCCTGAAGAAATCTCAACAATTCCAACTTGTCACGCTTCAAGTTCCCTTTCTCAGTACCGGCAACGACGTCTCATGCACAATACTCACAAAACAGCAGACAAACACACTTAGTGTATGCCACACTAAGACTGCCTGTAGGCTTATCCCGGGATCTTAGGCCTCGACGGACTCATACTCACTTAGGCCTCGACGGACCAAATTCAATACAACATAAACATACAATTTTCACAAGACAACAATTTTCTCTGATCACAAGTCACAAGTCCATTTTAACCTTCGTCATTGTCAAAACTTCATCGTCTGTCTGAACCCTACTATTCCCTAGACTACTATAAAAACCAACACCCTTTAATCACGTCGCCTCAAATCCTAGTTTAATTAGTCAAACTAACCATCCAACAAGCTACTTCAATTAGATCATTTACTCTCTGGGCCCATAACATAACCTAAAACTTCCATTGGTCCTCCAATGGATCTTTAATGTGGGTTAACAGGGACTTGGATATTTAGAGAACGTAAGGCAATTCCTTATGAGGACCTGGATTAAGAAAATGCCAAATACTTTCTAATGTGCATCAAACAATTTCCATTTGCCACCAATATTCATTCATAAGACTTACGACAAGAAGGCTCACTCCAAGAATGACTCGCATACCAAAATGTTTGCTCACGTAAATCATTTATCTAATCCTCAATTTGAATGGTCAGGCAACATAAATCGCATTCTATAATCAGATTTAATAACAATCATTTCGTAAAATTAGCCACACAATGCCATACAGATTCAATAAAGAAAACATTTGCTGGTTACCTAGAAAAAGAATGAGAGAGAAACATGGGAAAATTGAGATTCAGCTTTTAGGTCACACAAACCAAATATCCAGAGTCGAAGCACAAATGTGCCTCAGGAAAGAGTCAGTAAACCCTCCAGCCGAAGAGTTAACACCTGCACACTTTACCAGCCAGCAAAGTACAGGTTCGAGTCAGTTCAGGAAAGTTCAGTTCAAATGGATTGGCATTAAAGGGAAAATCACAGTTCAGTCCGACAGCATGCCAGGCAGGGAAATAAAAAATAACAGCCAGCAGTGGCGACTCCTCCTGGGGGCAATTATACTTTAAAAAGTTTCCAATTTACACCCACAGAGTATCCTTTTAGTCATTCCATATGATTTCCATTGGTTGTCCACAGTGGGCTGCTCATGGTGTGATCAATACCTCACTACAAAATCCGGAAGCATTAAGTAATCCTTTTGCAAAATCATCAGATTCAATTATTTTATATTTCCATCCTTTCCTCAGAAGTAAGAAAATTTACTTTGTTCACTGTCTTTACGTTCCCAGACGCTCTCTCTGAGTTTGTAATTTTATCGATACATTTCAGTCAAAAGTGTTGCTGAATCAAAAGAGAGGTCTTTGTCTTAGAGCACAGGAGAGAAACTTCACGAAAAGTTCTCACAGCGTCTAAAGTGATTACTTCAGCTAGATTCTGCCTTTCGAACAAGGAAAGAAAAGCATCTGAGGCCTACATGAAAATTTGCAGAATCATTACCATGTTATGATTAATATAAAACACACCTTCATATGAATATTTCAATCTTATTAGTTAATTCAATCATTCTTCTTCTTTTAGAAGTTACATGTCAATATTAGGCACTACTAAAAAAATATTTAACACGTTTATCATTTTCAAAACAAAATAATACACGTCACTTCTGAAATACACGTTTTTATCACACAGTACTAAGGAAAACTGCAAATCTTCATATTGTTAAGCATCTCTGAACTAAGGGCCCCATGCATCAAACTAAATACCGGTCGCAAACGGGCAGATTCTCAGAATCTGCCCCTTTGCGACTGGTATTTTAGCATTTGGGATGCATCATCCCAAATGCAAAACTCGCAAATTATGACAGCATTTAAGGAATCGCAAATTGCGATTCCTTAAATGCAATGCTAGAAGCAATTTAAAATAGCGATTTCGCTACTAGGCTCGCGAATTACCGAAATTAAAACTGGTCGGTAATTTGCAAAAAATTTGAAAAAAGCACTAAAGTGCTTTTTTCAAAGTTACATGTTACACACACACATGCCCTTGCGGCATGTGTGTGCGCTACATGGGTGCACATTACAATTTCAGGGGTGCATCAGGGTGTCCTTTGGCACCCTTGAATAGCATGCAGCAATTTGCGAGTACCTATTTGGTACTCGCAAATTGCGCATGTAATTCTCATTCATTCCTATGAGCCTGTAGGCCCATAGAATGAATGGAAAGGCATTCCTTATTTGCGATCTCGCAATTTGCGAGTCGCAATTAAGTGAATGTTTAGGAATCGCTATTTTTAGCGATTCCTACATGCATAGGTTTTTGCGATTCCTTAATTGCGATTCCTTGATAATCACAATTAAGGAATCGCAAAAGCCTACCTTGATGCATGTGCCAGTAAGCATTTAACCATTTCAAGTGTTTCATTATATAAGCATTAATTTCATTTGTCACATTTTAGAAGTTATCGTCAGCACATTTTCTATGTTTAGCTTCTCAAACACAGGATTACATGCATAGGTAAACGATAGTTGTTTCCTTCTTTATTTATGTTTTAACATTTCCATGTTTTCAAAATACTTCTGCATGCTTTTACGATGCAGTAGGAAACCTCACATATTTTCATTTCAGTCATTATCACGATTTCGTCAAGAATAATTATCGTAAATCTCTTTTAACAGTGAATATTGATAAAGGCAATCGTTATTTAACTTTTACGCTCCATCAACACCAAGGTTACTGGCCTTACTGGCTAAAGGTGGTAGAGATAGGAGCGCTTTTGGCCATTGGGAACATGGCTGGATGACCGACCAGTCCCAACATGTGCAAAGTTTCCTTTCAAATTGTGTGGACCCCAAATATCCTGTAAAAAAAAATTAAGTCCTTTTATTTCAAAACAAATGTGACTGGACCACTGTTGTTTTCTTTAGAATGCACTGTTTGCCCCAAATTGTCCCATAAATTGGAACCCCAAACTGCACACCCTACAAGCTTTACTTTGAACGAAGACCCCCTATAACTTGCTCTTTAGGCAAGCACTAGCAATGCCAACAGATCTGGCTTTAATGTGTTGCATCCTCCGCTCACACACACACCACTCACTGCACACAAGCACAGCCTGCACTTACACCAGCAAACAACTCAACCTGCAAGCACATAGGCAACCTCCCCTGCCCCTCCCCACAGACTCAGACAAGCACACCTCTTCCCATGCACTCACCCCCCTATCCTGGCACTTACCGTAATACAAGTGAAGAGAGGGTTGTGAGCATCTGTTCCTCCTTTCCAAACACGTATATATACCCATCAGTAGGCTAATTCCTTTTTTAGATGTAACACAATACAAGTAGGTTGGAGTGAAAGTAGTTCTTTTATTTATCACTTAATTGAGTCCATTTCACTCATTCTAGGTTTTTCATAGAAAACATTGTAAAGAAGAGAACAGCCGACACGTGCTTCGCCCGTGTGCGAGTAAGGCCAGGGCTTTCTCAAGTCTATTTATATCGTTCCAGCAAGACAAGGTATCAACGTTAAATTCATACATTTTCAAGAATTGTAGCGTAACATTGTTTAAAACATCCAAATCGGCGTGTCTCCCTCGGGGTTTCGGTCCATGGCACGTCCGTAGTGTGCACATCACTCAGCCGCAAAAACAAGCTGACTAGGACAGCTCGCGAAGGGGAAACGGCGTTGGCGTAGACCCACGCCCCCGAGCCTCCGTCCGAAGCCGCGGACCACATGGACCGAAACCCCGAGGGAGACACGCCGATTTGGATGTTTTAAACAATGTTACGCTACAATTCTTGAAAATGTATGAATTTAACGTTGATACCTTGTCTTGCTGGAACGATATAAATAGCCTTGAGAAAGCCCTGGCCTTACTCGCCACACGGGGTGAAACACGTGTCGGCTGTTCTCTCTCTTTTACAATGTTTTCTATGAAAAACCTAGAATGAGTGAAATGGACTCAATTAAGTGATAAATAAAAAAAACTTCTTTCACTCCAACCTACTTGTATTGTGTTACATCTAAAAAAGGAATTAGCCTACTGATGGGTATATATACGTGTTTGGAAAGGAGGAACAGATGCTCACAACCCTCTCTTCACTTGTTCCTTTGAGGCTGAAAAGGTCCAGAGCCTTGAGCAAAACTCCTCCAGAACTCTAGGGATTCATATCCAGACTCAGGATCTCTGGACCGTTCTCTTCTTTTTTACCTTAAACTTACCGCAATACAATATGGTTTATAAGTTTCCTCATTCTCACCAACAGTGTTCCACAATTTAGCCGTCTGAATGGAGAAAGCTGCACCACCCATCCAGGTTGACAACTAGAAGGCAACTTTTGATCTGCCATCCTCCTTGGATGATAGATTTGGAGACTTTGTTGAAGGAAGAGGGGAGCCTACACAATTGACAGCTCCAAGCCAGGTGCAGAGCTACTTAAATGAGATATGGCTTACTCTAGTGGGCCCTCTTGAATTGGTTGCCCAAGATTTTCCACTGTCTTGGACCAGGAGATGCTTTTGGTCACAGTCTTCTTCTCTCTCTTAGCTGTGACAATGGTGCCCAGGATCTTGGTTATATGCCATGAGGCTCTCTCAAAAGCCATTCTGAACTACCCTCCAGGATGTCTGTACTTAAAAACTGCATGGTCGCCCACTTTCAGCTTGGGAGTTTCAGCTCTTTGCAACCGGTTGGCATGGTCATTGGTGTTTCATTGTTTTTGCTTAGCTCTTGCTACATCCAGATAGGCTGGTTTCCACAATGGTCCGGCAGGGATGTGGTCTCTGACTAGCCACTTGAACAACAAGTCTATGGGTGTGCACAACATACTGCTGTGTGGTATATGCCGGTAAGCCCTCATGAACTGGTGTAAACACCACTCTAGATCGTCTCTTTCTATGTCAATCTGCAGCACTTTGTCCAGAGTCCGCATGAAATGCAGTGGCATAACGGACACCCCTGCAGAGCAGGGGGGCCCCACTCTTCTATACATGAAGGGGAGGGGGGGGGCTCAGCTTGTTTGTCCAGGGTGTGTGTCTCTTGTAAAGCAAATGCAGTTTTCAGCCTACTTTGAGCTGCTCTGAGCTGACACGAGCTGACTTAGAAGTGAAGAGAAACAAAATAACAACTTTTGTTTCTCTTTCACTTCGAGCCTGCCAGGCCCCTTACAAGAGCAGATACCCCCCCCCCCCCATCTCCCTCTCACAGAAAGCGTCTTCTGTAGAGCACTGCTTTTCTGAGAGAGGAAGTTGCTGCGCAGAACTTATTGGGGCAGAGGTAAGGTTGATACCTTTAATTCCAACAGACAAATATAGCCACCTGTTCACAATTTAACATTCTGCCAAGGCCCCAACATGGTCTGAAATAGAACTTTATAAGAAATCATCGTTATTCATTTCTTCTTACATTACCTGTTTAAAGTATGAACTAATAAGGGGAAAAAATACCAATGTGATTTTTCTAATGGCTGTACTGGCTGGTACATTAAAATACAGCTCATGCCCATATAAAACCAGTTAGGTGGCAACCATAGGAAGAGGATGTGTGCAACTCCAGAAATATAACCAGACCTCTGCTTAAGGGCATTGGAGTGACAAAATATAGCTAGAATGTTGAATGAGTGGTGAAGGATGTGAAGGGGTGATAGCATATGAGTGAATGTGGTAGGTGAGCGCTAAGGAAGTGGGCCCTCTCCCCCAAAAGGCTCTCCTCAAACACCAGCCTTTTTTCTCAATCACAATGGGGGCTCCTGGGCATGGCATTCGAAGAATGTCCACCCCCGGGTAGCTTCGGGCCAATGGTACGGCCTAGAGCGAGAGGGCTCGAGCGGGTGAGCCGCCTGCTGTGGAACGCGCCGATTTCGAACACCGCGTTCTATCCCAGTCAGTTGGGGTTTCTGGTGAAGGTAGGCAGAGCGTTTTTTCTTCAGTGCCAGTCAGTGGCTTTTTCTCATATTTAGACTTGGCCTCTTTCAAATTAAATCATGGCCGAGTCCTTCTATTAAACTGCGCAGCGTAACCAGTAAAGGTTTAAAGGAAGAATCCTCTCTTACCTCTGTTCAGCAGCCTGCTTCCTCAGTATTGAAGAGAGGGAGGGGCAGATATCGCACATGCTCAGTTAGGGGCAGACACCCAGGGAAAGGGAATTCTCTTAAAGAGGACTGTGGCAGTAAGGATGAAGTGATTTTTGTTGAAAATGAGGTGTTCGCACCATCTAGTGGTGATTTTCATATGGAAAGTTTTGGTACGAATCAGGAGGCTGCTTTTTCAGGTTATAACAAAAGGAGGAACATTCCTATTTTTGGGAAGAGGTTACATTTATTGGAAAGTGTAATATCTTTGTCAGGTGAGAGGTCGCTGTCACCTATGGTTTCTGGTGAGAGAGGTGATAGGATATTGCGTAAAGATATAATATCAAATGGTGAAGCCTCCATGGATTTAAATAAGTTGAATTCAGGTTTACAAGCAGTAAAGGGTAGTGAGGTTTTTCCTATGAAACAGCAGGAGGAGGTTTTTGTTTTTATGCCTGACGTTGGTAATGATACAGATATGTCTGTTAGAGTCAGGAAGGGTCAAAAAGGACATGGAAAATGGGTGTGGGTTAGTGACGGGAAGAAAGGGAACAACAGGTCATCAACATTAGTTACAGGGGATCCTGTGTCAGCAAGTTTTGGCGACTTGCAGGCCAACGCAGGGACGATGCTGCAAAAGGGCATGAAGTGCAGTGAAAGGCTTTCGAACAGGTCTAAAGCGTCCTGTTCAATTTCAGAACAAGAAAGGGAAAATTTTGAGGCGATTTTCCCAACACCTTTGGACGAACAAAAAATCTCACATTTCAAAAAGGCTGTAAATTGGAGGAATTTATGATGGTGGGGGCAGGGGATGGGGTACAGCCAAGCTGTAGTGGAAAAAGCAGGGACGTACAATTGGATTATGATTGTGGTGATGATGACTCAACGGAGTTAGAAGGAGAAATTGGGGATGATGATGATGATGAAATCATCGCTGGCGTTTTCCAGTCGGGTAGAGGGGGGGGTCTCTAAAAAGATGTCCAAAGCTCATGTTTTGCAGATGAAAAATGCAGAAAATAGCTGGAGGGACTGCGAGAAATGCAAAGGATACAAAGAAGGTGACAGAAGAAAGAAATCTTCAATTTTGGACAAACCCTTATGGACAGGTGAGACGCCTGTTAATGATATATGCAGTAATGCAAAATTAAAGAAGCGAAAAGCAGATGAGATTATATGTCGAGTATAAGGGTTTAGGTGCTGATGTCTGTTCTCATTGTGAAAAATCTTTAAACCCACAGGGTAAAATACTATCATCAGGTAATTGTAAAGATAAGGGCGTTCTATCTGAATCAGATAAAGTTAATCACAATGAAGAAACTGGGTCTAATGAAAAAGAAGAGAAATCAAAAGTTGAAGGTTTAAAAAGGCTTCCTTATATGGGCTTCTCTATGCCTCTTGGTTCCCATTTAAGTAAGAATACAAAAGAAAAAATTTGGAAAGGGGAGTTCGTTGACGTTTTTAAGCTGCTTCACAGGAAAATACAATCCAAGGAGGGTTCCAGGGAAGAAGCTTGGGAACTAGCTAAGAGGCCAAGAGTTTCCACAAATATAGATTCTTGGACCTCAGCCTTTCTGATTTTCGCAAGTGTTTATTGCGAAAAATTTCCAGATAGATCAGTATCTATTTTTAAATACTTGGATACAATCAGATAGGCTCAGACTGAGTTTGGGGGTTTTGCCTGGGTTCATTTGATGAGGAATTCAGAGCGAGGTTAGTCCTTATTCCCGATAAACCCTGGGGAGAAGTCGACAATGAGTTATGGGTTCAGTGGATGTACCCCCAGAGGCCTCCTCCTACTGCGAGCGGGCTTGCAGTTGCACACCGGCCTTTTCTTACCAGACCCACCTTGGGAGGGGTGTGTAATTGGGCTAAACCACAATCAGTTGTTGCAGGAGCATGCTGGAATTTTAGCAGGGGGTATTGCCAGAAGAATCCCTGTAGATACAAGCATGAATGTTCCAAATGTGGTGGCAAGCACACCATTCTGCAATGTTTTGGTGAACAGTCAAACTGGAATAATTTTGGACAAGGCAGAGGGCGGGGCAATTCATTCCAGCCTAACTACAAGGGCAGTTCCCCCAATTGACATTCATAAACTATGTTGTTGGCTTCAATTCTATCCTTTAAGAGACAAGGCGTCAAAATTAGAGTGGGGTTTTAAGGAAGGTTTCCGTTTGGGTTACCAGGGTCCCCGTTGCCATAGATTTGCCAAAAATTTGAAATCAGCTAAACAATTCCTACAAGTTATATGGTAACAAACGGCAATCTGAAGTTGCAGAAAGCAGAATGGCAGGTCCATTTTCTACTTGGCCACTTCCCGATCTTATCATATCACCTTTGGGAGTTGTTCCTAAAAAGACGCCGGGTGAATTTCGTATGATTCAGCATTTGTCATGGCCTCAAGGTTTATCAGTCAATGATTTCATAGCTAAGGAGGATACTATTGTACAATTTGCATCCATTGATGTGGCTCTTGAACTAGTGAGGAAAGCAGGCTCACAAGCGAAATTAGCAAAATGTGACATTAAATCTTCTTTTAGGTTATTACCTGTACACCCAATGGGTTTTGCTTTGTTAGGCATCCATTTTGAAGAAAAAATGTTTGTGGATAAAGTTTTACCCATGGGGTGTGCAGTCTCTTGCCAGCTCTTCGAGGATTTTAGCTCCTTTCTTCAATGGGTATTCACTTTCAGATCAGGTCATGTTCAAGTAACACATTATTTGGATGACTTTCTGTTTGTTGGTGTAGCAAAAACTCAACAGTGTAACAGAGCTCTTCAGTTTTTTAAGTCATTAACAAAAGACTTGGGTGTGCCGCTTGCGGATGAGAAGACAGAAGGCCCCGCGAAATGTCTCATCTTTCTAGGTATGGAAATTGACACAATCAAAATGGAGGCCAGACTACCATTTTCAAAAGTGAGAGAGATTTTAGAGATGCTTGAAAATGCCAGGTTATCATAGAAGTTGACCCTTTATGAAATGCAATGTTTATTGGGTCATTTAAACTTTGCTTGCAGGATAGTGAAAGCTGGTAGATCTTTCTGTAGGAGGTTGGGTTTTGAAATGTCAGGGATTACCTTACCTCACCACAGAGTTAGTGTCAGTCGCCATGAGAGCTGATTTTGAAGTCTGCATTATGTTTTTAAGGGCTTTCAATGGAGTCACAATTTGGTCCCTAGATGAAAACTTTTTATGGTCAATTCAAATTTTTTCTGACGCGTCAGGAGCCAATGGCTTTGGACTCTTTTGGGAGGGAAAATGGTGTGCTGAAATCTGGCCTTCGAAGTGGATTGCGGAAAAAAGAAGTATAGCCTTTTTTGAATTTTTTCCTCTGATTGTAGCAATGGCGGTTTGGGGCAAAAAATTAGCGAACAAAACTGTTCTTTTTCATGTTGACAACAAAACTGTGGTTGACCTGGTAAACGGTCAGAAGGCTAGAGACCGACGTCTGCTTAAACTATTGCAAAGATTCATGCTGGGTTGCCTGATGTTCAATATAACTTTTAAGGTAAAGCATGTGCCAAGAATAGATAATAATATAGCAGATGCGTTAGCTCGTTCCCAGTGGCAGAGATTCTGTGGTTTGGCGCCCGGAGCAGACCCAGAGAAAACTCAGATTCCACAGGAGGTATGGGAGCTAGCAGACTAAAAATACGACATCTGGTTGAAAACTCTCTTGCTTCTAGTACACGATTAGCTTACAAAAGAGCATGGGCTGAATTCATACAACTAGGAGCTTCTTTTAGAAACAACAATGAAGTAGGTCGGATAAATCGTAATAATGATGTTTTACGGTTTATAATGGACAATATTGATAGAAATATCTCAGCAACAACAATTGCTGGAAAACTTGCCGGTCTAGCCTTTTACTGGAAAATGTTTTTGGGGCTACGAACCATCATCAGGGGAGCTAAGAAGGAGGATTTTGCAAGGCTGGGCTAAAATGAAGAAGCGCTGTATCTTTTTGAGAAAGCCTATATCTCTTAATTACTGGGCAACATCATAAACTTTTTACCTCAAATTTGCTACTCGTATTTCGAATTTTTATTATTCAAACTTTGCATGGTTTGGTTATTTTTTGGAGCCTTCAGAATATCCGAATTATTAGGTAAAACAGAATCAGAAGGGCTAAAAGTGTCAAATATTTCGACAACCAAACTGTCTTTACGTATTTTATTGGAATACTCAAAAACGGATCAAAAAGGTAAAGGGGCCACAGTGGTATTGCAGAGGCTAAGTGGCCTGCTTTGCCCGATGAAAGCTTGGTTCGAATTTAGATCAGCAAACGCTTCTTTGCAAAATTTTGTGTTTAAACATCAGAACGGATCTGCTTTAAGAGCTTCATAGATCTTATCAGCCTTGAGAAAAGCATTAAGCCTCTTAGGTTACAATCCTAATGAGTTTGGTACCCATTCATTCAGAATAGGCGCTGCTTCAGAAGCTGTAAGAGGGGGTTTCTCATTGAAACAATTAAAAAGTTTAGGCCGCTGGACGTCAAATTGTTTGAAATATGTTAGAGAGTTAGATGATTAATAGACCTTTTATGGCTTTCCTAACATTTTTCTCTTTTTAGGTAATTCTTTGAGCCCACCGGCATCCATGGCAAGCATCTGGATCGTTGGACACTCATTTATTAAGTGGGCAGCCAAACAGGCTGAAAGAAATCATCATGGACAGAATCTGGGATTTAGTTTTGAAGATATTAGGATCGATTGGTGGGGCAAAGGCGGTATGAGATAGGGTCAATTGATGCCTTTTTTATATGAATTACGTTGATCTAAGAAATGTCCACATATCTTACTTATTCATTTAGGAGAAAATGATTTGGTACAGCTTTCAGGTCTTGGGTTGCTAATTGCGATGAAAACTGATTTAGAGTGGATAATTACATCCTGGCCGACCACAAGACTGATCTTAACCGCTCTTGTACCGAGAAGGGTTTGGAGGGGCGCTGAAAAATTCTCTGCAGTTGACAGAGCCAGAAGGAAAGTTAACAGAGAACTACATCGTTTCTCCAGTATCAATGGAGTAAGTTGGCTGGCTCACGTGGATATTACCAAAGACGATTTCCAATTTTTCCGCCCTGATGGGGTTCACCTTTCATTTATAGCAAATGAATTGTATTTATTCAATATTAAGGAGAGGTTATCCGATATGCTGGGCTTGAATACTTGGTGCTAAAGGGCTGTTTCAGCGACAGTTCTCTTACTCAGATTTCATTTTCAAAACCTAAGGTCAATTAGCCTGATGTTATATTTGATTTAGCTGTTAAACGACCGTGTGAACAAATTATTATTTTGTGTGGTTCAAATTAAATCAGTTTATACTACTGAGTTGGTTTGAGATTCTGAATACTACTCAAAAAGGGGCATTTTATCAAAATTCAAAGCTTTTTGGGGGGGAATAGGAAAAACGCCTGTCCGGGGTTTTATCCTGGTGGCACATTTTGACGGGATTGAGGCAGGCAGGCAGGAAGGGTTGGGGCAGGCAGAATAGCTTAGGACAGAGGGAAAACAGATGACAGAGGAATGAGGCAGGAGGTAGGAAGGTGGCGAAACTAAGGGGTTGGGGACAAGGTTCAATATGGGGAAAAGTTCATGGGGAATCAAGTAGGGGTGGCGGGGGGTGTTAGATTTGAGTTGTATTAGTTAGGCCTTGCATAAATTATTGTAAATGCTTTTGACTGTTGCAAATAAAGCAACCTTTTACCCCAATTCGGTCTGTGATGTAATCATTGCCCGAGAAAAGTTGTGCCTTGCACAGGGATCTTGTTAGCGAAACCGCCCTACCCCGTTCAAAAAGCTTCAGGCACATAAATCTAGGAACAATTCACCTTCTTCCGCATTAAAACACGTCAGTTCTGATAAAAGACCAGCAGGTGGCGAACAAGCCCCTTATAGATAAACTGCTTCTTTGCAGAGGCTATTTCTGTCAGGCATCTGGTCCCTTTGGATTCCTAATCCAGCAGCCATTGGCAGGAGCCAGCATCCCTGGCCCAGTCCTCTGCCGTGGGACAAGCATTTCTATTTCTTATTTTTAATAATAGGCTGGCAGCCTGCTGGCCCCTGAATAACTGTACGTTTGTTCGGCACATATTTCCTCATTGCTCCATTTTCAAAATGTTCCCCGCTGCCCGCAGTGAAGAAAGAGCACTGTCAGAGCCAGAGGCATTAACATTTCAGCTAATAGGCCGGGGATATCAGTGCTGTTACAGATTATGAACTTTACCTCCGTTATTTATTAATGGGCCCCCAACAGAACCCAAACAGATGACCCAGCCGGCCTGCACGTGTCATTTAGATTTCATTTCAAAAGCGGCTAATGGACTGAATGAATCCCAGACAGATGTCACATCCAGTTTGTGTTTAATATTTAATGAGATAAAAAGAAATGCCAGTGCCAGCATCACACAGACTGCAGGCACCTGCATGTACAAGCAGAGATTTTTTAAAAACCAATTCTACATTCAACAGAAATGAAGGCTAAAAATATAGTTTATTGAGTTTCTCTGATTTAAAAAATAATCGAATTTGTGTCTAGGTAGAGTTCAATTTCTCTAAATTAAGAATATACCTTGCACCTCTTCAGTAGCTAAGCGCCTAGATGTGATTGTGCTTAGCATGTTGATGTATACGTGAATAAGTGTCCATTCATTCAGCATGCATTCTTGCTTTCAAGCAGTGGCGTAGCTAGGCACTCTGCCGCCCGTGGCGGTCCCTGCCTTCTGCCGCCGCCGAGCGCCTAAGAGGGGGGGGGGGCTGGCGATAAATTTACCCGCCGCCCTCAAATCTCGTGCCGCCCGGGGCGTACCGCCCCCTCCGCCCCCCCCCTTGCTACGCCAGTGCTTTCAAGTACTCATACACAAAGCACCACACGTTCTGATCTTGGTGCAATGATTACTGTTTGAAATGTATTTATCAGTGGCTTATTCTATACTAGGCTGCCACCATTTTCACAAAGAGGAATATAACACAAATGTGCACTACACACTCGGACTCTGCACGACAAACATAGTACTTGAGTGCAGGCGTCTTGAGAGATGTCCTAATTATAAACACGGTCACAAAATGCACCAATCACTGGTTTGCATAAAACTGTGTAGGTATTCCTCCATCAGAGGCAGTGGGAGCGCTCAGGCCAAAATTATGAACCCAAATTGACTCCATCTTGTTTATCAACGGGGTAACATAGGAAAAGGGACTGTGGGAATGGTGGCCCCTTCTCCACCCTCGTATGAACATTCAGTGCTGAAGTACTGTAGAAGAGTCTGAGGTGTTGCGCTCTATTTACCATCAGGTGCAACATCTTTTCCTATTTCCCTCCACTTCAGGGCGTCAGGGGACAAATCAGGTCACTTTGATCACTAAGGCAGCCCTTAAGTGCCAGGACTGCCTGCTGGAACCTCAGCAAAGCAAAGTGTGAAACTGCCAAAGCAAAGTACAGGAGAGTCAAGTATGTCCTCATCAGGTTTGATGAGACAACATTCTGGTCCTTCTTCAGAACTTCTCCTGATGCTCAACTAATGGCTGGGGATGGTGAGGCAAGGGTTAGTAATGTGCTGGTAACCTCTACTAACCAAGGGCCACATGTATCAACCAATTTTGCGTTCTCAAACCGGCCAATTATCAAACCCTATTTTGCGATTCGGTAACCTGTTACCGAATCACAAAATGGGTTTGCGATTTGGTATTTGGAAGGGGAGTGTTTAGGGCGTCCCTTCCAAATAGCAAATCGCAGCGGTACGTGTGAATGTTTTGTGACCGTGAATGCGGTCGTAAAACATTCGCAATTTACCACAACTTCAAGTTCCTGGTAACCCATTCCGCAAATGGGAAGGGGTCCACAAGGGACCCCTTCCCCTATGAGAATGGTTGTAAAAATGTTTTTTAAGAGCAGGCAGTGGTCCCATGGATCCACTGCCTGCTCTTAAAAAATGAAAAAAACTTTTCATTATTTTTTTTAAACGCAACCCGTTTTCCTTTAAGGAAAACGGGCTGCTTTCACGGAGAGATGCGATGGCAGATAGCCTTCGATGAATGATTTCCTATAACTATGAAGACCTCTCGTGAGACTGCAACTTCATTTTATTGAACTATGCTAACGGTGGTGTTCGCGGGTGGAGGTCTATCCAAAGTGCAGGTGTGATACAAAGACTGTGGCAAATTAGTTACTCAAACAACATATTCCGCAATATAGTGTCCCTGTGTGTGGAGAATGATCCGGGCGAATATTTTAACAAGCATTGGCAAAGCCAATAGGTCTCGCTTTTGGGACCTTATAAGTATTTAGTTATGCAGCACAATATCCTTGGTGCAATAACATCAACTGTTGCATGTCTAAAAACTTATAAGGTCCCAAAGGCGAGACCTATTGACTATGCCAATGCTTGTTTTTAGAGGCCTGGCATGCAGTTTTAAATGTAGGCTGGTAAGAAAGGTGCCAACCCGAGGGGCAAGGTCTAGAGAGAAATAAGATAGGAAGAGAGGTGAGTTATAATGAGATAGCACAAATAGAAAGGTGAAGCACAGAATGACAGGTCAGGTAAACAAAGTAGCGAGGCAGGTAGAGCCGGTGGGATGAAAAATAGAAAGATATGAGAAGTAGAGAAAAAGAGGTGCAGATGAGGTAGAGAGATGAGGCTAATACAGAGTAAGTGCGAGGGAGAAGTAGAGAATGGTGAAATAGGGAGAGAGAGAGACAGAGGTAAGACAGATGTATTAAACGAGCGAGACATTGGAAGCAGAGAGAGTGAACGGAAACAGTGAAGGAGATAGAAAGAGAGATGAAAGCAAAGGGAGTGATAGATGGAGTGGAAGAGGTAGGGAGAGCATTGTAGAGAGAAAGAAATAAAATAATGGGAAAGGTGAGGGAAAGAGGACATCAATAAAAAGAGAGACATAGAAGGCCAATAGGTGATGTAAATTGAGAGTCTAGACCGTGTATGAGAGGTGGGGAAGAGAGAGATGAGGCAGTGAGTTGTGAGGCAGAGAGAGAAATGAAAGAGAGAATGGTGAGGTAGAAAGAGGCATGCGAGAGGTAGAGAAAGGTAAGGTATAGATGGCAAAAATGATAGAAAGGGTAAGATAAAGAGATGAAATTAAGAGGGAGGGGAAGTAAATGGAAGAGAAATGAAGGGGGATGAGATGCAAACAGAGCAGCGAGAGGGAGAGAGAGAGAGGGAGAGAGAGAGAGGAGAGGGAGAGAGAGGAGAGAGGGAGAGAGAGAGAGAGAGAGAGAGAGAGAGAGAGAGAGAGAGAGAGAGAGAGAGAGAGAGAGAGAGAGAGAGAGAGAGAGAGAGAGAGAGAGAGAGAGAGAGAGAGAGAGAGAGAGAGAGAGACACAGACAGACAGACAGACAGACAGACAGACAGACAGACAGACAGACAGACAGAGACAGAGAGCTGACCGAGAGGTAGGATCGAAGAGAGGTGGCAAGTTGAGGTCATGAGAGGTAAGTGCTGTGGGGCACTGAGGTTTATTGAAAGAGAGGTGTGACGTACAGAGAGAGAAGACAAGGACTGGAGAAAGTGTCCACACTGAACTAGAGGTTGGTGATCACCCTAAATATATTTATTAAAATAAAGCATTAAGAGAGTGCACTTTTACGGATTTCAGAGTGTGCACCATCTTGCATTGAAGATGACAAAAGAAGCCATTTTGCCACAATAAACACATCCAGCATCAGTGCTGTTGGTGCTAGCTGAGGCAGTGGAACACTTGATGAGCTCTTTGAAAACGATGACATGTCCTCCGCTGGGTCTGTTAATTCTGTCCTGTCTTATAACCTTGTGCCTGGGGAATAGGTGTGGTAATGTCGATAGAATCAGCCAGGTTTCTGTGAGGAAGAGCAGTTTCAATGTGTGGTCGTGCAGCAGGTCCCATATTTCAGTAGCGTGTTTATTGAGGGAGGTGTTGTTGAGGAGAAGGCAGAACAGGGAGGGGTGGGGAGAGGTGTATAGGTGTGCGTGGCCGAGGGAGAGGGAGAGGTGAGTGTTGTGTGCGGTGCATGTGAGGGTGGTGTGAAGGTGTGGGAAGGTGCAGGTAAAGTGTCAGGTGGAACAGGGGAAGGCACATTCGCAGTCGACTACCGAGGCGTAGCAGCAGCACTGGATGGTGCATTCAAGGTTCAGGGTGAGGAGAGGGAAGCAGAGACGTAGCAGTGATGGGAGTGAAAGCAAGGGGTCTGGCGCTGGGCACGGGAGGGGCGCATACGGGCTGTGCATCCAAGCTGCGGCGGACATGAATTAGGAGCAGGGGTCTCTGGGGCAATGGGTTGGGCTAAGTAACTGGCAGGAACCGAGAAGGGAGTGCGGCGTGGGAGAGGAAGCAGGGAAGGTCGCAAATTCAGGAAAAGGGCAGGAAGAAGAGCAAAAGAGTGAGAAAAAGGAAGAAGAGGAGTTAAGAGAGCAATTGAGTTCGAAACTCGAAGAGAAGAGCTGAGACTAAAAGAAGCCAAGAGCAGCAAGGATTCAGTGAAAAGGGCAGAGAAAAATGTTAAAGAATGAAAGGCAAAAGCACAGAAGATCAGCAAAGAATGAATGAGAAAGAGTGGCAGATGCCCAGCAGATCGGCACAGAATCAGTGTAAAAGTTCAAAAAGCAGCAAAGAAAGATTGCGGAATACTGAAAAAAGCACATGAAAGTGGCAGAAAGAGAATGAGAAACGCACAGAAAAGCAGCAAAGAAGGAATAAGAAGGAAGGAGTAATGCACAGTGAAGTAGCAAAGAAAGACTGAGAAATGCACATAAAAGTGACAAGTAATGAAAGAATGAGCAATGCACAGAAAACAGCAAGGAAAGGGCGAGAAGTGTTCAAACAAGCAAATGGTGCGCGCGAAAGTGATCGCGAGCAAGAATTTCGGCCGCGACCGGGAGTTGTGTGCGCGCGCGCAAAAACTAAATAAAACAAGCATTGGCCGCGCGGCACGCGCTCTGTGGTGGGGGAGGGGGGAGGAGCGGGAGAGCAAGTGACGCGCAGCCGTGAAAGTGACACGGCCGCGCGGCCCCGAGAAGCGCTCTGTGGTGGGGGAGGGGGAGGAGCAAGTGAGAGGAAAGACATATGGCGCCTGGAGCATGCGAGGAATGCGCGTTACTGTGCGCGTACCCGCATGCTCTAGGCAAGCCCAAAAAAAAGTGGTCGCATTTCTAAAAGCCCACTTACAAAATGTCTCGCCCAGACCAGCGCAAGCGCTGGCTTCAGGGCGAGACCTAAAAACGAGATTATGAAACTGATTTGTGAGGGTGTGAGCAAAACCCAGAGACTGCAATGTGCCTGTCACCCAAATCCTCAGGCTTGTTGGTGAGACTAAATGGAGTCATTAAGAACAAATGGGGTAAAGTATATGTATCCACTACTCTTAAAGGGCCAAATGGTCCCCCTCTGGTGCTCATGAGCATGTGTAGCACTCTGAGCAGAAAGACAGGACTAAGCCCACGAGACCCTCATAGGAAGCCCAATGAGAATGGCTGCTGTTCCTGCTGCGGTTTCGCTCTTAATTTCTGATGACAGAAACGTGAACTTTTGCAAATATAAATGCAGTGGACTCTATATCATTCCAGGTCCAACAAGTTACCCCAGTCCCCTCAACTGTTGCACATCGCAATTTGACACCCGGGGACTGGGTTTTCGTGAAGAATCACATACAAAAGAATTGTCTGCAATCCCAGTGAAAAGGACCATGTCAGGTACTGCTCATACCAAAACACTGCTGTAAAACGTGAAGGATTGCCTGCCTGGCTGCATGCGTTGCACACAAACAAGATGAGGGGGAACAGGAAAACACTGTTCACTGACAAAAGCAGCTTTGGTCAGAGTGAAAGGAAATTTCAAACCAAGTGGCCAAAAAGAGTGGCCAAGGCACCTAGAGAGAAATCCTGCAGTCCGACTAAAGGAGAAAGAATAAAAGACAAAGAGCAACAATTGGCCCCAGTTATCATATTCTATTCTATTCTCATGGATTTCTAAAGTGCGTGGCTACCCAGAAGGGCATCCCAGCAAGTATTTAGGCAGCGCAAACGTAGAGTAGAACATTAACTGAAGAGGTCAGTTTTCATGGATTTCGTTAATTTTTGTTCTGACATTGTTTTCCTTAACTCCAGTGGAAGAGCATTTCAGAGGAAGAGGCACAAGGAAGACGAAAGAACACCAGCCACCACTGGTTTTCTATATCTTGGGGACTGCTAACAGATGTTGGTTTGTGGAACACAGTGTTCTCATGTGGATGTAGGGTGTTAGCATATTTTGAATCAGCCAGGGTCCCTTTTTGTACATTGCTTGATGGGCCATGTAGAGTGGCAAATTATATTCTTTTGATCACTGGAAGCCAGAGTTACCAGGGACGCTGTGGCTGACTGGTGCTTGGGAATTTTCACAAGGATCCATGCTGCAACATTTTGTATTACTCAGAGTCTTTTTATGATGGATTTGGGGCTCTCCAAATATAGGAAGTTCCCATAGTCGAGTCTCGATATTACTAGGTTTTGACTCACTACTTTGCGTGAAGGTTCAGGCAGCCACCTCAGTAGTTTTCTCAGTGTCCTGAGTAGTCCAAAACAATTTGACGCCAATTTCTTTGCTTGGACTTCCGTGAAGAGCTTGCTGTCAATCACAAAACAGAGGCTCTTGACCTCTGATTTGGGCTTTGGTTAGGTACCCAGAGAGGCTAGCCAGTTCAACTCCCTCCATCTGATGGGATTGTTCCCCACCACTAACACCGCCGTCTATTCCGCATTCTGTTTCAGATTACTGGCCAACACACAGTCTACTACATGCTTTAGACAGCTAGTAAGTTGGAAGGATGCTTTACCTGTTTGCTGAGAGAGGGAGATGACGATCTGTGTGTCATCCGCGTAAGACATTATAGAAAAACCATAGACTTTGATAATCTCTGCTAGTGGGAGGACATACAAGTTAAACAGGGTGGGGCTTAGTGAGGAGCCCTGAGGCACCCCACATTTTAAAAAGTAGCATTTAGACTATGTGGCTTGTTCACACACTTGAAACGTTCTGTTTTGAAGAAAGGGGCTGCATTTGCTCCTTACATGATTTGACTGGTCCTACCTCTGCTGATGCAAGTAAGTTTTCCAAGAGGGAACAGTAGGTCCTCTACCCAGGCGGTCATCATCAAGATACAGAAGATGAGGGAAAGAGAAATGCACACACACTGCCAGAATGAGTATTGAGAAATTAATTAAGGCCCTGGTGTCCCCATGTGTACACCATACAAAACAAGAGAGAACTATCCACTTTTAATGAAACATGGGATTGATATATTTTCTGCGATGATCCCTCCCATACGAGTTGCTTTAAATGTAGTAAGGATAAGGAAGCAGCCTAGTTGATCAAGAGGCTGGTCAGTGACATACTGCTTCTCTCTCTGACATCAGATGGTTGTGATGCGTAGCATAATTATGGAATGGCTTTATATTTGATCCTGGCTAAGGAATGAGAGGTGTGTAAAGCAATAAATTCCCAGTGTTGCACATTTCTTACCGATAATAATCCAGAAATGTGCAGGATCTCATATTTGATATTTCGAAGATTTCACAAGAAGAGGATGAAATGAGCAAGCCAGTTTTTTAGGAGGAGCTGGGAATAGGCTAAGTAATTGTGGGACATGGATTTAGGACTTCTAGAGGCCGTTGCTGCAGTTTTGCTTCTTTTATTGTTTCCACTATGGGTAGGGCCTAGCCTGTATATAATGTGTCTTGATATGGTGAGAGGTACTGAGACCTGAGAGGATTGTCACAGCTTTCTCAGCAACCCCTGATGAAATTCGTTTTTTATCTCTACTGATGAAGGAAAATATCCAGAAAAACGTGTCTTAAGATTTACAGCACTAACCTGCACCAATTTTGGTGAAACACTACAGCTAATATTTACGTAAGCATTTACTGTGAACTCCATTGACCACAATTTTAAGGGGCGAACTGTGCTAGGAGGTGAAGCAGTGTGCTCCCGTCCCCCTTTTGTTTGAAAAGGCTCCTTTGAGCTGACGAGCTTTTGGAGATGCACTTGTGTGCCACTGAGAGGTTCTCAGACCTGAAAGGATTGTGGCAGCTTTCTCAGCAACGCCTGATGACATTAGTTTTTTTATCTCTACTGATGAAGGATAATATCCAGAAGCACATGTGTCTAAATATTTACAGCACTAACCTGCAGCAACTTTGGTGAAACACTACAGCTAATATTTACGTAAGCATTTACTGTGAACTGCATTTACCACAATGCTAAGGGGCGAACTGTGCTGGGAGGGGAGGCAGTGTGCTCCCATGCCCCTTTTACATCATATTGTATGGTTTCTGTAAAGAACTTTCAGGACCACCATGAGGAACCTGTCTAGATTTCCAAGGTTGTCTAATTTCCAGAAATGTTTGATGTTGATAGGTTTTCTTAGGTGTAGGGCATCTTACAAAAAACTCTAAGTGCAAGTTCCTTTTTGAAAGTGATTCATATGAAATAGCGCAGAGGTTTGCTCTCAGAATGACTGAATGACTTCATTGACATATTCTTCCCTGGACTTTTGCACAGCCACACTCCCCTACATGGGTCTCCTTTAACAAAACAATAGTCCTCCTCTCAGATATTTTATACTCACTTTTTGGGGATTGGGCTAACCATAACAACCTTAAGGAATAGGCCTTTCCCATTTCAAGTATGATTCAATTGATGAATTGTAAATTTGTTACACCTCGTCATCAGCTTGTTGTTTCTAGAGGACACTGGGGCTGATGGAATCAATGTAGACTCAGGTCTCCAGAATCAGGCAGTCATCAGTTAGCTCCAGAAGAGCTCCACATGCAACCACAGGTAAGTGTATAATGGGCCAAATCTCTGTACCTTAAGAAATCCATAGAACAGAAGTTTCAGAGTAACTTCACAAGCATTTGAAGAAACCGAACAGGCTTCATGACGGAAAACCACGATTTAGACACATAAGGAAGAGTGAAACTGCAAAAAGCAAAGAAAAGAAAAGAGCTCTGCATGGCCTGGCTGCAGTGGATGAAGAGCCAGAGGCAGCTTTTTCTCTTAGTGACCCAATCTACAATAAAAAAGATCTCGGGGATTGTCTTCGATTCGATCCAATCTTTCCTTTTCAATTGAAGTGTATTAACTAGGATTCAGTCTTTCGAATACTTATGCGGCATATCACAGTGATCATTCCAGTCACTCTTGCTATTCATTATCTCTATGCGCTCACATACTCAGGTAGGTGGACATCACCTGCAATTTCAGATCAAACTAACAGATGTTTCCTGAATTCCAAATAAGACCCAGGAATAGGAAACTTCTAAAAACCTAGCTCTTCATCCTCCAGTTTGCCGCCTTTCCAGTAGTGTGCTTTGTGATCTTACAGTGCCAGGTCACCCACACCCTCATGCATACTCTGCTAAAATGCAAATAAGCCAAGGAAAAAAGTGCATTCAGGCTTTGCACTATTTTCTCATATTTAAACCACGCCCACACTAGTGGAGGAAGGGTGTTTAACTCTGCCCTAAAAAACTATTTTTTTTTTAGAGTGGAAGTTGGAAAAAAGTGTGGTAAAATTCTAGTTTTATATTCCACTTTTTTATCACACTTTTTCCTCTTACCACTCATTTGTACTTGACTGAGGCACTGATAGGATGGCAGGGAAAAAGCTATTAAAATACAACCTGGGTGGAGGTGGCGGTTTTGGAGATGGCGGCATTTTGAAACTTATTTTTCCCTCCTACGGGGCTGCTGGACAGGCAGTACTGACCTCCTGATGGTCACAGCCTGGCCCCTGCTATTGTGCACACACTCTGCCATATATTATCCTGAGATGAGCAGAGGTGCCCAGATCCAGGCTCTCCATTCAGGGGGGTTTACACATAAGCAAACACATTAAACATAAACAAAGCAGCACTAGAAAATCTACAAACACTCAAAACACATACATATGAATCACTCACACACTGATAGAAATGGAACTAACGCATGGACATCTGCAGGCATACTTGACACATTGCTGGTGGGGAACATATCCGCAATCTTAGTGCCCCTATGTGAGGGACATAAATCCGGCAGAAAAGATACAGGTTTCTCTAAATCTGGCATACAACCATTGTCCGCTCATACAAAATCGCTAGCTTCACATGAGCGGACAATTGGCGAAAAATTTCTGTATTTGCAGTCAAGTATAAATGAGGTTGCTAAATGGGTAACGGAGTACTGAACAAAACTAAATAATTCAGTAACCATCCAAAAACCAGAATTGTCTGTTATGGAAAAATTAAATACAAAGTCTAGCCAAGACTGCAAACTAACAGGACCCATTTTTCAACTGAATAAGGGAGAGTTTTCTCTGCTTTAAAGGTGCCATAATGGATATTTTTGAGACCGGTAGTCCCTATATCTAGGGTCAAATTGGACCCAAGGCATAAAGTTAGCCTAATGGTTGGAACCAACAAAAAAGATAGCATTATCCATCCATGTTCCACAAGATCCCATTTAGCCTGGAAAAGAATCACTGATGGCAACTATCTGGATCCCGGCTCCGTCAGATAAATTAATGGCTTCCAAAATTACCTCATAGATAACCGATCATATCTGGAAGTCTACAGTGGGATCAAATTAAGAAAGCCAAGATGGCTACAAGCTGAACTTACGCTATCACTTCAAGCCTGGCATGAACAATTTCTATTTGGCATTAGGTGTTTTGAAAGATGGCATTGTGATATTTGCAGAAGAACGTCCCTACTTCTTTTGACCAGGAACCAACAACTGCCCAACACCAATACCATTCACCAGCAGATTTCAAATAACATGCTGGTATAACCCTAAAGGCGCAGGGTCCTAGGCTCTGGAATGCTCTTGAGCTGCCCATGGCAGCAAAGCCAAATTATCTGAATCAGAAAACTGATCTGTTGAACTACTCAAGACTTTGAATAAGGATTGGGATCTCAAGATCAGGTGACCAATCAAAGTTATCTACATTCTGACAGCTAGACCGCAACCTTCTGCGACACAGACTATACAGTCTTGAAACCTATTACCTCACCATCAGCACTATTAACCAGCCATCATCAAGAAAACACTGGCCGATCCCCACCCTTAATCAAGAAGCTGCTCCCGTTGTATGAAATGTGGACCTTTTTCCTGCCAACCATCCCAAGGGATATTATATTTCTCTCCTAAATATATCCATTAACGAACTGCACTGATTATTACTGATTATGTATAGGCAGAGGCGCCAAGTAACTGTAAAGCATCACCTTAATGTTTTTAAAACCAAACCAATTACTTTAAAACAAAAATTAAGCATACAAAGGAGGTCAAACTGCAATTTTCCAACCAAAAATTTAGAAGAATAGATGCACCTTAATCCAAAGAGGAGTTGTTGCCCCCAGATCTTCTCTCAACTATCTTTTTTTGGTGGACTCAAAATGAAAATTGTCTCAAAGTTGACCCTTCTTGCCCAGGGACATTCAGATCACAATGCAGTTTTGCTGGAGACCAAACTCCACTATCAAAAGGTGACAAGAAAAGGTGTTACATTTTAATATGCTGGAAGTGAAGAGTATGTTCTTATCTTGGAGTTCCTACTGACTACTCATAGAAAAGATGATCTGGCTATGCAGAGACAACACTACTGCTTTGTCACCTCTGTCAACCAACAGGGAATCCCTGGACGTCGACCTTATACAAAAATACTTCAGTTGTTGATATCCATCCTGCAGGTTAACCAACACAGAGGACGGCAGACTCTCCAGCCTGCATCGTGCCTACTTCTAATACGAAATGTACTCCAGTTGATATCAGTGAATATTATGCATATTTATACATTTAAAACCTGTTACAATTTGTACACTTGTTCCCATAAAAGTGAACATGTAACCACAACTCCCATAGTGGAAAATGCTGTTGCCTAAAAAGCCAAGACTGGCTAAAGGTGTCATACACCACAAGGGTGTTGTGCTGGGAGAAGGCTAAAGCAACCAAACTGACACAAGTAGGTCACTGTGCTATGCTTTATTGACTGTGTCCCCCCCTGTCATACATAGATCCAATACTTCTTGGGGGTACTCGTCTCCACCCATGCAGTTCCATCTCTATCCTCGCAGCAATGTCCTTTGTTCCTCCCACTTCCTATCTTACACCAGCCCCATGCTGGAAGTATTGTCCAGTGCCCAGCTGGCATCCCATCTTCCTAGTGTCCTCAGGACATGACAAAGGGGTCACTTGGCAGCTAGGTTTGTGCAAACACCATTTCTGTTCACATAAAGCATTGAAGCAAGTTTCATGACAGAATGAAAAACAATGGCAGACTACTTTTGCACTGGCAGAGTGGGTGCATTATGTGATAAGGAAGTAGAAGGCATAGATGTAGTGGCAAAAAAGAAGACGACAGTGACAGTAATTGTGACAAGGGTGAAGAGTGTAGCCAGAGAGCAAGCGTGACACCAGGGAATAGTACCAGAAAGAAGATTCGAGTAACCTCCAGATATTGATAAAGAACGTGATAGTGAGAGAATGGGGTGGATGGCGTGGTCTTGGGACCTGGGAGGCGGGTATTGGCAGATAACTCTAAGGGGCGGGGTTAGGCACAGTCGTAGTGGGAGCAGTTGGAAGAGACCCCACCTTGATTCTCAGAGGACACGGGCCTACCCCTTGATTTATGGTGAACGAGTGAGCAGGCCCAGGGCGACGACAGTGACCCGTGCCACATGGGGCAGAATGAACAGGGGGTAAGGGGGATCACCAGGAATTATTGCAGAGTGATGGGGCGGCACATGGGCAGAAGGGGTGGGAGCACCAGGCAGCCACAGCAGAGCAGGGCAATTGAGCGGCAGCGAGGTGCAAGACAGGACTGGCCGCTGGACATGGGGCCACTTTTTAAGCTTTAGTGGTGGGAGAGAGAGCAGGCAGTCAAGAGAGATATAGAGAATATCACAGGGGTGACAACAGTGTCTTTAGGGCTTGTAAGAACTGGGGATCTGGTTGTGACAACGCGCTGGAGGTTGGGACACTGGCAGAAGGAGACAAGGGTATGGAGGCAAGTGGGTCTGGTTCCCAGAGGAGGGATTTGGGTACATGGGACCGGGTAGAGAGGGGGAGAGACTTGCTGTCCAGATGGGTCAGGCAGGGCAATATGGCAAAGGTGGCAACATCAGACAAGTTCAGCAGGGAGAGTTTTGTGCAGCTCATTTACCGGGCTCTGAAGACAAGATGTTGTGGCCAGTTTCTGGGACAGCTGTGGACCTGTATGGATAGCTGGAGGAAGGCTTCATGAGGCCTCTTCACACCACCAAGGATCATATGAGTTGCTGTATGATGCATAATTTGTGGATAGTGGGGTGGGGGATGCTGCGGTTGCTAGCACAAGCATGTGTGGATATGATGAAATAGTGTGGGGAATGGAGGAGACTACATTGGATTATAAGGAGGAGGAACTGGAAGAAGGGTGCCCTCATTCTAATGGTGTCAAGGGAGTTGGTGTTTTTCAGGCACAGTCGAAGTCAGAGGAGAAGAAGGAGGTGTCGGTGCAAATGAAGAGAGGACTGGCAGAGCGGGAGGCATTTGACCGGGTTGCGATCTTAAGGCCAGGTAAGAACGGGGATACATTTAAACATTTCTATCAGTGGGGGTGGGTTCTTGGGTTGTCGCAAATGGCACAGAGGTGCGATTACTCAAGGGTAAATATGTATAGGACCAGGGGATGGGTCTGGGGGAGGAGGACAGCAAAGTTGAGGACAAAGGGAAATCTGAAACTTGTGGTTCCGGTGACACCACGGACCTATTGAAGGATGAGGCAAGAGCTAGGTAAAGTAGGGGAAGAAAGCACAAAAACACCCTTATATGGGCATAACCAAACCTCTTGGGTCACCCTTCGTGGTATCCCCTAAAGAGAGTATTTGGAAGGGTGAGTATATTGAAGTGTTCAAACTCCTGCACAGGGAAGTGAGGGCTGAGGAAGTGTCCAAAGAGGATGAGTATTACCTGCACAAAAGACCCCAAGTCCCTGTTCCAGTTAAAAATTGGACAGCGGCTTTCCTGATATATGCTAGAGCATACTGCAAAACAATTCCTGAACGCTATGTAGCATTGTTTAAGTACCTGGATGTGGTGAGGAAAGCTCAGATAACTTTTGGTGGCTGGGCTTGGGTGAAGAATTTAGGGCATGTCTGGCAGAAGATGCGCATGGAGTTTGGGGGCACCTGGACAATGAATTATTTTTGCAAACAAGTCACCAGCTCTTGCCGAATCCTATGACGTATATGGCAAGTGGGTGGCCAGTGATTTATAAGCCCTTTCATAGCCAGCTTATCCAAGGAAGGGTTGGATCAGCAGACCATGGGCAGACAATGAACACAGGGGCATGCTGGGGCTTCAATAAGGGCAAGTGCAATAGAGAGTATTGCCGTTTTTTACACAAATGCTCAAAATGCAGAGGAAAGCATTTTGTCCTGCAGTGTGGGCCGCAATCAGGTGGCATGGGACCACAGGTGGCACAAGGGGGGCAGTGGAAACTTAACAACGACAGGGGTAGAAGACGGGAAAGACAGAACAACATGGGCAAGGGCTTGTACGCCAATTAAGATTGATCGCTTGAGGTATTGGATGTCTTGCAGTGATACATTGGGGGACACACCATTTTTACTGGAAGGTTTTGAACATGGTTTTAGATTGAGATTATAAAGGACCACAAAAGCGTCGCTGGGCTGAGAACTTGCGTTCCGTCTGGGGGCATGAGGAACTGGTATGGCACAAATTGATGAAGTAAGTAGATAAAGGAAAGATGGCAGCTCCTTTTGCAGTTTGGCCTTTGCCATATGTGATTGTCGCGCCTATTGGGGTTGTACCTAAGAAGGATCTTAGGGAATTTAGATTGATTCACCATCTTTCCTGGCCTGAGAGTCAATCTGTTAATGATTTAATTGCTGGGGACGTGAGTAGATTACATTATGCCTCGGTCGATTCCAGCCATTGCACTGATCAACAGGCTTGGGCCGCGGTCTTTGATGGCAAAATGCCATATTAAATTGCCAGACCACGAAGGATTTTGAGTTATTGGGAAACCAATTTGCAGGTTTCATATTTGTTGATAAAACATTTTCGATCGGCTGCTCAGTTTCTTGTTCACTGTTTGAGGCTTTTAGTACGTTTTTGCAGACATTGTTCCTTGCGGTAATGGGGTCAGATAGCATGACACATTGCCTAGATGATATTTTCTTAGTGGGCTGCCCACAGACAACACAGTGTGCAGTTACTGGAACTGTTTCAGGACCTGATGCACGATTTAGTGGTGTCCTTGCCCCCTGGGAAGATAGTGGGGCCAACAGAAGCTTTGGCTTTTTTTGGCATGGAGCTGTATTCTGTGAGACTGCCCTGGAACAAGAAAGAGAAGTTGTTGGATTTGAACAGTCAGATGCTTTCCAAAGAGAAGGCACAGGTCAAGGGCATTCAAATTTTGTTGGGACATCTTAATTTTGCTTGCCTGGTGGTCAGAGCGGGCCCTGCCCATCATAGAATTTGGTTGAAAGCAGGAGTGAAGGAGGACTTGAGTGTTTGGCAGACATTTTTGAGGGAGTTCAATGGGGTATTGAGGGCAGGAATGGGAGAAGCAGAATGGTCCTTGTAGCTCTTCTCAGACGCAGCAGTTGACTGTGGTTTTGGTGTTTTTTGGCAAGGACATTGGTGCGCGGAGCCTTGGCCAGAAGAGTGGAGAGACGATGGCTGTAGTATTGCCTTTTTGGAATTTTTCCCATTGGTGGTGGCAGTTTGCCTGTGGGGACACAATTTTGCTAACAAAAAAGTGCTGTTTCATGTTGACAACATGTCAGTGGTCAACACTTTGAATAGGCAGTCAGCCAGTGACCTTGAAGTCGTTGCAAATTTTTGTGTTAGAATGTTTGCATCTGAATGTGTCTTTTAAGGCACGGCCTATTGCAGGAGTAGATAACAACATTGCGGATACTCTCTCTTGTTCCCAGTGGCAGAGATTCCGTGGGCTTGCACCTTGGGCGGACGAGAGGAATACACCCATGCCAGGACACCTATGGACCGTTGGCTGGATCTCATGATTGAGTTGGGCAAAGGTTCTTTGTCGGACTCCACGTGGCAAGTGTACAAGCAGGCATGGATGGAATTCTTGGCATTTGGTGCAGAGAAGAGGAGTATGGATGATGGAGAAGAGTTGCTATGGGCGGATGTGGTAAAGTTCATCATGTTGTTGATTGAGAAGGGTTTGACGGCGGTGATGATTGCTGGTAAGTTGGGTAGGTGTGCCATTTTTTAGGAATCTCTATTGGGGTTACGAGCCATCTGCAGGGGAGTTGGAGAGGTGAATTTTGGAGGGTTGTGCCAGAGAAAGGCAGCCTATGAAAAGGGTGCAGAGACCTGTGATGTTTATGATTCTTATAGAGATAGTGGAGGCTGTCCCACAGATGTGTCAGTATGCACAGGAGAGTACAAAATAGAAACGGTCACAGTGAAAATAAACTCAACATTGGATTCAACATCACCTTGAGTAAATCAAAATTACAATTTATTCGTGTTTAGAATATAATGATATTCATATTCAATAACAGCACAATTGTCAGCATGATTGTGAAGAGGTGCTCCAGAGGGGGAGGAGGGAGTGTTCAACGATGTGCGATAGTGAAGGTTAGTGAAAAAGGAAGGGCAATGTGCAGTACATACATCAACAAATACTGGTGACCTATCCAGCCACTTTCAAGGCTAAACATACATGAGAACCATAGTATTCTAGTGACGCAGTGAATCAATCGCTGTTATCTATACATGGAAAACAGGTAAAGCCGTCGACGTTTCGACCCCAAGGGTGTGTGTAGGAAATTTGAGTCCTTACAGTAGGGTCTTCTTCAGGACAAGGGAAGACACCTAGGGATGGTTTAAAATAGGAGTGGCCTTGTTAATTCAGGTGATGGTCAAAATAACCGTAATTCATTAATCAAAGAGAGGCAATAGTAATTCCCCTTCGGTCCACCTAGAAGATTCTGGTGGAGATACTCTAAGTAATGGCCCCTATGTCGTAGAGACGGATCAAAAGCTCTGTGTGTGCTGAAAATAAACAATAAAAGTATATCAGCAACAGTTTTTTCTAGGACGTGAACATTTTTTTTTTTTAACCTTAATTTCCTTCCCCAGTGTCATTGAAATGAATTAACTTACTCAGTGGATTTTCAGGAACATGCATGATAATGAGAGGGCAGAATTAATCAGAAAACTTCATAAGCGATCTAGTGAGGAAACACAGGAAAGGATAATTAGCCTCACCGCGTCCCTCAAAGTATAGACAAATAACTAATCAAGTAGCATAGAGAGGAGCGAAGAACGGAACATACCTCCGCACTTGGTCAAAGTCAGCCGTGTACCTCGCAAGCGGAGCCGTTGCCGCATCCGGTTAAATAGAGACCGCGAGGCTGTCAACGTGCATGCGCTAGTTCGGCACGTAGGTCGATCATCCGCTAAATGCTGACATAACTTGGCAGATGTCAGCGTGTGAGCTGACCCGTCTTCCAAACCAGGAGGAACACCGCCCTAACCCTGATTATCGCCGCCGTGTGGGCGGTTACAATTTGATCGTTGTCAGAAAAGTGGGGGCAATACCCACAAATGACTATGTAATCTCAACCTAACAGTTTGTTTTAGAAGTCAGATGGATCAAACGGATTACATGAGTACGATTTTCCATACATTATTGTAATGATGTAAATGAAATACATATATGTTTGAATAGAATAGATGGTAATTGGACATGCAGCAATGCAAACATATTGGTTTGAAAAACCAATCTATGGTGTAACATTTCGGCAGTCAGTAGTGTTGCAGTTTGTGTGGGTTTTTAAGTTGACTGTGTGGTGTTTGCAACTAAATTGCCTTGTTTCGATGGTTGAGCTGCATGCTTTGCATCGGCCACATTTGTAATTGCCTACTATCTCTGGTAGGTGCCACAAAGTCCAAATCGAAGGTTGTGGTGGTGTCTCTAGAAGTGAACTGACCACATGGTCATGTATGCTTTTTCCCTTCTTGAATGAATGCATAGGAGGTTCGACCAGTTCAAGTTCATCCGAGATGAGTTTTCATTGGTGGTTCACTATTCGTTTGATTGCGTTACTGCGGGTACAATAGGTGGTTACGCATATCATTCTGTTTGTAGGAACATTAATGCGTGACTTCGCTGTTAGAAGAGTCTCACTTGGGTTGAACCATGCCCTTTTGCGGGCTCGTTTGACTAATCTCCTCGGGTACCCCCTCTCGATGAGACGATTCGCGAGTCCCTCTGACTCTCCCAGGTAGTCCTCTTTGCGTGAACAGTTCTGACGGATCCTGAGAAATTGTCCGAAGGGCAAGTTGTTCCTCAGCCCTCTGGGGTGATGACTATTGTACCTCAGTAGTGTATTCCTTTCAGTCGGTTTCCTGAAGAGGGTAGTATACAGTAAGTTGTTCTCTGTCTTGATTGAGATATCTAAGAAGTCCACTGTCTTTGAGTCAGAGTGCATTGTAAACTTGATATCCGTTGATCTTTTGTTTAGCCATGAAAAGAATGTCTCCAGTTCAGTGGGACTCCCCATCCAGATGAGCAAAATGTCATCTATGTAGCGTTTCCACAAGGTTATGTGGTCAATGTGGGGGTTGGCTTCGTTATAGATGAAAGGGTTTTCAAAATCTCCACCAGAATCTTCTAGGTGGACCGAAGGGTAATTACTATTGCCTCTCTTTGATTAATGAATTACGGTTATTTTGACCATCACCTGAATTAACAAGGCCACTCCTATTTTAAACCATCCCTAGGTGTCTCTCCTTGTCCTGAAGAAGACCCTACTGTAAGGACTCAAATTCCCTACACACACCCTTGGGGTCGAAACGTCGACGGCTTTACCTGTTTTCCAGGTATAGATAACAGCGTTCTCATGCATGTTTAGCCTTGAAAGTGGCTGGATAGGTTACCAGTATTTGTTGATGTATGTACTGCACATTGCCCTTCCTTTTTCACCAACCTTCACTATCGCACATCGTTGTACACTTCCTCCTCCCCCTCTGGAGCACCTCTTCACAATCATGCAGACAATTGTGCTGTTATTGAATATGAATATCATTATGTTCTAAACATGAATAAATAGTAATTTTGATTTACTCAAGGTGATGTTGAATCCAATGTTGAGTTTATTTTCACTGTGACCATTTAAATTTTGTACTGTACTTCACCCAGGTCCGGTGGATATTTGGGTTCCCCCATTGTTTTGTAACAGTATGCACAGGAGAGCCTCTTCTGTTCAGTGATGATGGTTTAGCTGTTTTGTGGGGCATCTAGGCTAGGGAAGTTAATTGGCTCCTAGAAGAAGGAAGGTATTAGAGGCGAGAATGTGTGGTTGATGAATGGTGAGGTGAAGGTGTGGTTGCCTCATTTTAAGACATACCAGAAGGGTTGTGGGATTTGTGTCAGCCTTTGGCTTTATCCGGATGAAAGGGTCTGCCTGCTGCGTTGGTGGCAGAAGTTTATTAGGGAGTAGATTGTCCAAGGTGAGGTTTTTCGACATGCTGGATAGGACAGAGTGGCGTAGTCTCAGGTTTTGGGAGTGATGAGAAAAGCGTTAAATTAATGGGTTTACCGGGAGAAGAATTCGGGACACATTCTTTTAGAATTGGGATGGCGAAGGATGCAGAGATGCGAGGGTGGTCCGGGCAAGCTATACAGCAGGCGGGGAAGTGGCAATCTGACTGTTACAAGTGTTACATGAGATTTGATTTGGCATGGTAATTAGTGTGGCTACCACTTTGTTTTTGTTTGTTGTAGGCTGTGTTGCAGGGCCTGGGCAAGAGCACATGGAGATCTGGATTTGTGGTAATTCCTTTGTAAAATGGGCCGCATGTCAGGCAGAAACCAGCAATTCAGGCAAACAATTAGGTTTAATCATTTAGAAGTTCAGTTAAAATGGTTTGACAAGAGTGGGATGCGCTGGTATGAGTTATTGCCTAATTTGGATTCTTTGTGAAAAGCCTTCTCTTGTCCTGATGTTTTGGTGTTACATTTGGGAGAAAATGATTTGGTGCAAATGAAGGGCTTGGCATTGTTAAAATGTGTTAAAGGTGATTTGAGGGGGATCAAGCAAATGTGAGCAGGGACAATGATTGTGTAGGTGGCTTTCATGATGTGGAGAGCATGAAGAGGTGCTAGGAAGCCAGTAGCTATTGACAGGGCATGCCACAAGTGCAAAAGGGAAATGAAGAGATTTTGCAGAGAGGAAGGTATCTTTGTGATTTACAATGAGGATCTGAGGTACAGAGAGGCGCAATTATTTCGAGATTGAGTGCATCTGCCGGTGATTGGGATGTAGTTATATTTACTCCAACCGTTTTGTCTAATTTGTTAAATGGATCAGTAAACAAGGGAAAATCACTATTAATTCCTTTGAAGGGAGACCATGCATCCCTGGGATGGCAATCTGACATCCCGATCTGTCGTGTGAGTTTCAAATACCTGGAAGTCCACCTCAAAACACTGCTGGAACTCACATGGCTTCTTAACCATACACCTCTCCTAAAGGGGACTAAAACCAGTCTGGCCACCTGGAACAACCTCCCCCTCAACATCCTGGGTCGGGTCGCTCTGATTAAGGTGATGATACTCCCCTGGTTTCTCTACATTCTACAGGACTTCCCACTCCACAACCCTAATACATAGTTCACTGAGGTGGCGACGGTTCTCCGCTCCTTTCTTTGGAGGGGTCGACCCTCACGCATTGCGCATGCTAAATGTCGATGTTCAGTGTACCATGAGTGCCTGGGAGCAACGGACATCCATCTGTATTGCTGTGCTTCTCACCTTCTCATCATCACTGACTGGCTGACTGGAGTGACCCGGCTTACAGACTTGAACTATCATATCTTGGTTTTGACGGGGTGATGCATTATCTGTACGGCCGACCAATTCCCCTTGACATGCCCGAAATCACCAGAGCGATCTTCCTAGTGTGGAGAGCTGCCAACAGATTTACCGGCTGGGACATACGGCTTACCAAACAAACCCCGCTTTGTAGGGGACGCTGGAACACTTAGCATTGCTGGAAGGCTTTTAATACTGGGACCTAATCGGGGTCACAGTATTGGGTGATGTATGGCCGGGGCCCACCATGTACACCTTTGCTGATCTTCAAACTCAATTCACACTCTCCCGTACCCAATTCCACAAATACCTATAGTTGCGTCGTGCATTGGGTCAATATCGCGCCCGATTAATGGACTTGCCAGAACATAGCCCCCTAGAAGAATGGATGGGTGGTTTGGGTCGGGGGGGTTATTTCTCAGATATATCATGCCCTTATATGTAACAGCTCGGATACCCTAACCCCTGTGAGACAGAGGTGGGAGGAATGGGTGGGAGAGTTGGAGGAGGTGGAATGGCGCGCAGCCTGTATGACTCCACGGAAACTTGGGATATCAGCGAGGCTTTGATTAATCCAATTAAACTATCTACACTTAAACTATATGACACCTCAACGTCTCTGGTAAGCAGGCCTTCTTATTGGACCTAAATGCACACGTTGCTTATCTCTTGAGGCAGACGTCTTCCACTTGGTCTGGCAGTGTCCAGAGATTGCCCGATACTAGACTCTCATTTGGGTCACCCTCTCAGTGGTGTTGGAGAGACCTGTTGTGCTGACCCCAAAGTTGGCCCCTTTTGGGCCTCATTGATGAGTCTGGGCGTGTGAGAGGCTATAAAACACTGCTAGAGCTGTCAGCTCTTCTGGTAAAAAGAGACATTGCATATGCTTGGAAACCGCCAGGGCCACCCAGTTTGAAGATATGGAGATCCGGCATGGACAGATGTGCCAAGCAAGAAGAACCGATTTTCATTGCCAGAGGAAGCCCTCAGAAATTTTACAGAATCTAGGGCAAGTGTTGGGAGTACTATGGTCTGTCCTCCATGGTGGCCACGGACCCTAGGGACATCGAGATATGCCTGTAATGTATTGCTTTTTCGAGGTGGAGGGGCTCATTTATGATGCAATGCTTTCTTTTATTGTACTGTTTGCAGCTTTAATAAAATCAATAAAATGTGCTTATTAAAAAAAAAAAGTGGATCAATTTGAGGCTTTTTGTTTGGGGGGTGGAAAAACAGTCAGGAGGTTGTTCTGGTGTGGGTTAGTTGAACAGGTTTTAAAGTTCTTTAAATGGAAGTTGGTCAGGTTAAGACCCAGTTCTGAGATGCAAGAGGGAGGGCAAGTTGAGAAGGCAAGACGATGGCAAAAAGTTGTGAGGATACGCATGAGTTTGGATGGGTGAAGTTTTGATTTAGGAGAGATTGGAGAGTTTGTGTTTGACTTGGACATGTCAAGGGGTCATTTAGGGGAGATCATAGGTGGTTGGTTAGCTTTTATAATGTCTAGTGAGGCCATGTTCTATTAATTTGTATGGCTAGCTGCTATGGTTGGTACAAACAGAGGTTGCACCTGTCTCATTATTCCACACATAATAAGGACTAGTGGTTTCTGGACTGGCCGTCCCGCCACTCGTGGGTTTTGCGGGGGTGGGCGTCTTTAGCCCTACCTCCCCTCCATCCCCCCCGGTATTATCAGGCAGGTGGTGTGGTTCGGGGACCTGGGAGGCAGATATTGGCAGCCAACTCTAAGGGGTGGGTTAGGCACCGTTGAAGTGGGAGCAGTTGGAAGTGACCCCTTCTTTATTCTAGAAGGCTAACACGTCAGTTAGCAGGAGTAGAGAGTTTTTTCCCCCGCCCCCCCCCCCCTACCAGGAGACTGGGGAAGATTGACCACATATTCTGCGTTATTTGAGGGGAATATGTTTGCCATATTGGTAATTGGACTTCTTTAGTGAGACAGGTTGTAGCTTCCTGGGGATACAACAGCTCTGGTAGTGTTGCTGATGAGCAGGTTGTTGGGATCTCGTGTCACCTGCATTCTTTTCCTTGTGTTCCCTGCGTGGAACGTAGAATGCTGCAGTTCTGGCAGTTGCTGCCGGGATGCTGCGGAGACCAGATGAATAAAGGAGAAGACTAGAAACCTACCTGCTGTGTGTCTTCTTTTCATTGGCGACGACGAGTTGTCTGGTCCCCAGTTTTCCCTCCATTTGCCGCTGGAGAGTGTTGGTGACATTTTGGCCGTCCCTGCTGGTTCCAGTGGTGAGGACCCGTTCGGCGTCCCGGGAGTCTATCCTGTGAAGAGCCCTCATGCTGGTTGTCTTCGCTGGTCATGCTGCGCTTTCCCGGAGGTTTGCGGTGAGGTTTTTCCTCTTTTTCGGGCCAGTTCAGGTCTCGACTGCGAGGGGGACTGTTTGCGCACGCGCGCATCACTCTGACGTTCTTGATCCTTATTGTTGTGACGACCGGCGCGCGTGTCGGCGCGCGACACGCTATTGTGGGAATTGAATGCGAGTCAGCGTTGGCATAGCAACCAGCGCGCATACCAGCCCCTGTGGTTGAACTCTGTTAAAGTTTTACTTAACGTAGTGACAACCGGCGCGCAGACCGGCGTGCGTCACTTTTCATCCTCAACTTCCTTGTGACAACCTTTGAGTGACTTTTGGGATTTAACACAAAGCTGATAGGATATGAAGCTCCATGCTCCATGCTGATTGGAAAAAAAAAAATATATACATCTGCTTAAGCTAATCCAAGCAGTTTAATGTGTTACACCTGCATGTGCTTATTTATAACGGTGACATGCATTGATGTGCTTATTTTTTTTTTTTTTCTCTTTTTCATCTTCTTAATTTACATGGTGGCACTAAAACGTGTGGCAGTTCTGAAAATACAAGGCAGTTAATTAATACAGTTTCAATACTAAAATACGTGACATAATCTGCAAGTTAACTACTTGTTGTGGTGATCTTCGTGGCAGCAACTCACCCACGCACAGTCAGTAGATGGATCACATAATGGCACCACCTCCTTTTTTGCAGTCACCAGGTACTCCTCCTATTATTTGGCAGCAATGGAAGGAGACATTTGAAGCCTATCTTGAGGCGATTGAAGGGGACACTTTTATTTCAAAGAAAAAGAAAGCATTACTTGTATATAATTTGGGCGCAGAGGGCAGGACCATCTTAAAGACTTTACCCCTAGAAATTGTAAGAACATGTGTCAGTAGTGGTGAGGAAGGGGACTCCTTAATTGTAGACGACTACGCTTCACTTATTAAAACTCTGGATAAAAGATTTAATCCCAAAAGGAACATTGTACTGGAGCGTCACAAATTTTTGCAACATGCTCAGATTCCTGGTGAATCAATTGATGATTTTGTAGCGGCTCTCAGAACTTTAGCTGTCAGAGTTCAGAGACGAAATAATCCGTGATCAGTTAATTGAGCGCACCTGCAATAAAAAGATTCAGGAAAAACTTTTAGCTTCAGAAGATCCTGATCTAGAAACTGCTCTCATTTTAGCCAGAAGTATTGAGCATTCCCAACTATGCATGAAAGAGATCAGTGGGTCTGCGTCCAGCGAGGTTAAGTTAGTCAGTATTAAACCTACAAGTAAACCTACAAAAGGAACTAGTACAAATGTATCTAACAGTTCTTCATCTGCATCCAGTTTGCCTAAGTTGAAATCTGAAAGACCTGAAAAACCTGACCTCTCATGTTATCGATGTGGGAGCAGATCTCATCTGGGAAATTTTAAATTTTGCTTTGCTATTAATCAAACTTGCTTTAAATGTGGTAAGAAAGGACATTTGGCACGTATGTGCAAAGCTACCATTGCACATAGGGTACAATCAAGAACTGTGAAGGCTATTGAGGAAGAATATGTTGACTCCGTGAATGAAAATGAAAGTTATGAATTATTAATGTTGTCTTCTTCCTCTACTCAATCGGATGGTGTGGTAGAAATCGCTTCTATTGTTGAACCGCATAAAAGAAAATCCTCTGCGTGTGCCATAAATTTAAACGGCAGCAGTATGAAATTTCTGGCGGATTCTGGTTCTCCTTTACCCTTATAAATGCCAAAGACTTTGAGGGATTGGGTGACATTCCTGTCGAGCAGTCCAACATAAAAATCTTTGCTTATGGTGGTAAAAGGGTTGAGGTTCTAGGCAAGTTTGTGGGCAAGTTGGAATTCAAAGGGGATTTAGCACAAGGGACTGTTTACGTTGTAAAGGAAGGTGCAAATTTATTGGGATGGGAGGAGCAGGGTGAACTGGGCATCATCCTAGATCCCAATCATCCTGACATGGTGTTATCTAAACACGATGCCAAGCATTTTTACTCCAATCTTCCTGAGGTTACCCCTGTGCATACAATTTCTGCAAAATCGTTATCTAAGAGTGATTGGACCCTGAGGTATCCTGAAATCTTTAATGGGGAATTGGGTAAACTCAAGGGTTTTCAGCACCGCATTGTTTTGAAGGAAGGTGCAAAAGCTGTTGCACATAAAGTGCGCAAGGTACCTCTCAGTATGCGTGGTGAGCTTAAACAGGAACTAGAACGGTTGTGTGTAATTGAACCCATTGAGGGGTCTGAATGGTTGTCCCCCATCGTTTTGGCGCGCAAGGCTGACAAGTCTCTCAGGATGTGTGTGGACTTGCGCGACCTAAATTCCTGCATATGGGTGGACCGTCAACCCCTGCCCAACATCAATGAGATGTTGTCTACACTAGAGGGTGCAAGGTATTTTTCTTCTCTCGATATTTCCGCTGCTTATCATCAAGTAGAATTGTGCAAGGACTCAAGACATCTCACGTCCTTTGTGACACCTGAAGGTGCATTTCGCTATGTACGTATGCCGTTTGGTTTGGCATCGGCTTCTGCAGTGTTCCAGCGTCTCATGGGGACATTGTTCAAGAACACTGCAGGAGTCGTGTTTTTCCAGGACGATATTTTGATCTACGGTAAAACTGAATTAGAGCACAATTCCAGGGTCAGGGAAGTACTGGACATTGTCAAGTCTAGTGGGTTGACGTTGAGAGAAGACAAGTGTAGGTTTTTCCAAGATGGTGTGGACTACCTAGGGCATCACATTTCCGAGAAAGGAGTAGAACCCAAAATTAAACTTCTTGATGCCATCCGAAATGCACCTGAACCACAAAACAAAGACCAGCTTCGTTCCTTTCTAGGGCTAGTTGAGTATTACGCTAAATTAGTGGCCAATTTCTCTGATAGGACGGTGTGTTTGCGTGAGCTTCTAAGGAAGAATGTGAAATATATATGGTCAGACCAATGTGCTCGTGATTTTAAGTTATTAAAAGAAGCAATTGTGCAAGCACGCCCACTTAAGTTATTTAATATTAATGATTGCTGTATTGTTACCACCGATGCGAGCAATGTGGGTCTTGGGGCTGTACTTATGCAGAAAAGATCTGATAAAAGGGAGGAGACCATTGCTTTTGCATCTAGGGCACTGCGTGGAGCAGAGAGCACTTATTCCACAATTGAGAAGGAGGCCCTAGCCTTGTGGTGGGGTGTACAGTATTTTCGCAATTTCCTGTGGGGGAATGAATTTGTTCTGAGGACCGACCATAAACCACTGGTAGATCTTTTTACCACTAAGGGTGGGGGCAGGGCCACTCCACATATAGCCAAGTGGCAGTACAGGTTAAATGAATTTAATTATCGCCTGGAGTACGTGGCTGGTGTGAAGAATCAGGTAGCCGATTGCTTGTCCAGGTTACCACTTTCTGAATCTGCATGTGACTCTATGGGTGAGGATTTGGAAATGGTGTGTGCTGTCAGTGGGGTAGCTGACACAGGAGTTGCTCTGTCTGAGATTGATTGGAAGTTGGCTTTGTCTGAAGATTCTGAGATCAGGAAAGTGATTGATTTTGTGGTCCATGGCTGTCCTAACAATGTGGATTTGGCTCCCGATCTCATTCCTTTCAAAAGAATGTGATGAGTTGTCCCTTGTCGACGGGATCCTGCGTAGAGGTGGGTTGTTGGTGGTCCCCATGACCATGCGCAAGAAGGTGTTGGATCTGGCTCATGAAGGTCATCTGGGCATTCGTGCCATGAAGCGTAGAGTTCGGGAGGATTTCTGGTGGCCAGGTGTTGATAGGTCCATCGAACACTGTGTTCGTGATTGTGGTGCATGTGTTTGAGTGACAAAACTCAGGTAACTTACCCCTCTTCCATCAATCCCATAGCTGTAAAAAACTCACCTTGGTGTAAGTTAGCCTTCGATGTTGCTGGCCCCTTTGGGGGTATGGGTAGTTCTCCCAAATATGCCTTGGTGTAAATCGACTATATGTCTAGGTGGCCAGAAGTTAGGTTTGTGGATGGCATAAACTCTGCAACGATCATAAATTTCTTCAAGGATGTTTTTCTTCGGGAAGGTTTTCCTGAGGAGTTGGTGACCGATAATGGGACTCAGTTAGTGTCTGCAGAAATGCAGGTATTTCTTAAAGAACATGGCATCAAGCACATCCTCACCTATCTATATCATCCTCGCAGCAATGGTCTGGTAGAACGCCTTAACCGTGTGATCAAGGATCAGTTACAATTGGCTTTTGTCAATGGTCTGCACTGGAAGGAGGGGATCTCTAACATGTTGTGGGCAATTAGAACCACCCCTCACTCAAGTACTGGCATGTCTCCTTTCACTTTATTAAGGGGTAGGGTCGCTGGTTCAAAGTTGAACAAAGATTGGATGTCAAGGAAGGAGGTGGATCCGCTGAGGTTAGGCATGGTAGCTGATGTCAGGGCTGCTGCTCAAGCCAAGTATGCATCGGATTGTGTCAGGGTATCGCCGGTATGTCAAGGGGATTGGGTGAGAATCAAGAAACCTGTTCTTGTTCGTAAGGGATCCTCCCGTTTTTCTGCTCCTGTTAGAGTGAGGGAAGTAAGAGAACATGTGGTTGTGTTAGAGAATGGAAAGATCTGGAACAAGTGTGCTGTCTCAGTGGTGCCAGAGTCAAAAGCTGAGTTCGTAAGAGGTAAATTCGGGGTTCACACTCCTTGCATGTCTCTGCCTCCCATGGGAGAAAGTTCCAAGGTTTCCATTCCTGTCAAGGAAGTTATTCCTCGAGCAACCTCTTCTAGAACAAGAGTTGTTCCTCCTAGATTTCGGAATTATGTTAGATATTGATTTTTGTTGATTTGCTTATCTGTCACTTCAGCAATTTATTTGTTTTAATTTCTCTATGTTTGTCAAGAATGTATTCATTATTTCATTGTTTCCATGTGAAGGAAGGGGGGTGTGTTGGGATCTCGTGTCACCTGCATTCTTTTCCTTGTGTTCCCTGCGTGGAACGTAGAATGCTGCAGTTCTGGCAGTTGCTGCCGGGATGCTGCGGAGACCAGATGAATAAAGGAGAAGACTAGAAACCTACCTGCTGTGTGTCTTCTTTTCACAGGTGCAAGCTAAAGGCGGTTAGTTGAACAGGTTTTAACGTTCTTTCAAGGGAATTTGGTAAGGTTAAGAACCAAATGTGAAATGCAGGGGGAGGGGGGAGTGAGGGCAAGTTGAGAAGGCAGAAGGAAGGCAAAAAGTTGTGAGGATACGCATGAGTCTGAATGGGGGAAAGTTTGAGTGAGGAGAGATTGGAGAGTCTGTGTTTGACATGGCAAGTTAAGGGATCATTAAGGGGAGGGGGAGGTGGATGGGTAACTTTTATAATGTCTAGTGAGGCCGGGTTCCATTAGTTTGTATGGCTAGCTGCCAAGGTTGGTACAAATGGAGTTTGTAACTGTCTCATTAAAGCGGCCTTTTCCTTTCATAAAAAGGACTCATGTGGTTTGTGGACTCCCCATCCGCCCGAAGGAAGTAAAGCGACAGCAAAAGAATGAGCAGATTAGAATGATGCCCATGGCTTGATGTTCCGCTTAACCAGCATGAAATTCCAATAGCAAATGTGACATCACCAAACCTACAGCATGCTTTTGGAGAGAATTCATGTGCAGGTGGGTGAATAAAGTGCAAATGTTAGAAACGCTGGCACTTTAAAAATGTCAGCACATTTTCCATGGTAACTGTAGCATCTTCCCCTGCCCTGAAGCATGCAGATGAATCATGCCACATGGGAGCTGCGGTTAAGCATTACTTTATTCCTCAACTTACACTCACACACTGCGCGTAACATCATACTTCCCATTAAACACAACATAACACCTTCCTGCATATTACATACTTCCTGTTCAGAATCCACTCAGACCCACGAGGTTCCTTGTGCACATAACATCAATATTCTACATCTTCCACTTTGTTAAATAAAAAGGTGGTGGACATCATTAAAAGTCACATCTCCACAGTTAGTCAGCGAGTTGCTCGCACTTGTCTGCCAGCTTGGGTAATCAAAGATGATCGAATTCCACCCTGATCGGTCAACAGAAATATAGGCTTAGGCGCTTGAGCTGGACCTGCTGGCGGGTACACCTCACACGTGGTTTCAGGACTCGATAATTGTCATGGTAGGTGTTTATAAACGTGATGTGTCCCAAGTGATAGATTATCCGGGAAGACATGCTGTCACCATGCGTCCCTTGTGCGCCACAACGAGTAAAGGATCTTTGGGCAAAAGGAGTGTCCGTTTTCCGTTTTCATCTCTGTTTAACCAGTACTCTGTCTCTGTCAAAGATTGTCTCCTGGTCATGGCAACGCTGATCTGCATACGTTTTCATTTTCCTTATCTGAGTCTCATAGGTGTCTCGAACTTTGTCAGCATTGGTGGCAGCAATGATGTGTTCCACAGACAGAGCCACTGGTGTGCTGGATCTCAACATAAAGTTGAGCTATGCTTCAGCTGTCTTGGATGTCGAACTGTGATTATGTGGCGACACTCATGAGAAGTAATTTGCTGGGTTTTGATCCTTTCCAGGTTTATGCACAATCTCATAGTCCTACTCTTGCAGTCTTAACCCTCATTGTCTCAATATGACGGGGCATCTTCACCTTCGGGTTTCCAAAAAGTGTGAGCAGTGCCTGGTGATCCTTGATGATGATGAATCGTTTTCCATAGAGGAAGACATGAAAATGTTCGCAGGCCAACACCACTGCCAGACTCTCCTTCTCCAGCTGAGAGTAGGCACATTCTGTTTCAGACAGGCTTTGACTGGCATAGGCCACAATGTGTCTCTGAGCATTCAGATGGCCATTGTGTTGAGAAAGGATTTCCCCTAGCCCTACCGGGCTCACATCAACTGTTATTTCGGTATGTAACTTGGGGTCGAAGTAGGCCATTTCAGATGCATTTTCAATCACATGTTTAATGTCTTTGAAACTCTGGCCCCATTCAGGGGACCACTGAAACGGGACATTTCACTTTATCAGGTCTCTCAATGGGGCACTCACTGTAGCAAAGTTGCGAATGTATCTTGATCAACAATTGCCATGCCTAGAAAGGATCGCACCATGGTAACATCCTAGGGGGGTAAGTGGATGACAGTGCATGCACCTTGTCTGGATCTGGAGTCATTCTCCAATCAGAGAATATGTGCCCAAAAAACTTGAGTTTGTTTTGTGAAACTCACACTTTACAGCATTCAGAGTGAGACCTGCATCAGCAAGTAACTTGCACACTTGGGTAAGGGCTTTGTCATGTTCTTTCTGTGTTATCCCAAAAACCAATATGTCATCCCTGTAATTGAAAGCATGTGTAACAGGTTGGATTACTCAGCGAATAACATCCTGAAATATCCCAGCAGCCAAAGATATGCCAAAACTCAGTCACTTATATCTAAACAAACCAACATGAGTTAAAAAGGTAGTTCTCCTCCAATGTGAGTTGATGGTATCCTTTATTCAAGTCAAGATGGGAAAACACTTTGGCTCCATTCAATTGTATGATCATGTCCGCTAAGTGTAGACCAGGGTGTCTCTCCCTCTCAATGGCTTTGTTTGCCTGGTGCATATAAACGCAAATGTGCACCATTCCACTGCTGTTTTTTTATACTACTATTATGGGTGAACCCATGGCCTGGGGCCTGTCTAGCATTCAATGATGTCATGTTTTAAGAGTGCTTCCAACTCTTTCTCTACAGCTTTTTGTGGATGAAAAGCAACTCTAAGGTGCCACTGACCAACAAGAGGAATGTCTTCATTGATATGAAGCTGTACTTTCATTTTCTTGATTTTTCCCAGGCCATGGAACAATGACAGGAATTGGCTCATGATCTCATACTGAGCATAGAGGTTGTAGTTAAGGAACATTAACCCTATGTCAGCAGCAGTGGCAAAACTGAGCAAACAGGCACTCAACAAAGTCACTTGTAGGACATGAATGGTGGCTTGCACCGATGTCTTTTTGTGCCGCATTGTCGCTGTGAGCGAGCCTTGGCTTTGGAATGGCTCAGAAGTGGTCCAGGTATATACCTTTATGCCTGACAGAGAGAGGTGAGGCACAGGGGATGGGCTGTTAAACTTTTTCACTGGCATGATATTAATCGACGCACCACTGTCTATGATGAAAGTTATTGGGTGATCCAGTGTCCAAATGATGTTTGTCGCTTTGTTTGGTGAGCTTTCTTTGAACTGTGAACTTCTTTACACGCAGCTAACCCCACATGTGCATGTTGTCCTTTGTTAGGTTTCATCAGCGCACACCCATCTTCTTCACTGGCACTCAATAGTGACGTCAAAGAACCTTTGTAGGATGAGCTTGATGACGATTGATTTTGCCTAGTTTCTACTTGCTGTAGGTGATGTTGCTTTCTGTTTTTACGGGCATGGTGAGAATTCTTTTGGAATGTTCTCACATCCATTTTCTCTTGTAGTCGTGACACACTTGATTTTTCTTTAGCTCGGCACACAGTTATGAAGTGGTTCTCTTTCCCACAACCTTTGCAGACTTGTCCTATGGCTTAACATTTACCTTCATGGGGAAACAAAAATCCACATTGGAAGCATAACTTTATTTTCTTTGGAGATGTCAACTTACGTGCTACTTGTTTATGCTTGCTCTTGCTTTTCATGGTCAATGCCAACTCATTGTGTGCTGTTCCTGCTTCCATGTCAGCAGCTTGTCGGTTTGTTCATTCTTCTTCTCTCACAGCCATCCGCATTTTCTCTAGACTGTGTGTTTCTCTCAGTATGTGCCTTCTGAACACATCTGAAAGGCAGCCATCAATGACTCTGAGGCGCATAGCTTCTTCGTCGGTGAAGTTGCAAAATTTGTAATGTTTAATGAGTGCATCAATTCTTTCAACAAACTAGTATATGGTTTCACCAACCCGTTGTCATGCTTGGTTGAAGATATAGCTTTTATAGTCGATATTCGGCATTGTATTGAACTTGGCATCCAACGCTCTGGTATCTTTTGGTAATATTTTTCATCAGTCTGTGAGACTTTCTTTAGCACTTCTCTCACTCCATCACCTGCAAGGTTTTTCAATTATTTGATGATCTTCTTGTCATTGTCTTCTTCTAGGGCATCTAGGAAGTCATCAAATGTTTTGATCCCCGCAGCCCACCTGGCACAAATGTTCTGCTTCTTAGAAATGTCAAAAGGCGGTGATGGCTTCAGGAACACAGCTGCATTGTATTTTGCGCTCCCTTCTGCCGCCACTGAGAGCATGTGCTGTTCAAATAGCTTTCGGTGTGCAGGATGGTACCGAAAACTTCTGCAAACAGAAGTCTCTGGAAAAGCATGCATTGCAGTATGCTTCAGTCATCCTGGATGGTAAGTGAATTCTATGATTCTCGTACCTTATTGACCTTATTGTTATTTCTTGCTTCATCTGACTAATTGCTCTGTATTCGGAGTGCAGCGCAGTGTCTCTGTTGACCACCTCACCGGCAGTTTTGGCGGGTGTTTTAAATGTGCTCCCCTGCAGGGCATTGTATCTCTTTTACGGCCATGTACGGGCTTAAGCAGGAACTTGACTGCCAGTCGCAAACTGCTTTGCATCGATTCTAGCCACAAGTGGCACGCACAAGCAGTTTGCTGTACCTTTGCAAACTCACAGGGAGAGCAGGCTTGTTTTCTTCAGGAATATATCCCCTACCCCTCGCCAGTTGTAACGTCTTCCCCAGCCCTGAAACATGCAGATGAGTCACGCCACATGGGAGCTGCGGTTAAGCATTATTCCTCAGCATAAACTCACACACTGTGCATTACATCAAACTTCCCATTAACCACACCCTAATACCTCCCAACATATTATGTACTTCCTGTTCAGGGTCCACCCAGAACGACAAGGGTCCTAGTGCGCATAACATCAATATGCTACAATAACAAGGGCTTTCAGTGGGGTGGGGCCTGCCAGTGCTCAGCATCGGAGTTAATAAAATACAGTGATTGCAATGAGTCTTCCCAGGTTTTATACTCATATCCTAAACTTTGGAAGCAAACAAAAACATGGAAAATCGCTGAACAGAAAAAAACAGTGCGACAGGGAGGGAGGGGTTAGTGGGCTTACTAAATACAATGAGGACTTGAGATGCTTCAAGGTTTCTAAATGGGCAGAACTGCAAAAAACAGTTCATGGAAGGATTTAATCACATCACACACACTAAACTATTTTTTGACAATAAGTCTGAGAACCCTTTAAGTAGTCCAAGTCACTGATGAGGCCCTTATTTACATTTCACACGTTTTACTTCTTGTTCCATATGTATGCAGCCATGTTTTCTCAAAGCATTCCATTTTCCCAAAGGATGTATTTCTCTAGTTTTGATTTTCATGCAGTCTGACTCTTGAACAGTGCATACTGCAAACTGAGTCCTCTGTAGGTGTCTGAGTGAGTGCAGGATGTGAATGGGTGTTCATGACAGGGCTCAATTGAGAGCTCTGGAGTTGAGGCTGAAGGCAGGAGCATGTTACTCACAGTGCCTGTCATGGGGTCATAAAAACTACATGCAAACCTCGGCCTCTCTACAGACCTCACAAAGCTGAGTTACACAGCTGTCAAAATTCTGAGGTGTTTACAGGTGGAGAGGGAGTATGTGTAAATATATGTGTGTGTATGCTTGAGTATGTTTGTGGTAGAGAGGCTGGTAAAGTGGAGTACAAAGAAAGGAAGTACACGCAGGAGAGGGTGAAAAGAGTATTGCCAGTGGTGGCTGCTGCCTATCTAAAGTAGTAGGGTGGCTGAGGTGGGGGGTTGTTGGGGAATAAAATAAAAAGACTTCCCTGCTGCTCCTGCTGACGCTGCCAGTCGCCTCATTGCTCCTCTCGTCCCGGAAGTGGTTGGGCCACAGGCTCCCCATCCAATCCAGACACTGCTCTCATGCTATACCAAGCATTAGAGCAGTGTGAGGATTGGCCTGAGCGGGCTGGTCTGACGCTCGCTCAGGCCCATGGAACCTGTGGCTTTTCTCCAACCCGGCTGTGCAACACAGCTGGGTTGGAGAAACATAAGTGTGCATGTCTATTTTGCCGGCCTAAGACGAACGGCCAAACTGACATACGCACTTAAAAGTGCCCACCATTCTTCCCCCTGCCATGGCCTGGCCCCACCCCACCCTATACTCATTGCTTCGGACTCCATCGCGGCTCAAACATCGATAAATAAAATTATAATATTGTGTGATTATCATGTTATTTATGTTCTGCTGGCTCTGGGCAGTGGGGTGATGCTCCTCCGCCATTACGGAGAAGCCTTCCTCGAGTAATGAAGAGGATGGAGATGAGTGTGAAGATATGCAGCCGGAGGAACTTCAGAAAGCGAGATGTGGGGAGAAAAGAACATAAATGACTAACGCAGAGGAAAGTGATGTAAAGGCAGCGGTGGCCCTTATAGTGGATGAGCGTCGCCCCCCTGCTGCCAGAGCCGCAAAGGAGAAAAATTAAATGGTAGTAAGAACTTTACAGGCTGGTTTTAGAAAGCGAACATTCACCATTGATTAGGTATTCGGCCTCCAACTCCTCTATTGGAAAACGGTGGTCCTGGAGGGCGGCAGTTTGTATCTGATCTTCGTAGACCTAAAATTTCCTTTTGACCTAGTTCCGAGATCCAAACTCTGGGCTGTTCTAACTAACGTGGGGGTTCCCACCTACCTCTGTAATATCCTTAGGAGGCTACATGAAAAGAACTTTGCACAGTTTTTTTGTTTTTTTTTAAAACTCTTTTTATTTGTCAAACATACAATACATGTCACTATATTCCTTCCTTTCAATACAGTCCCCTTGTTCTAGTCCCTCTGATTGTCGCGTTCATCTCAGCAATTTCCAGTTTGCATTTCTATGCTTTTTGTAATGCAAGAGCCTCTTTCGCACACACCCTTCGTGCCTTCCAAAACCTGTCTTATAGTTACAGCTCCCTATATTTAGCCCAATTTCCCCACACTTTATCCCATTTACCAGGGCTTCTTTCCCTGAACTTTGCACAGGTTTGATGTGGGAAACTAGTGGGGAGCTTTCTGAACCATTTCCGGTACTCAGGGGCGTAAGACAGGGCTGTGTGTTGGCACCAACCCTATTTTTTTTTGTACATCAATGGGTTGGTGGATACCCTAAATGGGGTCGGCGACAATCACGCTCCCACGATTTGTTCCACCAAAATTCCAGCCCTGATGTTCACTGATGATACCCTCCTCCTATCAATATATCCCATGGGGATCCAAAGGATACTCGATGGGTTTAACTCTTTTTGCATCGAGCGGGGTCTTGAGGTGAATGTTGCCAAGACAAAATGTATGGTTTTTAATTCTGTGCATTCCACCAGAACCTACCCCGTGTTGAACGGAATCCCATTGAAGAGGTTTGCATTTTTTAGTATTTGGGGATCACTCTCAACGAGCATATGGATTGGGCCTTTAATATAGGGAAACAGATATTGAAGCTAGCACAGAGTACAGCTGGTTTGGCTAAGGCCTATAGGTCTTCATTCTCTACGCCCCTTAGCTCCCTTATGGAAATATACAAAACCTAATATCTGGGAGCCATTACATATGGAGCAGAGCTATGGGGTCATTGTATTGGTAGAAAATAAATTAATTAGGGACTTAGTGTCACTTCCCCCTAGCACTCTCCTGACTCCGCTCTGACTTGATCTAGGGTTGCCCCCATTTCGGAGACTATTGCTTTAAGACCTCTCCTCTTTTGAAGGAGAGTCTGGTCAACCCCAGAGCTGACCCCATATAGACCAGCATTAGAAGAACTTCTAGGGATATCGGGGGCCAAATGCCTACCTTGATTTTCTCATCTCAGGGGCACTCTGACTAGTATAGGACTGGCTTCTCTTTGGAAAGACTCTCTAACAACCTCCCTGGCAATTTCCAAGAAGAAACTTGAGGATTCCTACAGGGCTTCCAGACGTTCCTCTCTTATGAAGGGTTCAGCAGAGGGTATTTTAACTAGGAATTCATGCAGATTAAAGACATTTATAGGTATGAGATTTTCCTGGACGAGATCCAGCCAGCACTAGCCAGGATGCTGTATTTGCAGCTCAGGCATGGCTCGCTCCCCCTGCGCACATTTACTAGTGCCTTGTCAATCAATCAATCAACTATTTGTAGAGCGCGCTACTCACCCATGAGGGTCTCAAGGCGCGGGGGGGAGCAGCTACTGATCAAACAGCCAGGTCTTGAGGAGTCTCCTGAAGGTCAGCAGGTCCTGGGTCTGTCGCAGGTGGATGGGGAGGGTGTTCCAGGTCTTGGCGGCGAGGTGGGAGAAGGATCTGCCGCCGGAGGTTGTTCGGCAGATGCGTGGGATGGTGGCGAGGGCGAGGTTAGCGGAGCGGAGCTGGCGGTTGGGGGTATAGAAGGTGAGTCGCTTGTTGAGGTATGCTGGTCCGGCATTGTGAAGTGCTTTGTGAGTGTGGGTGAGGAGCCTGAAGGTGATCCTCTTGTTGACAGGAAGCCAGTGTAGGTCCTTCAGTTGGGCGGAGATGTGGCTGTGGCGGGGGATGTCGAGGATGAGGCGTGCGGAGGCGTTTTGAATGCGTTGGAGTCTCTTCTGTAGTTTGGCCGTGGTTCCCGCGTAGAGGGCGTTGCCGTAGTCCAGCCTGCTGGTGACGAGGGCCTGGGTGACCGTCCTTCTGGTTTCGGTGGGAATCCATCTGTAGATCTTGCGAAGCATGCGGAGTGTGTTGAAGCAGGAGGAGGAGACGGCGTTGACTTGTTGGGTCATTGACAGAGAGGAGTCCAGGATGAACCCTAGGTTGCGTGCGTGGTCGGTGGGTGTTGTTGCAGATCCCAACAAGGCTGTCCACCAGGAGTCGTCCCAGGCGGAAGGGGTGGAGCTGAGGATGAGGACCTCCGTCTTGTCCGAGTTCAGTTTCAGGCGACTGCTCCTCATCCATTCGGCGACGGCCTTCATCCCTGCGTGGAAGTTGATTTTGGCGGTGGCAGGGTCTTTGGTGAGGGAGAGGATCAGCTGGGTGTCGTCGGCGTAGGAGACTATGTTGAGGTCGTGCGATCGGACGATGTTGGCGAGCGGTGCCATGTAGGCGTTGAAGAGGGTCGGGCTGAGGGAGGATCCTTGGGGAACGCCGCAGGTGATCTTGGTAGCTTCAGATCGGAATGGAGGGAGGCGGACTCTCTGGGTTCTGTCGGTGAGGAAGGAGGTGATCCAGTCCAGGGCTTTGTCGCAGATCCCCGTGTTGAAGAGGCGTGTGCGCAGGGTGCTGTGGCAGATGGTGTCAAAGGCGGCCGAGAGGTCCAGGAGGATGAGGGCCGCGGTTTCGCCGTTGTCCAGCAGGGCCCTGATGTCGTCAGTGGCGGCGATGAGGGCAGTTTCGGTGCTGTGGTTGCGGATTGGGACGAGTCCAGGGTGTTGTTTTCTTCGAGGAATTGGGTCAGTTGTCTGTTGACGATCTTCTCGATGACCTTTGCCGGGAACGGGAGCAGGGAGATGGGCCGGAAGTTCTTGAGGTCCTTTGGGTCGGCTTTGGGTTTTTTGAGCAGGGCGTTGATCTCTGCGTGTTTCCAGCTTTCCGGGAAGGTGGCGGTCTCGAATGAGCTGTTGAAGATCTTACGGAGTTTGGGAGCGATGATGGAGCTCGCTTTGTTGAAGATGTGGTGGGGGCATGGGTCTGATGGTGAGCCGGAGTGGATGGTGTTCATGGTCTTGATGGTGTCGTTGACGTGGTTCCAGGAGATCAGGCAGCCGGTGGGAGTGGGGAGCGGTGAGTCTGGGGTGTCGGCGGCTGTTGGAGAGGTTGGTTGTTGAAGCTGTCGTGGATGTCTGCGATCTTGCGGTGGAAGAAGGTGGCTAGAGAGTCGCAGAGGTCTTGAGATGGCGGGATGTCGTTGGAGCTGGAGCTGGGGTTGGCAAGTTCCTTCACGATGTTGAAGAGCTCTTTGCTATTGTGTGCATTGTTGTCGATGCGTTCCTTGAAGGAGATCCTTTTGGCCGTGCGAATGAGTTGGTGGTGTCTGCGGCTGGCGTTCTTGAGGGCTTCATGGTTGTCCAGAGTTTGCTCGTGGCACCATTTCCTCTCCAGTCTTCGGCGGGTCTGCTTGGATGTCTGAAGGTCGGCGGTGAACCAGATGGCTCTTCTGTCGGTGCGTCTGTTTGTGGCTTTCTTGATTGGGGCGAGAGTGTCGGCGCAGTCATCAATCCATTGCTTGAGGTTGCGGGCGGCTGTGTCGGTGTGGTCAGTGGGTCTCGGGCGAGGGTGGTGATTAGCTGGTCTTCGGTGACCTTGTTCCAGCTGCGGTGGGGGATTCTTTGCTGGTGGTTGTGTGCGGTGGTTTTCTTGAAGGAGAAGTGGATGCAGCAGTGGTCGGTCCAGTGGAGTTCGGTGGTGTGGCTGATGGAGATGTGGCTGCTGGCGGAGAAAATGGGGTCGAGCATGTGTCCGGCGGAGTGGGTGGGTGTCGTGACGAGCTGTTTGAGGCCGAGGTTGTCTAGTAGTGTGGTGGAGTTGCTGTCGTTGTTGTTTTCCAGGTGGAAGTTCAGGTCTCCGAGGAGGATGTAGTCTGTGGAGGCCAGGGCGTGCTTGCTGATGGCACCTGTGATGGAGTCGATTAACTGTGGTCGGGTTCCGGGGGGTCTGTACACGAGTGTTCCTCTGAGGGTGGTGTTGGGGTCGATGTGGATCTGGAAGTGCAGGTGTTCGGCGGTGCTGAGGGTGTCTTCGGTGTTGGTCGAGACTCTGAGGGTGTTTCTGTGGACGATGGCGATTCCTCCTCCTGGTCTGTTGGTGTGGTCCCTGTGGGTGATCTTGTAGCCATCTGGGATGGCTATGGCGACGTCGGGTGCCGATGAGGAGTTCATCCAGGTCTCTGTCAGGAAGGTGACGTCCGGGGAGGATGAGTCGAGCAGGTCCCAGAGTCTGACGGCGTGCCAGTGGACGGAGCGGGTATTGAGTAGTATGCATCTGAGGTGGTTGTGGTCTGCTTTGGTGGGATGTGAAGGACGTGCCGGTGTGTGCTGGCAGGTGTAGCTGCAGTTTCGGCAGGTGAAGGGTCCGTGGGTGATCTTGGGGCTGGCCTGGAAGCAGTTGGATGATCGTCCGGCGTTGAGTTCGTGGAGGAAGTTGGCTTCGTATCGGCATTGGGTGTTGTGGCTCTTGCGGGGGCCAGGGGGTCTGGCGCTGGGCGCGGTCCAGGCGCGGACGGGCGCAGACGGGCCTTAGGCACGCCAGCGGCGCGACCGTGCAGCGGTCGCCATATGAAGGGGAGGGGGGCGGGAGCAGAGGCAGGGAGGCGGGAGCGGCTGGGTCGGGGGCTGGGCCGCAGGGGCAGCAGCGGCGGGAAACGGGCAGACAGAGGCAAAACCAAGAGGGGAAAAAACACAACGCAACACAGTACTACAGCGAAGTACAAAAATACAATCAGCAACAGAAAATACAATCCGCAACAGAGAATATAATCAGCAACAGAAGGGAGGCAGTGGGGTTACCAGGAGGCAGAAGGCAGCCGGGCGGACCCTGACGCGCGGTGCCGGGTAGCTGTCTCGAACCCTGCACATCACTGGTCTCAGTCCTGGCGGCGGTGAGGCGGAGCTGCGGGGGAGAGTGCTGGCCTTGGCCCAGAGGTCAAGGTCTCACGCGCGCTCCCCCGCAGCGGTCGCCATATGAAGGGGAGGGGGGCGGGAGCAGAGGCAGGGAGGCGGGAGCGGCTGGGTCGGGGGCGGGGCCGCAGGGGCAGCAGCGGCGGGAAACGGGCGGACAGAGGCAAAACCAAGAGGGGAAAAAACGCAACGCAACACAGTACTATAGCGAAGTACAAAAATACAATTAGCAACTGAAAATACAATCAGCAACAGAAGGGAGGCAGTGGGGTTACCAGGAGGCAGCCGGGCGGACCCTGACGCGCGGTGCCGGGTAGCTGTCTCGAACCCTGCACAGCGTTGGTCTCAGTCCTGGCGGCGGTGAGGCGGAGCTGCTGGGGAGAGTGCTGGCCTTGGCCCGGAGGTCAAGGTCTCACGCGCGCTCCCCCGCAGCGGTCGCCATATGAAGGGGAGGGGGGCGGGAGCAGAGGCAGGGAGGCGGGAGCGTCTGGGTCGGGGCGGGGCCGCAGGGGCAGCAGCGGCGGGAAATGGCCGGACAGAGGCAAAACCAAGAGGGGAAAAAACGCAACACAGTACTACAGTGAAGTACAAAAATACAATCAGCAACAGAGAATACAATCAGCAACAGAGAATACAATCAGCAACAGAAGGGAGGCAGTGGGGTTACCAGAAGGCAGCCGGGCGGACCCTGATGCGCGGTGCCGGGTAGCTCTCTCGAACCCTGCACAGCGTTGGTCTCAGTCCTGGCGGCGGTGAGGCGGAGCTGCTGGGGAGAGTGCTGGCCTTGGCCCGGAGGTCAAGGTCTCACGGGCGCTCCCCCGCAGCGGTCGCCATATGAAGGGCAGGGGGGCGGGAGCAGAGGCAGGGAGGCAGGGAGGCGGGAGCGGCTGGGTCAGGGGGCGGGGCCACAGGGGCAGCAGCGGCGGGAAACAGGCGGACAGAGGCAAAACCAAGAAGGGAAAAAACGCAACGCAACACAGTACTACAGCGAAGTACAAAAATACAATCGGCAACAGAAAATACAATCCGCAACAGAGAATACAATCAGCAACAGAAGGGAGGCAGTGGGGTTACCAGGAGGCAGAAGGCAGCCAGGCGGACCCTGACGCGCGGTGCCGGGTAGCTGTCTCGAACCCTGCACAGCGTTGGTCTCAGTCCTGGCGGCAGTGAGGCGGAGCTGCTGGGGAGAGTGCTGGCCTTGGCCCGGAGTTCTCAGGGAAATAGATCGGAACTGTCCCTCCTGTGGTACAGCAGAAGAAAGCGAAGCACACGTGCTCTTCTTTTGTCCGGCGTATAAAAGAGTAAGACAAAAGTGGATAGTACAAATTTGCAGGAACCTAGGGATTCCTAACGACCTAGAGGCCCTTAGAATACTGAAATACGACCTCCACCACGCGATGATATTCGCACTATCTAGATATCTCTTTTCCATATGGTGTGTTAGGAAAAGGTTCCTAGGATAAGGGATGGACATCTCACATTGATCAGAATAGAGGGCTTCTTTGGTGATAAAGACTAGGCCTATGCTGATGTGGCACTTGATTTTGATACTATGTGCAGGGGGTCAAGAAAGTAACCAATCCTATTTTAAGATCTTCTTTTTTAACTAATTAGCTTCTTAATTCAATCTGGACCCTAATGTGTACATATTCGACTTATGTGCTTTTAATGCTTTGATGAATTTTATGTCTTTTAAAACCCGAAACCGAGACTAAAGGTATGAAGAAATGTAAATGATGCACACATTTTGGGTGACATAGCGGACCCTTTAGGAGCACTTTTATAATGTTTCTCTCATTGAGGTTTTTGTCTCCTGGTCGTGGTCTTAATCGGGGCAGCATTTGTCAATTGTTGCTCTATGACTGGATTTTTTAAAATCTTTTTTACTGTGCAATGGTATTTGGATGTGATCTGTATTTAGGATCTTTTTATGCATGTATAATGTTTTTCTGCACTGTGCACTTTTATGGTCCATTGAACCGAAATAAAGTTAATATGATGATGAATTTATTTCCATTTTATTTTTCCCTTTCCCCTGTCAGCCATGTTTGGCGGTGGGGTCACTGCTGCTGACTGTTAGCAGGGGAGTGGTGCTCACTCCACCAGTTTACACTGCACATGTCACTTTGGCCGGCTGTCTTGCGACAGCCAGCCTGACATGCGCAATGTTATGTTATAGCATTTTTATAAAGCGCGACAGCTGCCCCAGCAAAGAGGCGTCCCGGCGCTAACATCAGTAAGAACCAAACAGAGGTGAGACAGAGAGGTCTACAACAGCGGAATGAGGTGTGTCTTGACTGACTTCCGGAAAGCTAGGTAGTTGTTCAAACTGCGGATCTGTACCGGAAGCGAGTACCAATGTAAACCTCTCCACCCGGCTGTCTAAGACAGCTAGGTGGAGAGCAGGCACAGGCCCCCAGTGCCTGCTGAAGCGTTGAGGCAGTCCGCTCCAGCCAATCCTGGCACTGCTCTCATGCTGCTAACATTATCAGCAGCATGAGAGCATCGTCTGGATTGGACTGGAGACTTCAATTGCTGCAGAGGCCACCAGCGCTGAGAGACTGAAGCATGAGGAGGACCGGAGATGAATTAGCGGAGTAGGTAAGTAAATTTTTCTTTTTTCATTGTTCTTTTTTTAATTATTTCCCGCATACAGTCAAGCAATGTCTTCAGCATTAACGCCAGAGCTCTTAGTCGTGGTTCGTTATAAACACTGTTTATAACGAGCCATGGTTGACAGCTTCGACGTTGACCTCATGCTAGTCAGTAGTTGGGTGGCTGTCCCACCAAATATTAAGGGTACCAGCCACCACTGTGTGAAGGGGACAACAGGAGGGAATAAGACCCTCAGGACAAACCCACTTCAGCAGCCCTTTGCAATATTTAATTTCCAAGTTCATATTTTCAGAATTTTGAATAATCTCATATTTTCAAAATTGAAAAAAATACATTCAGTTATTTACAGCAATATAATTTGTATCACTTATTTCCCTGATATTGAATACAATTCAATGCTAAAGCACTGGAAAAGCCGATTGGTCTGGCTTGCTTTGGATGCGTGTGTTCTTTGTTGTGCTAGCCATATGTTGTGTGATGTGTTTAGATGCATCAGCCACACAGAGGGGCACCCAAATACGGGTCAGGTCCCATGCTTTGTCAAGAACAGGATATAGTTCTCATGTTTTAGGCCACATCTTGATTATATAGGCCACGCGTTCACTCTTGTAAAAAATTCTAAGTTATTTTAAACACTGCTTGTGATCTATAGCGTCTTCATACGACAGCGCCATTATCTGAAAAAAATGCACTGGTGAAAGAGATCGTGCGGTTCGTCATTTGACACATTTCAAATCTTTCTTTTCAGCGTAATTGGTCGTTTTGATGCCACTTCATCTATTTTTTTCAAAACAAGTCATTAATATTTTTTAAATTTACGTGTTATAAAATATATACATTACTTGTAATGAAAATGCTCCTTTAAGGGTTTTTTTTTTTTTTTTTTACCATTGATAAGATCTTTTCCTTTTATATGAAAACTTGAATTGATTACCATGACATGTGCATTATAAGTACTTTGCTGCCACCTTGTGGACATAAGCCCCTAGACAATGACTATAAAGCTGCTGGAAGTACCTATTACCGTCCAGTCTCAGAACCTTGCAGAACAGTCGCCCAGGTTCCCTAATGATAAAGAAACGAAACAAATGGCAAAAGTGTGCTATGCAAATGCCCATACTGCTGAATCTTTTTGAGAAGAAAAGATTTGTTTTAATTGGCCAGATTTCCAGTTCTTTGAAATTTGACGCACGACACATACATTATACAGGACAATGAATCATACATGTAACTATCAGTGTATAGGAAATGTTGCATAAGACAAGGAGGGCTGCAGGGTGTAGGAATCACGTATATCTATACTAGTAGGCAGTGTAGTTTAAGAGTGGTTGGTCTGGAGAAGCACTAACCCAGGATTTAAAGCGTATCACAGTGGCTGGGGTTGGATTAACTAATAAGAATGTATTTCTAGCCCAGCCATTTCTAGCAACATTAGGATAATGAAAGATTGGGGAAAAAACATAACGCTCTAACCTATACCATGCAGCTTGGATGCAATCAATCAATCAGGGGTTTGTTAAAGCGCGACTACTCACCCGTAAGGGTCTCAAGGCGCTAGGGGTGGGGGGGTGCAGGTTCCATCCATCAAGGAGGGGGTCTGTCGAAGAGCCAGGTTTTGAGGTTTCTTGCGAAGATGGGGAGCGATGTTGTCTGTCTGAGGTGGAGCAAAAGGGCGTTCCATGCTTTGGCCGCGAGGAAGGAGAAGGAGCGGCCTCCCGATCTGGTCTTTCTGGTGCGGGGGACGACGGCGTAGGAGAGCTGGGCTGATCGTAGGGTCCTTTGGGGTGCGTGGAATTTGAGTCGGCTGTTCAGGTATGCTGGTCCGGTGCCGTGGAGGGCCTTGTGTGCGTGGGTGAGCATCTTGAAGGTGATTCTCG